>OU611759.1:4245137-4480137 GCA_914767535.2 Dunaliella primolecta | reverse complement strand
TGCTATAACCTGCGGTGTACCCATGCTGTTTTCAATGGACCTGCATCCTGCACAATGAAAAAAATGCCCCAACATGCACCTTGCGTTGGCAGCCAAGGCTGCAATTCCAGCATGCTTCAGGCAAGACTAGGCTCCTTTTCAAGAGTCTGATTATGATTTCTATTCCAGGCAAAACTTTGTTTGCAGCATGCTTGTTAGCCAAGGCTGCACTTCCAGCTGTTCCATGCAATGTGTGGTGTGAGGATAGCACAGAAATCATCAGAAAACAAGAGGCAGTAAAAACACTCCCCCTGTGCAGGGCCCCACATTGTAGTGGACTGTAGCTTTGCCCCCACTCATTGCAAGCCAGGAGTGGAAAGCCGCTCCCTGGCAAAACAGGTGGGTTAAACAACTTTCATTTTCTTGTTTGAAATGGAGCAGGTCACTGCCTAAAGCAGGTAGGCCACACTACTTTCATTCCTCTTTTCAGCAGCAAAGTAGGTCACTGCCTTGTTTGGAATGGTCGCAGGCTTGTATTTTTCTTTTCGGTCTGACATTGGCTTGGCAGAATTACGGCCAATTGTAGCAACTTACATCCTTTCTGTATGCTTTTCCAGTGCTTATGTTTGCATCCCTTGGAAGCGATTTCAATTTGGGTTGACTTCCTCTTGTCAGGTTGAGGCGGCCATGGCTTACAATCGTCGCCTGGATCGGCCCCTTGCCATTCATTGCACTAGCTGGGGTGGGGAGGTCGCGCAGTTTGGCAACTACATAGGTGTGCACGCGGCTCTTCATTTTTGTTTTGCAAGGCTTCAGATCGTACTGCTGGTGCCCCAAGTCTGTAAGTCAGGAGGGCTTGCACAAAATGGAGTCTGTTTACAACCACAGGCATAGGGGAAGTGTAAACTTGCAAACAGACATGTCAAGTGTCAGCTAGTCACACTTAGAGTTGTGGACCTCTTCTTGACACCACCCCAAAGAGCCCTGCGTTCCTCCGCCCTAAGTAGGGCAAGAGAAGTGGCGTCTTGTCCCTCACACCCTGCCCTTCGCATGACTGTGTTCGACAAGCAAATGGCACTCATCTAAACAGTGGCCCAAGCAAGAATACAAATGCTACCTTGGTATTGACACGTATTATTTTTGTTGTTGATGGCCAACACCCAGTATGCCAGGCACGGCAACAGCAAGCCAACAGTTGTGGGTACCTTAGAAAATTTGTGCAAGGTTTTTTGAAGCATTTAGAACCCCACAAGGCCCTAATGCCATTGACCATGCCATAATCGAGGGTTCCTCGCATTCAATAGGTCCTCTGCGTAAGCTGATGGCCTCTATATCTGGACAGGGACAAGTTTTCCCATTTGATTTGTGTACCTAAAGAAAAGGAGGAACCACGTAGGCAGTGGGAACACTCCCTACATCAATTAAGGAAAAAGAGGCACATTGGCTCAAAGAGCCGTGAGTCTCCCTCACCAGAGGATAAGAGGGAAGCTAGTGTTGGTCTGGTGGGTTTTTGGCAGCATGCAGCCCCAGGGCACCGGAGTTATGATGGGTGTTCTTGTTTTCAATAACACGTCCGGTTGAGGGAAGCTTGTGTGCATATAGCACAGAGTGGGCATGGAGCTTTCGTGCAAGCTTGGTAGACATTTGTGGGTCAATCCCTAGTTTTTTTCACTGATCTAGGTTATGGGCAGTATAGATAGTCCCACCCACACCCAGGAGGATTGTGTGGAGAGTGATCTCGGCACCTTGAAGGAGCTTGCACAGCTCACTGTGTTGTTGCTGTGAGGCTTCTAGCTGGGCAACAGGCCTCGTATTTTGTATTTGATTTATATCAAGTGGTTTAAGTGAATATGGCGGTATTTAATGTCCAGTTCATGAATTGCCCGGCTGGAGTTGTGCTGCTTACTTCTTCATGTACCTGAATGTGCTATTTCGAACAGAGGGTAAGCTACGAACGAGCGGCAACACTGTCGCATGTTCTCTCCAGGCCCCTCGAAATATCTTGCTGCGTCCCATTGATTGTCTTTCTTTCCATCTTACGCCATGTTTTTGCATTTTCTTTTTCGGTGCATGTGCAGGGGCCCAGAACTGGCCAGTCATGCTGCACACAGAGTCGCTACTGGACCTTTTTGATCCTTCAAGGGTAGGTCATTTTAGCCACAGGTGGCTTTGATAAGATGGGAGCACTGCAAAAACTGCGATCCAGTTCAGCTTACCCACTACATGCTCTTTCCTCCTGTCCTATCACAGGTAATAGTGCTCTCGCCAGGTGAGCTGATGATGCTGTCCTGCGTTTACTTCCGTAGTGTTTGAGAATGTTGTTGTGAGCATGCATGTTTGCCTCTATTACCGACAGCAACTAAATGCGCTTGTACACATTTGTGAAGCTATGCTTCCATCGCTTTGCTTCCTCCTGTTCAGTATGGAGCCTTTCTTAGATTGGCAAGAGCACCTGCTCTCATACTCTCCTACCGACCTTCATTGTCCAGATGCTGAGGAGCCCATGCTTGAGTTTGATCCAGACAAGGTGTACGTGATCGGTGGGATAGTGGATAGGACAATCCGGAAGGGCGTGACCTCAACGTTTGCGGTGAGTGCCTTCTGGGTTGCTTGTTTGCAGCGAGTGCCTTTTGGGCTGCTCGGATGCTCTCGGCCGCCTATGCAGCTGCCCGGCCATGCTCCCAAGATGCAAACAGCCATGGTCCATCATGATGTCCTGTTTTGTCGCTGTTTTCCATCTTTTGCTTTCCATCAGACATCAAGCGAATGGCATCATACACCGCACACTCCTCTTTCGGGCTCTCCAGCTCATCCACAAAACAACCTGAAACACTGCCATCTCTTTGCTTTTTGGCTGAACAGGCAGAGCATGGGATGCAGGCTCGACGGCTCCCCATTGCAGAGCACATTGAAGCATTGCAGATAGATTCTAGCAGAAGTAAGAGCCCGTGTCTAAATGTGAGTGATGTAGCCATTGCACTGTGCACGCTCTGGCAAGAAGGGGATTGGCGTGCTGCTTTGGAGCTTGCGGTGTCTCAGCGAAAAAGGAAACCGCAGCAGGCTAAGCCAAAGAAGGTTCGCCCGACGCGTGAGAGTAATGAGTTAGGCGATGGTTGTACATAGAGAACAAAGTACAAGATTCCAGATATTCAGCCGACATGTGGGCTACTGTACACAGAGGAATTGTCATGGAAATACCTGGCTTGGCTTGGGACCACTGTAATTATAAGATGAACTGCTGTTTGCCTCCAGGATTTCTCGTTTGTCAATGAGGGGTGAGCAGGACAGGTTGGTATCATACCATGATGTGCCTGCCTATGTAAACAGCTGCAGCCCATGAAATGCCAGCAACTGATCAGTTAGGCTATGGGGACAGACCAGTTTGTCTCATGGGCCAGATCAGTCACTCTCAATATTTTAAAGGAGGCTCTAGCTCTAAAGCTCAAGCTCCTGGGTTGTTCAAAACGGCTGGGTCATTGAGGGTTCAGTTTACAGAGGTGAAAGCTACTACTGAAGTACTTGCATTTTCACCAGGATCAAAGGCCATCCCTGGCATACTAAATGCAACAGCGATGTGTATTAATGAATGTGAACAGAGACCAGGAGAAGAAAGTACAGCATTCAATCAAAAATGAATGATCGTTCACTGGATTGTCCAGAAAGGGAAGCAAGTTCAGGAGACTTCCGTGCATCAGGGCAAGCTAACACGTCAGGAGTTCAGGGAGGAGCTAGGTCTTGGCAGGGTGTGGGCCTTCCAGGCTAAACCTTTGAGGATCAGGTGAAGCTGCTTCTGGAAGACCTTGAGGGGTAGCTGCAGCACGACCAAGCTAAACATGGAGGTGGGTTGGCGTTGTCTGTCATGAACCGCCCTGAAATGCTGCATACGTAGCAGCGTAAGGTGTTCCTCCATGTGGGCTTGGGCAAAGGCTTTGGCCTGTAGCCTCCTCAATGGAGCGCCCTTTGGCTTGACTTTAAGGGCACTCTGTTGAGGAGGGGCTCCGGCTGCTGCAAGAGGATGCGAACGAGTGGCCCGCCATGAGCATGGGCAGTACGGAAGTGGGTACCGTTCTTCTGTTGCTCTGTGCCAAAGGCCACCCTTTTGTGATGCCGCTGGATGCCATGCTGCGTCACACACACATGCTCACACACATGCCTGAGTTGCTGCGCAGAGGTTGTGCACATGCCAAGTCAAGCCACGCAAACATTTTTATGATGGATAAGCACATACATTGTACGCCACTTCAAATACGTTGATGGCAAGCAATGCACACTTGCCAAGGGGCTCATCTCCCTGGAGAAAGAGGACCTTTTGTCCTGCTGATAGCATGTCAGCTTCCAAGGATGTGTGCGCAAGATCAAGGAGTGGAGGAAAAGTCAGAGGACATGTGTGCAAAGTCCTCCTGACAGAACAAATGAACACGGCACTCTTCGTCTTGGAGTCCTCCTTTGTCACACCTGTTACATTCAGATGTATGCTCCTGCCAGAGTGAAGTCTCATTCCTCAGAGTGCAAGTGACCAAAAGCACACTTTGTTTCTCAGCATGTGCTTGCCAAGATGGAAAAACCTAGGGACAGACAAGGGGCGCCATAAACAGACCAGGTATAAGAGAAAGTGCAACCCAATATGACATCAGATTAGCTAAATGATTTAGCGAATTTGGTCACCTGAAAACTGCCCATAGCTCCTCTCCGGCACCTCAATTTATTTCCAAAACTAGGCGCATTTTATCTCGGTACTCCAATTTAGCATCTGCATGTCCAAAAACAGGAAAGGAAGTCAAAAATTGACCTTTTTAGTACACTTTTTGCTGGATTTTCTTTTAGTGAAATGGCTGAAAATCCCATGTCTCACCAATCACTGGGTCTTTTCACTTTGTTTCTTTTGCACTGTTTTCAATATGCAAATCACTGAAAAGCACCAAATTAGGTGCAGTAGGCGATCGGGTGTGGAGATTTGGTGGTGAACAATAGGGTTCACGCAGCGGTTGATTGGCAGGTTTCCCCCTGCAGATTCAAATTTTAATGGTACAGCATGGAGGGAATCCAAATTTGAAAGCTGCAAGTTTGGGGAAAGCAACGCGTGAAGCACGCAGAAAAAGGCAGTTTCAGGCCTCAGGTAACCTCCTCTGGTACATTGGTGCTGCCTTCTTTTTCTATAAGGTGTTTTGGCCGCGTTTGCACTAGCGGCTTTTTCCTCGCTATTCAGCTATTGGTTGCTTCCCAAAATACTATTCAGGTGCACCCCTTTCTCTCCAGCATGAGTGTGCACGAGTGTGTGTGTTTTTGTGTGCGCGCGAGTGTATGTGTGTGAGTTTGTGTGTGATTGTGTGTGTGTGGTGTGTGTGTGTGTGTGTGTGTGTGTGTGTGTGTGTGTGTGTGTGTGTGTGTGTGTGTGTGTGTGTGTGTGTGTGCGCGCGCGCGCGCGTGCACGTGCGCGTGCGCGTGCGTGTGCGTGTGCATGTGTATATGTGCACTGCTTGAAAGAGGGTGTGAAGCTTAGCCAGATGGACATACTCGTGGCTTGAACTTGAAAGTGCGAACGGGTTTATGTGCAAATCCCCTAAAGGCAAATCCTCTAAAATCACTTCAGGTCTGAACAGGGGAAATTGATTCTTGTATCAATCAATTTGTTCGGGAGGACATGTTCATCTGTGGAAATCAGATCGGAAACAGCATTTATTTGTTTCAAGCGACATCCCAAAGAAAAGCTTAGACGACCTCTCTCGGGGGCGAGATTTCAGTGTTTCGGGCCCTGTCTCGACGTTTTTTGCGACAGTTTACGGAACGTTTCAGCAAGCATCGAAACTAGGGTGAAGGGCCAACTAGGTATGTTGTGCAGCATGTTTCAGCTGATGAATTGGTGCTCCCTGGAGTCATCATGAATCAATCCATGACATGAGTGATGTATCTACATCTCTCTTCTTCAGGAGCCCTTCTGTGCGTGCAGCGCTGCACAGTGCAAGTGCACATGCACACCCCAGCTGTCTGTGGATGAGGAGGGGTTGATAGCCAGATGCAAGCATCCCAGTGCGCAAGCAAGTGGGCAGCGCCATGCACTCCACCCCTCGTCCTTCCCACCTTCCCACAGCACCTTCACACTCAGCTCAGTCACACTCACGAGAGCAGGTCTGGGGTGATGTGCCAAGCTTTCCTTGGCTCACCTGGCCCTCAGCTAGTCAGCTCCACGGGAGCTCCTTGCCCTTGGATTGCCATCAGCAGGTCTGGGTGCGCGAGCTGCAGCAGCGCCTGGCACCAGCGGGGCCAATCAGGAACCCCAACCAGAAGCCCTAGGGGCCCAAGCATGCAGGTGAAGTGCGTTGCAGCAGAGATGCAAGCAGAGGCTGCACAGAGGCCTGCCCACACCAGCTCGTGGGCCTGCCCTCCAATTGGGACAGCTGCTGATGGAGGCACTGCACAAGCCAAGGAGCAGGAATGGCAGAGCAGGCAAGCACTATATGCCAGCCAAGCAGGGACGCAGACACAGCAGCCAGGACGTACGACCCCGGATCTGCGTGCAGCTCGTGCGCAACGCACTCTACAAATGCAGGTGCGTTTTGGCAAGCTTCAAATGTGTGTCTGTCCTGATCCACGCAACCCATGTCTGTCCCTGCATATCATCATTGAGGGGTCACACCATAAAGGTAAGGATCATTTCACTTACAAACAGATGCCAGTGCTGGTTTGTTTTACTTTATGATAGTTTTAAAGTTGGGAAAAACATTTGTGTGAAGGATATTGTAATGCATTCTAGATTCATGCACGCACGCACTTCAGCATATCTGTTCGTCGGCAGGAGCTCCTTACCCATGTGCAGATGCTCACTGAGGATTTAAACCCTGGAATCTATTGCAGCATTAAACGATTGTTATCTGCATGCATTGGCAAGCTGCCCTGTGCACATGCGCACGCACATACACACGCGCATGCACACGAACACACAGCACCCCTTCTCCCCAAATCCTGTGCAGATGCTCACCACAGAGCTGCGCCTGTGCGCCAGCTGGCAAGACCTGCAGGCCCTGTTCCTCGAGCACCGCTCCTGCATGAACCACATCCACTTGTCCGCCCTCATGGTCCGCCTGGCACAGCTAGGCGACAAGGCCAGTAGTGGTACCAAAGACAGCAATGCAAGCAGAAGCAGCAGCAGCAGCAGTGCAAGCAGCAGCAAGAGGAGCCACAGGGCTGAAATGACTGCTGGGCAGCAGTTGACAGCAGGCCACAAAGGCCGAAGCATGGCATGGGCAGGGGATGGGGGGAAGCCGCAGGCTGCCACGGCTGGCAACCAGCTGCGCGCATTCCTTGCGCAGCTGGTGCCACACATAGGCATGCAGCTGCTGACCTTTGGGCCCCGCCAGCTGTCCAACGTGATGTGGGCGCTGGGCAGGTGGGTGGTTCTAAGGAGCGTGTTTTGATGAGCTTAGGCTCTGCAGGCATGTGTGGTGCAAGCGTGCGTGCGTGTTTGCGTGTGTGTGTGTGTGTGTGTGTGTGTGTGTGTGTGTGTGTGTGTGTGCGCGCGCGCATGTGCACACTGCTCCTTGTACGTGTGTGTATGTGTGTGTGTGTGTGTGTGTGTGTGCGCGCGCGCGTGTGCACACTGCTCCTTGTAAGCGTGCAGCACACAAGAATCATGAATTATTCCATAATATGGATCGAATTCGGCGCCAATCTTATGAGTTGGGGCAATGCACTGAAGATCTCTCATTCCATTTTGTACGCACAATGCACTTCAACACAGGCTGGGTTACACACCTGGGCCTGCATGGATCACTGAATGGTGCGGCTGTGCAGCGCGCAAGCTTGACACCTACTCACCTCAGGTACGGACCTCAGAAGTGTGCATGTGAGTAAAAGAGAAGGCCTGACTCTGAATTGCTGACCTATTCTGGCCTTGTGCATTTTAGTAAAGATTCCCTCAACAAGCTGGCTAGTAAGGGTCACACGGGAGTGCAATGGTGTGGTCAATGCCCTGACTTTGGGTCCCGAGTGCTCTTGGACCTTGGCTAGGGATGTGAGGATCAGGGGCTTGCTCACTTCCTTTCCTTTTGTGCAAGCGACAAGGCCAGAGTGCTCTTGGACCTCTGCTCTAGAACTGTGAGACTCAAGGGTTTACTCACATTCTGCGCTGTTTCTCGCGCGACAGATCATGCGTAGGAAACGTCTGTGAGGTTGATGCGGTCTGGGCACATATATGCGTGCCCCAAAAATAGAGAAATGCCAAAGCACTGGTTGAACTGCATCAAGTCCTGCGGTGAAGGGGAGATTCGCAAGCATGCTTAATTTTCTGGACCAAGTGCTCCTCTTTGCACGAGTATGTATTTCTGCTGCCAGAACAGGGAGGTCTGTGGACACACAAAAATCACTTTTGCTGGCACAGTGTGTGTAGTGAGGATGTTCGACTTCACATTTGAGTTTGTGCCAATGTTCCTCATTTGAAACCCCTTCTCTTAATGTGCACTCAAGACCTTGCCTTGTCCCAACCTTCCCCACTGAAATTCCTTTCTTTTGGTGTGCATTCAGGACCTTGCAATGTCTGCCTGGGGCCTGGCGGCATCTGGCTCAGTCCGCCCCCAATTTCCGACAGCCGCTCCCTTGCTGATGGTGCAAATGGCACGCGCCTGTGCACAGCCAGACACCCTGGCCAAATGCAAGCTGCAGGTGGGAAGGGGATTACAAGTGATTACAAGAGATCTGTACCTCGGTATGCTGGCCAAATGCAAGGTGCAGGTGGGAAGGGGATTACAAAGGATTACAAGAGATCTGTACCTCGGTATGCTGGCCAAATGCAAGGTGCACGTTGGAAAGACTGCTGAGTGCGCAGCCCCCCCTCCTTTTTTTAGGAATTTGCTGCCCCATAATAAAAAGGGAGCCCATGTGCTAACTTGTCACGGACGAGACATCCATAAGTGCTGCTTTCCCCTTGTAAACCAGGCAGGCATGCACATGCAGGCAGTCGAGTTTGGTGCATGTTGCGCTCCAGTTGAACGCATGCGCTGGCTGGCACCCAGACAGGGAGGATATTTGAGCGCGCCCTGCTGGAATGCCTCGATGGCGTCGTTGCCTTGTCCAGCGTCTTTTCCTCAGAGTGTCGCTTACACTCTTTAGTTAGAGTTTTCCTTTACAGGACAACAGATTCTATGTCCTGGTTCATTGCTCAGAGCAAAAGCTCTGGGCAGCTGTGTTGTCGGCTTGTGCTTGAAACGACTTCAATGTGGCTGCACTGCCGGCCTTAACCCACTGATCACCCCAAAAGCAGACATCATGTGTATGCACTTGTCTGTGGCTCTACTTTCCGCTTCCGAAGTCCATCTTTCATTGGCGGTGTCAGTTAGGGAATCCTGCTCCTGAGCGTATGTGTGGGAGCGCCTCTCTTTCAACCCAAGGGACTCACTTTCTGATTGATGTAGGGATTGGTTTTGCCGCCTCTGTAGTTTCTCCTTCCTTTCTTTTCGTGCCCGGCCCCTCATACAAGCCTCCCTTGCCCCATCCCCCGTGCCAGAGCGCTGCATCCACATCCTTGCTCTGCTTTGCATCGCATCCTTGCTCATCCAATGCTCTCCTGTACGCAGCCTGATGCAAGGAACATCCTCAGTGGAAAAAAGATGAAATTATGGCCGCGCGTACCACAGAATCAGCCACAGCTCTCCTGTGTGTGTCGCCTGTGCCATAGTTTCAAGTATGGTCTCCTGTGTGCAGCCTGATGCCTCTCGTGCCCTGATCCTCAAGAGCTTGCTGGCATCATCCCCTCACTAATGTTATCTGTTGCCTGCACCTCCAGGACATCTCCAACATCGTGTGGGCCAACGCGACTGTGGGGGTGGCGCCTGAGGCCTCAACCTTGCAAGCCTTGGTGCATCGTGCGCACCAGCTCCTGCTGCAGGTGTGTCGATCTTGGCCATATGGTGCACATGCACTGCTCCGCTCTTTTCTTTCTGACTCACAGATTTACAGTGGGGCATCGCTTATGGACTTGGTGCACATGCACTGCTCCGCCGCTTCCTTACGGACTCACAGGTTCACAGTGGGGCGTCACTTAAGCCCATGGTGCACATGCGCTGCTCTGCTTGTCGCCTTTGCACTTGCTCGTGACTCACCCACCCCAGCGGGTGCCTGATGCGTGGATGGGAAGCGCCCCAAAAAATGTGCCTTGCCGGAAACCATGGGAGTGTTCTTATGCTGCTCCTGTGACTGTTCTGAAGGAGTCCCCTGTGCTGCTCCCGGGACTGCCTTGACTCCTGTGTCTGCTGTGACTGCTGTGACTTCTGTGACTCCGATGACTGCTGTTCTTTCGACTGCTGGTTTATTTGGGCTGCTGTTCAGGGCAGCCTTGCCTTGTGGGGATTGGACAAGTGCCTTGTGGGGAATGGGCAAGTGCCTTGTGGGGAATGGACAAGTGCCTTGTGGGGAATGGACAAGTGCCTTGTGGGGATTGGACAAGTGCCTTGTGAGGAATGGACTAGTTCCTTGTGGGGAATGGGCAAGTGCCTTGTGGGGATTGGACAAGTGCCTTGTGGGGATTGGACAAGTGCCTCGTGGGGAATGGGCAAGTGCCTTGTGGGGATTGGACAAGTGCCTCGTGGGGAATGGGCAAGTGCCTTGTGGGGATTGGACAAGTGCCTTGTGGGGAATGGGCAAGTGCCTTGTGGGGATTGGACAGGTGTCTTGTGGGGAATGGGCAAGTGCCCTGTGGGGATTGGACAATGGGCACGCTCCCAGGAAAATGGGCACTTGGCGCTCCCAATAGCTTCAGCTTTTTGTCTTCTAGTAACACTGAGGAGTGACACTGTTGTGGTCAAAGCCTTGCGTGCCCTTCCCAAGGCTGCTCCAGATGCACATCTGTGTCCCGGCATCCATATGGTGTGCATGCACCGCACAAACAGCACAGCTCTTCTCATCCAACTCCACGCATTCAGCAGGTCATCAAGCTGCTCATGTGTGTGCCTTGCTGTGCTATTGGTAACTTGTTGCGCTCAGCTCGCCCAGCTTGTGTGCTGGTATGTTGCAGGGATCAAGACTGCAGACCCTGGCTCTTGCCCAAGCTCTTGCGAACGCCAACGCAACCCCCCTTGACACAGATCGGGGGAATTGGGACAGCAGCAGCAGCAGCAGCAGCAGCAGCAGCAGCAGCAACAACAGTAGGGGAAGGGCTCGGAGCATCAACAATAGAATTGAGGGTGCGCTTGAAGCAGCGCTGCCGGGTGGGAGTGATGATGGGGTGTCACAGTGCGTTGCCCCCAGCACACACAGCCCGCCCTCCAGCGACTCCCTGCCCTCCTATTCCGCACCCTTCCCATTAACAGGTGCTCAAGCACGAGCACAACAACCATCCTCTGGTGCTCAAGTACATGCACAGGCACCACCACCCTCGGCTCAAGCACACACGCAAGCACCATCCCCCAGTGTTCAGGTGCAAGCACAGCCGAGCCCTCCACCCTCCCTCTCCCCATTGTCTGCGGCCCACCATTCCACATCTAGACGCGACTGGGCACCACCACCTGTGGCTTCAGATGATGTGCAGCAAGGCCCGTGCGTCACCCCCACCCATCCCTCCCCAGCACCAGGAACCCTCGAAGCAAGCGCAAGAACCTGGCATCACCAGCAGCACCAGAAGGATCAGCAGCAGCAGCGGCTAATGCAGGAGCAGCAGCAGCAGGAGCAGGAGGCCATCATCCAGGCTCCTATTGCGATGGGCCTGAAGCCTCAAGAGCTGTGTAATCTGGCATGGGGGCTGGCGAAGCTGCAGTACCACCCAGGTCAGAATGCAAGTGATGTGGATGAGCCAGGGGAGCCACATTGTGGTTTCATGTTGTGTTGGCCCTTTGTTGCGCATGCGTGCGAGTGTGCGTTTGTGTGTGTGTGTGTCAGAAAGTGTAGCTGCTACAACAGAGTGATGCAGGTGGTGCTACGTCCAGGTATCAATTGTGGGGCATGCAAACAAGGCGTCACGAGCTGAACTCAATACATATGCAAGTACGCCTTGGTAAGCCTGCAGGGTTCAAAGAAAGCCACACCCCTTGCGCCGCGCAGGGGAGCGCTTCCTGTCCCTGCTCTTCACTTGCTTCACCCAAGGCTCGCGCATTGCCTACAGCACCACCAGCAACTCCAGCAATACATCAAGCGTGCCCAGCACCCGCAGCAGTAGCAGCAGCAGGCAGCACCAGCGCTTGCTGAGTGACTGCCCCCAGCACTATGCCAACATGCTGTGGAGCATGGCACAGCTGCGCTACTGCCCTCCCTCTGCTGAAATGGCTGCATGCCTGCAGGTGTGGTGCAGACGGTTCACTCATACTCCTTTTGGCATAGATGGGCAGAGGGAGGCATGGCTGGTGTTAGCAGGCGTGCAGGTCCTGCAGGCTTGCAGGCTTCCAGCCTGATGACTTATGTCAGAGGCAGGCAGGCAGGCAAGCACACATTGTACAGATGTGCAGCTGTTGGTGGCGTTGCCCTCTGTGCGTAATGCAGGCCTCGAAGCATGGCTCCCAGTGAAGAGCAAAGCGATGAGCATTCGACTTTCAAAGCATGCATGCACGAAGCAGAGGTGGTGCACACGACACACCCCTACAACGTGGTTGCTCATGCGCAACCACAACTTGCCAACGCCTCCCTTGCTGGTATTCTCGCCAACGATCTTATCAGGCACAGAGGCCCAGCTTTTACTTCGCCCTCTCCCTCCCCTTGCTTGCATGCATGTGTGAAGGGTCTTCTAGCGCCTGCCACGTTGAGCATGGGGCACAACGCTGCACCAGCAAGCCCACCCTGGAGCTCAGGCATGGAAGGACAAGGCATCCCCTCCAGCACCTCCACCACCACCACCACCACCTTTTTGACGCCACATCCTCTCCAAGGACATGGCAGCAGCAGCCACAGCAGCAGCTGGATGGATGGTGAGAGGTCTGCCAGCAGGAATGAAGGGTGCAGTGAAGGGGGTCGCAGCAGCAGCAGCAGCAGCAGCAGCAGCAGTGGTGACAACAGTGTTAGCGGTAGGGGGTTTGTTCCTCGGTCCTATCGCACGAGTGCAGCTGACAGCCCCCTGCTGCAGCAGCATCCACGGCTGAAGGGCGTGGATGTGGCGCATGTGCTGTGGGCCCTCGGTGTGCTGAGGTGCGTGGGTTGACAGGTGTATGCTGAGATGCTGAGTATGACGTGGATGTGGATTTAGCGCATGTGCTGTGGGCCCTCAGTGTGCTCAGGTGCGTGGGTGGACAGGAAAATGCTGTTGATGATGAGGGTGTGATGTGGATGAGGGTGTGGTGCATGTGCTGTGTGGCTTCGGTGTGCTCAAGTGCGTGGGTGGACAGGAAAATGCTGTTGATGATGAGGGTGTGGTGCATGTGCTGTGGGCCACAGGTGTGTGGGCAGGAGCGCACTCTTGCTCGGGTATGTGTGGACAGCAACGTGAGTATGCCAAAAAAGCTTTTGTCAAGAAATGGGAGTAAAAATGTGGCAGAAGGGTGCTGTTGCAAGATGTGAACTCATCGCAATGAATGGTTGTATAAATGCATGCAGACATGCACTTCTGAAGTTGCATGGAAATGAGTCTCACAGTTATTAGATGATGGTCGAGGATTTGCTTGCATTGGCCGTTCCCCTGTGGACGTTGGATGCTCATTCTTGTTTGCTTGTCATGAAATGGATTTGTCCATTAAACCAGTATTGCGCCGGTAGCTATCAGCCTTTGTGCAACTACCAGTCTTATGCCTGCATGCCTGCCTGTCAGCATGCGCTGAGCAGCTAAGACACAGATGAGCAGCTAAGGTGCACACGCACACACACACACACGCGCGCGTGCACGCACCCACGCACACACGTGATGGTCCACAGAGGCTACCTACAAATGTTTTCTTTCATCACTACCCCATGCACCAAGGTGCTGCGCACCACGCTCCTGCCTGGACGCATCTTGCGGCACAAGTGCTGGACCATGGAACTCGTAGTTCCGTAACCCCAGCTCACATTCCAGTCCTAGCATTGAATTTGTGCACAAGCCCCCTCCACAATCCTTTTTGAGGCACCTCATACTGCTGTGATCAGGGGTTCCACAGGTCCGAGTCCTCTCACAGTTTCAGAATGTCCCTACAAACCATTGATGACCTGTGAATCTCCCCAGGTACAAGCCCTCACCACCCCTCCTCCGCCTCATTTTGCTGCACGCACACGTGGCCCTGTACGGCACGGCCCATGAATGGGGCATAGTAGACAACCACGGCCGCAACGCAGCCACTGCCTCTGCCGCTTCAGCGACGGCTTCCATGGAGGCCAAAATGCTCCTATTCAGGTAGGAAGGGGTGCGCCCCCTTTTTCCTGGCATGCAGTGCTGACAGAACCTCTCTGGCGCAGGAGTACAGACAACGTGCGCCATACACACGAAAAGAAAAAAAAACACTCCAAACAACAGCATGTCTTTGAACGAAAGCTGTGCGCATTTTATTCAGGATGTGGTGCTTCCCCGTCAGGAACTGTGTTCGTAATGCTGCGTTACTTCATGCGAATCAGGAATCGGTGTCTATTGGCTCGCGTACAGGGGAGGACCTGCTGCAGCACGCGTGAAGGAGAGGGCGCATGACGGCTCCGCAGCTGCCGCAGTGACTGCAGCGACAGCTGCAGCAGCACGGCAGCGGCAGCCATTGTATGCTGTGTTGGCCAGGATGGCCCAGGACCGGCCGCAGGTGAGGAAATGGGCTGACAGTGTGCCATGACTGATAGTGTGCTTATGCGGGTTTCTGACGTTGCATGATAGGGGCCTGCAAAGACAGTGTACCCTGTGGGGACCTGACACTGTACGGCTGGAGCCCTGATCGATGGTGTGCCCTTGCGAGATCCTTAACTGTACGGCTGGAGCCCTGATCGATGGTGTGCCCTTGCGAGATCCTTAACTGTACGGCTGGAGCCCTGATCGATGGTGTGCCCTTGCGAGATCCTTAACTGTGCGGCTGGAGCCCTGATCGATGGTGTGCCCTTGCGAGATCCTTAACTGTGCGGCTGGAGCCCTGATCGATGGTGTGCCCTTGCGAGATCCTTAACTGTGCGGCTGGAGCCCTGATCGATGGTGTGCCCTTGCGAGATCCTTAACTGTGCGGCTGGAGCCCTGATCGATGGTGTGCCCTTGCGAGATCCTTAACTGTGCGGCTGGAGCCCTGATCGATGGTGTGCCCTTGCGAGATCCTTAACTGTGCGGCTGGAGCCCTGACTGATACCGTGCCCTTGTGAAAATTTGACACTTTGCGGCTGAAGCCCTCATTGTGATGATGAGGATGATGAGGCGCAGTGCCTGCTGTAGTCATGCGTTGATTGGTTTGCCAGAGCAAAACCCAGAGCCCCTGAGCTGTGCAGCCAAACCGTTTCTGAGTTGTGTGCCAGGCTGCGTACGCCTTTTAGGGGCACCTCGCCTTGGAAACGGCCGTGATCTCACCTATGGTATGAGGGCATGTCCCTCTTCTGGCCATGCAATGAGGTGCATGATGCCCTTTGAAAAGGCTGCTTATCTCCTAGAGGCTGGAGAGGCTTTTGAACCTTGCCTCAGTCTCCTTTTGTCCTATTCTCTCGCATTCCTGTTCTCTCCAGATCAGTCTCAGCCCCGCAACTTCTAGGACCTGGAACTGCGCGCTCATTGCTGCAAGGCTGTAGCCCTAACTTGTACACACACGTAGCACGCTAACGGAAGACGAGGTTCCCTCTGTCAAACTTTTTCATACACATGATAGTTGACGCAAGGACCTTCACTCATGCGGATGAGGTACCTTCGCAAATGTGATACAGGCAGGACACACCAGGTCAGGCAAACCAAACGCCATCGAGCTTGCACACACCCAGCTGCCCACATATGGTTCCCCTGTCTTCAACACCTTCACACGTACCAGGTCGGGCTGTCCGCCATTGAGCTCGTGCGCATTATGTGGGCCCTGCGGAAGCTCTTTGGCAGCAGGCCGTTGTCGGCAACACTAGCAGATGACTTAGCGGGGGCGGCGCTGGCGCTCGTGCCGGGCTACCACGAGCTGGACCCCCCGAGCCTGATGTATCTTGCACGAGGACTGGCAGGGTTGGGGAGTACCAGGTGCCCTCCTGCGTGTGGAGAAGCACTCGCAAGCGCAATGGTGGGTCCCCAGCAGCTTCATGATGGACTTACTGGTGTAGTGTTTAAAACAGGTAAATCTGGGGTTGCGCCAGGTGCCCTCCTGCGTGTGGAGAAGCACTCGCAAGCGCGATGGTGGGTCCCCAGCAGCTCCACAATGGACATACAGGTGGTATGATTAGAACTGACATGTCTGGGGGAGCACCAGGTGCCCCCTTGCATGAGGAGAGGCACCCGCAAGCGCGATGGTGGGTTCCCAGCAGCCTCATTTTGGTGCCGTACCAGTGTCGTGGGAACAAGCCTGGACAATCAAGGGGGCAGGCGTGATTTGCACTGATGAGTGTGTTGTTGGTGTGCAGGTGCCGCACGTTTGCACGCTGTGCTCCTCTGGGATCTACTTGTGGCTGGCTGGCAGCGCTGTTGCATTGCTGACGCAAGGTGCAAGTCCTGGCTCAGAACAAGCCTGCCCAAAAGTGCGTGCATCTTGTCGACTGTTGTGTACCTGTCTATTCTGGACCTCACAGACCCTTGCCGCATTCGGCACCCTGCCTTTGACAGAACGCACACAGGGCTGTGCACGGCCTCTGAGCAAGGTGAATCCGACCCTGTAGCCTCCCCCTCTTCACGTGCACACCCCACAGGACGAGCGCCTGGTCAACCTAAACGCCCATGCCCTGGCTCACATCATGGCCTCATTGGCTCGCCTGCACTACCGGCCCAATCTTGTCATATGGGAGCACGCCTGCATGCGCACTGGCCAGCTGCTAGCCTCCACCAAGGGCAGCAGATCAGCCGCACCTGGCGGCTTTGGCCTCACTCCTGGCTCAGCCGCTGCTGCGCTGGGGGCCACAGCAGCTGCGACACAGGCGTCGGCGGCAGCCGCTGCTGCGAGGGCGCATCTGGCGCCTCGTGGCTCGCGGAGCGGGACACAGCTGCTGCCGAGGCGCAGCCGTGTGCTGTTTGCGTCCACGATGGCTGGGCCACGGGAGCTGACGCTGCTACTATGGGGGCTGGCGTGGACGAGGGGCCCCAACAACGGGGTGCGTTGACCGGTGTTCCCGTTGACCCAGCAGACAGTGCAAGCTGGCCTTGCGTCTCTGGCTGCATCCGTGTTGCTTCCTGTGTTCTCCAGGCTTGTGTTTCGCGCCCAAACAAAGTTGACGTTGCTTCCATGTGGCATGCAGTGCCATCAGAACAATAAGGGAAGGGTAACATATTATTCTTATCAGCTGGACCTGCCTAGGTGGGCAGCTAAGCTGAGTGCTGTCAGAGCAGACCTGCAAGCCATGTCATGCGCTGAATGGCTGGACAGGGCCTCACAAAAAGGAATCCCCCAAAATGTCTCTCAGTCTCTAAGCATCACCTTTGCCTGCCAGCCATGCAGTGCGTTAAATGACTGGGCAGGGCCCCACAAAAAGGAGTCCCCTTAGGAATGCCTCCTTTTTTCTGAGATCCCCGACACCAAGCGTCACCTTTGAAGACAAAAAAATGAAGCAAACACACACACACACTCATACACACACAGCCTCAGTGCTGTACAGGGCCACAACGTGCTTCACCATATGCCTCTTAATCCACGGATGTGCAGGCTGTACGTAACACTTGTCCGGGTGTGCTTTTGCTGATACGATGCCCTGCTCAGCGTGCGGATGCCGCTTTGTCGATGCAATGCCCTTCCAGCATACTGGTGGCGCTTAGATACATTGCCCTGTGTTTATGACGTTTCCTTTGTTGACACTATGCCCTTTGATACAATGCCCAGTCGGCGCACTGGTGCCGCTTTTGTCGATGCAATACCCTCAAGGGTTACAAAAGGGTTGCAAGGGGTAAAGGCCTCAGTTAAGACGTCAGACTGCTAGCCGATGAAATGCCCTCTGCTCTTTGTTGCTTCAATGCCCTTTGACACGTTGCCCTGTCAGCGCACTGACGCGACTGTGGTGATACTTCGCCCTTTGTTGATACAATGCCCTCGGGGCCTGGCAGCGTACTGATATTGCTTTGCGCTTCACTTCATGTTCAGAGCTCAGTGGTCGCTCTAAGTCGCACTTTTCATACACTGAGGAGTGACCCAGGGGTGCCCAACAGGGGCAACTGCCCCAGTGACATAGGATGAGCACCCTGTGTCGCTGGAGAAAGATGCTTTTAACATGTTGGGTTTTGAGCTCCCTGTGTCGCTTGAAAATGAGAAGGGTGCTTTTAACATGAACTCTGGTTGTGGCACACTGCACGCTTTATGGGGACGTGGATGAGGGGGGGATCTCAGCCTGCCCCCCCACCCCAACCATTCCAGCCTGCACCCACTGCTTAGCAGGCCTCAACAGCTTGTGTACTTGCTATGCAGCTGAGCCACATGCAAGGAGCAGCTTGTAAAAGCAGACAGAGCAGGTCAATCCTCACATATATGTGCCTATATAGGCACAAAAAGTTGTGAAGGCAAGACAGCAGCAGCAGCAGGTGCCTTAGCTCCCAAGCTGCCCCAGCCGAAGCCAAGCAACCCCCATCAGCAGAGGGTAAGGTATGATAAGAGCAGCACAAGCAGCATTAGCTGCAGCAACAGCAGGAGGCACCAGCAGAGCAAGGCTGCATTAGGGTTCAGCTGCAAGGTGCTGGCACTGAGCAAGTGCGTCAGAAGCTCATGCGTTTGCCATGACGTGGGAATGGGCACACAATGCCCAAACTCGGTATGATTGCTGGAGACGGGTGTAAGTGTTTGGCTATTATAAAGGGGGTTGAAGGGCATTGGGGCTCTGCAAATTTAAGCTTTCAGAGAGCATGCCACAATATTGGCTGCTCAAGAAGTTATTGGGTGTGCTACACCCAAATTCTGTTTAGACCCCCTGTGTCGCACTTGAGGGGGCCTGAGTGCGACACCCCCAAATTCACCTCTAACGACACCGCTCTGGCAGAGCTAAGCTTTTAGGCTTTTTGGTGTTAGTGCTCTGCCAGACGAGCAAAAGCAACAAAATGAGCATGCTTTTGCACTGCCTTACTGTGCGGGATGGGCAACTCATGCCCTACGCACACTTGTAAACTTGAGAGTGCAATGTCAAAAGCTGCACTGACCGCACTGGCAGGCAAAGGTGCAGGCAAAAGTTCCGTTTGCCCTGCCCACGCTCCTCCATCTCGCCGCAGATCAAGGTCAGCCGCTGGGCCAGCAACGCTATGCATGCCGCCCGCCAGGCCATTCCCAGCCTGGGTACAGAAGAGCTGCGACAGCTGGTGTGGGCTGTGATCAAGGACGCCCACTGGGCCAACAATGCCTCTCTGAAAGGTTTGCCGTTTGCCCTGCCCACGCTCGCCGCAGATCAAGGATGCCCGCTGGGCCAACAACGCTGTGCATGCCGCCCGCCAGGCCATCCCCAGCCTCGGCACAGAGGAGCTGCGGCAGCTGGTGTGGGCTGTGGCGCGGCTGCGCCTCAAGCCATGGCCCCTGATGGGGCTGCGTTTTGAGCGAGCATGCCTGGCTCGTATGGGGCAGCTCCAGCAGCAGGTGCGTCATTGGCCGTATTGTGCAGCAGCAGCAGCAGCTGCTAATGCGGCGGTTGCAGCATTGAATACAGTGGCCGCTTCAGGGCAGGAGAGTTGGGGGAGCAATGCAATGCCTGCAAGGGGGGGGGGGGCTGTCATGTGGTGCATGCTGCCGTGGGATGGGATAGGATGCATGCAAAGGGGGGGTTGCTGTCATGTGGTGCATGCTGCCATGGGATGGGATGGGTTGCATGCAAGGGGGGTTGCTGCCTTGTCTCTTGGAGCACTCGCACATGCTGTGTGGCCCAATGTGTATGTTACAGGCGCCTCAGTGTGCTGCCTAGCTGTTGCGTTGCCCCTCCCATTTGTCAGTGCGGTACCTGCTCCAGGGCAGCGAAGGTGCATCGTATGTGTGGACAGGGGTTGCCACAGGCTCTAGGTTTTGTGCGGGGTAGTGCCTCTTTCTGCAATCTGTTGCACTGGGCAAAATTGCTGAGTGAGTGAGCCTTACCGTCATTGCTTGATCATGGCGCTCTTGGTTTGCCCTCATTCACTCAGCCTTGAGACGGGCTCATTCCTCATAAGGTGCAATACCTTGTCGCATCGAAAACGATGGTTTGCACATGCGATCCAGCAAAGGCCTCACCCTTGTGTGTGCCCTGTGTCGTACCTTCAAAAAAGCAGGCGTGAATCTGCCCTTTGTCGCGCCCCCCTTATTACCCTACACCAAGTCCGCTGGGCACTCTTAAGTCGTCCTGTATCTTTGTTGCTGCCTGACAGGCCCAGTAACCCCCCTTGCACTTGTGCTCAGAGGTGTGTTGCTGCCTTTCCAATTGCGTAATGCTGCTGCACCAGTCTTGCTGCCTTGTGAGCCCTGCTGCACCTCTGGCACTGCCTCGCCAACTGAGAAAGTCCTGCTGCACCTCTGTCACTGCCTCGCTGACTGAGCAAGTCCTACTTCACCAGTCTTGCTGCCTTATTAGTGAGCGAGCCCTGCTGCATTTGTATTGCTGCCTTATTAGTGAGC
This sequence comes from Dunaliella primolecta, assembly GCA_914767535.2. Classification (NCBI taxonomy): domain Eukaryota; kingdom Viridiplantae; phylum Chlorophyta; class Chlorophyceae; order Chlamydomonadales; family Dunaliellaceae; genus Dunaliella; species Dunaliella primolecta. Next base: position 4,459,597 of record OU611759.1, on the reverse strand, counting down.
AAGCCCTGCTGCACCAGTCTTGCTGCCTTATTAGTGAGCGAGCCCCGCTGCATTTGTATTGCTGCCTTATTAGTGAGCAAGCCCTGCTGCACCAGTCTTGCTGCCTTATTAGTGAGTGAGCCCCGCTGCATTTGTATTGCTGCCTTATTAGTGAGCAAGCCCTGCTGCACCAGTCTTGCTGCCTTATTAGTGAGCGAGCCCCGCTGCACCAGTCTTGCTGCCTTATTAGTGAGTGAGCCCCGCTGCATTTGTTTTGCTGCCTTATTAGTGAGCAAGCCCTGCTGCACCAGTCTTGCTGCCTTATTAGTGAGCAAGCCCCGCTGCATTTGTATTGCTGCCTTATTAGTGAGCAAGCCCTGCTGCACCAGTCTTGCTGCCTTATTAGTGAGCGAGCCCTACTGCATTTGTATTGTTGCCTTATTGATGAGCGAGCCCCGCTGCATTTGTATTGCTGCCTTATTAGTGAGCAAGCCCTGCTGCATTTGTATTGCTGCCTTATTAGTGAGCAAGCCCTGCTGCACCAGTCTTGCTGCCTTATTAGTGAGCGAGCCCCGCTGCATTTGTATTGCTGCCTTATTAGTGAGCAAGCCCTGCTGCACCAGTCTTGCTGCCTTATTAGTGAGTGAGCCCCGCTGCATTTGTATTGCTGCCTTATTAGTGAGCAAGCCCTGCTGCACCAGTCTTGCTGCCTTATTAGTGAGCGAGCCCCGCTGCACCAGTCTTGCTGCCTTATTAGTGAGTGAGCCCCGCTGCATTTGTTTTGCTGCCTTATTAGTGAGCAAGCCCTGCTGCACCAGTCTTGCTGCCTTATTAGTGAGCGAGCCCCGCTGCATTTGTATTGCTGCCTTATTAGTGAGCAAGCCCTGCTGCACCAGTCTTGCTGCCTTATTAGTGAGCGAGCCCTACTGCATTTGTATTGTTGCCTTATTAATGAGCGAGCCCCGCTGCATTTGTATTGCTGCCTTATTAGTGAGCAAGCCCTGCTGCACCAGTCTTGCTGCCTTATTAGTGAGCAAGCCCTGCTGCACCAGTCTTGCTGCCTTATTAGTGAGCGAGCCCTGCTGCACTTGTATTGCTGCCTTATTAGTGAGCAAGCCCTGCTGCACCAGTCTTGCTGCCTTATTAGTGAGCGAGCCCTGCTGCACTTGTATTGCTGCTTTATTAGTGAGCAAGCCCTGCTGCACCAGTCTTGCTGCCTTATTAGTGAGCGAGCCCTGCTGCATTTGTATTGCTGCCTTATTAGTGAGCAAGCCCTGCTGCACCAGTCTTGCTGCCTTATTAGTGAGTGAGCCCCGCTGCATTTGTATTGCTGCCTTATTAGTGAGCAAGCCCTGCTGCACCAGTCTTGCTGCCTTATTAGTGAGCGAGCCCCGCTGCATTTGTATTGCTGCCTTATTAGTGAGCAAGCCCTGCTGCACCAGTCTTGCTGCCTTATTAGTGAGCGAGCCCTACTGCATTTGTATTGTTGCCTTATTAGTGAGCGAGCCCTGCTGCACCAGTCTTGCTGCCTTATTAGTGAGTGAGCCCCGCTGCATTTGTTTTGCTGCCTTATTAGTGAGCAAGCCCTGCTGCACCAGTCTTGCTGCCTTATTAGTGAGCAAGCCCCGCTGCATTTGTATTGCTGCCTTATTAGTGAGCAAGCCCTGCTGCACCAGTCTTGCTGCCTTATTAGTGAGCGAGCCCTACTGCATTTGTATTGTTGCCTTATTAATGAGCGAGCCCCGCTGCATTTGTATTGCTGCCTTATTAGTGAGCAAGCCCTGCTGCATTTGTATTGCTGCCTTATTAGTGAGCAAGCCCTGCTGCACCAGTCTTGCTGCCTTATTAGTGAGCGAGCCCCGCTGCATTTGTATTGCTGCCTTATTAGTGAGCAAGCCCTGCTGCACCAGTCTTGCTGCCTTATTAGTGAGTGAGCCCCGCTGCATTTGTATTGCTGCCTTATTAGTGAGCAAGCCCTGCTGCACCAGTCTTGCTGCCTTATTAGTGAGCGAGCCCCGCTGCACCAGTCTTGCTGCCTTATTAGTGAGTGAGCCCCGCTGCATTTGTTTTGCTGCCTTATTAGTGAGCAAGCCCTGCTGCACCAGTCTTGCTGCCTTATTAGTGAGCGAGCCCCGCTGCATTTGTATTGCTGCCTTATTAGTGAGCAAGCCCTGCTGCACCAGTCTTGCTGCCTTATTAGTGAGCGAGCCCTACTGCATTTGTATTGTTGCCTTATTAATGAGCGAGCCCCGCTGCATTTGTATTGCTGCCTTATTAGTGAGCAAGCCCTGCTGCACCAGTCTTGCTGCCTTATTAGTGAGCAAGCCCTGCTGCACCAGTCTTGCTGCCTTATTAGTGAGCGAGCCCTGCTGCACTTGTATTGCTGCCTTATTAGTGAGCAAGCCCTGCTGCACCAGTCTTGCTGCCTTATTAGTGAGCGAGCCCTGCTGCACTTGTATTGCTGCCTTATTAGTGAGCAAGCCCTGCTGCACCAGTCTTGCTGCCTTATTAGTGAGCGAGCCCTGCTGCATTTGTATTGCTGCCTTATTAGTGAGCAAGCCCTGCTGCACCAGTCTTGCTGCCTTATTAGTGAGTGAGCCCCGCTGCATTTGTATTGCTGCCTTATTAGTGAGCAAGCCCTGCTGCACCAGTCTTGCTGCCTTATTAGTGAGCGAGCCCCGCTGCACCAGTCTTGCTGCCTTATTAGTGAGTGAGCCCCGCTGCATTTGTTTAGCTGCCTTATTAGTGAGCAAGCCCTGCTGCACCAGTCTTGCTGCCTTATTAGTGAGCGAGCCCCGCTGCATTTGTATTGCTGCCTTATTAGTGAGCAAGCCCTGCTGCACCAGTCTTGCTGCCTTATTAGTGAGCGAGCCCTACTGCATTTGTATTGTTGCCTTATTAATGAGCGAGCCCCGCTGCATTTGTATTGCTGCCTTATTAGTGAGCAAGCCCTGCTGCACCAGTCTTGCTGCCTTATTAGTGAGCGAGCCCCGCTGCACCAGTCTTGCTGCCTTATTAGTGAGCGAGCCCTGCTGCACTTGTATTGCTGCCTTATTAGTGAGCAAGCCCTGCTGCACCAGTCTTGCTGCCTTATTAGTGAGCGAGCCCTGCTGCACTTGTATTGCTGCCTTATTAGTGAGCAAGCCCTGCTGCACCAGTCTTGCTGCCTTATGAGTGAGCGAGCCCTGCTGCATTTGTATTGCTGCCTTATTAGTGAGCAAGCCCTGCTGCACCAGTCTTGCTGCCTTATTAGTGAGTGAGCCCCGCTGCATTTGTATTGCTGCCTTATTAGTGAGCAAGCCCTGCTGCACCAGTCTTGCTGCCTTATTAGTGAGCGAGCCCCGCTGCACCAGTCTTGCTGCCTTATTAGTGAGTGAGCCCCGCTGCATTTGTTTAGCTGCCTTATTAGTGAGCAAGCCCTGCTGCACCAGTCTTGCTGCCTTATTAGTGAGCGAGCCCCGCTGCATTTGTATTGCTGCCTTATTAGTGAGCAAGCCCTGCTGCACCAGTCTTGCTGCCTTATTAGTGAGCGAGCCCTACTGCATTTGTATTGTTGCCTTATTAATGAGCGAGCCCCGCTGCATTTGTATTGCTGCCTTATTAGTGAGCAAGCCCTGCTGCACCAGTCTTGCTGCCTTATTAGTGAGTGAGCCCCGCTGCATTTGTATTGCTGCCTTATTAGTGAGCAAGCCCTGCTGCACTTGTATTGCTGCCTTATTAGTGAGCAAGCCCTGCTGCACCAGTCTTGCTGCCTTATTAGTGAGCGAGCCCTGCTGCACTTGTATTGCTGCCTTATTAGTGAGCAAGCCCTGCTGCACCAGTCTTGCTGCCTTATGAGTGAGCGAGCCCTGCTGCATTTGTATTGCTGCCTTATTAGTGAGCAAGCCCTGCTGCACCAGTCTTGCTGCCTTATTAGTGAGTGAGCCCCGCTGCATTTGTATTGCTGCCTTATTAGTGAGCAAGCCCTGCTGCACCAGTCTTGCTGCCTTATTAGTGAGCGAGCCCCGCTGCACCAGTCTTGCTGCCTTATTAGTGAGTGAGCCCCGCTGCATTTGTTTAGCTGCCTTATTAGTGAGCAAGCCCTGCTGCACCAGTCTTGCTGCCTTATTAGTGAGCGAGCCCCGCTGCATTTGTATTGCTGCCTTATTAGTGAGCAAGCCCTGCTGCACCAGTCTTGCTGGCTTATTAGTGAGCGAGCCCTACTGCATTTGTATTGTTGTCTTATTAATGAGCGAGCCCCGCTGCATTTGTATTGCTGCCTTATTAGTGAGCAAGCCCTGCTGCACCAGTCTTGCTGCCTTATTAGTGAGTGAGCCCCGCTGCATTTGTATTGCTGCCTTATTAGTGAGCAAGCCCTGCTGCACCAGTCTTGCTGCCTTATTAGTGAGCGAGCCCCGCTGCACCAGTCTTGCTGCCTTATTAGTGAGTGAGCCCCGCTGCATTTGTTTAGCTGCCTTATTAGTGAGCAAGCCCTGCTGCACCAGTCTTGCTGCCTTATTAGTGAGTGAGCCCCGCTGCATTTGTATTGCTGCCTTATTAGTGAGCAAGCCCTGCTGCACCAGTCTTGCTGCCTTATTAGTGAGCGAGCCCTACTGCATTTGTATTGTTGCCTTATTAATGAGCGAGCCCCGCTGCATTTGTATTGCTGCCTTATTAGTGAGCAAGCCCTGCTGCACCAGTCTTGCTGCCTTATGAGTGAGCGAGCCCTGCTGCATTTGTATTGCTGCCTTATTAGTGAGCAAGCCCTGCTGCACCAGTCTTGCTGCCTTATTAGTGAGTGAGCCCCGCTGCATTTGTATTGCTGCCTTATTAGTGAGCAAGCCCTGCTGCACCAGTCTTGCTGCCTTATTAGTGAGCGAGCCCCGCTGCACCAGTCTTGCTGCCTTATTAGTGAGCGAGCCCTACTGCATTTGTATTGTTGCCTTATTAATGAGCGAGCCCCGCTGCATTTGTATTGCTGCCTTATTAGTGAGCAAGCCCTGCTGCACCAGTCTTGCTGCCTTATTAGTGAGCGAGCCCCGCTGCACCAGTCTTGCTGCCTTATTAGTGAGTGAGCCCCGCTGCATTTGTTTAGCTGCCTTATTAGTGAGCAAGCCCTGCTGCACCAGTCTTGCTGCCTTATTAGTGAGCGAGCCCTGCTGCACCAGTCTTGCTGCCTTATTAGTGAGTGAGCCCTGCTGCATTTGTATTGCTGCCTTATTAGTGAGCAAGCCCTGCTGCACCAGTCTTGCTGCCTTATTAGTGAGCGAGCCCTGCTGCACTTGTATTGCTGCCTTATTTGTGAGCAAGCCCTGCTGCACCAGTCTTGCTGCCTTATTAGTGAGCGAGCCCTGCTGCATTTGTATTGCTGCCTTGCCGTCTGAGCGTGCAATGCTGTTCCACTCTTACTGCTTTTTAAGGGAGCATGCCATGCTGAACCTCTGTTGCTGCCTTGCCAACTGAGCAAGCCTCGCTTCACCTGTGGGGATCATTGCAGGGCAAGCCCCGCAGTTGTTTTGACCCTTATTTACTGTGGGGAGTGTTTCACTGCCTGTGTGATTTGTCCTTTCTTTTGTAGGGCGAGCCCCAGCCTCTTGCTGCCCGACCCCGCACACGGCGCCCCCGTTTGACCATGACCCTGCTTCAGCAGCGCCGCATCAGGCACTGGCTGCTGGTATGGAGGCGGCAGTGTGCTGGGCGGCGACATGCAGGTGTTAAGGCGGATGTGAAGCTGCACACAGGTGCAAAGGCGGATGTGGAGCTGCCGTGCTCCATTTAGCTGCACGCAAAAAGAGGCCTGCTTGAGGGGTCTGTTTGAATGGCACAGTCTTGCAAGCCGAGCAGCCAGACTACCTGACTAAAAGTCAAGTCCCATTGTAACCTTGCTCCCTGTGCCACAGAACATTTTTGCCGTTGCTGCCTCTCGCTGCATGTAGCAAAACCATCTAATTGGACGCTTTCTTGCACATTGCTGCTTAAAAGCTTGCTAGATTCATGATCATTGTAGGTCAGCCAGGTGACCATTGTAATGCTGACATAGCAGCTCTCAATTTATTGACAAGAAGCTGGTTTATTTTATGCAAGTCTTAACTGCTCAGAATTTTTTATACAGCTAGTAACTTTCCACTACTCCTTCATGCAATATTCATGGCCAATGGCAGGCAACTATAAGCTGAAATAACAATGCATCTCAAACAATCCAAGCATCACTGAAAGCCTGCAATGCCTCATTTGTCATGCTGATTCTAGGAGGTGACAGGATTACTGTGCCTGTACTTAGGGGCCTGTAACGTAGTGAGTCTCGTCTCTCAAAATGCAACAAGGCTCGTTTGGAAGCTGCTTCCTATTGAGATTGGCATCTTAAAGGACGAGCAAGCTCACTTAGGGGCTGCATAGCAGTGGACAGGTCCACTTTTTGATGCAAAACTTGCTGATGCAAAGATCATGCGATCCTTGCACACATGGTCCGGAATGGAAACAGCTAGCCAAAAAGTTGACGCACATGGTACCCCGTCCCATGTCTCCTGGTGGTGGTACAATTTATTGTGGATTGACCTTCAGGCAGGCGCTTTGGCTGCTGAGTTAGGGGTTGTGGGCTTACCACCAGGAATTCTCTCCCTTGTGCAGGCTCAAACGTACTGTTTGATTGCAGCTATCCAGCTCAGCACCTTGGTTAGTGTATATAGCATTCCGAACATGGTATGCATGTGGGCCAATTAGTCGCGCAATGCTTAGCCTGAATTCCATGCCCATTTTTCCTGCAGGAGTTCAGATAAAACCTAGTTAAGCTTAGCACCTTGATTCATGTATCTACAGGAGTCCACACCATTTAAAATACATAAACACAGGCTAGTGTTGAAAAGAATGATATAGGTTGTAACAGGCCTGGCCAAGAAGTGCTCGACTCACAAAACTTGGACTGGAAATAACTAATTTCAAGTCCTCTTATTTCAAATAAGAGATCACAAATCATGTTTGTAGCGGTCTGGTGTTTGATAAAATAGCACAAGATTATAAACTAAAGGGGTCCAGCAAGCTTCCTTGCAGGCAAGAGAAGAACCTTGAATGTGTTGCGAGAGCAAAGGGAAATGGGGAAGTAAATGTTACGTGGCCCCCTTTCCTTAATTGATGTAGGGAGTGTTTCACTGCCTACGTAGTTTTTTTTCTTTTCTTACGTGCGAGGTGTGTTAAAGAAAGAAAAAAAGAAAGAAAGACTACGCTTGCCAAGTCTGGCCGCGCGCAAGGGAAGGTCACCTGTCCTGAAAGGCAGGGCCCCACCACACAGGCCAAGAGGAAGAGCAACCAGAGAAGTCTACTCCAGCAAGTTGCCCCCCACCATGGGACCTACGATACGACTGTCAGGCAGGCCCTGTCCAGCAAGCTTAAGACCCACCCCTAAACCCTAAGCATGCTCTCCAACATCCCAGCATGGGCCCCCCTCTTCCCTATGAGAGCCAATGAGCACATTAGGGGGCGAGCACGGAGTCATGCAGACCCATGTTAAGACACCACTTTTGAACTCCCTCTCTGCCACGAGGGCGTTTCCACGGACACTGCGTGGAGGTGCCTCACTGTAGTCCCCGTGTTAAAAGGGTTCGATTTGAAGGCACAAAGTACACATGGAGGCAAAGAATCACTCTGGGTAATTGAAGGAGAGAGCAACAGAACCAACTGAGGTGCCAAAAGGAAATCACGCAAGCCGCATAAGATTGCTGCACACACTATTGGAACTCAACATGGCATAAAATAGGATTTGACCTTCAGCCAGGTAGTTTGGCTGCTCGGCCTGCTCAACTGCCAGTGTTCCAGCCACATACAAAAGAATCCATGAGTTTGGATATAAAGCGATAAGTCTCATTAGATTGCTTCTGCAAGAAATGAAAGACATCCTAAAAACTAGCTTGAGAAGAGTAAAAAGCACCTGACTCATCCAGAAAAGTACTGTGAGTGGAGGGGAAGTCAGAAAACAGATGTACAACAGTCCTTTGATTGCTGCTGAAGATCTGGAACTCCGGTCTTTTGGCTATCATCTTGCTCCCTTTCTCGTTGCTGGACCTGTCTTCGTTCTCTACCTGTTGTGCTTCTCTCAGTCTGAACATGTGGTGGAGTGGTCACAGTGGTCATACGGTCTTTGAACCAATGTTGCCCCATTTCCTTAATTGATGTCACATTACGGTAGGCACATTTCACTGCCTACGAAACTTTTCTTTTCTTTCTACATTAGTCCTTCTAAGAGAACACATAGGAACTCAAGAAATATTAGAAAGGAACTCAGCATGCTTTTCATTTCAGAGTCCTCCTTGGTAGCGCCTGTCACATGCAGATGTATGTTCCTGCGAACGTGATGTCTCAACTCTCAGGGTGTGAGCATGTAAACGAAAGCGCGCTACGTTTCTCAGCACGGGCTTGCCTGAATCAGAATGCAAATACCTAGGGACAGAAAAAGGCGCGCCATGAACAGACAAAGGTTTCAAAGGAAGTGCCACCCGATGATGACATTTAGCTTGATTATTTTTGTGCTCACCGTGTTCTGCCAAGGCATCAGCATTCCAGACACCTTGCAGCCTTTTTCTCGAATCAACAACAAACTCTCTCATGAGTCATGACTGTTGGCTGCTCTGAACGAACACAATGAGTAAACGCGTTGCACCTGTCTGTCATGACGAGAGTCTGCTGTGATGAGAGTGTGCTGCAAGTTAGCTGAGTTAGTTGGGCTGTGCTACTTATCCTTGTGGCAACACAGCCTAGGCTGTGTTGGGAGAACTATGCAGGACTCGTAATACACCATCTTCTTGATATAATTCTGTGTGTACCTTTGTGGTAAGCCCAGTCAAGCCCCTGATTAAGAAGCCCATGCGTGAACAAGCTCACCTAGCCCTTGGAGGAGGAAGCCAGCAGTGCCACGCCAGTTTAGTGCATCAGTCCAGCATCCATGCACACAGCACGCTAAGTCAAGCCTAATTGCCGATGGCATTGCCCTAGCCAAGCGAGCAAGAGTCAGACCGGCATTCTGTAACCTGCATCATACCTGCCTGTAAGCTCCAGCCAAACCCACTTGTTGCTGTGTGCCACAGCATCAACACTCTTCTCTCTGTTCCCTCTCTCAACACCTGGTCATGGGATGTTGCAACACTGTTCTAGCTGCGTCATTTTCTCAGCCTGGCACGTCTAAGCCCGTGCAAGCAGCCACAAACTCTGAGGTCTAGCATTTACAAGAAAGACTGCTCATATCAACATTTATCCGCAGCACCTTCCTGAGTGTTATGCTGTTGCTGTGCAGTACAGGATTATAGAACCTTACTGCTGCACTGAACCAAAAGGCCTAGGACTGTAACGGTTACTGCAGTACAGGATTATAGAACCTTACTGCTGCACGGAACCAATAGTCCTAGGACTGTAAAGGTTAATGTCCACATTCCCGCAGTACAGACCAGGTAGGGGTGGTATGCTTATCCCCAAGAATACGCTTCAATAAGCACAGGTGCACAGTCTGCAAAGGACACTCCATTTCAGCTCCTTCTTTCGTATATCTTATACATCACGGTCTTTGGACCAATGTGGCCCTTTCTCCTAAATTGATTGAGGGAGTTCTCACTGCATACGTGGTTTCTTTCTTCTAGAGCCCCTGATTTGGCAAGCACATATGCTAGCATCACCACAACCTCGCTCCACAACCCACTACAGACATGAACGTACTGGACGCCGCCTCAGGCACGAACAAGGCAACTTATCAACCCCTACAAATAACACCCTTACACAAGAAGTATGTCCTATTACCCAGGAAGTAATGACTGCCAAAGAAACACAATCCACAGAGGAGCCACCCAATCAAAGAACTCGCTCCAATTGTAGGCTAACTTCTCCTACACAAGTAATTCACCCCTCAACACAAAATACCGCTAACCCTAACGTAACGGCGCCCATTCAACAGGATTCACCTACAGAAGGGCCACCCAGCAAGCGCACACGCTCAACAATGAAACACACCTCCACGCCCATGTCTCAACCCATTAGACAGAATCACCAAAGAGCAAATGCCAGCCAAAGCACTGCTAATTATGTCCCAACACAGCCAAATTCCCCGTGCGCGGCAGATACTGGCCAGACAGGCAACACCCAAAGCCCTCCTACCTATCCAAACACTCCAAACAGCCTAGATACACAAATCAATAACCACAAAAACAAGAAGAAAAAATTACTTCACATAGAGACAGAGCTCACCCCTCCTGCCATCAACCCCCTCAGCTCGCCATGCCAAGCCTCTGAGGTCTGGAATTACAAGAAAAACTCGGTAAAAAAGCTTATAAAAGCAAAATCAGCCAGCCATGCCATCAATATCATATATAACCATGATATTGACATAACCCATATAGATGGTTGGAGAAACTGCACAGTTCGTAAAAAAGACGGAAGGAGGACCCGCATTCACAACCAAGTGCAATACCACACCCATTTTGCCCCAATGATTATTGAGAAGTGGGCCCTGCCTTTATTCCAAAAAGCCGGCTTTCAGCCTTCGACTACCTTACCTGTTGCTCGCACTGATATTAAGTGTGCTTGCTGCCAAATTTGCAATTACCATGAAGGTTATGAATCTATTAACTCTAAACCTCCGTACAATTATATGTATATTTGTGATGTCTGCCAACGCACGTACCACTGGAAATGCATGAAAGAACTTGGTTGCTACACTGATGGGCAAAGACAAGATATTGATGCAGCTGACACATGGTCATGTCCCGCCTGTGTAGGCCTAAACAATGCGCAAAAAATTGACAGAGTGTGCCAGTCTAGAGAAGAGCTCATAAGGGTCACCTGGATGCCCTCCTGGGAGCCTGAGGAATTTAAAGAGATCTGGCCTGAATTCCGGCAGCGTTTGCTTGAATTTGAAACCAGGCAGAGCGAACCTGATCTTTCCCAACCCACAGCAGACTCTGCTCTTTCCAACCTTGAGAGGCAAGGCTTTGGAAAACTTGATACAATTAATACTTGGGAACAGAAGCTTGACACAATACTGCGAAATGAAGTTACCTTTGACATACACCCCACCAACCCACAAGTAGACATCAAACCTACTGGTTGCAGTGAATTCTGGCTGCATGACATTGACCTTGTCAAATACACAGTTAAACAAATCCCTGATCAAACATCACTAGACAATGAACCACACAGCCCCAACCCTAGTGCTCCACCTCCCCTTATCCTCCCAACAATCTACAAATCACACAAGGCCTGCATTTATAACACACAAGGTAAATGTGTTGGGATGATTACCCCTAACTGTTTTCAAATTCTTTACAAGGCTTTCTACAAGGCCAAGCTTGCGGGCTTGCACGAAGCCATAACACCTGCTCCCATTAGCTTTGCTTCTGAGCTGCAGGGGCTCCTTGCTCGCAAGACTATGCTAGAAAACAAGTACACTAGCACAAAGATTAAAGACTCCTTCTCGCGGGCCCTGCCAATTCACATCCATACTGCCCTCCAGCATTGGGCCCTGGTAACTCAAGAAAAAATGGCCTCCCCGCTGGACCATAACCCTCAATACCAGCACTACTGGAGCGCTGACCCCCGAGACATTATTTTTGGTGCCTATCATAACTCCTTCTCATCCAGGTTCTCAGGTTTTTCTGTCTGCCATCCCGTTTATGAAGAGGGTGCTATGACCCAGTCCCTGCGTCATGCTATCTACTCAGCCATTCTCAACACAGAGGCCACTGCTACTTTTATGTTCCTCCCTGTCTGGGGAAAACAAATGATAACCAACCCCTACTCCAAACTCATCACTTATCCACATCTCTGCTGTGAACTTGGTACCATCCCGCGTACTAACCTTACTTATGACGCCCCCCAATCATGCCCCAACCAAGAAATACCTCTTCCTCAGCACACCTGGGACATACAAATTATTGCGGTTTGGAACACTGCTGCAAGGGTCCATCTAAACAACCATAACTCAGCTTGGCTACGGAGCTTGGCTAGTGATATAGATAGACATACAAAGGTCTGGTGGAAACTACGCAGTGTCAGCAGCCATGCCACTCTCGATTCCATGCATGCTGTCATGCCTGGATTCGAGAAATGTAAGCGCCTCCGTTCTGACAAGCAGCAAGTTACCAAAAATACAAGCAGCCCACTCATAAACAATTATGGGGTAGTCTCTGTGCCTAGCCAATCCAATCCCACCCTTGCTCTAAAAGTCCCAGACTGGAGGACATGGGCGTACACTGATGGCAGCTGTCATACCAAAAATGGCAAACAAGACATTGGAGCAGGTGTTGCCCTCTCACAAGTAACATAAAATTTGTTGAGCCTCACGGTGCTGGAATTACCAACACCATTTGCCGAGCTGAACTGGCAGCGATTGCTGCTGCCATCACAAACTCTTACTCACACATTGCTTCAGACAGTCTCACCTCTCTTCATCAAATACGTAAGCAAATTATTTATCCTGAGAAACACAAACAGCACATTCAAGGGGATGTACTAAAAACCATATCTACCCTCATTAGCAACTCACAAACCAATATTTGTGTATACAAAGTAAAATCTCATGCTGGTATTGCCGGTAATGAATGTGCAGATGCTATTGCAAATTATCAGACAAAACAAACCAATAATAGCATGGCTGATACTGGGATTCCCAGCGCAGGTTCCAGCGGGAACCCGTTTTCTCATTTATTTTGGTTAGCCAAGGAGGAAAAAAGAGAACATGCTACGGGCACATCTACAGACCCCCCACCTGCTCCCAAGCTCACCTACCTCCCCAATCTTCAAAATGCTCTCAAGTTTCACATGCACACAAAACACATACTTGGGTACGCCAACTCCAAAACAGGCTACTACTCATATTATCAGAGTTTGTTACCACATGTAGATAAGAAAATCAGCAATGCCTTTAGGAACATGTCCTGTATATCCACACCCATGAAGCGCACCATCCTACAATATCGCACTGGCACCCTCTATAACCAAAAACATGCAGTACTCTTCAAGAGGTCCACTGATCCTTCATGCCCCCTCCCTGGCTGTCACCAATTAGACAGCGCTCTCCACATGCTCTCAGGCTGCCAGAATCAAATCATTGCCAGCATGAAAACTGAACGCCACAATATTGCAGGAAGGATGATAACCAAAGCTCTTAGCAAAAGCCCTTGGGGGGCAGGCTTGGTTAACACGGACATAGGAAAAGATGATAGGTTGGCGCAGCACAACCTCCAAATTCCTGCACATGCATCCAATAGAATTATCCCCCCTTACCTCTTTCCACGTAATTTTCCCAAGAGATCTAGACTCAAATCTAGCCGTCCAGATGCTATACTGATTACTCCTTACCAAGCCAAACCCACTTCTTCTTCTCCTTCTTCCTCCTGTTCACACTATGCGTTACGCAGCAGACACCCAACACAGAGGATCAATGGCTCTAACCGCGTGCGACAACCCCACAAATTAAATGTCAGTCAGCGCCGTGTACACTTGATTGAAATCAAGTACTGTGAAGATACAAGGCCTGGACAACAGTTGGAGGCGGCACAGCGGCAGCACGCAGACCTCTGCAGACTTATCCCTGCTAAAGCTGTTACTCTGCATACCATCCTTCTGGGTGTTGGTGGGACCTGCTATAGAGAGCATACCTTGAACCAGCTTAAACAACTGGGACTTGACCAACAACGTGCCTTGAAACTTGCTCGCAGCCTGCATGCCCATTCTGTTAAGTATGCTCATAAACTTGTTACCACTAGGCGTGCAATGGAGAACAAAAACAATTCTCACAGCCAGGTTCTGGAGCCAAGTGCTTCCAGTAACCCTCCTGACCCCCATTAACTCTTTTTGTTTTAAAACTTTGTGGTGGAGGGGACTCACAGCTCTCTGGAGCCAATGTGTCTCCTTTTCCTTAATTGATGTAGGGAGAGTCTTCTCTGCCTACGTAGTTTTTCTTTTCTTTTCTTTTCTAGCATCAAATCAATTAAGACATCTCCAAGTCTTGCTTTAGGACTACGGTAACGCCTGCAAGCATTCCCATGACAGGATGACAGCTCTTTGAGCTAGCTTGTCTTCTGTCCTGCAGGCTGAATTGATGCAGGGAGCGGTTTACCGCTGCCGTCAAAGCTTTATTTCACAGAAGTTTAACAATGCAACGCACAGGCTTTTGAAAAAGGAGTTGCAACATATGAGCTGCAGGGACTACTGGAATGCAAATACAAATACGGGCCAAAAAAGGTCACATGAATGCAATCCACATCCATCCACTCATCTTCCAGATGTTGCCACCCAGAAGGAATTGGCCAGTCACTCCTTGAGACCCGCACACAGATTTGGGTGTGGGGATTTCATCATTGGGAAGCCCAAGTCTGGAGGACTGGACGCCTCGATCGAACCATCATCCGGGTCGATTTATTCCTACCCTGCGCGTCTAAGCACCCTGGTCAAAAGCATCAGCATCTCACTCATGGCGATGTCGATGGTCTCTTTCTATCTAGACGTCCAAGCAAGCCTAGTCAAATGCATGAACAGTCGTGCATCTCACTCATGGCGATGTCGATAGTTTCTTTCGGTAGCTTTCCTTTTTTCTTCCGCGGTAACTTTGACTTGTCTTTTCGAGGTAATCTTGAATCATACAATCGATCAGAGACACATGCTGTACTGGATTCTATGATGGAGACACAGTTACTTTTGTAATGTATGGGCTCGTCTGCGCCATCGTCCCTTGGTGGGAGCAGCAAGCCCCTGGGGCTGCTCCCTTCCTTGTCAGAAACTACGCGCCTGCAAGCAACCACCAGGTTGGGAGTCTCTTGCAGCCTGGACACACACACACACACACACACACATACACACACACACACACACACACACACACACACACACACACACACACACACACACACACACACACACGCGCGCGCGCACGCACGCACACACACACACACACACACACACACACACACACACACACACACACACACACACACACACACACTTCTTTGCCGTGGCAGTGACGATCCTCATAACAGGCATGGCGCAGTCCCACGGAGGACCTAATTCATGGGTGAGTGCCGACCTAGGCTTGACGCCATGAGGAGCCCAAGCACCTATAATGCAGCAAGCTGCAGGCTTGGTGACGCACCATACACAATGCGAGAACAATGGGTTGCATCTCGCTGCCTTGCATGGTCTCTTCATGACACATCATGTGCTCAGTACAGTGGCAACTCCTAAGCATAACAACGAAGCATTTGAGCAGGCTTTTTTCTGAGCAGGCTCTCTAACTTGGAGGTTGGCATCCAGACTTTTGGTTCTTCCTGAGCACTTATGCTGCATATGTCCTGACGATAAAAAGCTACGCTCTCCTGTGCACACATGATTGTATGCTGCAATTATTTGTGGTCTTCTGAGCAAGGAAATTGGATGAGTTATGGTAAGCATGCCACAGTAATCCTGCTGCTGCTATGGCAGCTCAAGTCTGGGCAGCTTTTACACTGACTTGGCCTGGAGCTGCCTCTCCTCCCTGACAGTTGACATTGCTCCTGTGATCTTCCAGGCTCCCGCCTCCAAGGCTCCGCAAGCATGCACACATTCCTCCAGCACCCCTGAGCTGGTGCAGAAGGATGAACTCAAGCAAGTGCAACCCGCAGAAGCAGAGGGGGTTAGTCATCAGCAGCAGCAGCAGCAGCAGCAGCAACATGGCAAGCAGTATACCCGGGATCCAGTGATTTACACCCTTCTCGATGCACCTGCTGAAGGTGAAATCGGTAAGAGGGGCCATGAAGACGGTGGCAGCGCCGGTGATCTGAAAAAGATTGACACCCATCCACAGAGAAGCGATGGGCGTTCTCCCTTCCAGAAGGCACTGCTGCCAGATGGTGTTGGCATTGGGGTTGAAGGGGGTACTCTTGTGGAGTGGAAAGCACAGAAGCCCGACGAGGAGTTAGGCAATAAATGGAGTAGTAGCAGCATCACCATCAGCAGCAACAGCAGTTTGTCCTTGTGCCCAACCCGCCAACCTTCAGCCACAACCGGCGTATACAACCCAGCTGTGCAGAAAGCTCTGAAGGAGGCGGTGAAAGCAAGGCAGACGCAGCCAAGACAGTATGTCTCCAGGCTTGAGGACGCTGGCGGGAACCAGACACAGCATTTTGTCCAAGCAGCCTGCAGGGTGCGTTCACCGGCCTGCCTTCAACCTTGACAAGCCCCAGCATAATGTTCAGGACATAAAAGGATGGGGCTGAGCACAAGTGCTGCAGCTAGCAGGCCAGAGAACTCTCAGAAATGCAGATACAAATTCAAGGCACAGCTTTTTATACTTGTTTAGTCGCATTATTTTAGCGCTAGGCATTGTGACACGACTGGACCACAGTGTTCTTCATCTCATCTTTGTTGCATACATATATCCATGCCCTGAATCCTGATGTGCAGTTCGCGGTCAAAGTTAATGGGCATCACCTACCAGAGACTGTCCCACAAAGCTCAACCGCACAGCTGCAGCATAGGCTTTCTAGGTAAGTGAAAAATGCATTGATTAATAAGTGCATGTGGCCGCTTGGCTTGCGTGGCCTTTCCTTACTTTTCTATGAGGGACTACAAGTGGTTACAAGGGATTTTTGTGAAAGGAGAGCCTACAGCTTGGCATTCCAGCTGACCGGTTGCAAAGCTGCAGCAAAGGCTTTCTAAGTAAGTGGTGTGCTTGTCAAGGTAACCTTCAGGGGAGATGTATGTTTCCTATCCCCCCTAAATTGTCATTAGGGTCCGCCTGTCTTTCTTTACAAAGCTGTCAATGCGCCTTGACTGGAAAGCAAGTACACAAATCTGCTCCTCTGTCAGGAAGTGCTTTGCAGGTGTATAACTTTCAGATATGATCCCCATTGGCAGAATGGGGGCATTAGGTGTTTGGAACACTGTACCAAGTATTCCAACAAGATTCAGCCTTTTGCCTTGCCTTGACTTCACAACTCACAGTTTCACAGACTGCAGCCATCCATCATACTTTCTGTATGAGTTTCACCAGATGACCTGTTCTGCTTTCAGCTTGTATGCCCCCATGATAACCTGTTACGTTTTTAATTGATTGATGTGCCAATACTATTAGCTGCTCTGTGTTTGGCTTGTAGGCGACCATGGCACAATTTAGCAAACAACCAGCAAGCTTATGCCACTTAAGCAGAAATGCTTTTTGGCGGAGGGGGTTGACTGAGGCCCGGGAAACAGTTTTTTTTTTATTTTCCCAGCATAGGTGCACCAAGACTGGCAGCTTTCAAGCTTAGGGTGTAGGTGCTTTCTGGAAAGCTGCCAGTCGTGGCACACGTGCCTAATCTGCCATGGCGTGAATCCTATTTTCCACCACCAAATCTCCATCCCATAGCACCACTGCGCTAAATTGAGTGATTTAAAATGACTTTGAGTCTTTGTACTGACAAATATCATCGTAACATAAATGAAGAGACCCAGTAAGTGATGAGAGATTTTTTGCCAATTCCCTTGAAGAAAATTCAGCACAGTGGTGCGAAAAAGGTCAAATGTTGGCCTTCTTTACTTTTTTTGGATGTGCAGGATGTTGGCATAGCATATGAAGAATATGGAATATGTTTTGGAATGAAAATTGGTTGCGGACCCTTTGAGGAGATCTGAGGAGAGGATAGTGATCTGGTGTCATCCAGAGTTCACCATTTCAAAGTGGATGTTGTCTTTCTAAGACTAGCAATGTTGGCGTCGTAAGATGTGAGAAGGAAGAGAGAGAGAGAGAGAGAGAGAGAGAGAGAGAGAGAGAGAGAGAGAGAGATGTTGACGCAAGCCCCTCTTTTTGTCTCACAGGTACCAGCGTTTGATGCCCGCTGTACAGACAGCCGTTCGCACGGGCTGCCTGGTTATAAGCTACGCTGCCACAGCCAGCCAGATCTGTGGCTTGGAAGACTTGTGTGCTGATACTCTGGCAGTTGCGAAGGACTGGGCCCATGAGCATGGCCTCCTGGAGGCTGGACAAGAAAGTATGTTATCTGTTCAGGTAAGCAAGGATTGACTTGCTTGCGTACCCATTTCAAGTAATATTTTCATCCCTTTTAAGCTTAGATTAAGGAGGAATGAACACCCTTGCTTGTTCCCTGATGTCCATAGAAGGTGCTTGCTGTTTGCATGCCTAGTTTTTGGTAAATAGAGTTTGGTAGTGTTCTGGGCAAAGTGCCAGAGGAAAGGCGGCACACATTGCCGTGGACCTGTGGCCGGGACAAATGGCAAGGTTTTGCTGCACGCAAAGCTTTATTTTTCCGAGGGGATCGTAACAAATTAGGACAACAGAGTTCGCCGCTTTTTATTTCATGGCAGCCGTTGCCTTGCATGCTCAATCGTTTGCAGTATGCACATCAAATTAAACCTCTTAAACAAACCCATTGCTGCAATTGAGTCGGTTTTTATGCACTGTTGAAGCTACAGAATGATGTACTGTTATGGAACCAAATTTTAAAGCTGTTGCTAATCCTAAGTGAGAGATAATTAGTGCAAATTCCTGCTGGTGGCTGTGCATGCTGAAACAGAGGTTGCAGAAACAAAGAAGGCCTCCAGTCAAAGCGACTGACTGCTAGCCTGTGAAAAATCCTGCTGGTGGCTGTGTGCACTGCCCACATGGCTGTGGCACCCCAAAGCAATGAGATCTTCCATTGGAACATCACCTGTCAATGGATGCCCACTGTCAAGTATGTCTGAACCAGGGTTAGGTCATACGGGGTCTTGGGAGGAGCCGTACGCGTTAAAACGTTTAAAATACGCGTGCGAAACTAAAATACGTAATTTTAGAGGGCCATTTTGGGGCGGGGGGTCTTGGGTGGTAGGGGCCCTCTGAGGGGGGTCCCAACCAACCCCCCGGCCCCTTATGGCCATGTACATTAAACATGCCCAAAGAGGGTCTTGAGTGGGATTATGTCACAGTGCCAGAGCCTGAGGATGATGCAGAAGGGGAGAGCAAGGGGGTGAAGTACGAGTGCAAGCTGTGCAAGCACAAGCTGTGGCTGTACAGCAACCTGCGCCTGCTCAAGCGCACCCTGGACCTGCAGCAGCTGGGGAAGGTTCAGCCTTGGATGGAGGAGAAGGAGGAGGAGGAGGAGGAGATGGGGCAGGAGGGGTCCAGCAGTGAGGGGGATGAGTGGTTCACAAGCGATGAGGACGATGCAGAGTAGAAGCTGGGGCACAGCATGTTGTAATTGTTGGAAGGAAGCATTGATATTTGAAATGATATCCTTAGGGCGGGCCCGCGAAGCACCGCCTGCAGACGTATTTTTCGACGTATGGCAAACAGCCATTTCTACGCGTTTGAAACGTGATTTTTAAAAATACGTGTGCAAACGCGTTTTCGCGTATGACACAACCCTGGTCTGAACTCAAAACATGCCAAGCCAGAAATATCTCGTCTTTCTCCATCACTATGCTGCAGCATTTGAACTCAAAACATGCCAAGCCAGAAATATCTTGTCTTTCTCTATCACTATGCTGCAGCATCTGAACTCAAAACATGCCAAGCCAGAAATATCTCGCCTTTCTTCATCACTATGCTGCAGCATCTGAACTCAAAGCATGCCAAGCCAGAAAGATCTCGTCTTTCTCCATCACTATGCTGCAGCACTGCCTTCACCTTACCTCTTTTCCTTGGACCAAATCTGAACTGCAGGCATGTCACCTATTTGCTTGGGGTATCACACAGCTGGAGCAGCCCTCCTCCTCCTACCGCTACAGCATGGCCCTGCACACGCCCTTCCTCATCGTGAGCCCTTCTTCTGAAGACATGCAAGCTAGCCTCCAGCAGCACATGCAAGCTGAGTTGGAGCTTCCTGTCTCCTCTCCAGAGCACAAAGCTTCATGCCAGTTTGAGCTCACCATTGCCGCCCCGCCGCATTTTGAGCTGCGGGGGTGGCAGGGTGCCGCCGATGCCCCAGAGGAGCTGCCAGATGATGTCAAGGACCACAGCCTGTGCTTGCTGGCGAGTATGGATGGCCAGTTTGTGTGCACATCTGTGGAGCAGCGCAGCATGGCCAGCAATGGGGAGCGTGTGGCACAGGCGCGCGTGAGCTTGCCTGTGAGCTCGCTTGATGCAGCCGCCTCCTGCCCGGAGGTGGTGGTGCTCGAACTGTGGGCCGCAGGCTCCCTGGTGTGCAGCTACTCTGCAGTACTCCTTTCCAGCTGCTACTCTGGTGCCCTGGCAGAGCTGCAAGGTGTGGGACGAGAGGCACTGTTTGTTCGTGATCTCGTCCACTGGGCACACTTCCTGGCTGTCAGCAGGAGTGCCCAGCAGCAGCAGCTGCTGCATCTGCAGCAGCAAGGAGAAGCAGCAGCAACAGACACAGCTGACCCTCTGGCAGCTGAGGAGCCTACTGAGCAGCAGCTTGGGCTGATGGCTGGTGTAGGCATGGATTTGCTGGAGCACTGCTTGGTCGAGGGCATGGTGGCGGTGGCGGGTGTGTGGTGGGGGTCCTGTCCAATTAGTTTGGCTGGTGGCCAGAGATGAAAGTGAAAGTTG
Organism: Dunaliella primolecta; assembly: GCA_914767535.2. Taxonomy (NCBI): domain Eukaryota; kingdom Viridiplantae; phylum Chlorophyta; class Chlorophyceae; order Chlamydomonadales; family Dunaliellaceae; genus Dunaliella; species Dunaliella primolecta. The sequence continues at coordinate 4,439,148 of OU611759.1, read as the reverse complement.
TCGCAGTATCTTCAACAGAAGCAGCAGGATAGCAGCGTTGGGGTTGGTTAAACAGCCCTAAGCAAGCTCAAAGTGTTTTCTGTCAGCCTTATTTGAATTTCCCACCAATTCAGGCACCAGTGCTTCAAATGAGCATTTAAAATGGTATTGGAATTTGAAGTAGAGACGTGTCCCAGCTTGGCTCCTGGAGCATCCAATTCAAGCTTTCGAGAGGCTGACGGTTGGCGCTCCAAAGCCAAGTTAATTGTGCCATTCCATATTTGCTTGATTAGAATTTAGCCGGCGCATTCGAGGTATAGAATGCCTTTTGAAACAGCCTGTATGCTGCAATTTTCCATCATTGTATGCTCGACTATTTCCCTGGTGTGATGCTTCCTGTTTCTTTCTCACACACTGCCTTTCTATCACAGAACTACTGATGGATGAATTTACGCAAGCCCCGTTCTACTTCTCTCCTGCCGACCTTCTTGTGGGCGCTGCTGCACCAACAACCGCTAGCAGGCACGACAGCAGTTTTATGGGTACCTGTGGGGCTTCTACCTTCAGTAGCATGTTTGCTGCTACTTCTGCTACTGCTGCTGATGGTGATGATGCTCCTGTCCCAACAACAGCACTTCAGGCCGATCCAGCTGCTGAGGGCAAAGCTGCATCAACCGATATGGAAGCCCGATACCGGGCATGGATGAATGCACAGGTAAGGATTGTTAATTGGCGATGTGTATGGAAGCAACTATACCTTTCTGTATGTGTATACGTGTGCACGTTGCATCTGATGGAGGTTGCTTGGGATGCAGGAGCTTTAGTTCAGAACAAACCACTTGGGTATGTTGTCCTGTATTGTTGTAGTGTGCCACTGTGGGTTAACATGATGGGGGAAGCTAAGTAGGAGTTCAAGAGTGGACACTTTCCCCGATGGGCACCTTTGCAGGTACCCAGCCAAGGGCCTGTGCACTTATACTACATTGGTCGTCATTGTTTTGGTTGTGGGTGTTGTTAATTCATTGCTAAAGTTGCATTGTTGTTGTTGTTGTTGTTGTTGTTGTTGTTGTTGTTATTTGTTGTTGTCACATTTGTTATGATTGTTGTGTTATTTTGTTGTTGCATTGCAGGCAGCCAGCTTTGTCAACGGCTGGTGAGCTGCATCCGTTGTTTTCGATAACATTGTTTTTGTTATTGTTGCTCTTGTTGTTGATACATTCATTGATGATACATTCATGGTTATTGTTGCATCATGAAAAGAATGGCTTGCGATTGTTGTTGCATTGCAGGTAGCCAGCCTTGCCAAGGGCTGGTGCTCTGTTGTTGCATTCAACATTGGAATGGGGACGCTGCGCGCAGCGCTGATGGAGGGTACGCGCCTCCATGAGGAGCTTGCTTCCTGGGGCACCATGGTGATAGGCTATGCGGTGGGCGCGCTGTGCATCCAGCCAAAACCCTATTCCTCCTCCCTCTCCTCTTCCTCTCCGTCCTCCAAGATCAACCTGACCAATGAGGTCGTGTTGGCGGGTGTGTCTGTTGCGCGTGGGTGTTTTTGCTTCTTGGTTGGCTTGGGTCTGCTGCCCCTCAGCCCCTCCGTCAAGCTTTTTCTACGATGGCGTATGGATGCCATTATTGAGGTGGTCATGATGTCTGTCATGGAGCAGGTGCGGCTGCGCTGGATGCTGCCGCTGCGCTTGTTCCTCTTGGTGGGGTTTGGGCTGTGGTATGCACGCCTTGGCTTTTCTTATCCATGGGTGCAGTCTACTTTGATTAATGCCAGCAGCTTGGCAGTCAGTGCTGCTATGGATGTGCGGTACCGCCGTCTGTTTGCTCAGGCAAGGCTGAAAGGGATGCAAGCTGGGCTGGGGAGCGCTCATCAGTCTCAGTCACCCGAGGCTGAGTCGAGGGGGCACAGCAAGAAGATGGCATGAGGGGTAGGAAATGGAAATGCTGCACCAGTTGGCCACAAAAGCTGTAGAAGGGATGGCGGACTCATGGGGCATCCCCTGCCCTGTGGGTGCTGGGCATGAAGGGGAGCCTTGCACCATGCAGAAAGCCTTGATAACTGACAAGTCTGTTTTTCCTGATGCTGTGTTTTTTCGTTATGCTCGTGTGCTTTGAAAAGCGCTTCCCATCTCTCCTCCTCCCTGAATGAAAGGCGTTGCTCTGCACTTGGACTAATTCCTGTTGCAATAAGGTTGAGATACAAATGCGCAATAATGGAGATGGCCTTTGCAGGAAGGAAACTCCTTGGAGATAAAGGCAAGGCAAGGAAAGCCTGCTGGATCCATACACTTACACATGCACAAGACTGGCAAGTAAGACCTATCAAGCATGCCAGGATCTGATCAGCATGCCAGTTTCTCTTGCCTGAGTCCCCATTGCCCCTTGAAATGCTTGGCTGGAGGTATGGGTGAATAATGGTGTTTTGAAGCAGGCTGGCAGCGGGATGCGTTGCTTGTCCTGATCGTTTCATGCCAGTGTTTTTGAAGTCAATACCTCTATGTTTTACTCTACCACAAACAGGAAGGAGTTGAGGAACTCCTGGGTCTCGGGATGTGTCATGCTTTGCTTACTGTAAGAGAACATTAGGACGGGTGCTCTGCCTACTGGAAAAAGGGTTGGGGTGCATTTAGTGCTCTGCACACCGGATGAAAGTACAGGTGTACTTGATGCCTGGCATTTCTTTTTTCTTTCTTTTTACACCTGGCATGAATGTGGACAATTACCGCGCACTGAAAAGGGGTGATGGAAGTGCACTTGAGACCTGCAAGCTTCCTGAGATTGTGACGCCTTTTTGCTGGGCGGCTTGCAAGACAATCCTTCAATGCCTCATGGCGATGCATCCATTCTAGTCCGTTGGAATACATTAGCAATACATCTAAGGGTTGGGCAACCAAATATTTGGGGATTGAGAGGCTGAACATGGATGGTTGTACAAGGATGTGACAGCAGGAATTTGGTCTCCCCAGCACTTCACTGCCAATATTGGTTGACTGTACATTGGAGATTTGGTTGTATATTTTTTTATCTAAAAGGGTGGCAATGCATGCACAGTCATGCAAGTGAGAATACTATTCCATAGTATGGAAAGATTGTCAAAGCAAAGCAACCAGCTCATCAAGGGGGAAGAAATGTAAACAGGCTTTGTTCCAGGTGGTATTGAAAAAATATGCCAACACCACGTGAAGTACATGCAATGCGTCTAGTGTCATGTATTATCCCTAATCCTTTGGTCCAGACGCTAATTCAAATGGTTACAATGGGGGGGGTGACCTTCAGCCAGGTCGTTTGGCTGATTGGCTTGTGGCTGGTCTCAACAAGCCAGAAATCAATCCATAAGCTTGGGCGTGCACACACACACACACACATAAGAGAGAGAGAGAGAGAGAGAGAGAGAGAGAGAGACGCATTGTGCATCGCTGATGAATGAACTGGGAAACAAACTGTGAACTCACTTGATGCAGCAAAAGAGGTTGTGTCTCGTAGAAATCCTGGAAATTACTAATATCCTGGTAGGTTCAAAAAGCACATACTCGCACAAAGAACAAGCTTGTTCATCAATTCACTGCAGGTAGAAAGATCATGTGCTTCAGATTTAGATTAGATTTACATGGGGGGACCTTCAGCCAGACTGTTCGGCTGATCGGCCTGTGACTGGTCCTCGCCAGTCAACATAATGTCCATAAGCTCAGAAACTAACGAAAAAAGCTTGTTGTTGTGTTGCAAGAGGAAATCAGGAACTTCCTGGACACTGGCTTGTTGTAAAAATGGTTGCTCCATTGAAAAATCACCAGAGACACAGTTGAACAGGTCAGCGTATTTTCTTCTCAAAGCACAAACATCTGCGTCTCTGCACACCAAAAGGGCATAAGCCTCATCTTGAATCTCATCACAAGAACAGCAATCACACAAGAGAGCGTTCCGAGTATCCCAAGCTGCTGTCTCCACCTTTCAGTGTGTGTGCCCTAAGTCTGAAATGGCTAACATTCCTCATGACATGGGAGACAAATCCAAATGCATGTGCCTTGGTAAACGGGCAGGGGCACGCACATTGTGGTCAAAAGGCACTGCAAAAAGAGACTGGTAAGTTGCCAGCTCACAAATGGTTACAATAAATGGTTACAATGGGGGGTGACCTTCAGCCAGGTCGTTTGGCTGATCGGCTTGTGGCTGGTCTCTGCCAGCCAAAAATAAATCCATAAGCTCAGACACAAAAAGGAAAAGCTTTGCGTTTCGCTGATGAAGGAACTGATAAACAAATTGAGAGCTCACTTGATGCAGTAAAAAAGGTTGCATCTCAACAATATCCTGGAAGTAAGGTTCAAAAAGCATTTGATACTTGCGGCGCAGAGAACAAACGTGTTCATCAGTACAGTTAAAAAGGACATGTGCTTCATCTTGAGTTTGGTTGCAAGGACACCTGTCACACACAGAGGTACCATCGTCCTGCCAAACAGCCGATTCAACTTTCAAAGTATGAGCACAAAGCCGGAACCTGCTCACATTACGCATAACTTGCTTAGGCAAATCCAAAAAAAGATACCAAGGCAAGGGTGCATAGGTTTGGCGAGCGTTGCAAGCAAAAGGAGTAGCAAACCAAGCTTGGTAAGTAGCTAGTTTGTTGTTGTTTTCCCTTGGATCCACTGACTCGGCTTCTCTCCAAACTCCTTGCAATCTGTACCTCAAGTCTGCACTAAAATCATTCATGGAAATGGCACCTCCTGACCTCACAGCCTGCTCAAAAATTTCAGAACCACGCAAACCTTGGAAGGCTTGAATTAACTGCGCTGTCCAGCACTTGTCATCCTTAGGTTGTAACTTCAAATCGGCTTGCATAACACGGCGTAAAGCACTACTATTTGTACCAAGCATGCTGTTGTACAGCTTGACTGCAGCTCTAAACCAATAGTACTGCAGTGGTTGATGCCCACATTCTCTCAAAACAGCCCAGTTAGTGGTAGTTCGCTTCACACCCAAGGTACCTTTCAAGAAGTTGCCAGCTCACTGTGTCCCGCAGGTTCACTCCCTCAACATCTCTCCACACTGCCCGCAGCCTGTGTGTCTGAGGTCATCAGTAAACTCTTGAATAGGGATAGGAGTGCCCTGCCGCAGAGCTTGCGCAAAGGAATTACAGCGCTGTAAGCCTTGGAAAGCATCTAAGATTTAGATTTAGATTTACACAGGGGGACCTTCAGCCAGACTGTTCGGCTGATCGGCCTGTGACTGGTCCTCGCCAGCCAACATAATGTCCATAAGCTCAGAAACTAACGAAAAAAGCTTGTTGTTGTGTTGCAAGAGGAAATCAGAAACATCCTGGACACTGGCTTGTTGTAAAAATGGTTGCTCCATTGAAAAATCACCAGAGAAACAGTTGAACAGGTAAGCGTACTTTCCTCTCAAAGCACAAACATCTGCGTCTCTGCACACCAAAAGGGCATGAGCCTCATCTTGAATCTCATCACAAGGACAGCGATCACACAAAAGAGTGTTCCGAGTATCCCAAGCTGCTGTCTCCACCTTTCAGTGTGTGTGCCCTAAGTCTGAAACGGCTAACATTCGTCATGACATGTGGAGACAAATCCAAATGCATGTGCCGGAAAGCATCTAAAACTTGAGCAGTCCAGCATGACATGTGCTTCATCTTGAGTCACTCAAACGATTTCATTGCAAGGACACCTGCCACACACAGAAGAAAAGAAAAACTACATAGGGAAAGGAAACTCTCCCTACATCCATTAAGGAAAAGGAGACACATTGGCTCAGAAGAGCCGTGAGTCCCCTCCACCACGAAGCTACAAAAAGAAGATTCTAATGGGGATCTGGAGGGTTATTGGAAGCACCCGGCTCCATAACCAGGCTGCAAGAAGTATTCTTGTTTTCGATAGCACGCCTAGTGGTAACAAGCTTGTTGGCATACATGACAGAATGGGCATGAAGTTTGCGAGCAAGTTTATTGGCGCGTTGGTGGTCAAGTCCCAGTTGTTTAAACTGGTTAAGGGTGTGCTCAGTGTAGCAGGTCCCACCAACACCCAAAAGGATGGTGTGGAGAGTCACAACTTTTGCAATAATGAGTTTGCAAAGGTCTGCATGCTGCCGCTGTGCCGCCTCCAACTGCTGTCCAGGCCTCGTGTCTTCACAGTACTTGATTTCAATCAAGTGCACATGCCGCTGGTTTACATTCAGTTGGTGGGGTTGTCTCACGCGGTTGGCTGTTGTGGCCCTCAGTGTGGGGTTGTGCCTGCTGCGTAATGCATGATGGTGTGTGCAGGAGGTAGAAGGAGAAAAAGAAGTGGGTTTTGCTTTATTGGGAGTAATCAGTATAGCATCAAGACAGCTGGAGGTGAGTTTAGATCTCATGGAAAATTTCTTGGAAAGAGGTAAGGGGGTATAATTCTGTTTGATGCGTGTGCAGGGATTTGAAGGTTGTGCTGCGCCAACCTATCACCACTCCCTATGTCCATGTTAACCAAACCTGCTCCCCAAGGGCTTTTGCTAAGAGCTTTGGTGATCATTCTTCCAGCAACATTGTGGCGTTCAATTTTCATGCTGGAGATAATATGATTTTGGCAGCCTGAAAGCATGTGGAGTGCGCTGTCTAATTGATGACAGCCTGTGAGAGGGCAAAGTGGGTTAGTGGACCTTTTGAAGCAAACCGCATGTTTTTGGTTATAGAGGGTGCCAGTGCGATATTGTAGGATGGTGCGCTTCATGGGTGTGGATATACAGGTCATGTTCCTAAAGGCATTGCTGATTTTCTTATCTACATGTGGTAACAAACTCTGATAATATGAGTAGTAGCCTGTTCTAGAGTTGGCATATCCAAGTCTGTGTTTTGTATGCATATGAGATTTGAGAGCGTTTTGAAGATTGGGGATGTAGGTACTTTTAGGATTGGGTGTAGGAGCTGTGGATGTGCCAGCATTGTGTTCTTTTTTTCCCTCCTTGGCTAACCAAAATAAATGACAGAAAGGATTTCTGCCGGGGCCTGCACATTATTTTTGGCTTGGTTTGCTTGATATTTTGCAATAGCATCTGCACATTCGTTACCAGCAATGCCAGCATGAGATTTTACTTTGTAGAAACAAATATTGGTTTGTGAGTTGCTAATGAGGGTAGATATGGTTTTTAGGACGTCCCCTTAAATTTTTGTTTGTGCTTCTCTGGGAAATTAAGTTGTTTACGTATTTGATGAAGAGAGGTGAGACTGTCTGAAGCAATGTGTGAATAAGAGTGCGTGATGGCAGCAGCAATTGCTGCTAATTCAGCTCGATATATGGTGTTGGTAATTCCAGCACCGTTGGGCTCGACAAAACTTCTGCTGTCAGTGAGAGGGCAGTAGACGCCTGCTCCAATTTCTTGCATGCCGTTCTGGATTTGACAACTACCATCAGTGTAAGCCCATGTCCTCCAGTCAGGGACTTTGAGCTTGAGGGTTGGACTAGATTGGTTAGGTACAAAAAGTTCTTCCTGATTACTTATACGTGGATAGGTTGGGTTTTTAGATGTTTCTTGTTTGTCAGAGGGGAGGCGTGGAGTGCAAGTGGATACAGTTTGCATGCTTGTTTCATGGAAAGTGACATTATGTGTGATTTTTCACATAAATTGACATATTTGAACTCAGCATTAAGATCCGTCTCCTCCAAATATCATCAGTACGCAACAAAAAATGGTTTCGCTTGGTTAAAGGCACCTTTTACCTTAGCTAAGCTGCCCTTGTAGGCAGCTACAAGTATGTAACCCTGTCCTGTCCTTTTGATGTTGTTTCCTTTGCGAATCATCTCATGCTGATATGTGAACAATCCAGGCTGTTGCTGCGTTTACCTTTCTTGAAACATTGCAATGCATCTATGACAGTGGATTCTGATAAATGAAGTACGAAGCATATCATGAACATAACTGTCATGGCCTCTTGGACCATTTTCGAGTTATGCTGTTATAAATTTCTGCACATCACGCACTGTATTTTATAGTATCTGAAACTGCTGGGCGCGGAGGTGGATACAAGAAGGAGGAGAGTCTGGGCGTCTCGGGGCATGGCCTACACCCCGTCCGATCCTCATTAGTTCAGTCTCTTCCCATCTCCTAGGCTAGCTGTAGCTAGTGTAGTTCTGAGGGACCTCTGGTGGGGCCCTTGCTAGCTAGCTAGTTAAGGGACCTTTCCTTAATGCACGCGGCCTGCGCAGACTTTTCTTTTCTTTTTTCTTTCTATCTGACTCTGCAACCTGGTAGAACTCGCGCTTAACTTCACATGCTAATTTCATGCAGAGTGACTTTGCGCGTGTTTCTTTCAGCAATTAACACTTCCGAGCTCAGCTCAGGACTTTGTTTCCACACTCAGTTGACACTTATACACAAGTTTGGTTTGGTTGGGGCTTCAGCTTCATCAGATAAAAAGGGCAGTTGGACTCACCAGACTGAGTGAGTCCACAAGACTTCTTGGGGTGAAGTCCACAATACCATCTTGGAGCATTTTAAGAGAATGTAGCATGGAACCTTTTTAACTGGTTTCGTGCCACTGTGCGTTTTTACAACTCACTAGGTGCAACAGTCTCCTTCCTTAAGAAGGTTCTCCACGCAGACATCAGCCTTAGCTCCAGAACTGACTCTTGTTGGACATCACACCTCTTGTCTGCGCTGGATGGTCTGGCACACTCGGATCTGATGAAACGTCAAATTATGGCTTGTGACCCTGTGAACCTCAGTCAATTTGTGGTGGACCTGAGATCTAGACACCTGGGCTATTGGAACCAATTCACAACTCCTGATCCCAGAGTAAGCAACAGTAAGCGGCTGACTTACCATCAATGGTGCGCACTACATTTCAGAGTTGCTCATGCCATTCACCCTCCTTATACTCTGCCTAAATACATGTATTTGGATCTTCCCCATCATGTCCTTCGCAACATTGCCAGATTCAGGCTCCGAGTTCACACTCTTCAAGTTAAACAGGCTGTTTGGTCCAATAGTACTTCTCCGGCCTCTGATATCTGTGATTCTGATGACATACAAGATGAAAAACATGTGCTGTTCAGATGTTCCAATCCCCAGGTCTGCTCTCTCCGTCAAAAGTATGCCTCACTTTTTGAGCAAAACTTCTCTTTCCTACACCTCCACGTCTCCCACAGGATGCCCTGTCTTGACACCATTCACCATGTGAATTCCCAGGATATTAAAAATTTGTTAAACCAGGATAACAACAAACTTCCTTTTTCCCTTCACGTTCATGTGTATTTATGAACAGGCTAGCAGTCAAACGTCTTGACTGAGGCTTTTTTCCCTTGTAATTCTTGTAACCCTTGTTGCACTCACCAGATTCTGACAGCCTTGAATGACGTGCCTCATGCTCAACAGTTTGCTGTTGCTGTGCTTACCAGAGTTAACACGAACGACTTGGAGGGTCTTCTTCGTGAGCATGTAATCCATTTTGGGGCCGGGTGCCTCCAATAACCCTCCAGATCCCCAATAGTATTTTTTATCCATCTTGGTGGTGGAGGGGACTCACGGCTCTTCTGAGCCAATGTGTCTCCTTTTCCTTAATTGATGCAGGGAGAGTTCCCTCTGCCTACGTAGTTTTTCTTTTTCTTTCATGTAATCCATGATTGAGAAGTCTGGACAGTCTGACTCAGACTCAGACTCCACAATAGGCGCATGCTTCCAGTAGAATCTTGAGGACGTACCACACACACTTTGGCATTCCATTGGGATCTATATCAGGCTGGTGGGATGAAAGGAAGATACACAAAAAGCCTTTGTTACCTGCCTACATACGACAAGATGTTCCTCATAAATTGCTACGCAGTGTTTCGTGCCTATGCCTTTCCGGTCACAACCTTAGAGGGGAAACCCAGCGGCATCATGGAAAGTAGGTGCCCGAACGAGCTTAGAATTTGCAACAAATGCGATGGGCACACTGTACAAGACAAAGAGCACGTTATCGTGGATAATCCTGCCCATTCTGTAAAGTATGCCCACAATCTTGTTACCACTAGGCGTGCTATTAAAAAGAAAAGAAAAGAAAAGACTACGCAGGCCAGGTCTGGCTGCGTGCAATAAGGAAAGGTCCCCTAACTAGCAAGCTAGCTAGGGCCTCACCGAGGAGGTTCACAGGCCCAGCCTAAACCAAGCTATGAACCAATGCTATTGATAATTGCAATACTTCTCGCAGCCATGTTTTGGAGCCGGGTGCCTCAAATAACCCTCCAGATCCCCACCTATAATTTTGATCCATCTTGGTGGTGGAGGGGACTCACGGCTCTTCTGAGCCAATGTATCTCTTTTTCCTTGATTGATGTAAGGAGAGTTTCCTCTGCCTACGTAGTTTTTCTTTCCTTTCTTTTCTTTCCTGCCCATCCCAGGATTTAACAAACTTGTGCACTGAGTTCCAGCATCTGGTTGGCTCAGCATACCAAAGCACTGCATCACGCTTTAGAAACTTCATGGACAAGACTAATGTCTTAGGGTTAGCCAAGTTTGTGTCTGCATGCCTGAAGTGCTGTGACTGAGCTTCTAGATCTGCGTTTAGATTGGACTGGTTTGGTTACAGGCACCTTTTTGCTTCCTACCTATCCTATCAATTGGAAGTACATGGAGCTGAACAGTTGGTATGAGGGATATTGGGGCTATACAATATGCAGTCCAGAATGGTGTGGGGCCATACACAGTACAGCATTTTGGAAGCTTAACATGGCTGATGATTGCTGCCAGTCATGGGGCTACGCAGGGTGTTTCTTGGTGCTGTGGGGCTGAACTTACTGAGTTTGGGGTATGCTTTGTTGGAGCTACACATACGTCTGTCAATCCTCTGGTTGCTGAACACGGTACTTACATGGCTATCCTGGCAAGCATGGAGCTGTACATGAATATGGCATGGTTGTTTGAGAGAGATAGAGAAACAGTTTGAGCAACTTCTACGCTTCACATATATCTGTTTTTTTGGGAGCAGCGCAAAAACAGTTTTAAACTTCAAGCTTTCTTTCTTTTTCATTTCAAGCTTTGGCTTGGTTGCTGGCATCTCTTTTTATGCTTCAGCCATGCTGCCGTCGTAGGCAGGTGCAAAAGTTACAAGGGTTACAAGGGAAAAAAGGCCTCAGTCAAGACGTTTGACTGCTAGCCTGTTCATAAATACACTTTCCTCTGGCTGGCCTCTGTGCACAGGGTGTCAGAACAGGAGTGCTCCAGCAGGAGGCCAAGTCTGGACTGTGGTGCAGAGATGTGCTTACTCCTATGGGCCTCTTGCTTTCTCCTGATTGGTGGACGATTTGCTGAAACATTTTACCAGGCCTTTTTCCGGATGGTCGTGGTGGGTTTTTGGACAATTGCTGCCTCGTCCAGGTTGCTCTGCTGAGCGCTTTCTAGGTTTGCAACAGGTGTTTTTCCAGATCCTTATCAACACTTCTGCATCATCATTCATGTTTGGCTGGACTTTTTCTTGCTCATGTCCCTCATGTTCTCCAATGGGTGCTAGGAACAAACACTTGTAGAAACTTGTTTATTTTTTGTCGTTAAACTTGTGAAAGCTGGTTGAGAATGTTTCACCAGCGACTGATCAGGTAGAGATTCGGGCTGTAGGTTACCAATGTAACCCATAAAAACACATAAGGTCATGAAGAAAAAAAAGTGTGTTGTTTAGAAAAGTATTGACATCTTGGGAATTGACATGGTGAATGGTACCTAGACAGGGCATCGTGTGGGAGACGTGGAGGTGTAGATAAGAGAAGTTGTGCTCAAAAAGTGAGGCATACTTTTGACGGAAATAGGCGTTCTCTCCTCTCTTTATCTCACTCTTCTGATGGCTCAGTCTGTAAAACCTGTTGAACCTGGTATCTTACTTTTCCAATGGCGTGGCTCTCTACATGCCTGGCATTCACCATGTCCAGTCTTATCTCTTTTTTCTTAAATCAAAACAATAACAAGCTTTTTCCCTTTTCTACATGAATTTTTTCATGAGCAGGCAAGCAGTCAACCATTTTGACCGGATGCCTGTTTTTCCTCTTACCTGTAACCTGGTGGGGATAGGAGGTACAGCTGTGTAACCGTTCCCTTTCCTACCTTTCCTAGGTTTGGGTACAAGCATCTTAATGTTTCAGCTTAGCTGCCCCTGCAGGCAGGTGAGCTATGCAACTCTTCCCTTTAGCTATGCTGTCCACGTAGGTAGGTACAGCTTGTAACCCTGTTCTATCCGATAGAGGAGTCCTTTAACTTCAAATCTGGTACAGGTTCAGGTTTGTCCCGATCAAGTGCCCTTGCATGGGATTGGGGGGCAGACCAGCAGAGGCAGAGGGAGGAGCTGGGCAAGATTGCCCTCTCTCCTCCTCCTGGGCGGGGTATGGCTGGGGTGGCTGCAGACCTCGGAGTGGACCTTGGCCGCCTCAGTCAGCAGGGTGGTGGCAAGGTGGTGATCCTGAACCTGGGCTCAGCAAAGGTTGCCCAGTCCTGGCTCAACCGCTTCCGGGCTGTGGGAGGGAATGGGTACGCTGCATGGCGGTCATGCACGCTCCTGCAGCAGGTGCGGGGAAAGGGGGTGCTGCGCAGGCTGTGCCAGGAGGTGCAGAAGCTGGGGATGCGGGGGCTGAATGCCTTCGTGTCCAAGAATAGGTGCGACCTGCTCCTGTCTTGGGCACCTGTGGAGGAAGTCCTGTATCATGGGGCCCCTCACACAGTGTACCCTGCGTGGAAGCACCTCCAACCAGATGCGCGGGGGGGTTTCCAGTACAGGCGGGACATGCACTGCCTGGAGCATGTTGGCTTGTATGTCCAGCAGGCTCTGGCAGCTGCGGGGCTGCCCTCCACCCCCCCTTCGCACTCCGCTGCTGCTGCTGCTGCTGCCCGCTCTCCCCCCTCCTCCTTTCCCCTCTCGCCAGTCTGCTGCTGCCGCCGCCGCTGCTGCTGCTGCTGCTGCTGCCCAGCCCTCCCCTCACCCACCGCCCCAACCTGCTGCTGCTGCTCAGCCGCCCCCTCCCCCACCACCCCAACATGCTGCTGCTGCTGCTGCAGCTGCTGCTCAGCCGCCCCCCTCCCCCACCACCCCAATCAGCAGTGGCTCAGCCCCCCCCTCCCCCACCGCCCCAACCTGCTGCTGCTGCTGCTGCTGCTGCTGCTGCTGCTCAGCCGCCTCCCGCTGCTGTTGCCCCCTCCACCACCACACAATCAGCTGCCCCTGGTGTGGGAATCCTGCACCCCCCGCCACCCCACCACACTGAGCAGCCGGCTAACTCCTACGCTGCTGCTGCTGCTGCTGCTGCCCCCTCCTCCACCTCCACACGACGCAGCCCTCTACCGGCTGCTGCTGCGGCCAATGCTGCTGCCGCAAGCACTGGCAAGAAGCATGCCAGGAGCAAGGATCCCTCTGGGGACACTCCAACCCCCAAGGCCCCCATGACTCGGATGAGGGCCCGGCTGGACCAAGGTCAGGGTGCCACAGCCGAGGAGGAGATCCAGCCCAACTACGCGCCCTACGCTCAGGACGACGGAGAGTACGGCGGTGATGTAGAGGGAGGGGATGATGAGGGGAGTGATGATGAGGGCCCGGAGTTCTTGGATCCAGAGGAAGCTGAAGTGGGCCTTGACCAAACATATAATGAATGGAAGAGTAGGAAGGGAAAGAAGGGAAAAAAGTACAAGGGCTAGGAAGGTGGCCGGCCTGAGCCTGGGCGTAAGCTCAAGCTCTTAGTATGGAATGTGCATGGGATTGGGGGGCGATCTGCTGATGCTAATGCAGAGCTCAAGGTTTTAGATGTATGCCACATGGTCAAAGACCATGACATTGCAGTGCTTACAGAAACAAGAACTGGTGATGCATCTAGGTTGCTGCAGCACTTGCCTGGCTTTACTTTGCACAACTTGGGAATGGCTAGAGAGAACGAAGGCAAAAATGGGTTTGGGATTGCTGTGTTTGTTGCGCCAGGCAGCTCAGATTATGTGCGCTTCCATAAAGTCAGTGAGCACACGCAGTGTATTTGGCTTCAATGTGACAAAAAGATGTTTGGGCTGAGGGAACATGTGATGATAGGTGCTACTTACATAAATCCTCTGAGTGGTTCGTTTACTTCTCGTGCTATTCACTCTCACTATACTAATCTTTTTGAGGACGTGCTTGATGCTTTTCAGGTATCTTCGCAAGTCATTTTGTGTGGCGACTTTAATGCGCATGTTGGAGAGCTGAGTGAAGTGAGTGACGCGCATTCTCGGTTTGTGTTGGACTGCCCTGAGCTCCTAGAGACTAGGAGATGTGCGTGCAAGAGTGTGAACAAGGCAGGCCAGCTGTTGGTTGATCTAGCAGCTGCGACGAGTATGGCCATTTCTACTGGGCGTGTTGTTGGAGATGATGGGCAGCCCTCTTTCACTGGGCATTTTGGTGATAAGAGAAGTAGGCCAGACCATGTGTTGTTGTCTCCGGCTCTGCTCAAAATCGTACAATGTTTTGAGATGAAAGAAACGCGTGCCTCAGATCATGCAGGCTTGAGCACTGTGTTTAGAGTGACTGATGAGGGTGGAGAAGGTGTGAATGCTCCACACCATGTGTGCAAAGCTGGAGAGTGTATCAACAAGTTAGTGTTGCGTTGGCAGCAGGATAAGGCCCAAGTTTACGCTGAGCACATTCGGGACAATGCTGAACTGCTGGCTCAATTTGATGAGGCAGAGAGGTCTGGGGATGTAGATAAATTGGCGTTTTGTGTGCGTTCTTTGATCATCCAGGCAGCGAGCAGTAGAGCTGTGGGCATGTCAGCCCGAGCAAAGTGTGTTTTTAAACGTGAGCGTAATAGGAAGGGTCCTCTAAACCCTGTGTGGTTCAATGAAGAATGTTGGGAGAAGCGTAGGGCTTTCATTGAGGCAGTGAAGCATGGTGAAGCCAGGCATGCTTGCAGATTTCTCAAGAGGGAAAGTATGAGGTGCAATTGTAGGATGAAGCGAAGGCACGCGAGACAGTTGCGGAATTTGTTTTTGGACAGGCTATTTCGGAAGGATCCGGCAGTGCACGCTTTACTAAAAAAGCACACCAAGCCTCACACAACCCCTGTGCCTGCTCCAGCTTGGCATGATCACCTACACAAACACTTCAGAGCAAAGAGGACATTTGAAGAGTCTCGCCCATCTGCGAGGGATATGGCTGTGCCACTGGGCCGGCGCAACCTTCCACCTGAGGTCCTTCTCAGGCGGGGCGCGCAGTCTGGGTGGGCTCCGGAGCCAGATGAGTTTGAGATCCCTGATGTATCTGTGTTAGAAGGTATGTTGGGTAGTGAATTTCAGAAGTTGAATGTTGGTGCCTCTTCAGGCTTTGATGCGATCCCGATTCCTTTTCTTAAGCATGCGTGCTTGCCAGTGCAGTGTGGGAATAAAACCAAACAAGTAAATGTGCTGGTGCCTCTGTTGGCTCGTCTTTTTAAAGTGTTGCTGACTGAAAGTAAAGTGCCTGCGTGCTGGAAGGTTGCCAAGTTGAGCCCCATTCACAAAAAAGGGGAAGTGCTGAAACCTGGGAATTATAGGATGATTGCGGTTAGCGGTGTAATGTATAGGATTTATGCTAATGTGCTGAAAAATCTGGTGACAGATTGGTGTATGAAAAAGGGAAAGATTCCGGACACGCAGTTTGGCTTCTTTCCAGGAAGGAGCACTCTGCATCCTCTGTTCATTCTGAGGCACCTCAAGCATGCTGCGAAAAAATTGAAGCCACGGAATTCTTCCAGATTGCACGTTGCTTTCATTGACTTTTCTCAAGCTTATGACACCGTGCCCAGACAGCAGCTTTGGTCTCACTTGCAGCGCAATGCAATGCCGACTCCTCTGCTCAGTGTGATCAGAGACATGTATGATAATGATGAGTACATTCTAATGGATGGTGAGAAAAGGGCGCGCGTGCAGCCATCGAACGGTGTTAAGCAAGGTTGTCCTTTGTCCCCCCTTCTTTTCTCTCTGTACATCAATGATATGGGCAGAGAGATAAGTGAGGGCATTGAGGGTGCTGTGACTGGTGATAGAGTGAATGGTGTGTCCCACATGATGTACGCTGATGACCTTGGATTAACTACGAATGACCCTGGTGAAATGCAGAAGATGCTGGACAGACTCCTCCGTGTGTATGCTCAGAGAAAAGGGTTGACTGTAAACACAGCTAAGTCTGAGGTGGTGCACTTCAACAGTACGTCTGTCTCTCCTCTGCAGAATCCTTTTACGTATGATGGAGTGGTCCTTCCAGAGAAGGACAGGTTCAAATATTTGGGAGTGCTGTTGGATAAAAAGATGGATTTTAAGGTAGCTGAGGAGCATGCGGTGCGGCCTTATATGGCTGCACAGAGAAGGATTTCGGAGTTTGCCAAGGGTCATGACCTGAAAAACAGGCCTCATGCTATGCTCTGGTTATCTAAGGTGTATGGCATTCCTGCTGGGATGTATGCGTGCCAGGTGTGGGGAACTCATTACTTGAGAGAAGGCAGTGAGTTTGATAGTCAATTGCAGAAAAGACATCTGTGTTCCTTGAGGCGCATTCTTGGAGTAAAGAACAGTACTACAAATTGGCCGGTGTTGAGAGAGTGTGGCCAGGAGCCTCTGCAGTTCTTCTGGTTCCGTGCCTCCATCAAGTTTTTTAATAGCATGCTTGACTCCAATAGTGAAGTCTTGCGTCGTGTGCTGAGGGCTGATTTAAGTCTGGCTTCTTTTGATTCCTCTTGCTGGGCTGCTGAAGTCTCTAATGCTTTTGGTGGGATGCGGAATGGTGATTCGTTCAAACAGAACATGCTGAGAGCTGAGAAAATCCCCATGCAAGAGTTCATTGGTGATTTGTGATACAGACAGCAGAAAGTGTGGAGAGGGGCCAATGTTTTTTGTCCTCGTGCAGTTAACAAGAAGGTAGTGACGTACCATAAGTGGTGTGGGAATTCTGAGAGTGGTCCCAGAGGTGCTCCTTTTTGTATCCCCTCGTACCTGTTCAAGGATTTGGACAAGCATGTTTTGAGAAACATTAGCAGATTTAGATTGCGTGCTCATCACTTGAGAGTGGAGTCTGGTAAATGGCTTGGGGGTTCAAGTATCTGTGATAAGTGTGAGTGTGGGGAAGTCCAGGATGAAAAACATGTGCTTTTCTTTTGCAAATGTACTGAGGTGCGTGAGCTACGCACGAGATACAAGGACCTTTTTGAGGAGATGTTTAAGACTTTGCGTGTGTTTGCTCCGCCTTCAAATGCTGACTTTATTCCATTCTTGGCTTGCCATCATACTATCACTGATTCTGAGATCAATGCTTTCCTAAATCAAGACTCATACAGACTTCTTAGATTTGTGTCAGATTTAGTCTCAATTTTTGATACTGGTTGAGCTTCTTTCACCAGCTGCCATCAGCCAGAGTCTCGGGCTGTAGGCCACCATTGTAAACCCTTGCATGGGGATACAGGAATGTCACCATAACCTTATGGAGGTGAGCTAAGCAGCCCACTTGAGGAGTTATAACTGTATTTAACTCCTAGGAGGTTTAGGTGTCTCTCCGCAGGATATATGCTCCCTTATTCTCACAGGCAGAATCTCATGATGTGTCTGCCTTTTTGAACCAGAACAAACTTGCTTTTTTTCTTCATGAATTGATTGCCTTTTATGAGCAGGCCAGCAGTCGCACTTCTTGACTGAAGGCCTTATCCTTGTAAACCTTGTGAAGCTATGATTCCTTTCCTTATGAACAGGCTATAAGTCTGTTTTGGTTGGAGGCCATTTTCCCCCTTGGGCCTGCACCAGGCTGTTGTGCTGCAAGGTCCATGTCAGCGTGCAGAGGTGCTGTGACTGAGTTTCACCCACTGCTCATGGTCAATAATTTCAGGCTGGTTTAGGTTACATGTACCATCTTTTCTCCAACTTAGCTGCCCTTGTAAACAGGTAAACTGTACAGTCCTGTCCTTTTCCTTAAGGAAAACATTTGGCATTGAATTGCAGCCTCTCTCCGGTTTCCACCTCGATCTGCCTCCAAGTGTATGTATGTGTGCATACTACCGTAGTAGTAGGTAGTATGCAAATGTGTGCATGTCATGCATCTTTACAACACTTGGGCATTATCTCGAATGGTCTGTACAGTTGCACCTGCCTGCAATACCGCAGGAGCAGACTTCCATCCAGAGAGTGGTACCTGGAAAAAATCTGTCTACAAAGCAATGTATCAGCTGCTTGCGCAGATTGAGGCCATGAAATTCTGTGTGCACAAGCAACACCAGACTTGGGTATCACACTCAGGAAGGATTTTCTTCTCTCATTGTCAGAAGGATCATAGGTACATACACAGCAAGCTTATCGCTCACTTCATAAAATACAAGCCTTACTAAGTGCCAGCAGCATTTCAGCTGCGGACAATCCGACAGATGCAACTGAGCACCCCTTGAGACCATCATGATTTAAGCAGTGGCCTTGGCATATCGGTTGGACACGGCATCCCAGCTGACCAGCTTGTCCAAGAAGGTCTGGATGAAGTCAGGGCGGCGGTTCTGCAAGAAAAAGAGAACAGGCCATTAGTTTGGTTTGCACATCAATGTGTAAGAACTGCTGGAGCAGACATAAGCTACAGCTTTCACATAACAAAAAATAATGCCCTTGAGACGGGGTTGCTCTGTCGTCAGTCCATCATTCTGAGGGACACCCAATCCATACTCAAAGAACCTGGAGCAGGTCATGAAAGTGAAAACGCACGAGAACGCCATGATGCGTTAACGTCCTACACGGTGGGTACAGACACCAAGCACTAACTAAACCCAGCCCCTCCAAAACTAACCTGGTAGTCAAGGTAGTAGGCCTGCAAGGGGCAGCACGGCAGAGTGGACCATGGTTAAGTGCAGGAATCACAAATGAAGACGGGAAGCAAGCAAGCGGGAGAGTTGTAAGCAGCAACAGATGGAAGATGCTAACAAGTTGAAACACATACTCACGTGTTCCCAGACATCCACAGTCAGGATGGGGGACTTGCCCTCCACCACAGGCACCACGGCATTGGGGGTCTTGGCGATGGACAGCTTGCCAGACTTGTCAGTCACCAGCCATGCCCAGCCAGATCCAAACTGCAAACAAGGAGAGGAGAAAGCAGACCTCGATCATAACTTAGCTGCAGATTTAAACGGAAAAGGTATGTACGGGGCTGACAGCAGCTGAAGTGGAAAGTCAATGGCCAATTTTGATAGCAACCAGCCAACCATCCAAAATTGGAAGTAATGGTACAGCACAATCTCGTTGGCTAATTACACAATTATCCTTAGCCAATGTGCCAAACACAAAATTGTTGGGCATTGCTCTGACCACCATAATTCCTTAAAGCAGCACTGAACACAATCATCCCGCAAAAATGATGTTTTTGAGGGGTGCGGGCCGACTGCAGACCACCAATTAAACGTTTTTGAGCAGCCAGGAAGCTTTTTATGGCAGGTACAGCTGTGTAACCTTATCCTAACCTTTCACTTTTCGTCAGTAGTTGCAGCTTCTGATGAGTTTGGGATTATGTGTCTCACACACCTCCAAAGCACGATAAGTGCACTGCTGCTACACTATTGTAGGCAGCTTTAGTATAAACAATTGTACTTGACAAATCAAAAGCTTCAGGGCAAATAGAGGATGATTGCCCATGAGAATGCAACCAAAAAAGAAATGTTTGGGGGATAAGCCGGGAATCCCAAATACATTTCCTATAAGGGGTGCGGAAGGAGTACATGTACGGTACTCATTAATGCGCGCACGCACATCCTGTAGACTTGGAACCAACCACACTTCCGCAGGCATGGTAACTCCGGGGTCTAAAGCAAAACAGACTGCAACCAGGCCATTCCACCACACGACACCAAGACTCTCCTCTAAAGGATGAGCAGTCGTTTGCTCCGCTTCTTCTCCTTTGCGCCCATCAAATTACCTGGGTCATGCCAGCAGCCTTGAACTGGTTCTTGAACTCATCAAAGGAGCCAAAGTCGCGCTTGATGGCCTCCATCAAAGCACCAGTGGGCTCACCGCCACCGTTGGGCTTCATGCTCTCCCAGAAGAACTCGTGGTTCCACACCTGAAAGTGGAATCACGCATGGCACCACAAATTCTAGAATCTTGGGCATGTGAGTTAGGCACAGTGCTCCTTATTTTACATGCATGCGCTGAGTGTATGCACTAAAGAGCCATGCCAACCATGTCAAGCACACATCGCGGGTGTGCACATCGCTGTGAATCACAGCGGAGTTCTTCGGGTGCACACAGACAGATAGCACGCCCAGATGCAAGCGCTCATCATTCGACAGAGAAGACGCGGTGCTGACAGCAGCAAACTACCAACCCGGCAGGCCTACGAGATTCTCTCCTCATCCACACACAAGGGTGTGCTCGCTTCCAGCACG
Organism: Dunaliella primolecta; assembly: GCA_914767535.2. Lineage (NCBI taxonomy): Eukaryota > Viridiplantae > Chlorophyta > Chlorophyceae > Chlamydomonadales > Dunaliellaceae > Dunaliella > Dunaliella primolecta. Next base: position 4,418,836 of record OU611759.1, on the reverse strand, counting down.
TCGCACCTGCGCGGCGTTGTTGAACTCGGGGGTGGGGTTGCCGTTGTTCCAAGACGCCATGACGATGGTGTCCAAGTCCTTCTGATCCCACTCCTTGCCGGCGATCTGCTTGTTCAGGTTGTCGGCGTACGCGCGGTGGTGCTTGCCGTGGTGGAACTGCGAGAGAAGGGAAAGGGAGGGTAAGGGGGGGGGGCAAGACGCTGAGACCCCGTTCTCTCGTGCACAGGTCATCCTGTTGTGCTGATGCTGGCTGGCTTACACGCTGGCCGCGATGCAAGCGATGCTTACACATCAGCGGGGGCGCTTATGGCCCCAATGTATGTGTGCGTGTTGCTGTGCAGGTCCACACACACAGGCTGGCAGAGCGATCCCCCCGGGCCACAAAAAGGTGAGGCGTACCTCAAAGGTGGCCTTGGACATGTGGGGTTCCAGTGCGTCGGGTGCATAAGGCAAGGGCTTCAGTGCCACCGCATTGGTGCGCACGGAAGGGCGCTGGGCAGGGGCAGGGCGGGCAGTCATGTTCAGCTTGCTGCTCAGAAGTGCGGCCATTGTGATCGGTTGTTACTGGCACAAGTAATGTACAATTTCGTAAATTCTTTTTAATGTGCACTGCCAAAGAGAAGTGCATGACAAAAACTTGGAAAACCTCCAATTTCACCGTGAACCTTCGATGGGAGCACCATCAGGTCAGACACACAGAAACTAAACTATATATCTTGATGGTACCCAAGTCGCAGCTGGGCTGGATGTGGTTCCTGCTGGCAACAATCTTTTCAAGTGGAATGGCTTCTAGTGGCAAAGATCCTTCTGCCTATGCAGATTTTCTGTCTTTCTTCTAGCGGCTGCTAGGAACCAAGCAAACGGCTAAACATGAACTGCCTTTCAAAGGCAGTTCAAACAAGTTGTTTGCATGCATTCCCTGCAGGCCTTAAGTATGCCATGCTTGCCGACAGGAACAGGAGCCCCTAAGTGCCTTGCACATTGCCAACTCAATGCATCCCCAGAGAGCATTCATGGCAGGAGACAAAGGCTCAAATAATCAGGCTAAAGGCAAGCGTTGGGCAAGCGTTGCTTTTCAGCTACATGCTTTGGCACAACATGCAAAATTTAGGTGGTATAACAATGGGTCCCATGTGTCCCCCACACTGTATGGAGACAATACATGATAACTAACCCCTATTCCAACCTCATCACTGCCTTACCACGTCTCTGCTGTGAACTTGGAACCGTTGCTCGAATCAAGCTTTGCTACAATCCACAATCCTGCCCCAAGCAGGAAATACCCCTTTCTTAGCACACCTGGGACCTACAGATTATTGCAGTCTGGAACACAGCTGCAAGGATTAATCTTAACAATCACAACCCAGCTTGGCTACAGGGCCTATCTTCGGCTGTACCAGAAGTTAACTGGAAGCTGCGCAGTATAGGCAACCATTCTACTCTCAGTACAATGCATGCTGATATGCCTGGATTCAATAAATGCCAACGCCTCCCCTCTGACAAACAACAAACATCTAGAAACCCAACCTATCCACATATAATTAATCAGGAAGAACTTCTTGTACCTAACCAATCTAGTCCAACCCTCAAGCTCAAAGTTCCTGACTGGAGGACATGGGCTTACACTGATGGTAGTTGTCAAATCCAGAATGGCATACAAGAAATTGGAGCAGGAGTCTACTGTCCTCTCACCGATAGCAGAAGTTTTGTCGAGCCCAACGGTGCTGGAATTACCAACACCATATGTCGAGCTGAATTAGCAGCAATTGCTGCTGCCATCACGCACTCTTATTCACACATTGCTTCAGACAGTCTCACCTCTCTTCATCAAATACTTAAACAACAATTTATTTTCCCAGAGAAGCACAAACAAAATATTCAAGGGGATGTCCTAAAAACCATATCTACCCTCATTAGCAACTCACAAATAAATATTTGTTTCTACAAAGTAAAATCTCATGCTGGCATTGCTGATAACGAATGTGCAGATGCTATTGCAAAATATCAAGCAAGCCAAGCCAATAATAATGTGGCTGATACTGGGATCCCTGGCGCAGGCCCTGGCGGAAATCCATTTTCTCATTTATTTTGGTTAGCCAAGGAGGAAAAAAGAGAACAAACTGATGGCACATCCACAGCTCCTGCACCCTGTCACGACGAGTCTTCTGTGCCGGGAGTGTGCTGCAACTAATTAGTTGAGTTAGTTGGACAGTGGTATTTATCCTTGTGGCACAGCTGAGACTGTGTTGAGAGAACTATACTTCACGTAGGAACTCGTAGTAACACCATCTTGTTCTAATCATCTTTGTAAACCCAGTCAAGTCCCTAATAAATTAGCCCATGTGTGAGTAAGCTCACCTAGCCCTTGGAGGAGGAAGCAAGCAGCGCCACGCCAGTTAAGTGAATCAGTCCAACATACGAAGTCAGGCTAATAACCAATAGCATTATCCATCAAGCCAAGCAAGCAAGAGTCAAGCCGACTCTCCAGAATCTGCATCATATCTGTCAGTAGCTAGAATTTCCAGGCAAATCCGCTTGTTGCTGTGCGCCACAGCATCAACATCTTATCAATAGGATACTGCACTCAAGACACTAATCTGTATTGTCATGCAAGATCAGCGTCAGTCACATATTATTGTTCTGTTGGGAAAGCATATCATTATTAGTTATTCATTACGTTAGTTATTCGGTTGGAGGCCATTATTGCTGGAAGGCTGCATTGTGCATTGTTTTAGAGAATGGATTTACGTCCAGGGTTGCAATGGCCATGCAACAAAGGACGGGTCACTTGAAGCTGATGGTAAGAGATGCGAGTGTACCAGATTTTGCTCTTCTTCTGCTGCTGTTCCCTCACGTTCAATGCTTCCCTTCTGCTTACCCTGTTATGATGCTTACACACACACGATACGTACACTGCTTGCCAGCTGCCCTTTTGCCAGCGAGGTCCCTCCCCAAGCCTGAGGGCTGTTGCTTTACGCTGTCATCTCTTACTCTCCCGGGCACTTACAAGGAGTTTGAGCATGTCTCAATTCAAAACCAGAAGATAAGAGAGTTCTCTAAAACAACGCACAATGCAGCCTTCCAGCAATAATGGCCTCCAACCGAATAACTAACCCAAACAACCATGATTTAGCAATAACCATGATTTGACGTGACAGAATGCGTCGCACTCTCAGCCTGACAGCAGGGCTAGTTTCATGGCCTTATCATCACAGTTGGGGTGACAGATGGGATTTCTTGAAAATTTGGACGAGAGGTAATAAGCTGTGATAAGCTCCTCTCGTGATGAAGGGGATTCATGGCTCTTCTGAGCCAATGCGTCTCCTTCTCCTTAATTGATGTAGGGAGAGTTTTCCTCTGCCTACATAGTTTTTCCTTTTTATTTTTTTGTGATAAGCTTCAAAAAAGAATGTCAGGGGGAGGCCATTTCCTCTTGGGTGACACGTGCCCATTCTTGGAAAGCAGTGCGGTTGTGAAGTGGAAGAGTCCGTGAGAAGGAGTCTTTAACTTCTTGCTTTGATATGTGTTCTCCAACTGTGTCTACTGTGTCTTGCGGGCCAGGAGCCCCATTATAAAAAGTGCCATCCATATTCAATGGCATAATACATTTCTGGAATCGCAAAGCAGTCGTGTATGCCTGGCAGAACTGAAGGGAAGCATGCACGAGCGCCCGCAACTCAGTTCTTACCCCACAATTCTGCTGCCTGCTGCAGCTCAGGAAAGAAAAGAAAAGAAAAAGAAAAGAAAAACAACGTCGGCAGAGGAAACTCTCCCTAAATCAATTAAGGAAAAGGAGACACATTGGCTCAGAAGAGCCGTGAGTCCCCTCCACCACGAAGCTACAAAAAGAAGATTCTAATGGGGATCTGGAGGGTTATTGGAAGCACCCGGCTCCATAACCAGGCTGCAAGAAGTATTCTTGTTTTCAATAGCACGCCTAGTGGTAACAAGCTTGTTGGCATACATGACAGAATGGGCATGAAGTTTGCGAGCAAGTTTATTGGCGCGTTGGTGGTCAAGTCCCAGTTGTTTAAACTGGTTAAGGGTGTGCTCAGTGTAGCAGGTCCCACCAACACCCAAAAGGATGGTGTGGAGAGTCACAACTTTTGCAATAATGAGTTTGCAAAGGTCTGCATGCTGCCGCTGTGCCGCCTCCAACTGCTGTCCAGGCCTCGTGTCTTCACAGTACTTGATTTCAATCAAGTGCACATGCCGCTGGTTTACATTCAGTTGGTGGGGTTGTCTCACGCGGTTGGCTGTTGTGGCCCTCAGTGTGGGGTTGTGCCTGCTGCGTAATGCATGATGGTGTGTGCAGGAGGTAGAAGGAGAAGAAGAAGTGGGTTTTGCTTTATAGGGAGTAATCAGTATAGCATCAGGACGGCTGGAGGTGAGTCTAGATCTCTTAGAAAAATTTCTTGGAAAGAGGTAAGGGGGTATAATTTTGTTTGATGCGTGTGCAGGGATTTGAAGGTTATGCTGCGCCAACCTATCACCACTCCCTATGTCCATGTTAACCAAACCTGCTCCCCAAGGGCTTTTGCTAAGAGCTTTGGTAATCATTCTTCCAGCAACATTGTGGCGTTCAATTTTCATGCTGGAGATAATATGATTTTGGCAGCCTGAAAGCATGTGGAGTGCGCTGTCTAATTGATGACAGCCTGTGAGAGGGCAAAGTGGGTTAGTGGACCTTTTGAAGCAAACCGCATGTTTTTGGTTATAGAGGGTGCCAGTGCGATATTGTAGGATGGTGCGCTTCATGGGTGTGGATATACAGGACATGTTCCTAAAGGCATTGCTGATTTTCTTATCTACATGTGGTAACAAACTCTGATAATAAGAGTAGTAGCCTGTTTTGGGTTGGCATATCCAAGTCTGTGTGTTGTATGCATATGAGATTTGAGAGCATTGTGAAAATTGGGGAGGTAGGTGATTTTAGGATTGGGTGTCCGAGCTGTAAATGTGCCCGCATTGTTTTCTTTTTTGCCTCTTTGGCTCACCAAAATATATGAGAAAAAAGGATTTCCGCCGGGGCCTGCGCTAGGGATCCCGGTATCAGCCACATTATTATTGGCTTGGCTTGCTTGATATTTTGCAATAGCATCTGCACATTCGTTATCAGCAATGCCAGCATGAGATTTTACTTTGTAGAAACAAATATTTATTTGTGAGTTGCAAATGAGGGTAGATATGGTTTTTAGGACATCCCCTTGAATATTTTGTTTGTGCTTCTCTGGGAAAATAAATTGTTGTTTACGTATTTGATGAAGAGAGGTGAGACTGTCTGAAGCAATGTGTGAATAAGAGTGCGTGATGGCAGCAGCAATTGCTGCTAATTCAGCTCGACATATGGTGTTGGTAATTCCAGCACCGTTGGGCTCGACAAAACTTCTGCTATCGGTGAGAGGACAGTAGACTCCTGCTCCAATTTCTTGTATGCCATTCTGGATTTGACAACTACCATCAGTGGAAGCTCATGTCCTCCAGTCAGGGACTTTGAGCTTGAGGGTTGGATTAGATTGGTTAGGTACAAAAAGTTCTTCCTGATTACCTACGTGTGGAGAGGTAAGATATCTAGATATTTGTTGTTTGTCAGAGGGGAGGCGTTGGCATTTATTGAATCCAGGCATATCAGCATGCATTGTATTGAGAGTAGAATGGTTGCCTATACTGCGCAGCTTCCAGTTAACTACTGGTACAGCCGAAGCCAGGCCTTGTAGCCAAGCTGGGTTATGATTGTTTAAATGAATCCTTGCAGCTGTGTTCCAGACTGCAATAATTTGTAGGTCCCAGGTGTGCTGAGAAAGGGGTATTTCCTGGTTGATGGAGGATTGTGGATCGTTGTAGCAAAGGTTGGTACGAGCGATGGTTCCAAGTTCACAACAGAGATGTGGATAGGCAGTGATGAGTTTGGAATAGGGGTTAGTTATCATGTGTTTTCCCCATACAGGGAGGAACATGAAAGTAGCAGTGGCTTCTGTGTTGAGAATGGTTGAGTAGATAGCATGGCGTAAGGCCTGAGTCATAGCTTCCTCGGTGTAAATGGGATGGCAGACAGAAAAACCGGAATGTCTGGATGAGAGGGAGTTATGATGGGCACCAAAGAGAGTGTCTCGGGGGTCAGTGCTCCAGTAATGTTGGTATTGTGGGTTGTGGTCCAGCGGGGAGGCCATTTTTTCTTGAGTTACCAGGGCCCATTCTTTAAGGGCAGCGTGGATGGGGGTTGGCAGGGCCCGCGAAAAGGAGTCTTTAATCTTTTTACTAGCGTACTTGTTTTCTAGCATAGTCTTGCGAGCAAGGAGCCCCTGCAGCTCAGATGCAAAGCTAGTAGGAGCAGGTGTTATGGCTTCATGCAAGCCTGCAAGCTTGGCCCTATAGAAAGCCTGCTCAGGGTTTATTTTTCAATAATAAAAAAAGTAGCAGATTGAGGTGGAGATGCTGGAATGGTGAGTGGGTGGGACGTCGATAGGTTGGAGGGGGCACCCAGAAAGTTTTTTACATCAGAGGAAATGGTGTCCGTTATTTCTTTTTGCCTTCCAGATTTGGCAAGAAGGAGATGCGTACTAAAGCTTTGCTAAATAAGGTCAACCTCGTGAGGGCCTTGTCCTGTAACCCAACACCATTTGAGATAATAATGCACATGCGATCCATTGTCCTTCTGATCCCACTCCTTGCCGGAGATCTGCTTGTTCAGGTTGTCGGCGTACGCGCGGTGGTGCTTGCCGTGGTGGAACTGCGAGAGAAGGGAAAGGGAGGGTAAGGGGGGGGGGGGGGCAAGAGGCTGAGACCCCGTTCTCTCGTGCACAGGTCATCCTGTTGTGCTGATGCTGGCTGGCTTACACGCTGGCCGCGATGCAAGCGATGCTTACACATCAGCGGGGGCGCTTATGGCCCCAATGTATGTGTGCGTGTTGCTGTGCAGGTCCACACACACAGGCTGGCAGAGCGATCCCCCCGGGCCACAAAAAGGTGAGGCGTACCTCAAAGGTGGCCTTGGACATGTGGGGTTCCAGTGCGTCGGGTGCATAAGGCAAGGGCTTCAGTGCCACCGCATTGGTGCGCACGGAAGGGCGCTGGGCAGGGGCAGGGCGGGCAGTCATGTTCAGCTTGCTGCTCAGAAGTGCGGCCATTGTGATCGGTTGTTACTGGCACAAGTAATGTACAATTTCGTAAATTCTTTTTAATGTGCACTGCCAAAGAGAAGTGCATGACAAAAACTTGGAAAACCTCCAATTTCACCGTGAACCTTCGATGGGAGCACCATCAGGTCAGACACACAGAAACTAAACTATATATCTTGATGGTACCCAAGTCGCAGCTGGGCTGGATGTGGTTCCTGCTGGCAACAATCTTTTCAAGTGGAATGGCTTCTAGTGGCAAAGATCCTTCTGCCTATGCAGATTTTCTGTCTTTCTTCTAGCGGCTGCTAGGAACCAAGCAAACGGCTAAACATGAACTGCCTTTCAAAGGCAGTTCAAACAAGTTGTTTGCATGCATTCCCTGCAGGCCTTAAGTATGCCATGCTTGCCGACAGGAACAGGAGCCCCTAAGTGCCTTGCACATTGCCAACTCAATGCATCCCCAGAGAGCATTCATGGCAGGAGACAAAGGCTCAAATTATGATTATGAAAATCATGATAGGTATCAAAGAGAGTGCCTTGAGGGTCAGCGCTGCAGTGGTGCTGGTACTGTGGATCTGACCCAGTGAGGAGGCCCTTTTTTAATTGAACCACCAGGGCATTTTTGGAGAGCAGTATGTGGGTGGCAGGGCCCGCGACAAGGAGTCTCTAATTTTTTTTGCTTGCATTATTTTTTTCCAGCATAGTCTTGCAAGCAAGGAGTCCCTGCAACTCAGAGCTTGTAGGAGCAGTTTTTATAGCTTTGTGCATCATGATGCCAGCAAGCTCAGCTGTAAAATGCCTGCTTGTGGATGATTTGAATTCGGCTGGGGATTATCATCTCCGCACATCTACCTTTTATGATGTAAATGCAGGCTATCTGCAATTTGTAAATTTCCGGGAGGATAAGGATGGAATAGGAGGGAGGGAGTGTGCGTGTGACTAGTTTACGGTTTTTGATAAGGAGATTGTTCAGCTTTGCACAGACCACCTGGCTTGCCTTTGAGGTAGCCGCCCGCACCCATACAAGCATAATAGAACGCCCCAACTCACCTGCCCAAAAATTAACAATTTTCCAACCTTCATGATGCTCTGAGGACGCACTTGCATTAAAACACATATATGGAAAGGCTAACACCGAGACAGGATACTACTCTTACAATGTCTTCTTCCCACAGTCCATAAAAAGGTTAGCAATGCCATCTGGACAATGCTAAAACTTCCTATCAAAATAAATGATATTTTCAACCACTGCATAGGTGCCCTTTTTAAACAAAAGCACACAGTGCACTTGAAAATTTACATCAGCCTACAATGTCCCCTCTGTGATTAGCCAGACAGCACCCTTTACATTCTTTCAGGACTCCTCCCGGCAATGTAAACATTCTACCATCATGGTAGACATTTGACATGATGTCAAATATGGTAACCGAGCGCCACAATATTGCTAGCAGAATCCTCCTTGAAGGTGTCAGCAAAGGTCCTTTTGGGGCAGGCCTTGCCTCCATGGACATTGGCAGCACAGATCGTCTTGCTTTGCAGAACCTGCAGATCCCTGAACACTCAACAAATAGAACCTTCGCTAAGTATATTTTATCTCGTCGTTTCCCTGACAAACAAAGACTCCCTTTTAGTCGCCCTGATGCAGTATTGGTTTTCCAATGAAAAGAATGCCAAGGACCAACCCGGTATCCGTTGAGAAGTACATGGGGGCACGAGGGGAACATGGAGCACTCAGCGCCAGCCACAGCCACTCCGTCTGCTTCCGAGGTCCATCACCCTAGCCAGCTCCTTCCAGAACAGATACATCTATCTTGTGGAGGTCAAATACTGTGGAGGCACCAGGCCCAAGAATCTGCTTGAGGCCTTAAAGCAGCAGCACCGCGACCTCTGTTGCATTCTTTCAAGGGGCTCAGCTTAATTAACCTTCCATACCAATTCGTTAATGTGGGTGGGGTCATCTAAACGCCTTACACTTTGGGGCCCTTTGTAGAGCTTGGTCTTGACACGCATAAAGCCACCAAGCTTGTTCTATATTTTTACGCTTTTTCTGTCTAATACGTTTATAACTTGCCAGTGCCAGACGCGCTCCTGAGAACACTTCTCTCAATTCTCATCACTAAGACCAGGGACGGGCTGTGGCTAGTAAACCTCCTGATCCCCATCGACTTCTTTCTTTTGTTTCTCTTGGTGAAGGGGATACACGGTGCCTCAGCCCTAGGTATCCTCTTTTCCTTAATCGATGTGGGGAGTATTTTTACTGCCTGCATAGTTTTTCTTTTCTTTCTGTCTCAGCTTTGTAATTTACAAGGTCGACGTCACAGATCCATAATTCACGACAGACATTGGGTTCCACATCTACTTGTGTGTTACATGGATTTACATTGGTAACCTACAGTCCAAATCTCTGGCTGATCGGTTGCTGGTCAAACATTCTCAATCAGCTTTTACAAGGATTCCCTACTTGTGGTTTGGTGGGGTGCATATCAAAGGTGACTTCGTTACGCAGTTTTGTGTAAACATTTTGCTTCCAAGTCTTCTTTGGATTGAGCATTCCAAAGCCTTTTCTTTCAAAGTTAGAAACGGTTAGAAAAGTTAGAAAGACAGAGTCTGCTGTAGGTAGGGAGAGATCAGGCTCACTCTGCTTGGTTTCAAGTTCAAGCAACACTTTTGGAATTTAGGCCAAGTCAGGTTTACTTTCTTCTGGCTCCCAAGAGGGCATTGAAATGACCTTCATGAAATTTCTTATCAAGTCTGACATTCTGTCAGTTTTCTGTGCATTGTTGGGCCTGCGCAGGCAGAACAAGCCCACATTGTAGCTGCATCAATCCCTTGTCTCTGCCCATCAATATAGCATCCAAGTTCTTTCTAGCAATTCCAGTGGTATGTTCGTTTGCAGAAATCGCAAATGTACATATCAAAGTACTGAGGCTCAGAGTTTACAAGTCCATAGCTACCAGTGAATTTGCAGATCTGGCAGCAAGCACACTAATATCAGTGCGAGCAGCAATTGAGGTACTTGCAATTGCAGGCTCCCTGAAGACCAGCTCTCATGAAGAGAAGCCAACGTTACCTGTTCTGTGACTTTGTGGCGGAGGGGACTCAAGGCTCTTTTAAGCCAGTGTCTCCACTTCCCAAATTGATGTAGGAAGAGTGCTCTCTGCCTGCATCACTCTAGATCTTATTTTTCTCTTTTTATGTGCACCAACAAAATCCTTGGTCAAAACCTTTGGTTGGCCAAACCTTTGGTTGGCCCTTTGGTTGGCCAAAACCTTTGATTGGCTCTTTGTTCAGGTCTTGAATCAAATTTGGGTATCTGTGCGCACGTCTATGAGAGAGCGCCACAGTGCGCGGGATTAGGCCGTGGGAATCAATTTCATCAATATTGTCGTGAGGAGGTAAATTTGAAGGCATGCAGCAAATCCATCCAACATCCCAGAACAGTGATAGGGCGACACGTGTAATTCAATGGAGAAATATGGATGACAATTTGGGGGATTGCAAGGCAGTTGTGGGTGCCTGACAGAGCAAAACACAAGTAAGGCGAGCGTCTGCAACTCGTGGTAAAACTGATCAGTGTTACCCCACAAGATGCTGCCTGCTGCTAGTCAAGGATTTTACACATATGATAAAAAAATCAGATTGCCTTCAGTTGGGGGCGTGCTGGAAGGGTGAATGGGTGGGGCATTGACAAATTAATTAATGGGGGTTGGCCAAAAACTTTTCCACAGCAGTGGATGTGTCGTCCACTATTTCCCCTGAACTCCAGAATTATAAAGAAGAATATGCATACTTTCCTGAATAAGTAAGGTCAGGCTCGTTAGAGTCCTGGGTGAGAGTCGGTTTTGTACCAAACCAGACACACCGACATTCTCCTGGCTAATCGCTTGTAGTCACAAATTAATTGATCTCGAGCTGCAAACTTAGGAAGCACTGAATTGATCCGTGCCACCTCTCCCTTGCAACATGTTGCTTAAAGGCAGTCCTTGCTCTACAACCTGCAGCAGCAGCTGCACGACAGCAAAACAACAACGTGTTCTGTCTCATAAGCTCCGTTCACCAGCAGCCACGCCAACCCTGCCTCAACAACGCTTCATTCGTGGAGCAAGACAACAACACATCTGCCGGGCCGAAATTAGCCCACAATCTGGAGAGACAGAGAGCACAAACAATGCAGCTCGACGGGCTTCAACCACTCAGACAACCACGCAGTCCCCAGCAGTACGTGTTTTACAATGCCTTACAAACAAGAGGCAAGACACAGAGACAGGCACCTGCCTGGGACACTTGCACTCACTGCCCTTCACACCCTCTGTTGACCTGCAGGAGGAGGCCCAGGCAAGGTCTGAGGCCCAAACCATAGGGGTGAGTCACTCCCAACCAAGGGATTCGCATTACAACTTGGCACGATGCCTCTTTTCATTCACGTCATAAGCCAGCAGGCCGGGAGGGATTTGTCCATGTGCATGCTCATTCACACATGCGCACATGCGCGTGCACGCACACGCGCACACACACACACACACACACACACACACACACACACACACACACACACACACACACACACACAAGCGCGCATACGCACACACAGGCACGCACAAACACAGCACACACTCACACACCCACACAACATATACAACACACGCATGCATGCATGTATGCTCTTGGACCTCAATCTCGTCGAATGCTTGTCTCTCATGTGCCTACCACAGGAGCTGAAGCGCCAGCAGCTCCAGAGCCAGTCACAAACCAACGTGCTTCAGGTGAAGCAGTTATGAGTCCCAGGCTGTAGTTAATTTGCAGGGTTGGAGTTGATGCGTCAGTTGTTGACTTTGATTGTTTTGCCTGAAGGCCCTGAGCCCTCTCATTCAAGCCTCTTCACAGCTAAGCCCCCAAAGGGAATGCTGTGTTGGTCAATGGACGTAAGTACGCCTTGTTTCATAATATGTGATGCGGATTGTCTCCATGTAATTTTGGTGCTGATTGACATGTCCTTACCTGGACGAGTCAAAGAGCCTCTCCCACACTTCCCAGAAGCTAAGGAATTGAATGATAGACAATCAGACAATCTTCCACAACAAACCATCACGCGGGTCAAGCAAGGCAAGCAGGCTCCTAGTTGGAGCTGTTCAAACCTCTTAACTGCCTCACAAGCGTATTGACTATCAGAAGCACCAGTGCTTCTTTATGATACAGGTCGAAATTGTTGGCATGCGAGGTTGCAGCCTTGTGGAGAAGAACTCCTGCCCCAAGCACTCTGACTTTGCTTGCAAAAATCTTTGTGTCTGCAGGGTGCCCTGGAAGAAGCGCAACTCATCACGTGGCCTTCAGTAAAAAAGGTAGGGTGGACTCAGGCCAGCTTTCTGGAAACCAAGTGCCACATGAATTCAGGGATGGATCATTCATATGGTGCAAGGTAAGTACATGCTGGTGTATGCTGTGTACTGGTACATTGATATAACCTAGTACATACTCCAGTATACATTGTGTATGGGGGTGTGTATCAGGGTTGATCAATGTGCTGGTTTGACAATTTAAGTTCGCCAACAGGTCGACACAGTTTTTGGAGATTCGACGTTAGTTCAAACGTACATTTCAAGGAGGCAGGGGGCGGGGGGCAGGGAATGGAGTAATTACCTGCCCCAAACCTCCCTTCTCACCTCTCCCCCTTGGCCCCCAACCTCTCCTCCCACTTCTACCCCTTGGTTGCTCATGATAGGGAGAGACGATAATCCGTCAGTGGGGGTATTAGAAGGTGGTCAGGGGGATTTCAAGGGGTCCCTTTTTAAGAGGGCTCAAAATTCGACCAACTGGCGATTTAAATTTTGCCAACAGTTAGAAACAGTTCGAATTCTAGAATAGTTCTAAATTCTAGAATTGACTGACCCTGGTTTGCATGCTAGTATACACTTTCAAACTCAGAGCCCTGAGACCCTAAGCTCAGTGCAATTTTTGCATATCTTGGGAAAGCGGTAGTTGGAATGCAATGTGACTGGCCCCCGAATTGGCAGCGATGAAGGTGGAGGGGGGGGAGCAGGTGCATTTGGCAGGTTACTGGCCAGGAGTTCCCTGCGAAGCTTAAGCAGCCTATTCAGCTCAAAGAGCACAAGCAAAGGTATGAAGGCATCATTGCTGAGAACCTGCCAGGGAAGCCACGTGCTCAGAAGTGGCTGCACGATCCTCATCATCTCAGCAGACCCCTCTCTCATGCAAGCAGCCCATGGAGCATTTGTCCACTTTGGACAACCAGGAGGAGCAATCAGATGCAGTGGAGCAGCAGATGGATGCCTTAGGCTAAATGGCTTTTTTTTTTAATCTTTGTGGAGGAGCAATTAGATGCAATAGAGCAGCAGATGGGTTCCTTGGGCTAAATGACCTTTTTCCATCTTTGTGGCCAGCCTCTTTGTGCAGCTTCTCCTAGTTAACAACAAGACTTCAAACGGGCCCTCGATCAAAATTTAAGCTTGCAAATACTTGGGACTTTGATACTACAGGTATGGACAGTCCACGACGATAAATGCATGTGTAAAAGCCATTCAAACCACACCATATAGCATAATTCCTATTCAACAACATCAGCAGAGAATTCCTGGGCATAAGTAATCTGAGCCCATCCAGAAATAATTTCGATTCTCTTGAATTGTTTTCAATAATTTTGCTGTAATCTGCATTGCCATGTTAATTTTATACCACCCTGCATGAGTACTTTTATTGCAAGGTGACTGCAGGACAGCTTGAAAGGGATTATTTCAGGGGCTGCGGTAAAGTGCGGGGAAGTGAACACGATTTTATTCGAGACTTATGAGGATTGAGAGTGGAGCCACTGATCCTTTGGAATTGCGGGGCATTGCAAAAAAGATTATATTAGAGGGGTGCGGGAGTAGAGGGTCCAAACTCATGTGTGCAATTTTGAACTGCTATAACTCGGCGCCGGTCACTCGTGCCAGGATGACAAGTAGTGCGTAAAGCCGCAATAAAAAGGGTTAATAAGAAGGGCTTTCATAAGCACTAATTTTTGTCCTGGCACAAGTGACCAGTGCTCTCTCTCTCTCTCTCTCTCTCTCTCTCTCTCTCTCTCTCTCTCTCTCTCTCTCTCTAACTGAACTTGTCAAAGTTTGGCTGGAAATCTGGGCAGACCTCCGAATTTCATCCCCAAATGATGAATCAAGGCCTAGTTATGATAGAAAATGTCACGCGTAAAGAAATGTAACAAAAGCTCCAGGAAGGTTCTCCCTGAGTGAAATTAGAGTTCAGGGCTTAAAGGTCCACTTACCCCCTAACACGCTTTTGCTCACCCTGACCCAGCCAGACCACCAATCGACCCCATTTCTTTTGCAATAAAGTCCGCTAAATTACCGCTACACATCTGAGGGTCAATTGAACAAAATGGGGTTGGAGACCCACTTCTCACCACAATGCCCCCCTTTTATCCCGTTTGAGCACACGAGCACACCCATTGAGCCGATTTTTCCAAAACTTTTTGCACTAAGTTGCGTCTAAATAATAATAGAACATAACTGCATGAAAATATTGGGAGGGGTGAGGCCAGGGAGGCTCAGGAAAGTTTCCTGTGACAGACTACCCCAATATGGCCAAGTTAAGACCCTCTGGTGTAGGAGTGGTGCGGGTTTGTTAACACAACAATTTTTTCTTTTTGAATATTTTATGCAACCACGCACCAACCGCACCCCCCTGCAACAAATATCTTACACAACTGCGCATCAACCGCACAGGGTGTATCGTCCCAATTGGCACACAGGGCTTCTCAAAATGGAAGGAATATCCTATAACAATTCAGGACGCTGTTGTTTGAGGCAATCAATAACTGAACACCGACAGGCATGTAGGTGTACACTTGTTCCTCCCATGCTGTCCCCCTTCCTTGACTACTCATTTGTTCTGTCTTCATGGCTACTCGGGGATCCTCCTTGGGATGCTCCTTCCCACTGCTGCCACTGTATGGTGGCTTTCTCCTTCTCCTGATGCTACCATTGCTCCTGCTGCTGTGCCCAAGCACCCCGGTGGCCATTGCCAGCCTGGCATGTGCTGGTCTTGCACGGCAGGATTTCCCCAAAGGACACTGCATGACATTGCACCTTTGCTTTGGGTATCATGGGAAAGGCTGTCCAAGGAGAGGGCTTTTCTAGGGGAGAAAGGAGCAAGGTCGGACAAGGTGCTCCTGACCACTCATCCCCCAAGCTGTGTCTAAAACGTTGAATCTCGACCGTGCGCAACCGCACATTCTCAAAATAGATATTTATTTTACAACCACGCAGTAACCGCGCAGTTCAAAAAATGTTGTTTTTGCGCGGTGATCTACCATTGGAACCCTTTGCTTCCGCGACCCTAGCTTTTCGCGAGCTCCAAACAATAACCTATGATTCATAAATACTGTTTTTGCGCACGTTCCCATTTCGCGAGGCCCTCCAAATAATTGCTTTCTTACGAACCTCCGCTTTTTTCAACGCTATTTGGCAGCAATTCCACAAGAATAACAAGTAAACGCTATTTGGCAGCAATTCCACAAGAATAACAAGTAAAGTCCATCAGCAAATCAACCCAGGCCTGTACACATCTCTACTGTCATTGCTGGACCTCCCTGAGTCCCCCTTAGACTTGCTTTCCACAAGAATAACAAGTAAAGTCCATCAGCAAATCAACCCAGGCCTGTACGCATCTCTACTGTCATTGCTGGACCCCCCTGAGTCCCCCTTAGACTTGCTGCCACAATCAGTGCCGACCTTCTTCCATGTATGCCAACCAACTTCCATGCACACCCAAACTTGCTGCTCTGCCGCCTTTGCTGCCATGGGCTGACAGCTGGACACTGACGCGCTTGCTACCTTTCTGGCTCTGGTGGCTGCTTGTCAGCAAGCAGCAGCACCCAAGCAGCATCATGAGTGCTTGCGCTAGGCCTCCACTTGTCTCTTAGGGGCAGGTTCAGGGCGCGTTGCTGGACCCACGCACAGTCTGACTTCTTGGCATCGGCTCTTGGAGCCTGAGCTCCACGTCCAGCTCCATGTCCTGCTGCTGCTGCTGCTGCTGCTGCATCCCTGCTTGCACCTCTTGTGATTTGCTTGGTACTGAGCGGGGCCATCCTCCTCAGTGCAAGGCCTCTGAAAGCCATATAAAGCATAAGACCTTTTTTCCTGCCAGGATGGCCTCTATTTTACGTTTCAATGCTTGTTATAACTTCGCGAGGTCCCAAAATAATTTCATTATTTTATTTACAAACATTATGGGTTTGCAAAAAAACTCAAAATCTGCGAACTCCTGCATTTTTGCGTCTCATACACACTGGCTTCTGGTCTTCACTCATCCCCTTCCTCCAACTCTTCATCTCTAGGAGTCTTAAGAGCCCTCTGCCCTCCCCTGTCCCTGCCCTAGTTCCTCCTGCCCCACCTGCCTCCCTCCTGATGTACGTAATGCAAGCACGTGCTAACACCCTCCTCCCACTGCCAGTCCAGTCCTGGCTTTGATGGGGAGCAGCTCAACCCACATCACCTTGGGGGCAGGTGGTGCCTGGATCAAAGGCAGGATTCTGGGCCCCCTCAGGGAAAGGGGTCCAGAAAGGCAGGGTGGGGAAGGAGGTGGCTGTGCATGCAATTGCAGCAGCAGAGCTTCCTGGGCAGACCATTGCCCTCCTCGTGCTTCTGCTTAGTACAGCCCACATTGAAAAGAAGTCCCTGCCCCTTAGCAGCATGCGACTGCATTCTGGGGCCCGATTGATTGCTTAATACTAACCGACACCCTTTGCGAGGCCTTGGAAAAAGTAATTTTTAAACGCACTTCATATTGCGAGAAACCCCAATACTTATTTAATTAATCGCAACACCCCCAGCGCTGCAACGGTAATTATTTGCAAAATTAAACAGTTTCTACGGTACTTTTTCTACGGTATGTACCCCGCAACTCTGCAAACCAGGCCAGGTTTCCGCCCCAGACCTAAAAGGACTTCTTTTGGACGCTGAGCAGAAGAGGTCAGATCAGTTTGCCGATTTCCAACCAGCCCACCAATTGAGCCCATTTTAATTTCAATTGAAGCATCAAAGCACCCGTAACTCTGCGCGAAATTGGGGGCGGAAGCTTGCAGCATGGACAAGCTGGCGGAGATCCTTCCTTCCATGCCCACATCTGTCCCAATGGCTCCCCCCACCAGGACGCTCCCCCAGTGGCCCCCAGCAAAATCTGACACTGCAGCGTGACGAAACGTTTCAAGAGCAGCTTAAGTCCAGGAGCGCTGGCCATTTGGTGCAAGTTTGAAAATCCTCCCTTTTTTTGCCCAAGTGGCTGCACAACAGCCCCAGAGCGACAGATCACCTCCACATGCCAACTTATCAGCAAAACTCTGTGCAGACGTATATAATCGTGCTCATCATGCCTAGGGAATGCAAGGGCGATTGTTGGAGGCAGCGGACAGCTAAGCGAGACTGGTTGGGGGGGGCTGATCGTGGGGACGACCTCATATACCTCGCACCTTGGTCACACCAAAATGCAGGTCTAATCAAAGGAGAGCAAAAAGTAGTGAAAATCATGAATAGCGATTGTGGTTTTCACCTAATTCTCCCTGGTTTCCCACCTGTCTCACCTGGTCCATGCCTTCAGGCTGAGACAGTATAACACCTGGTCCATGCCTTCAGGCTGAGACAGTGTAACACCCGGTCCATGCCTTCAGGCTGAGACAGTGTAACACCCGGTCCATGCCTTCAGGCTGAGACAATGTAACAAGAAGTCACTTAAGACCCCTCTGGAAGTCCCTCATCTAAGACCCTCCCCTCCCAAAATGGCATATAAATTCCACGTATTTAATTGAAATTTTAATTTCAAACTTATGTATGCAAACAGCAAAACCCTAACTCGAGAATGACCCATCCTTGCTTGATTCTTCATTTGAGCTGTGCTGGTCCTGCCAAAATTCTGGTCCCTGTCACTCTGCACATGTTTCTGGTCCCTCCTCTTGTCTGCCACGACGAACCAGTACCTGAAGTGGAGGAAGGTGAAAGGGGGCTCTGTTGGTTGTCCCCTAAAAGCCTTCAACACTTTATCCTTGAGTTGTTCACGCTCTCCAAGATGAATCAGTACCTCAAGTGGAGGAACGTGAAAGGGGGCTCTGTCGGTTGTCCCCTAAAGCCTTCTACACAGTATCCTCGAATTGTTCACGCTCTCCAAGATGAATCAGTACCTAAAGTTGATTGTCCCCTAAAGCCTTCCACATAGTATCCTTGAATTGTTCATGCTCTCAGCATGCTTCCGGAAGTCCTTGCCCTTCCAGAGTCCATTACCCTTTCAAAATGGCTTGATGCTAGCAAGCATGGCTGTTATGTACTGGATAGATAAGCAGGAACACACTAAAGGCAGTATTGAGTTTGAGTGTGACATCTGTCCTTGGGAGGAGAAGGGTGATAGAACAACCTTTTGCTCAGACAACATTTTTTTAGCGTCCTGCAAGGTCCCATGATATTTTGCCAATCACTTAATTGCTGGGAGGCCGCAGGCCTTCCGGCAGGCTGGGGGCGTGTAGGCAGAAGCTATAGATTTAGGATTTTAGTGATAGGCATATTTGGGTGTGACATAAAATGAGGGTTTTTGGAAACTAGAAAGGAAGCCCTGCTACATGGAGGTTGCAAGTGCAGAAGAGATTGGTCAGCCTATGCTGTACGCTTGGCCCCGCTAGGCAAGGGTTGCAAACAAGATGCGCTTATAAGCAGGTCCCCAGTTGTATGCCACAAACACTTTCTAACTCGCTGCTGGGTGTGAGAAAGGATTAAAGGTTGGCCTTGTGCGCCCAAACTGGCACTCCTTCCATCTGCGAACAAAACCCTTATTTAATTGACGGAACATTTTCTACGGAATCATACTGAGTGTAAATACTTTCCTCCTGATAATCAGGAGGCAAAATGTTTTTCTAATGGAAGGCATGTGCAAAGTTTGGGCTGGACCCCTCGGACCCACCACCCACCCATCCCTACTCCCCTTCCAGAGCCCCTAATCAGATGTAAAAGATGTCAATATGCTGCTTTACAAATGCCATCTGTCTGCTTACAACTGCACCTAACATGTGAATTGATGCAGAGTTATGGGGCAAAAACTGTGTTGCAGTCGCATGTCCTGCAAGGCACCCGCAACTGTGGCTTGCGAGCGTAAAACTGTCATCACAAGTTCACTATGCTATTGAGCATCTTACACTGTCACTACTGTGGAAATTTGGATTGATTTATGCACTCTTGCTGTCACAACTCCTGCTGTTTAAACCCTTGTGTGCATGGCACTGACTCCTAGTCATGCACACTGACCCCATTCCATCCGATATGCGCAAAAGGGTCGCATTCGGTAGGCCTCGAGCTTAGCATTTCGATTTACATGTTTAAAATTCTGTGGAAACGACCAAGAGAATTCTGGGTTGGGTTCCAAAAGTCAAACCTCTTGTGACACATTCCCCCTCCTTTCGATCGGACCCACATATATCTACATATACATACCAATTGATAACTCTTGACTCAGCATTCTCAATTCGTAATTTTAAAATGGATTGACATGTGCTATCCAAAAGTGAAAGTGTGGGCTATAAAGATTAAAGTACTTTGAAGCACTTGAGAGTGTGAGCAAGCAGGAAGGCCCTTGAGCACCAGAAGGGTGTCAATAGCAGGCATGCGCGGATTCATAAGTTTCCTCCCGTTATCACTCGAGCAGTAAGAGAACAACATGAAGTAGCACAGAGCAACTTTTAGGTTTTTTAAATTCCGGTTGCCACTAGGACATGGCAATTGAACCTTTTGGTGGCAACCATATCTGCCTTTGATGGCAGCTTTTGCCAGGAATCCTTACTTCCCATGCATGTGCTGGTCACCTGGAAAGTGTGCAGTCGAGAGAGGCAACGTTGCAAGCAGAGGGGGCTGCTTGCCCCCTGCAGGGATTTGCGGTAAACTCAGAGTTTATCTTTAGAGGGCTGCGGGAGAAGCGCACGTGTCAGTTGATAAGTATTCTTGTTAGGGGCGTGGGATGACCACCTTCGAGGCCAATATGTGTCAAAGCAGTTTTCAGTAGCCCCAGAGCAGTGTTGATTGCTAAACATGTATAGACACAACCTTGACATCCTGCAGCAAGTCACGCGCGTGCAGGCAAGGCAGTGACTACAAACCTGCACTTTCCTGAGGACGTTTGGTGTTTAATTCCAACTACCAAGGCATGGCGACAAGCGATGTAGAGTAGTGATCTGTTCTAACCTTGCCTTAACCTTGCTCTCTGGTTGTGCAGGCATTTGCTGACACCATCCTCGTCATTGCCATTGTGGCAGCTACAGGGAGCCTTTTGTTTGGAGTGAATGTGCTACTTGCAGAGGGGTCACAATGGTGGTACCACCGGTGAAGGCTGTTCACCTGGCACGCCTCCCTGTTTTGAGATGAGACAGTTGTGTGGTTGTGACTCCCTGCTGACAGCCTCATGCCGTTTGAGTTCTTTTCCATGCTTTAATTACACATGAGCTGAGAAAGCACTCCGTCACAGGTGCATGGATAAGGAAAGGACTCCGCTTGCCATAACAGGCCAAATGCATTAAGAAAAGGCTGCAAAATCAACCAGACCGATTGCGCCTGGTCCGATTTGAACCCAGGACTTCCTGCAATATCTGTGTCACCCAATGCACACGCAATTTCAGGAAATCCCTGATTTTTGGGGGCCGTTTCCCTTTCGTCATAGAGGCGCGGTCTAGATGCCTCATGGCTGCTCGTGGTTACAATGGGATTTGACCATGGCTGGTTAAGATTTAAGTCTTCTGGGGGAATGTATTCCCTTTAGTCGTGCGCATTGGCTCTTGAGATTGCTGATCACTGTCTGTTCAACTGCTCTATTTTTTTTATTTGTAAAAAAGAAAAAAGGTTACGCTTGCCGTTCGGCCGCATGCATTCAAGGAAAGAGCCACCCATTGACTTCCACCAAAGTTTCGTAACTAGCCTTGCTTTGTAAATAGTCAGTCACTGTGATGATGACTACTGTTGTTCAACAACAGTTGCTGTTGCCTCCTACAAACAGGAATACTGAGTCCAGCCACCTATTTAAGCCAACAGGACCCTTGAGAATCCCTCTAAAACAAATGAAAGGAGCAAGCAGAAGGCAGCTGTGTTGAGGCAAAATAAATTCCTTAACCTAACCAGGCTGTTGTGGTCTTGATAACAGCCTGAGGTTTCCTTACTAAGTTAAGTAGGGGTTTACAAGGGGTTTACAATGGTGGCCTACAGCCCGAGACTCTGGCTGATGGCAGCTGGTGAAACAAGCTCAACCAGTATCAAAAATTGAGACTAAATCTGACACAAATCTAAGAAGTCTGTATGAGTCTTGATTTAGGAAAGCATTGATCTCAGAATCAGTGATAGTATGATGGCAAGCCAAGAATGGAATAAAGTCAGCGTTTGAAGGCGGAGCAAACACACGCAAAGTCTTAAACATCTCCTCAAAAAGGTCCTTGTATCTCGTGCGTAGCTCACGCACCTCAGTACATTTGCAAAAGAAAAGCACATGTTTTTCATCCTGGACTTCCCCACACTCACACTTATCACAGATACTTGAACCCCCAAGCCATTTACCAGACTCCACTCTCAAGTGATGAGCACGCAATCTAAATCTGCCAATGTTTCTCAAAACATGCTTGTCCAAATCCTTGAACAGATACGAGGGGATACAAAAAGGAGCACCTCTGGGACCACTCTCAGAATTCCCACACCACTTATGATACGTCACTGCCTTCTTGTTAACTGCACGAGGACAAAAAACATCGGACCCTCTCCACACTTTCTGCTGTCTGTATCGCAAATCACCAATGAACTCTTGCATGGGGATTTTCTCAGCTCTCAGCATGTTCTGTTTGAACGAACCACCATTCCGCATCCCACCAAAAGCATTAGAGACTTCAGCAGCCCAGCAAGAGGAATCAAAAGAAGCCAGACTTAAATCAGCCCTCAGCACACGACGCAAAACTTCACTATTGGAGTCAAGCATGCTATTAAAAAACTTGATGGAGGCACGGAACCAGAAGAACTGCAGAGGCTCCTGGCCACACTCTCTCAACACCGGCCAATTTGTAGTACTGTTCTTTACTCCAAGAATGCGCCTCAAGGAACACAGATGTCTTTTCTGCAATTGACTATCAAACTCACTGCCTTCTCTCAAGTAATGAGTTCCCCACACCTGGCACGCATACATCCCAGCAGGAATGCCATACACCTTAGACAACCAGAGCATAGCATGAGGCCTGTTTTTCAGGTCATGACCCTTGGCAAACTCCGAAATCCTTCTCTGTGCAGCCATATAAGGCCGCACCGCATGCTCCTCAGCTACCTTTAAATCCATCTTTTTATCCAACAGCACTCCCAAATATTTGAGCCTGTCCTTCTCTGGAAGGACCTCTCCATCATACGTAAAAGGATTCTGCAGAGGAGAGACAGACGTACTGTTGAAGTGCACCACCTCAGACTTAGCTGTGTTTACAGTCAACCCTTTTCTCTGGGCATACACACGGAGTCTGTCCAGCATCTTCTGCATTTCACCAGGGTCATTCGTAGTTAATCCAAGGTCATCAGCGTACATCATGTGGGACACACCATTCACTCTATCACCAGTCACAGCACCCTCAATGCCCTCACTTATCTCTCTGCCCATATCATTGATGTACAGAGAGAAAAGAAGGGGGGACAAAGGACAACCTTGCTTAACACCGTTCGATGGCTGCACGCGCGCCCTTTTCTCACCATCCATTAGAATGTACTCATCATTATCATACATGTCTCTGATCACACTGAGCAGAGGAGTCGGCATTGCATTGCGCTGCAAGTGAGACCAAAGCTGCTGTCTGGGCACGGTGTCATAAGCTTGAGAAAAGTCAATGAAAGCAACGTGCAATCTGGAAGAATTCCGTGGCTTCAATTTTTTCGCAGCATGCTTGAGGTGCCTCAGAATGTGCAGAGGATGCAGAGTGCTCCTTCCTGGAAAGAAGCCAAACTGCGTGTCCGGAATCTTTCCCTTTTTCATACACCAATCTGTCACCAGATTTTTCAGCACATTAGCATAAATCCTATACATTACACCGCTAACCGCAATCATCCTATAATTCCCAGGTTTCAGCACTTCCCCTTTTTTGTGAATGGGGCTCAACTTGGCAACCTTCCAGCACGCAGGCACTTTACTCTCAGTCAGCAACACTTTAAAAAGACGAGCCAACAGAGGCACCAGCACATTTACTTGTTTGGTTTTATTCCCACACTGCACTGGCAAGCACGCATGCTTAAGAAAAGGAATCGGGATCGCATCAAAGCCTAAAGAGGCACCAACATTCAACTTCTGAAATTCACTACCCAACATACCTTCTAACACAGATATATCAGGGATCTCAAACTCATCTGGCTCAGGAGCCCACCCAGACTGCGCGCCCCGCCTGAGAAGGACCTCAGGTGGAAGGTTGCGCAGGCCCAGTGGCACAGCCATATCCCTCGCAGATGGGCGAGACGCTTCAAATGTCCTCTTTGCTCTGAAGAGTTTGTGTAAGTGATCATGCCAAGCTGGAGCAGGCACAGGGGTTGTGTGAGGCTTGGTGTGCTTTTTTAGTAAAGCGTGCACTGCCGGATCCTTCCGAAATAGCCTGTCCAAAAACAAATTCCGCAACTGTCTCGCGTGCCTTCGCTTCATCCTACGATTGCACCTCATACTCTCCCTCTTGAGAAATCTGCAAGCATGCCTGGCTTCACCATGCTTCACTGCCTCAATGAAAGCCCTACGCTTCTCCCAACAAGTTAAGTAGAAGGAAAAGTAGGCAGAGGAAACTTTCCCCGCATCAATTAAGAAAAGAATAAGAGGCACATTGGCTCCAAACAACCGAAGCTCCCCTCCACCATAAAAGCAAAAGAATGGAAAATGCTAGTTAGGATGTGGAGGGTTTTTGGAAGATAACAGCTTCAGAATCTGGCTGTGAGAATATTCTTGTTTTCACTGCCAGTGGATTTCCTCACATAAATCTGGGCCTGACCAAACAAAAAGCTGAATCACTAGCTTCCCAACTCAGGGACCATGCCATCCAAAGATTATCCACCATCATTAACACTAGACATGCACTTTGTTTCCTGGGAGCATCTGGGAGGGAAGGGTTCGCTGGGCGCGCGGCGGCGGCTGAGGATGGAAGAAGGAAAGTCCGAGCGCTCAGGGGCATGGCAGCCAATCCCCCGGATCTCCATTAGTTCTGTTTCTTGCTCTCTCCTAGGCTAGTTTTGTCTACTTTAGGTGGAGGGCCTCTTGGTGAGGCCTCTAACTTTTGTTAGGGGTCCTTCCCTTAATGCACGTGGCCTCGGAGCTGCGCAGACTTTTCCTTTCTTTCCTTTTCATTTCCTTGTCATCCAGCTTCTTTTCATGCTTCAGCCGAGGAGAGGTCGGAAAGAGATACAAGTTGCAAGAAGGGAAGGGGATACATAGCTGTACCTGCCTGCAATTGCTGCTTACTAAGCTAGTAGCTGAAGCAATAGGATTCCTGTAACAGGAAGGTTACAGGAAAAAGGAAGGCCTCCAGTCAAAATTTCAAAGTTCCTGTAACCAAACCAAACCTAGGATAGGATAGTGTTACAAGGTTTACAAGGATAAGGCCTTCAGTCAAGAAGTGCGACTGCTAGCCTGCTCATAAAGGGCAACCAATTCATGAAGGAAATAAGGAAGCTTGTTGTTGTTCTGGTTTAAAAAAGCAGACACATCATGAGGTCTGCCTGTGAGAACAAGGGAGCCTATATCCTGGGGAGAGAGACCACCTGAGGATGTGTGCAATGGAAGAGGACATGTTGTTCATCCTGGACATCATCATCAGCCTCACAACTTGTGACCTTTGAAAGGTCACAGTTTGGGGAAGAGCTGTGATTTCAAGTTGCTGTCTCATAGCAAAGGGTGTGAATGCAGAGCCTAAACCGAGCCACGCTGTGAATGACATCATGGGGGAGGTCAAGGAACATGTATTTGGGGAGACTGTACGGAGAATGCATAACCAAGGCCCTGTTTGTAGGAGGAGCACACCACTGGTGATAGGTCAAGCGTTTACTATTGCGCTCTCTAGGGTATGTATTGGAAAAAGGATCCCAACATTGTAGATGCCTGGTCCTGAGATCTACAACAAAACGACTGAGATCAATGGGCTCACTATTCAGCAGCTTCAGTTTGAAAATATGGGAGTGTGCCAAACCATCCATGGCTGATAGAAAATGGGAAGACCAACGATCATCAGATCCCAAGCTCAGCTGCATGTCAGCCTGCAAAATCTTTTTTATTGTGGAGCTGTTGCATTTGGTCAAGGAGTTGTAAAGACGCATTGCTGATCGGAACCAATTAAATTGCAAGGGCTCAAGACCACATTATTGTATGATGCACCAAGAGGGAGTAGTGTCCCTGACCCCCAGAGTTCTCTTAAGCAATGTTAGCAGCCACTTCTGTATGGGATTGTCCATCTCTTTGCCTTGTCAAAGGTAAGGGGTAGCCCAGGATAGGGGTACAAAGTTGTACCTGCCAACAAGGGCAGCTTAGCCAAAGCAAAAAAGTGCCTGTAACCAAACTAGTCCAATCTAAAAGCAAATCTAGAATCTCAGTCACAGCAGTTAAGGCATGCAGACACAAACTTGGCTAACCCTAAGTCATTAATCGGGTTCATGAAGTCTCTAAAGCGTGATGCAGTGCTTGGGGGTGCAGAGCTAAATAGATGCTGGAATTGAGCACAATTTTGTCAGATCCTGAGATGGGCAATCCTGGATAATGTGCTCTTCGTCTTGTACAGTGTGCCAATCGCTTTTGTTGCAAATTCTAAGCTCGTTCAGGCACCTATTTTCCATGATGCCGCTGGGTTTCCCCTCAAAGGTTGTGACCAGAAAGGCACAAGCATGAAACACTGCGTAGCAATTTATGAGGAACATCTTCATGTTGTCGTAGGTAGATAGGTACCAAAAGCTTTTAGCTTCTCTTTCTGTCATCCCACCAGTCTGGTACTACCAGACTTATAGTATAAAGTCCAATGGAATGCTAAAGTGCCAAACCAACCTAGAAAAGAAATGTCGACTCAAAGAAAAAAGCTTAGTGTCAAGTTTTGAAGTCACTGAAGTCACATGGTGTGAATTGCTGCAAGTGGCTAACAGGCTCATAGGCTTAATGAAACGAGCATACCATAATATGAAGCGTGTGCACAAACCAGTTTAAAAACTGGAACTTGATCACCAATGTGCCAATAAACTTGCTCACCAGCTTCATTCCCGTGCTGTTACGTATGCCAACAAATTTATTACCACTAGGCGTGCCATTGAAAACAAAATTACTCCTCATAGCCAGGCTCTGGAGCCGGGTGCTTCCAGTAACCCTCCAGATCACCATTAGCACCGTGCTTTCTGTTTTGCACCTTTGGCTTTCTGTTTGTACCTTGAGGTGGAGGAGACTCATGGCTCTTCTGAGTCAATGTGTCTCCTTTTCCTCTATTGATGTAGGGAGAAATCCTGTAACGCCTTCCATACCTTCAATTCCTCGCCATTAAAATGAGAAAAGCGCCAGCCACCAATTTCCAAGTCTTCTTTGAGAAGAAGAGCTGAAGGCAGTGGTAATAGAGGGCACTCAGTGAGAGGGGGGATGCAGACTAAAACGGAGCGCCAGTGCCAGCCACAGCTACTCCACCCGCTTCCAAGGTTCGCCATCCAGCCAGTTCACTCCAGAACAGAGGCAAATCCAACTTTTGGTTTAGGTAAGGTTACATTGCTAAATCCGCCTTGGAGATTAATATTGTAAAGACGTCAGGCCCAATAACCAGCTTGAGACCCTCTGAGGGCCTCAGCTCAAGTAACCCCGGGAGGGCCTCCATACCATTTTGTTAAGTGTGGTTGAGGCCCTCCACATTCACACTTTGGAGCCCCTAAAAGAGCTTGGTCTTGACACTCACATAGCCACCAAGATCACTCTGAAACTTCATGCTCAATCTTCCAGTAGTCTTAGACACTCAGTCTCAAGGCTCGAGGCTCGCTGGCACCAGACGCGCCCCTGAGAAAGCTCCTTCCAACTTTTATCACCTAGATAGGGCAAGGAGTACTGCTTGTGACTCTCCTGACCCCCATTAATTTCTTTATTATGGTAAGACACTTGTTAGCGTGCTAATTAGGAGACCCTTCCTCAGTGCAAGCGGCCTTTTGGCTGGCATAGCCTTGTCTTGTCTCTTTCTTTTGGTGAAGGGGATACATGGTAGTAAGCCATTTGGCTTGTGCGGATTCTCCTACACCTTTAAGCATGCTCAAAACAACACAACACAACGCTCCGGCCATTGCTGAGCATGTGCGTTTCCCTTTTTTGGCTGCTTGTCGCCTGAGCACCACTTGACAGACAGGCTGCATACCATACTCTGGCTAAATAAAGTTTGTGTACTCTTTGCGAGCATATGCGCTTACCAGATTTGGGGCAATAGGTGAATGAAGGAATTGGCTGAGATGGACTGCCGATTGCGACTTGTGCATCTGGGCTTACAAGGGGTTACAAGGACTGGCCTACAGCCTGGGACTCTGGCTTATTGGCTGGTGAAACATTCCCTTTTAAAACAGCATCAAAAATCAAAGCCAGCTTTTACACAAACTTGATAACCTGCACGAGTCTTAATTTAGGAATCAATCTCAGGAATTATGTGAAAACTTCCCTAGAAAGGGATTAAGTCAGTCTGGGCTTACTGTTCTTACTGAGGCGTATCCATGGAACAAGCGGTCAATTCTAGACTGATCCGTGCTTCAAGAATGTGGAAACAAGCCCGTTCACTCCTGCTGTTCCTGTGCAGCAATTAGGTTCTACAATGCTTTAATGAGCAGCAACAGCATTGCACTCAGCAAGGTGCTGCAAGTAGATGCGGACATCATGACGAGCAGCCTGTCTGGTAAATACCAGAGTTGGACTATTCCCCTTTAAAACTGGATATGCTCTTTCCCGGCTTCTCAGGAGAAAAAAGGAAAAAAGGAAAAACTACAGAAACAACTACGTAGGCAGCGAGAACGCCCCCTACATGAATTAAATAAAAAGACATATTCTTTCAAAGAACCGTGAGTCTCCCTCAGAGGGTAAGAGTGTAGGTCTGGTGGATTCCTGAAAGCATGCGGCCCCAGGGCACCAGAGTTATGTTGAGTATTTTTGATTTCAGTGGCACGCCTGGTAGAGAAAAGTTTTTGCGCATATCGCACAGAGTGGGCATGGAGCTTTCGTGCAAGCTTGGTAGACCTTTGCGGGCCAATCCCTAGTTTTTCCTAATTGATCCATGGTGTGGGCAGTTTAGATAGTCCCGCCCACACCCAGGAGGATTGTGTGGAGAGTGATCTTTGCACCTTAAAGTTGTTTGCACAGTTCACTTCTACTTGTAGACAGTCAGTGCTGCTACATCCAAATGTATGAAGTTTGACCCTTAAGAGCCTTCGCTAACCACTTTCAAAATCATTCTGCTGGCAATGTTGCAACGCTCAGTTACAATGTTACGGATAGTGGGGCATTGACAACCTGAGAGATGTGTGGAGGGCGCTATCCATATGATGACATTTTGGGAGAGGACATACAAGGTTGGTGGATTTTTCAAAGCGGACTGCATGTTTTTGGTTGTAGAGGGTGCCTGTGCGGTATTGGAAGATCGTGCGTGTTCATCCAGTTTGAGATACAGGGCATGTCAAAACTACTAGTTGGTAACCATACCAGCCATGACTATTCCATACAATATCATGTTCACCAAAAACTGATGAGAATTGGAGGACCCCAGATCACCCAAAAACAACCCACAGCTCCGCCTTGGGACCAAAATTCACTCCCAAAATTTTGTGTCTGTGATCTCCATATACATTATTTAAGTTCTGGATTTCAAGGAAAGGAATGAAGGAGGTGAATTGTGACCTTCTTGGTACCCTTTTTGCTGAATTTCCTCTGAGGAAAACGGCTGAATTTCTGTACCTCACCTGGAAAGGGGTGAAGAGGGGGAGCTCAAGCAGTGCGGAAAGTGGGTCCCCAACTAAAATGGGGCTGATAGACGGGAAGTCCAGTGTGGGGTTGACGAGCGACGATGAGGACAGACCAGCACCTGGCAAGTCGCCACTTCGGCGCAAGTCGAGCGCAGGCGTGGAAGGAACCAACAAGGCACCCGTCCAACGGAAGTCAAGCTCAGGGTTTGGTGGTGATGGCAGCAGCAGTTTGTCGAATACCTTCCTAATGTCACTGCCTACACATTTTTCTCAAGTTCACCCAGGCTCCACAGTGGCTTCACAGCTCAGAAAGCTGGCTGGAGGATTGGGACAGAATGACAAGATCAGAAAGGCAATGCAACCTTTTCCCTATTAAGGGTAACATAAACAAGCACCATACAATCAGTGCAGGAAATTGGTGGGTGTCTCTCACAAATGCTATTTGAATTGGCTCGTTCCACCAACAATGAAAGAAATCAATGACAAGGAAAAGAAACAAGGGGCTTTGTTGCATCTGGCTCAAGCAGCCATTGCAAACGTACTCATCAACCACATAACAACAGGTTTTGGAGTTTATGCTGTTGTACTCCAATTGCGTAAGAATGACATGCAAATTGCGAATTTGCTGAGCATAAGCACTAGGCAAGTGCACCCATTAGTATGCCCTTCAAAATCGATGCAATAGAACAGGGCTCTTATGTCTCACACGTCCTTCGTGCCCAGGGCATCACCATGGTCCAGTGTGGCTACAACTACCATGCAGAGCAGGGGATGGATCGGACATGGAGCTGCAGTTCATCCCGCTGCAAGAATGAGGTACCTATTGTGTGCCATTTCCGTAGCCCGCTTACTGGGCATGCAGCAGGCAAGTCAAAGAGGTGGGGATGGACCCACTGGAGAACCCACTGCACAGGAGAAGTCCGAGCTCTATGCTGAAGCCGACGATCTCAGGCATCACATGCTCACTCCTCACTGTGTGTGTGTGTGTGTGTGTGTGTGTGTGTGTGTGTGTGTGTGTGTGTGTGTGTGTGTGTGCGTGCGCGCGCGCGCGCGACAGATGCACAAGCGCAGATACAATTGCATGTGTGTGCGCAAGAGTTCGACATCGCGAGCAGCTCCAGTAATGCCATCACTCACAGGTTGATAGAGTTGCCAAACTTGCCGTACAGGACGGTCTTCAGCTCCTTCATCTTTGCTTGGATCTCCTCCACCTGTGCCTCATGAGCTGACACATCCTCGTTCACAGTGTCGGTCAGCTTCTGCAACCGCTCCTCCGCTGCCTCCTTGTCCATATGAACGAAGCACTCGCCCGTCACGTAACGTATGCTCTCGTCGTCGCAAAGCATGAGCTCGTTGCCCGCGTCTTCCAGGTCTTCCAACTTTTTCTGAGGGGGTGTTGGTCACAGTATTGAGGATGAGGATGAGAATGATGCCTAAGGAGGCAGGTATACGCAACAAGAACAAAAGTACTACTAAGTGTGCATGCAGTGAAGCTGTCGCAGCAGTGATCGTGCATAAGTGTGTGCAGCTCTGCGCTTGCATTGCAAACATGGTTGGCATGGTTGTGGAACCACACCTTCAATGCCTTGACCTTAATGTTGACATCATGCATCCGGGCATTCAGCTTGTTGAACTCATTGATGTTGTCTTGATCTTGCCTGCAGCAGGAATGACAGGGAGGACAAGCCATGATCATCAGAAAGACACAAACACACACACACACACACACACACACACACAGAAAAGGACAATGCCAGCAAAGAAGCAATGCATCCACACAACTTTTTCAGCACTGCTCACCTCGTAACCTGCACGGCAGTGTCAGCCATCCTCTCCAACTAAGTCTAATTATTAAGCTGCAAAAACCTGCCTATGTTGTCTGCTGCGTTCTATTGCATGTGCCCAGTTGCTGTGAGCGGGGGCAGCCTAACGACAGCTGAGGACTTGCAGGCAAGCACGCTCTCTTTCAGAACACAGAATGTCGTGTCAGATTGTTCCTAATGTGTAGCAGACTTGCTCCTCTGCACCTTTGTTATAGCAATTTTAATTGGAGGAATGATGCCAGATTTTTGGTAATGCTCACAACTAACTGTTGCGTTGGTGGACTTGAAGAATTTTCTGCTGCCTTAAGCATCCTTCTTTAAAGAAGATGCTTTTTGCCAATGGTTTTAACAGTGTGGGCAACAAGTGATGCCTGAGACAGTGAGCCGTTTCACCCAGCAGCGCTCAGCTATAAAGAACATGTTTACTGATACTCTGAGCTGGGTGTGCTGCCTCATTGCCACCTGCATTGGCATCGGCTGGGGACTGTTTTTGAGGCATGCCAGGTGCGGAGAGGCAAGCTGACAGGATGATACTGTTTATAACAGTCCAGACTGGCTTGGCCCAAGCCTCTGTTGTCTTGATGGAACACACTTTCTCCTAAGCCTTGAGCAACATAGCATTGGGGCAGCAGTGGCTGCTCATTTGGATCCTGCGTGTGAGAGAGACAGCTAGCTGCAACTCAGCTGCAAAACCCTTCCGATTGGATATTGCAGTGCACGCGATCGTGACGCGAAAGAGGACGAGCTCGTCAAAACCACTCGCGAAAACGCTGAGCTGCAAAGGAAGATCTTACGACTGAACAAGGAGCTGGTGGGGAAAAGCGCATTAGTGTCAGCTGTCACACACACACACACACACACACACACACACACACACACACGCACACACACACACACACACACACACACGCACACACACACACACACACACACACACACATACACACACACACCACTTGCACCATCTCACATACTTCATACATGGAATTTTATTGCGTGCAAGCTACATGCAAGCATGCATGGTCCGCACAATATATATATTGTGCATGAAACACTTACTGTACCATGGCTGCCACATCTGTTATCCCTGTTGATGCAGGAAGACAGAGATGCCGTCATTTCAAAGCAGGCCAAGAGCCTGCAGACACAGGAGGAGATGCTGGATGAGTACGACCGCAAGATGAAGGTTCTCCAGTAAGTTGTAGTTGCCAAACACAGCTGTTTGTCAAGGCAGGCTCCTGCATTCAACCCTGTGTCACCCAGAGCCAATGAATCACACTTGAGGTGTCTGCCTGTTCTCTCTCTTGGCGCACGCAGGGAGCAGCTGCTGCGCAAAGAGGCTCAACGGAAGCAGCTACAGCAGGCGCTGCGGCGCGCGCAGCTGGCAGCAAAAGCGCTCCGGCGGCTACGTGATCAGCTAACATCTCTGGAAGTCGGCCGCACTGCAGCAATCAGTGGTGCCTCTGGACCAGTGCGACGGTTCCAAGCAGATGAGGTGGGCTGAGAGTCTGTGAATGGCCGGTTCGCAACTGTATTTTTCCAGCTTGTGTAAATGTAGTGAACAACATGTCATCCACTTGCCTTTCCATGCACGGCATTTGCCTTCGTTTGTTCAAGTGTTTGTGGGGGTGGGGACAGGGAAGGGGGGGGGGCGGCACATGCACTCACATCTTGGAGGCTTTGCGGCTCAATGTTTTGGACTTTGGCCACATGTATTAGCTGCTTATGCTCCAATATCCTTTGGTCTGTGTGTGTTGCGCCGATCTGACCTGGCTACCAAGGGACAGTGCTTGCTATTGGCGGCTTGTGCTCCTTTGGTCTGTGTTCGTTGCGGCTTTCTGACGTGACTCATTACGGACCATGGATTGCGCAGGCGTCATTCACCACGCCTCGCCGCAGTGCCCCACCGCGCTCCGAAGAGGATGATGATGTGTCCACAGGAGGTAGCATGCTGCATTCTGAGGACGTGTGCAGGCATGACGTGGAGCACAAGGCTCGGAACCTTATGGCAGAGGTGCTGCACCTGCGTGAGGAACTGTCCAAGCACCAGCAGCAGCAGCAGCAGCAGCAGCAGCAGCAGGAGGAGCAGCAGAAAGAGCAGCAGGAGCAGCAGCAGCAGAGGAGTGAGGCCATTGAAGCGAGCACCTCATCCAGCAGTAGGGTTGCCGGTCTGGAGGCTGAGGTGGCGTCACTGCAGGTGCAGCTGGAGCAGGCGGCTCGAGATTTGGTGGCTGCTGAGGCGCGTGCTAGCAGGGCGCAGGCACAGGAGCAGGCGGAGCAGCTGCGCG
Source organism: Dunaliella primolecta (assembly GCA_914767535.2). NCBI lineage: Eukaryota > Viridiplantae > Chlorophyta > Chlorophyceae > Chlamydomonadales > Dunaliellaceae > Dunaliella > Dunaliella primolecta. The sequence goes on along the minus strand of OU611759.1, from coordinate 4,385,645 downwards.
CACAAGTGTTACAGGCACAGCAGCAGCAGCAGCAGCAGCAGCAGCAACAAGAGCAGCAGCAACAAAAGCAGCAACAGCAGCAGCAGCAGGAGGCGCTGGAGGCTGTCTCACGACTCCAAGAGCGGACAGCGGAGTTGCAGCGGGTGCATGCACAGATGGAGGGGCTGCAGGGGCTGGTGGCAGAAGCTGAGCGTACGCTTGATGAGTGCGCAGCGCAACAGGCAGCCGCGCAGCTGCGGGCTGCACAGGCGGAGCGTGCGCTTGACACGAGTGCGACAGAGCAGGCAGCCATGCAGGGGGAACTGCGTGCGCAGCTGCTGGCGGTGGAGGAGCAGCTGGCACAGGCACGCGCAGAGCTAGCAACAGCGCAGGAGCAGCTGGCTGGTGCCGAGGCACGATTGATGGCGGCTGAGCAAGCACACCAGGTGCAAGCCATGGGGTTGCAGCAGCAATACGCAGAGGCTGTTGAGAGGTCCAAGGCAGACGTGGAGGCGATGCGAGCGCAGGTGGAAGAAGCCAGGCAGCGAGTGTCCGAGCTCGAGGCCAGAAACACAGAGCAGGCGCGGGTATTGGACCAGGTCAGCTTGGTCACCATGTAATTAAAAGTACTTTAGACTGTTGTGATGACAAGAGTGGTTTGTGATAGCCCCTTCTGCAGTCCATTTGCCCTGCTTGCATTTCTTTTGTCTTTTTCCCCTGCGTTTCTTACACCCTGTCCTGATGCTCTTGTTGCCGCTCACACATTTTTCCTGCTGTTGTCCCCTAAATGACATGCGCTCATGAAATAGATCAAGGCTGCTTTCAAACCTTTTGCCATGATGCACGTATGCCCAGGCAGCCCATGAGGTCCAAGCAGCCCATGATTGGAGTTGGCCAATTCCCTCTTTTTTTATACATATATGTACGTATTATACGGCAAATGCATGGAATTGCTAGCACTAAATATACGGGCATACGGTATTGGCATACGGAACTGGCCAACCCTACCCATGATGCATGCCAATTGGACCTGCGTGGTTGTGATCCCTCTGCTGTTGAAACCCTCTGCGATGATGCATGCAGGTCCAAGCAGCCTCTGTCCAATATATCCTCTGCTGTTAAAACCCTCTGCGATGCCGCACGCAGGTCCAAGCAGCCTCTGTCCAATAAATCCTCTGCTGTTAAAACCCTCTGCGATGCCGCACGCAGGTCCAAGCAGCCTCTGTCCAATACATCCTCTGCTGTTAAAACCCTCTGCGATGATGCACGCAGGTCCAAGCAGCCTCTGTCCATCACATCCTCTGCGGTGATGCATGCAGCTCCAACCAGCCTCTGCCCATTAAACCTCTGCCCATTACACCCTCTGCCGTTTGAACTCTCTGCCATGATGCACGCAGGTTCAAGCGGACCGCGATCAGCTGCTGGTCTCGACCACCATTCTGCAAGATCAGCTGCAAGACACACGCAAGGACGCCCATAAGGCAGACCATGAGCTGCAGGCAGCCAACAGCGCACTTCAACTTGCACAGGTCAGCAGCAGCTTTCACCCCACCAGAGATACTCTACCTCCAGTCTTGGTTGTTAGCCTGCTCTTATGCTGAGCTTCAACCATCACTAACCTCAGGTTTGGTGATTGCAATGCCATTGCGCGCACAGCGTGGCTTGAAAGCACTGTGCCCCTTTTTGCTAAGGTCTTTCTCACCCCACACTACATGCGCTAGTGCCTTCTGCCTTTTCGATAAACCATGGATCACGCTGGATCATGCATAATTTTGGATCTCTGCTGCTGCTCCTTGGGCTGACAGGCGGAGCTGGATTACCTTGGCCAGCAGGCGAGCCGCCTGCAGTCTGTTGTGGAGCGCTACGATCTGGCCACTGCAGACATGGCTGTGCTGACGGCCCAGCAAGAGATGGTGCTCAGGCAGGCCATCTCAGGCACTGGGGGCACGCAGCAGCTCATGGCTCGCTTGGTGTCTGTTGAAGGGTGAGTCCACTCGTGCAGCGCGTCAGCTCATGATCAGGTGGGCGCTTTGGTGGTGCCCTTGCTAGCTCGCTGATTATGGAGCCTTTCCTTATTGCACGCAGCCTTTCTAGCTGGTGCAGACTCATCTTTGGGGAGGGGGGGGGGGGGGGGGGGGGGGGCGCTGAGCAAGCAAGAATTTAGGGGGAGTCAAGCATCAGCTGCCCTTGCACGTGCTTAATTCATGGCCTGGGTGCTGAATGAATTGATGCACCTGAATTGGGTTGCATTTCATGGCTTAAAGGCGCTGAATTGAACCCATGCACCTGGAGTGATTTTTAACCCATTTCATGCCTTGGATTACCAACCCTACAATGCATGCACCTGCTTGAGCATGCCAGGCAGCAGCATGTAGAACGTCCCCTCTTTGCATCTGGCTTTCTGTGCGATCACTGCGTGCACTATGCAGGGTGCTGTTTATACTGGGTCTCAATTTGTTGATTTTTGTTGTCAACCAATTACAGCAAAGGTGTTCCTGGCCAGGCCGAGGAGTCCGGCACAGCAATCATTGCTACAGTGGAATCGTTGTCCCCCCCTCTCTGAAATGTCTGGGAAGTCAAACCTGCTTCTTTTGGCAGGCTGTCCCCGTGCCAAAAGACCACATCCTAGCTGCACAATTGCTTGATTACATCTCAGCTACGTCAAGTACTTTTTGCTGCTGCCAATGCCCCAGGCTTGCGGAGGAGCTGGCTGCTCGGTGCGAAGCGACTGATCTGGGAGCAGCTGCCTTGAGAAACACATTGGAGCAGCTAAGGAGGCAAAACGCATCCCTGGCTGAGGAAAAAAAGGAGCTCAGCCAGCAGCAAGCGAGCTCAAGCAGAGGGCACGAGGAAGAAGAAGAAGAAGACAAAGTAAGGCTCACAGGGTTGTGCAGTCGCTTGGGCAGAATGATGCTCAAGCAGAGGGCACGAGGAGGAAGAAGAAGACACAGTAAGGCTCACAGGGTTGTGCAGTCGCTTGGGCAGAATGATGCTCAAGCAGTGCAGCCGGCGGCAGTGCCCGTTGCTCCCACGCTCCAGCCTGCCCTTTTGTCGCATGCATTTATGGCAAGGAGAAGGAAGAACTGAGTGGTCAAGGTCAGCGCATTGTGGTTCTCCTTGAACGTGTGTTTCCCGGCGTATTCCCAACTGGAGCTGTATTGTGCATTGTATGCGCAAGAGAGCCCTTCTGGTTTAGCGTGCATCAAACCTGGCCCCATCATCAGCCCAACTTTGGGTTCTGGTTGCGTGGCTGCTGTGAGTTCTCTACCAGGGCTCACATTTTGCTGCAATGCCTGTTTCTGAACACTGCAAGGGCGAGCACAGTGCTGAAGGCTCTTGCGACGACAACACAGTAGAAGCGGTAGGTTCTCTGACCACAGGTGCGTGTGTGTGCCCTCATTGCTTCATGTATTGCATGTGTCGCCATGACCTCGTGCGCAGGAGGGTTTGACCTGCAGTCAGCAGCTAGGTGTGCTGAGGAGAGAGGTCGAGGACCGGGATGCCGCCTTGTCTGCTCTGCGTGAGCAGTTGGCAAGCATGCAAGCGGAGGTAGCTGACATGCGGGCAGAGAATCAAGTGTGCGAGCACGCCCAGGAGCAGCAACATGCCTTGCAGGAGCAGGTGCGCTGGTGTGCTTGAAGCGAGTGCCGATCATGCGCAGGTTTGAAGACTCACTGGAGCGAGCAGCACATATGCAGTCTCCTCAGCTTGCTGCATGTGGTTGACTGAGCGTGGTAGGGAACCAGGGCGCTTGTTACAGTACCCTTAGTTACCCTTGCTGCTGTAGGTGAGCGAGCTGCAGCGTGATTTGGAGCAGGCTCAGGCAGAGTGCAGGCTCCTGGAGCCTCTGCAGGAGGTCAATGCAAGCCTGACGCGGCAGGCGGAGCAGGCAGCAGAGCGGGCAGCTGAGCTCCAGGTCCAATTGAGCGAGCTGCAGCTGTCCAGAAGGCCCAGGGAGGTGAGTCCAGGTGGCACAGGCACGGGCACAGGCACGGGCAAGGGCACAGGCACTTCAGGTGGCACTCCAGGCACGGGCACAGGCACAGGCACAGGCACGAGCACAGGCACAGGCACAGGCACGGGCACAGGCACAGGCACAGGCACGGGCACAGGCACAGGCACAGGCACAGGCACAGGCACAGGCACGGGCACAGGCACAGGCACAGGCACGGGCACGGGCACAGGCACGGGCTCAGGCAGTCCAGGTGGCACAGGCACAGGCAAAGGCACGGGCACGGGCACGGGCACAGGCACGGGCACAGGCAAAGGCACGGGCACAGACCCTCTCACCTCTGAGCTTGCATCCTGCGTGATGTATGAGTCCAGGGTGCGACAGTCAGGAACACAGGGTTCCTGTTGCTCATGTCTGCAAGTGGTGGTGGAAGCAGATGCTTGGTTGTACGCTGCACCAAACGCAAAAGAACTGACGCCTGCGCTGGCCATGAAGTGTGGCTGGCCCCCCCGATCATGTCATAGGGCCGAAAGCTGGCACACCCCAATCAACTGCTTGACTTCATCAGCCACAAGTGGATGTGGTTGACCCTGGACACGGGATCGGATGCGGAGGCGCCCCCCCGCTCAGGCAACCTCCTCCCGCCATCAGGATCATCTTCTGGGAACCCTCAAGCACTTCCCCATGTTCACCACAACGCCTCTCAGGGCCCAGAAGAGCAGGCGCCAACAGAAGCAGCGTCGCCGGAACCTGAAGCATCGGCACACACAGCTGTCGAGGAGGAGCGCAGGGAGAGCAGAGGAGAGTTGGGCCCGACCAGTTCCTATGGCCCTCAGGAGCAGGAGGCTGCAGACACAACAACATACCCTGCACACGATGGAGTCGCTGAGCTTGAGGCCAAGCTCAAGAAGCAGGAGGAGGAGGTAAGGCTATGGTTGCAGGAGGAGCGCAGTTTGCTTGCATGTCCACTTATTTGCTTGCCCACAGTCTTTAATCTCAGCAGGAATGACCCCAAGAAAGGAAGAAAAGAACACCTACGCAGGCAGTGAAGACACTTCCCACGTCAGTTAAGAAAAGTGGACACGTAGGACCAAGGCACCATGCAACCCCTTCAGCAAGGAATGGCCCCCAATACACCAGCGCTTACCTAAAATGCATTGATTATAAAACTGTGGGCAATTTACCACACTCCCCCAGCTAAAACGGAATGCCCTAGCTAACCTTCCACCGAGCTGCGGAAGCAACTGAAACTTGGACATCAGATACATCTGACCAGAGCACATGCTGATGTGCGCTGGCATGTGCTTCTCATCTCCGCTTAGGCATGTTCAAATGAAACTGCTGCCGGCATCGTGTGCATGAGAGACCCCATGCCGACCTTTTTCTGTGAAAATCTGCTTCAACCAGTTGCCAAGGAGCCTCAGTGTGTGGGATCAGTCAGGCGATCATTTGGCAGATCCTCGTCCTACTGTGAGCGCCAGTGGGTGCGCAATGGAGCAAAAGGAATCTCATGGACGTTGCTGGTACACACACACACACACACACACTCTCGCAGCTGTCTGAGCTGCGTGACCGCTCCGTGGCCCTATCCTCCGACAACAGCACACTTTGGGCGCAGCTGGACGTGTACAGCAATGCCTTGTCTGAGCTGCAGCGGGCTGCAGAGGAAGGCTGGGCGCCCTCCTCAACTGGTGGCTCCACCCTCCTGAGCCCCTGGCCCTCTGCAGATCCTGGAGCTGCGGGGCCTCATGTGCTGCCTTCCCCCAGCGGCACGCGCACCAACTCCCTCTTCCACCATCCCTCCCCCAGAGACAGCTGCAGGCCTGCGCAGCAGCAGCAGCAGCAGCAGCAGCACCTGCACCAGCAGCAGGAGCAGCGTGTGCACGAGGGCAGCCCTTCCAACAGTGCCAGCAGCGCGGCTTCAGCTTTGGGCCCGCAGCACAGCGGCACAGGCTTGGATCAGGGGGCCGCGCTCCCGGGGCTGCAGCTTGGCAGCAGCAGCAGCCGGAAGAGCTTGAAGGTCTCTCAGGTGCGCCTTGCAGTGCGCTGTATTTGCAAGCAGAGTACGGTTGGCAAGTATGCTTGCTGAGCATAACTGGCAAGAGAGCACAAGACCTGGTTTTGCCCAAGAGCGTTGAGCTGGAGATGACCGAGAGGGTTTGCTGCTCGGAAATTGAGCCTACAAGCTGTGCGTGCTTGGGGTTGGGAGTACAAAGGGCTTAGTTTTGTAATGGTAAGGCAATTACTTACCAGGACAGGAAGACAAGGATTGCTTGTTGCATAAAAGGGTCTGAGGGTGTCACACAAGGGGGTAAGGAGCTTAGATCCATGCAGGGAGTGGCTTCTGTGGACTGCAAACTTCAAAGTGGCATGTAACCAGTTGTTCCGAAGAAAATGGTTTCTGTGGACTGCAAACTTCAAGTGAACAAGGCCAGCCTTGAAGATAGGACAGCTCAATGGTCAGTTTATTTATGCACGTGTAACCGCAACTTTTTTCCTTGACTGCGCAGGATGAGGTCCAGCAGCGCGCACTACAGCTGCAAGAGTACATGGAGGGCATGAAGGCTGCCAACGCAGCCCTTGCATCAGACATTTCGTCACTCCAAGCCGCCCTTGCTGCCGCCCAGCCAGAAGCAGGGCAGGTTGCAGCGCTGCGAGCCGCGCTTGAGGCAGCGCAGCAGGACGCAGCACAGCGTGGCCAGCAGGCGGAGCAGGCAGAAGCTGCACGAGCGGCCCTTGCAGCAGAGGCCGTAGGGCTGCAGGGGGCACTGTCGCAAGCCCAGCAGCGAGGTGCAGAGGAAGTTGCTGAGTTAAAGCAGGCCTTGGAAAGGACGCAGCAGTTGAGTGCACAGCAGCAAAGCATGGGAGGGACGCCTGCCTCGCAGTTCACCCGTCAGACCCTAACTTTTGAGGCGGCTGCGCTTCAGGCAGCCCTTGCTGCCGCGCAGCAAAAGAGCGAGCAGGCAGCTGCACTGCAAAAGGCGATTGCTGCTGCAATGCAGCAGGGCCTGAACATGACCCAGATGGGTGCGGAGAAGGCGCGCAGCCGCGACCGGGAGCAGATCGCTGCACTGCAGGCATCACTCAAAGCAGCTCAGCAGGGTGCCAGCCAAGGCCAGGAGCAGATCGCTGCACTGCAGGCATCACTCAAAGCAGCTCAACAGGGTGCCAGCCAAGGCCAGGAGCAGATCGCAACACTTCAAGAAATTCTTGCTGCCGCCGAGCAGAAGACCAACCAAGGCCAGGAGCAGATTGCTGCACTGCAGGCATCGTTGGCAGCAGCAGAGAACAGAGAGGATGAGCAAACAGCTGCACTGCAGTCTGCCCTGAGCACAGCGCAAAACGAAAGGGAGCAGGCTGAAGCACTGCGTGACGCATTGGTAGCTGCACAGCAGGAGGCCCTCGCAGCAGCTCAGCAGCAGGTCAGCAGCAGCCAGGAGCAGATCGCTACGCTGCAGGCATCGCTCGCTGCATCACAGCAGGATGCTAGCCGAGGCCAGGACCAGATCGCTGCACTGCAGGCGTCTCTCTCCACTGCTCAGCAGGAAGCCAGCCAAGCACACAGCGTCAGCCAGGAGCAGGTTGCTATGCTGGAGTCTTCCCTCGCTGCAGCAGAGCAGGAAGCTGCCTCTGTCAAGGCACAGAATGATGAGGCGCGCACAGCATTGGAGCAGCTCAGGTGTGAGGAAAGTGCTAGCCTGCTGAGCTGAATGTTTGAAAACCCAGCAGATCTGTGCTGAGTGTTCTCAAGATCTGTTGGGGTTGGCCCTCTTGCTAGTATGCCAGATGCTGAGGTGCAAGCACTCAGATTTGGTGCATCGAGCTCCTGTTTTGCAATACAACTCCCAGCTCATGATGCTGAGAGCCTTGTTCTGATTCCTCCTTATCATCCAGCTGACTGTGCTGTGTGCACCCTCTTGACTAGGCTGGACTTGGACCAGCTGTGTGCTGATGCTGGAGGCGTCCCATCCTCAAGTGCCCGAGCCGCAGCACCAGAGGGCCAGGGCTTGGTCAGGGAAGACACTGTGGGGGCAGCTCCCTCTGCAGCAGACAGCCGCTCTGCAGCTTCCGCCAATGTAGCCTCCGCTGCACAGGCACTGCGCACGCACTCTGCGCAGGTGAGCTACCTCAGCGTCAGAACTGTGTCTCCTGATTGCTTGCTAGCTAGCGAGCTCTGCTGACCCTGTCATCTCGCTTGCCTGCCAAACAAGTGGACCTGGGTACACTACCAATCACTCTTCCCTGTCATATTTGTTGCTCATCGCAGGCTGCCAGTCACATCCATGCCCTGAACTCGCGCGTAGCTGCCTCAGCTGCTGCCTTGGATGCCTCCCAAGCAGAGGCCCAAACTGCCCAGGCAGCGTCTGAGCAGCTTGCCAGTGAGAAGCAGGAGCTGCAGGCCAAGGTAAGGCTGTGAAGCTCACCATGCAGGATCTTGTTCAGGTGTTTGCAGAGTGTCTGGTGCATCCCCAAGGATATCCTCGTGTGTAAGACAGGATGGCAGTTAGACGTGGTTGGTCTGGCAGATTGCACCTGTTTTAGCTGGAGGAAGAGGATTTGTCCACACAAACTTTCTCTGGGGGCTTCTGTCAATGGAAATGTCTGCACTTCCCTTCCTCACAGATTGAGGCCCTGAGCGCCGAGCATAGCCAGGGTCTGCAGCAGCTGGAGCACCAGATTGCTTCTCTGCAGGCTGAGCTGTCTGCTCAGCAGCAGGAGGCAGCAGTTTTGAAGACCCAGCTGGCCAGCCATCAGCAGCAGCTGCGTGCTAGCCAGGAGCTCCTCAGCCACACCAGCAAGCAGGCTGTGGGCTTCGTGGCGGAGCAGGTGGAGCTCGGCCAGCAGCGCGTGGAGTGCTGCCAACAGGAGCAGCAGCAGTGTGCGGCCCAGGCAGAGGCGCTGCAGCAGCAGGCTGTGCTGCTGGAGGCGCTGTTGCAGCAGGGCAGCGCATCTGCAGCAGCTCTGCAGCAAGCGGCCTCCGAGCGTGTCCTTCTGGAGAGCAGCAAGGCAGATGCAGATGCTGCGGTGCTGCAGCTGCAAGCCGACTTGGCCGCTGCCCAGCAGCAAGCCAGCCAGCACAGGCAAGAGGCGGAGCGCGCAGAAGAGGCGCGCACCGCTGAGGCAGCAGAGACGGCAGCGCTCCATGTTGCCCTGACCACAGCACAGCGCGAGGCTGCAGGGCGAGTGGCAGAGCTGCAGGAGGCCTTGTCTGCAGCCCAGCAAGAGGCACAACGCGCAGGTGCAGCACACGCCAGCTTGTCTGCAGAGGTGGCCGCGCTGCAGTCTGCCCTGAGCACAGCGCAGCAGGAAGGGGAACGGACTGGAGTGCTGCATGCCGCATTGACAGCCGCACAGCAGGAGGCCCTCGCAGCAGCTCAGCAGCAAGTCAGCAGCAGCCAGGAGCAGATCGCTACGCTGCAGGCATCGCTCGTTGCAGCACAGCAGGATGCTAGCCGAGGCCAGGACCAGATCGCTGCACTGCAGGCGTCTCTCTCCACTGTTCAGCAGAAAGCCAGCCAAGCACACAGCGTCAGCCAGGAGCAGGTTGCTATGCTGGAGTCTTCCCTCGCTGCAGCAGAGCAGGAAGCTGCCTCTGTCAAGGCACAGAATGATGAGGCGCGCACAGCATTGGAGCAGCTCAGGTGTGAGGAAAATGCTAGCCTGCTGAGCTGAATGTTTGAAAACCCAGCAGATCTGTGCTGAGTGTTTTCAAGATCTGTTGGGGTTGGCCCTCTTGCTAGTTTGCCAGATGCTGAGGTGCAAGCACTCAGATTTGGTGCATCGAGCTCCTGTTTTGCAATACAACTCCCATCTCATGATGCTGAGAGCCTTGTTCTGATTCCTCCTTATCATCCAGCTGACTGTGCTGTGTGCACCCTCTTGACTAGGCTGGACTTGGACCAGCTGTGTGCTGATGCTGGAGGCGTCCCATCCTCAAGTGCCCGAGCCGCAGCACCAGAGGGCCAGGGCTTGGTCAGGGAAGACACTGTGGGGGCAGCTCCCTCTGCAGCAGACAGCCGCTCTGCAGCTTCCGCCAATGTAGCCTCCGCTGCACAGGCACTGCGCACGCACTCTGCGCAGGTGAGCTACCTCAGCGTCAGAACTGTGTCTCCTGATTGCTTGCTAGCTAGCGAGCTCTGCTGACCCTGTCATCTCGCTTGCCTGCCAAACAAGTGGACCTGGGTACACTACCAAGCATTCTTCCCTGTCATATTTGTTGCTCATCGCAGGCTGCCAGTCACATCCATGCCCTGAACTCGCGCGTAGCTGCCTCAGCTGCTGCCTTGGATGCCTCCCAAGCAGAGGCCCAAACTGCCCAGGCAGCGTCTGAGCAGCTTGCCAGTGAGAAGCAGGAGCTGCAGGCCAAGGTAAGGCTGTGAAGCTCACCATGCAGGATCTTGTTCAGGTGTTTGCAGAGTGTCTGGTGCATCCCCAAGGATATCCTCGTGTGTAAGACAGGATGGCAGTTAGACGTGGTTGGTCTGGCAGATTGCACCTGTTTTAGCTGGAGGAAGAGGATTTGTCCACACAAACTTTCTCTGGGGGCTTCTGTCAATGGAAATGTCTGCACTTCCCTTCCTCACAGATTGAGGCCCTGAGCGCCGAGCATAGCCAGGGTCTGCAGCAGCTGGAGCACCAGATTGCTTCCCTGCAAGCCGAGCTGTCTGCTCAGCAGCAAGAGGCAGCAGCAGCCACACAGCGCGCCTGCAATGCTGAGCGTGTGGGCAGTGATCTGAAGACCCAGCTGGCCAGCCATCAGCAGCAGCTGCGTGCCAGCCAGGAGCTCCTCAGCCACACCAGCAAGCAGGCTGCGGGCTTCGTGGCGGAGCAGGTGGAGCTCGGCCAGCAGCGCGTGGAGTGCTGCCAACAGGAGCAGCAGCAGTGTGCGGCCCAGGCAGAGGCGCTGCAGCAGCAGGCTGTGCTGCTGGAGGCGCTGTTGCAGCAGGGCAGCGCATCTGCAGCAGCTCTGCAGCAAGCGGCCTCCGAGCGTGTCCTTCTGGAGAGCAGCAAGGCAGATGCAGATGCTGCGGTGCTGCAGCTGCAAGCCGACTTGGCCGCTGCCCAGCAGCAAGCCAGCCAGCACAGGCAAGAGGCGGAGCGCGCAGAAGAGGCGCGCACCGCTGAGGCAGCAGAGACGGCAGCGCTCCATGTTGCCCTGACCACAGCACAGCGCGAGGCTGCAGGGCGAGTGGCAGAGCTGCAGGAGGCCTTGTCTGCAGCCCAGCAAGAGGCACAACGCGCAGGTGCAGCACACGCCAGCTTGTCTGCAGAGGTGGCCGCGCTGCAGTCTGCCCTGAGCACAGCGCAGCAGGAAGGGGAACGGACTGGAGTGCTGCATGCCGCATTGACAGCCGCACAGCAGGAGGCCCTCGCAGCAGCTCAGCAGCAAGTCAGCAGCAGCCAGGAGCAGATCGCTACGCTGCAGGCATCGCTCGTTGCAGCACAGCAGGATGCTAGCCGAGGCCAGGACCAGATCGCTGCACTGCAGGCGTCTCTCTCCACTGTTCAGCAGAAAGCCAGCCAAGCACACAGCGTCAGCCAGGAGCAGGTTGCTATGCTGGAGTCTTCCCTCGCTGCAGCAGAGCAGGAAGCTGCCTCTGTCAAGGCACAGAATGATGAGGCGCGCACAGCATTGGAGCAGCTCAGGTGTGAGGAAAATGCTAGCCTGCTGAGCTGAATGTTTGAAAACCCAGCAGATCTGTGCTGAGTGTTTTCAAGATCTGTTGGGGTTGGCCCTCTTGCTAGTTTGCCAGATGCTGAGGTGCAAGCACTCAGATTTGGTGCATCGAGCTCCTGTTTTGCAATACAACTCCCATCTCATGATGCTGAGAGCCTTGTTCTGATTCCTCCTTATCATCCAGCTGACTGTGCTGTGTGCACCCTCTTGACTAGGCTGGACTTGGACCAGCTGTGTGCTGATGCTGGAGGCGTCCCATCCTCAAGTGCCCGAGCCGCAGCACCAGAGGGCCAGGGCTTGGTCAGGGAAGACACTGTGGGGGCAGCTCCCTCTGCAGCAGACAGCCGCTCTGCAGCTTCCGCCAATGTAGCCTCCGCTGCACAGGCACTGCGCACGCACTCTGCGCAGGTGAGCTACCTCAGCGTCAGAACTGTGTCTCCTGATTGCTTGCTAGCTAGCGAGCTCTGCTGACCCTGTCATCTCGCTTGCCTGCCAAACAAGTGGACCTGGGTACACTACCAAGCATTCTTCCCTGTCATATTTGTTGCTCATCGCAGGCTGCCAGTCACATCCATGCCCTGAACTCGCGCGTAGCTGCCTCAGCTGCTGCCTTGGATGCCTCCCAAGCAGAGGCCCAAACTGCCCAGGCAGCGTCTGAGCAGCTTGCCAGTGAGAAGCAGGAGCTGCAGGCCAAGGTAAGGCTGTGAAGCTCACCATGCAGGATCTTGTTCAGGTGTTTGCAGAGTGTCTGGTGCATCCCCAAGGATATCCTCGTGTGTAAGACAGGATGGCAGTTAGACGTGGTTGGTCTGGCAGATTGCACCTGTTTTAGCTGGAGGAAGAGGATTTGTCCACACAAACTTTCTCTGGGGGCTTCTGTCAATGGAAATGTCTGCACTTCCCTTCCTCACAGATTGAGGCCCTGAGCGCCGAGCATAGCCAGGGTCTGCAGCAGCTGGAGCACCAGATTGCTTCCCTGCAAGCCGAGCTGTCTGCTCAGCAGCAAGAGGCAGCAGCAGCCACACAGCGCGCCTGCAATGCTGAGCGTGTGGGCAGTGATCTGAAGACCCAGCTGGCCAGCCATCAGCAGCAGCTGCGTGCCAGCCAGGAGCTCCTCAGCCACACCAGCAAGCAGGCTGCGGGCTTCGTGGCGGAGCAGGTGGAGCTCGGCCAGCAGCGCGTGGAGTGCTGCCAACAGGAGCAGCAGCAGTGTGCGGCCCAGGCAGAGGCGCTGCAGCAGCAGGCTGTGCTGCTGGAGGCGCTGTTGCAGCAGGGCAGCGCATCTGCAGCAGCTCTGCAGCAAGCGGCCTCCGAGCGTGTCCTTCTGGAGAGCAGCAAGGCAGATGCAGATGCTGCGGTGCTGCAGCTGCAAGCCGACTTGGCCGCTGCCCAGCAGCAAGCCAGCCAGCACAGGCAAGAGGCGGAGCGCGCAGAAGAGGCGCGCACCGCTGAGGCAGCAGAGACGGCAGCGCTCCATGTTGCCCTGACCACAGCACAGCGCGAGGCTGCAGGGCGAGTGGCAGAGCTGCAGGAGGCCTTGTCTGCAGCCCAGCAAGAGGCACAACGCGCAGGTGCAGCACACGCCAGCTTGTCTGCAGAGGTGGCCGCGCTGCAGTCTGCCCTGAGCACAGCGCAGCAGGAAGGGGAACGGACTGGAGTGCTGCATGCCGCATTGACAGCCGCACAGCAGGAGGCCCTCGCAGCAGCTCAGCAGCAAGTCAGCAGCAGCCAGGAGCAGATCGCTACGCTGCAGGCATCGCTCGTTGCAGCACAGCAGGATGCTAGCCGAGGCCAGGACCAGATCGCTGCACTGCAGGCGTCTCTCTCCACTGTTCAGCAGAAAGCCAGCCAAGCACACAGCGTCAGCCAGGAGCAGGTTGCTATGCTGGAGTCTTCCCTCGCTGCAGCAGAGCAGGAAGCTGCCTCTGTCAAGGCACAGAATGATGAGGCGCGCACAGCATTGGAGCAGCTCAGGTGTGAGGAAAATGCTAGCCTGCTGAGCTGAATGTTTGAAAACCCAGCAGATCTGTGCTGAGTGTTTTCAAGATCTGTTGGGGTTGGCCCTCTTGCTAGTTTGCCAGATGCTGAGGTGCAAGCACTCAGATTTGGTGCATCGAGCTCCTGTTTTGCAATACAACTCCCATCTCATGATGCTGAGAGCCTTGTTCTGATTCCTCCTTATCATCCAGCTGACTGTGCTGTGTGCACCCTCTTGACTAGGCTGGACTTGGACCAGCTGTGTGCTGATGCTGGAGGCGTCCCATCCTCAAGTGCCCGAGCCGCAGCACCAGAGGGCCAGGGCTTGGTCAGGGAAGACACTGTGGGGGCAGCTCCCTCTGCAGCAGACAGCCGCTCTGCAGCTTCCGCCAATGTAGCCTCCGCTGCACAGGCACTGCGCACGCACTCTGCGCAGGTGAGCTACCTCAGCGTCAGAACTGTGTCTCCTGATTGCTTGCTAGCTAGCGAGCTCTGCTGACCCTGTCATCTCGCTTGCCTGCCAAACAAGTGGACCTGGGTACACTACCAATCACTCTTCCCTGTCATATTTGTTGCTCATCGCAGGCTGCCAGTCACATCCATGCCCTGAACTCGCGCGTAGCTGCCTCAGCTGCTGCCTTGGATGCCTCCCAAGCAGAGGCCCAAACTGCCCAGGCAGCGTCTGAGCAGCTTGCCAGTGAGAAGCAGGAGCTGCAGGCCAAGGTAAGGCTGTGAAGCTCACCATGCAGGATCTTGTTCAGGTGTTTGCAGAGTGTCTGGTGCATCCCCAAGGATATCCTCGTGTGTAAGACAGGATGGCAGTTAGACGTGGTTGGTCTGGCAGATTGCACCTGTTTTAGCTGGAGGAAGAGGATTTGTCCACACAAACTTTCTCTGGGGGCTTCTGTCAATGGAAATGTCTGCACTTCCCTTCCTCACAGATTGAGGCCCTGAGCGCCGAGCATAGCCAGGGTCTGCAGCAGCTGGAGCACCAGATTGCTTCCCTGCAAGCCGAGCTGTCTGCTCAGCAGCAAGAGGCAGCAGCAGCCACACAGCGCGCCTGCAATGCTGAGCGTGTGGGCAGTGATCTGAAGACCCAGCTGGCCAGCCATCAGCAGCAGCTGCGTGCCAGCCAGGAGCTCCTCAGCCACACCAGCAAGCAGGCTGCGGGCTTCGTGGCGGAGCAGGTGGAGCTCGGCCAGCAGCGCGTGGAGTGCTGCCAACAGGAGCAGCAGCAGTGTGCGGCCCAGGCAGAGGCGCTGCAGCAGCAGGCTGTGCTGCTGGAGGCGCTGTTGCAGCAGGGCAGCGCATCTGCAGCAGCTCTGCAGCAAGCGGCCTCCGAGCGTGTCCTTCTGGAGAGCAGCAAGGCAGATGCAGATGCTGCGGTGCTGCAGCTGCAAGCCGACTTGGCCGCTGCCCAGCAGCAAGCCAGCCAGCACAGGCAAGAGGCGGAGCGCGCAGAAGAGGCGCGCACCGCTGAGGCAGCAGAGACGGCAGCGCTCCATGTTGCCCTGACCACAGCACAGCGCGAGGCTGCAGGGCGAGTGGCAGAGCTGCAGGAGGCCTTGTCTGCAGCCCAGCAAGAGGCACAACGCGCAGGTGCAGCACACGCCAGCTTGTCTGCAGAGGTGGCCGCGCTGCAGTCTGCCCTGAGCACAGCGCAGCAGGAAGGGGAACGGACTGGAGTGCTGCATGCCGCATTGACAGCCGCACAGCAGGAGGCCCTCGCAGCAGCTCAGCAGCAAGTCAGCAGCAGCCAGGAGCAGATCGCTACGCTGCAGGCATCGCTCGTTGCAGCACAGCAGGATGCTAGCCGAGGCCAGGACCAGATCGCTGCACTGCAGGCGTCTCTCTCCACTATTCAGCAGAAAGCCAGCCAAGCACACAGCGTCAGCCAGGAGCAGGTTGCTATGCTGGAGTCTTGCCTCGCTGCAGCAGAGCAGGAAGCTGCCTCTGTCAAGGCACAGAATGATGAGGCGCGCACAGCATTGGAGCAGCTCAGGTGTGAGGAAAATGCTAGCCTGCTGAGCTGAATGTTTGAAAACCCAGCAGATCTGTGCTGAGTGTTCTCAAGATCTGTTGGGGTTGGCCCTCTTGCTAGTATGCCAGATGCTGAGGTGCAAGCACTCAGATTTGGTGCATCGAGCTCCTGTTTTGCAATACAACTCCCAGCTCATGATGCTGAGAGCCTTGTTCTGATTCCTCCTTATCATCCAGCTGACTGTGCTGTGTGCACCCTCTTGACTAGGCTGGACTTGGACCAGCTGTGTGCTGATGCTGGAGGCGTCCCATCCTCAAGTGCCCGAGCCGCAGCACCAGAGGGCCAGGGCTTGGTCAGGGAAGACACTGTGGGGGCAGCTCCCTCTGCAGCAGACAGCCGCTCTGCAGCTTCCGCCAATGTAGCCTCCGCTGCACAGGCACTGCGCACGCACTCTGCGCAGGTGAGCTACCTCAGCGTCAGAACTGTGTCTCCTGATTGCTTGCTAGCTAGCGAGCTCTGCTGACCCTGTCATCTCGCTTGCCTGCCAAACAAGTGGACCTGGTTACACTACCAATCACTCTTCCCTGTCATATTTGTTGCTCATCGCAGGCTGCCAGTCACATCCATGCCCTGAACTCGCGCATAGCTGCCTCAGCTGCTGCCTTGGATGCCTCCCAAGCAGAGGCCCAAACTGCCCAGGCAGCGTCTGAGCAGCTTGCCAGTGAGAAGCAGGAGCTGCAGGCCAAGGTAAGGCTGTGAAGCTCACCATGCAGGATCTTGTTCAGGTGTTTGCAGAGTGTCTGGTGCATCCCCAAGGATATCCTCGTGTGTAAGACAGGATGGCAGTTAGACGTGGTTGGTCTGGCAGATTGCACCTGTTTTAGCTGGAGGAAGAGGATTTGTCCACACAAACTTTCTCTGGGGGCTTCTGTCAATGGAAATGTCTGCACTTCCCTTCCTCACAGATTGAGGCCCTGAGCGCCGAGCATAGCCAGGGTCTGCAGCAGCTGGAGCACCAGATTGCTTCCCTGCAAGCCGAGCTGTCTGCTCAGCAGCAAGAGGCAGCAGCAGCCACACAGCGCGCCTGCAATGCTGAGCGTGTGGGCAGTGATCTGAAGACCCAGCTGGCCAGCCATCAGCAGCAGCTGCGTGCCAGCCAGGAGCTCCTCAGCCACACCAGCAAGCAGGCTGTGGGCTTCGTGGCGGAGCAGGTGGAGCTCGGCCAGCAGCGCGTGGAGTGCTGCCAACAGGAGCAGCAGCAGTGTGCGGCCCAGGCAGAGGCGCTGCAGCAGCAGGCTGTGCTGCTGGAGGCGCTGTTGCAGCAGGGCAGCGCATCTGCAGCAGCTCTGCAGCAAGCGGCCTCCGAGCGTGTCCTTCTGGAGAGCAGCAAGGCAGATGCAGATGCTGCGGTGCTGCAGCTGCAAGCCGACTTGGCCGCTGCCCAGCAGCAAGCCAGCCAGCACAGGCAAGAGGCGGAGCGCGCAGAAGAGGCGCGCACCGCTGAGGCAGCAGAGACGGCAGCGCTCCATGTTGCCCTGACCACAGCACAGCGCGAGGCTGCAGGGCGAGTGGCAGAGCTGCAGGAGGCCTTGTCTGCAGGCCTTCAGGATGCTAGCCGAGGCCAAGAGCAGATTGCTGTACTGCAGGCTTCCCTGGAGGCAGCTCAGCAGCATGTCAGCAGCAGTCAAGAGCGAATTGCTGCGCTGCAGGCATCGCTCGCTGCAGCTCAGCAGGATGCAAGCCGAAACCAGGACCAGATTGCTGCGCTGCAGGCGTCCCTTTCTGCAGCTGAGCAGAAGGCCAGCCAAGGCCAGGTGCAGATTGCCACATTGCAGTCATCCCTTGAAGCAGCTCAGCAAAAGAACAGGCGGAGCCAGCAGCAGATTGCTGCGCTGCAGTCCTCACTTGCCGCAGCAGAGCAGGAGGCTGTCTTCATCAAGGAGTTGAATGATGAAGCTAGCATGGCATTGGAGCAGATCAGGTGTGCCAAGGATGTAATTTAGCTCAGTGTCGTGAGCCCTTTTGCCAGCAGAAGCCCCACTGACGCGAGTTTGCGAAGGAAGAGCGTAGCGAACCTTTCTTAATTCTTCTCGCCTGCGTATTATATAATCTGTATAATCTAGTGAGCGCCCTGTAGCCTTGCTATGCCTGCAGCAACGAATGTCACTGTGAACCCAGGTCGCACCTGGCGTGCTATAAACTGTGTTTAGACTCTTCTCACTCTTCAAGTAATCAACACACATGAATACAACACTCCTGATTTGTGTCTTGGCTTCAAAGGCAGCAGCCTAGGATCTGCACCACTGTAGCACTAACACATGTTCTTTCAGTGTGTGTGTGTGTGTGTGTGTGTGTGTGTGTGTGTGTGTGTGTGTGTGTGTGTGTGTAATCACACCCACCAACCGCACCCCTCCAGTGCACAGCAGCCTGGCATAGGTACCCACTGCATAGGCACCCACTGCGCTGGTGCAACAGTTAAGTATCTTGATGCTAAACCCTCAGGACTTCTGTTTCCTTCAGTCCTCCATGCACAATTCTACCTGAAGGCCCTACCAACTTATAAACTGCTGAGCTGAGGCTCTCCCCCGCGCACGCGGCCCCGCGGCTTGGCAATCCCTGGGTATTTGTTTCAAGCCGGGGGCCCGAAGAGCCTCCAAGCGGCGGAAGCCCCACTGCCGCGGTGTTTTTGAGATTGTTTTTCTTACTACTGCAATGGGCAGAACAGAAGCTCTTCACCTGTGGTGTAGCGTATGCACCAGGGTGCCAGATGTTGTTCTGGCATCCTTGAATATGTATTGGTGCTGTTCATACGGTAGACCTATGGCCGCTTTGATTTGCTCCCGTTTTGGATTGCAGGGGGCCCCTGATTTGGGGACCCAATTGGGCGTTACTTTGATGGTCAGGGACCCTATAGGCATAAATCTCATTTCCATTTCCCATTTAAGTTGCTGCAGCTGCTGCTGCTGCTGCTGCTGCTGCTGCTGGGTTTCCCCTGCACCTGCTTTTATATTGCCGCTGCTGCTGCTACTGCTGCTCCTGGGCTGGGCTGGGCTGTAGCTGCTGCTACTGCAGAGTTTCCCCTATGCTCGCTTGCTGCTGCTGCTGCTGCTGCTGCTGCTGCTGCTGCTGCTACTGCTGCTCCTGGGCTGGGCTGGGCTGTAGCTGCTGCTACTGCAGAGTTTCCCCTATGCTCGCTTGCTGCTGCTGCTGCTGCTGCTGCCCTGGCTGCCGCTGTTTGGATTGAGGAGGGGTATCAAGGGACGAGCCCATGGGAAGGCAAATCCCATGCATTAGCAACACAGCTGCCACCTGCAGGACGCCTCGCTGGGTTCTGCTCTTTCTTTGATGCCAAAGCGCACCTCTGGCCTCAGCAAGCCTGGCATGGCCTCAGCTCTCTGGTCTCAGCGTGCCTGCCATTGCCTGATAAGAGGCATTCTCTGGTCTCGACACGCCTGGCATGGCCTCAGCTCTCTGGCCTCAGCAAGCCTGGCATGGCCTCAGCTCTCTGGCCTCAGCAAGCCTGGCATGGCCTCAGCTCTCTGGCCTCAGCGTGCCTGTCATTGCCTGACAAGAGGCGCTCTCTGGCCTCAGCAAGCCTGGCATGGCCAGACAAGTGGCGCTGGGTGGCAGCCTCAAGTCACCAGCAGGGGATTGCAGCTTGAGCTTGGGGCCTGGTGGCTTTTTTGGGCACGAGCGTTTAAAACCAACTAATTTTGAACAAAATTTTGCACGTCCATACCTTAGTTGATATGG
Source organism: Dunaliella primolecta (assembly GCA_914767535.2). Classification (NCBI taxonomy): domain Eukaryota; kingdom Viridiplantae; phylum Chlorophyta; class Chlorophyceae; order Chlamydomonadales; family Dunaliellaceae; genus Dunaliella; species Dunaliella primolecta. The sequence continues at coordinate 4,366,325 of OU611759.1, read as the reverse complement.
TCCTGAATTGTTAACTCCTGAATTTATATAAACATGAAGGTTCCATCTGGTCATGGATCTTGTTATGCAATGCTTTCTGGTTTTTGAAGTCAAGCTTCCGCATTGCTCAACCTGCTCCTGGTCAAGAGGCCATGAGCTTTGCACCAATCCATCCTCCTCAGCCACGTTACTGCATGCATTCCCTTGACCAGGCTGGACATGGACCAGCTGTGTGCTGATGCTAGTGGTGTCCCATCTTCAAGTGAGCGAGGCAGAGCATCAGCACGCCAGGGCCTGGTCAGAGAGGACACTCTGGGGGCAGATCCTTCAACTGCAAGCAGCAGCGCTTTTGCCCATGCCAATATGGCCTCTGCTGCACGAGCATTGGGCAAGCACGCTGCGCAGGTGATTTTTCCATAACCCGTTCATTTAGGTTTCTGCCGTTGCTGGCCTGATGCGATAGGAGTATCAGAATGTCAAGTCCATCCATACTTGTTTGACTGCCATGTATTTTGGGAGAATGAAAAAATATTTCAAGCATGCATCCAACATTTGATGCATGCTCAATGCAGGCTGCCAGTCACATCCATGCCCTGAATTCTCGGCTGGCTGCCTCAGCTGCTGCCTTGGATGCCTCCCAAGCAGAGGCTCAAACTGCCCAGGCAGCATCTGAGCAGCTTGCCAGTGAGAAGCAGGAGCTGCAGGCCAAGGTAAGACTGTGAAGCTCACCATGCAGGATCTTGTTCAGGTGTTTGCAGAGTGTCTGGTGCATCCCCTAGAATATCCTCGTGTGTAAGACAGGATGGCAGTTAGACTTCGATGGTCTGGCAGACTGCACCTGCTTTGGCTGGAGGAAGAGAATTTGTCCACACAAACTTTCTCTGGGGGCTTCTGTCAATGGAAATGTCTGCACTTCCCTTCCTCACAGATTGAGGCCCTGAGCGCCGAGCATAGCCAGGGTCTGCAACAGCTGGAGCACCAGATTGCTTCCCTGCAAGCCGAGCTGTCTGCTCAGGAGCAGGAGGCAGCAGTTTTGAAGACCCAGCTGGCCAGCCATCAGCAGCAGCTGCGTGCCAGCCAGGAGCTCCTCAGCCACACCAGCAAGCAGGCTGCAGGCTTTGTGGCGGAGCAGGTGGAGCTCGGCCAGCAGCGCGTGGAGTGCTGCCAACAGGAGCAGCAGCAGTGCGCGGCCCAGGCAGAGGCGCTGCAGCAGCAGGCTGTGCTGCTGGAGGCGCTGTTGCAGCAGGGCAGCGCATCTGCAGCAGCTCTGCAGCAAGCGGCCTCCGAGCGTGTCCTTCTGGAGAGCAGCAAGGCAGATGCAGATGCTGCGGTGCTGCAGCTGCAAGCCGACTTGGCCGCTGCCCAGCAGCAAGCCAGCCAGCACAGGCAAGAGGCGGAGCGCGCAGAAGAGGCGCGCACCGCTGAGGCAGCAGAGACGGCAGCGCTCCATGTTGCCCTGACCACAGCACAGCGCGAAGCTGCAGGGCGAGTGGCAGAGCTGCAGGAGGCCTTGTCTGCAGCCCAGCAAGAGGCACAACGCGCAGGTGCAGCACATGCCAGCCTGTCTGCAGAGGTGGCCGCGCTGCAGTCTGCCCTGAGCACAGCGCAGCAGGAAGGGGAACGGACTGGAGTGCTGCATGCCGCATTGACAGCCGCACAGCAGGAGGCCCTCGCAGCAGCTCAGCAGCAAGTCAGCAGCAGCCAGGAGCAGATCGCTACGCTGCAAGCATCGCTCGCTGCAGCACAGCAGGATGCTAACCGAGGCCAGGACCAGATCGCTGCACTGCAAGCGTCTCTCTCCACCTCTCAGCAGGAGGCCAGCCAAGGCCAAGAACAGATTGCCACACTGCAGAAATCACTTGAAGCAGCTCAGCAGGACGCTAGCCGAGGCCAGGACCAGATCGCTGCGCTGCAGTCTTCTCTTGCTGCAGCAGAGCAGGAAGCTGCTTCTGTCAAGGCAGAGAATGATGAGGCGCGCACAGCATTGGAGCAGCTCAGGTGTGAGAAGAATGGTAGCCTGCTGAGCTGAATGTTTGAAAACCCAGCAGATCTGTGCTGAGTGTCCTCAAGATCTGTTGGGGTTGGCCCTCTTGCTAGTATGCCAGATGCTGACGTGCAAGCACTCAGATTTGGTGCATCGAGCTCCTGTTTTGCATTAAAACTCCCAGCTCATGATGCTGAGAGCCTTGTTTTGATTCCTCCTTATCATCCAGCTGACTGTACTGTGTGCAACCCCCTGACCAGGCTGGACTTGGACCAGCTGTGTGCTGATGCTGGAGGCGTCCCATTCCAAAGTGCCCGAACCGCAGCACCAGAGGGCCAGGGCTTGGTCAGGGAAGACACTGTGGGGGCAGCTCCCTCTGCAGCAGACAGCCGCTCTGCAGCTTCCGCCAATGTAGCCTCCGCTGCACAGGCACTGCGCACGCACTCTGCGCAGGTGAGCTATCTCAGCATCAGAGCTGTGTCTCCTGATTGCTTGCTAGCTAGCGAGCTCTGCAGACCCTGTCATCTTGCTTGCCTGCCAAACAAGTGGACCTGGGGAGTGGACTACCAAGCATTCTTCCCTGTCATATTTGTTGCTCATCGCAGGCTGCCAGTCACATCCATGCCCTGAACTCGCGCGTAGCTGCCTCAGCTGCTGCCTTGGATGCCTCCCAAGCAGAGGCCCAAACTGCCCAGGCAGCATCTGAGCAGCTTGCCAGTGAGAAGCAGGAGCTGCAGGCCAAGGTAAGACTGTGAAGCTCACCATGCAGGATCTCGTTCAGGTGTTTGCAGAGTGTCTGGTGCATCCCCTAGGATATCCTCGTGTGTAAGACAGGATGGCAGTTAGACTTGGATGGTCTGGCAGATTGCACCTGCTTTGGCTGGAGGAAGAGAGTTTGTCCACACAAACTTTCTTTGGGGGCTTCTGTCAATGGAAATGTCTGCACTTCCCTTCCTCACAGATTGAGGCCCTGAGCGCCGAGCATAGCCAGGGTCTGCAACAGCTGGAGCACCAGATTGCTTCCCTGCAAGCCGAGCTGTCTGCTCAGGAGCAGGAGGCAGCAGTTTTGAAGACCCAGCTGGCCAGCCATCAGCAGCAGCTGCGTGCCAGCCAGGAGCTCCTCAGCCACACCAGCAAGCAGGCTGCGGGCTTCGTGGCGGAGCAGGTGGAGCTCGGCCAGCAGCGCGTGGAGTGCTGCCAACAGGAGCAGCAGCAGTGCGCGGCCCAGGCAGAGGCGCTGCAGCAGCAGGCTGTGCTGCTGGAGGCGCTGTTGCAGCAGGGCAGCGCATCTGCAGCAGCTCTGCAGCAAGCGGCCTCCGAGCGTGTCCTTCTGGAGAGCAGCAAGGCAGATGCAGATGCTGCGGTGCTGCAGCTGCAAGCCGACTTGGCCGCTGCCCAGCAGCAAGCCAGCCAGCACAGGCAAGAGGCGGAGCGCGCAGAAGAGGCGCGCACCGCTGAGGCAGCAGAGACGGCAGCGCTCCATGTTGCCCTGACCACAGCACAGCGCGAGGCTGCAGGGCGAGTGGCAGAGCTGCAGGAGGCCTTGTCTGCAGCCCAGCAAGAGGCACAACGCGCAGGTGCAGCACATGCCAGCCTGTCTGCAGAGGTGGCCGCGCTGCAGTCTGCCCTGAGCACAGCGCAGCAGGAAGGGGAACGGACTGGAGTGCTGCATGCCGCATTGACAGCCGCACAGCAGGAGGCCCTCGCAGCAGCTCAGCAGCAAGTCAGCAGCAGCCAGGAGCAGATCGCTACGCTGCAGGCATCGCTCGCTGCAGCACAGCAGGATGCTAACCGAGGCCAGGACCAGATCGCTGCACTGCAAGAAAGCCTTGCTGCTGCTGAGCAAAAGACCAGCCAAGGCCAAGAACAGATTGCCACACTGCAGAAATCACTTGAAGCAGCTCAGCAGGACGCTAGCCGAGGCCAGGACCAGATCGCTGCACTGCAAGCGTCTCTCTCCACCTCTCAGCAGGAGGCCAGCCAAGGCCAAGAACAGATTGCCACACTGCAGAAATCACTTGAAGCAGCTCAGCAGGACGCTAGCCGAGGCCAGGACCAGATCGCTGCACTGCAAGCGTCTCTCTCCACCTCTCAGCAGGAGGCCAGCCAAGGCCAAGAACAGATTGCCACACTGCAGAAATCACTTGAAGCAGCTCAGCAGGACGCTAGCCGAGGCCAGGACCAGATCGCTGCGCTGCAGTCTTCTCTTGCTGCAGCAGAGCAGGAAGCTGCCTCTGTCAAGGCAGAGAATGATGAGGCGCGCACAGCATTGGAGCAGCTCAGGTGTGAGAAGAATGGTAGCCTGCTGAGCTGAATGTTTGAAAACCCAGCAGATCTGTGCTGAGTGTTCTCAAGATCTGTTGGGGTTGGCCCTCTTGCTAGTATGCCAGATGCTGACGTGCAAGCACTCAGATTTGGTGCATCGAGCTCCTGTTTTGCATTAAAATTCCCAGCTCATGATGCTGAGAGCCTTGTTTTGATTCCTCCTTATCATCCAGCTGACTGTACTGTGTGCAACCCCCTGACCAGGCTGGACTTGGACCAGCTGTGTGCTGATGCTGGAGGCGTCCCATTCCAAAGTGCCCGAGCCGCAGCACCAGAGGGCCAGGGCTTGGTCAGGGAAGACACTGTGGGGGCAGCTCCCTCTGCAGCAGACAGCCGCTCTGCAGCTTCCGCCAATGTAGCCTCCGCTGCACAGGCACTGCGCACGCACTCTGCGCAGGTGAGCTATCTCAGCATCAGAGCTGTGTCTCCTGATTGCTTGCTAGCTAGCGAGCTCTGCAGACCCTGTCATCTTGCTTGCCTGCCAAACAAGTGGACCTGGGGAGTGGACTACCAAGCATTCTTCCCTGTCATATTTGTTGCTCATCGCAGGCTGCCAGTCACATCCATGCCCTGAACTCGCGCGTAGCTGCCTCAGCTGCTGCCTTGGATGCCTCCCAAGCAGAGGCCCAAACTGCCCAGGCAGCATCTGAGCAGCTTGCCAGTGAGAAGCAGGAGCTGCAGGCCAAGGTAAGACTGTGAAGCTCACCATGCAGGATCTCGTTCAGGTGTTTGCAGAGTGTCTGGTGCATCCCCTAGGATATCCTCGTGTGTAAGACAGGATGGCAGTTAGACTTGGATGGTCTGGCAGATTGCACCTGCTTTGGCTGGAGGAAGAGAGTTTGTCCACACAAACTTTCTTTGGGGGCTTCTGTCAATGGAAATGTCTGCACTTCCCTTCCTCACAGATTGAGGCCCTGAGCGCCGAGCATAGCCAGGGTCTGCAACAGCTGGAGCACCAGATTGCTTCCCTGCAAGCCGAGCTGTCTGCTCAGGAGCAGGAGGCAGCAGTTTTGAAGACCCAGCTGGCCAGCCATCAGCAGCAGCTGCGTGCCAGCCAGGAGCTCCTCAGCCACACCAGCAAGCAGGCTGCGGGCTTCGTGGCGGAGCAGGTGGAGCTCGGCCAGCAGCGCGTGGAGTGCTGCCAACAGGAGCAGCAGCAGTGCGCGGCCCAGGCAAAGGCGCTGCAGCAGCAGGCTGTGCTGCTGGAGGCGCTGTTGCAGCAGGGCAGCGCATCTGCAGCAGCTCTGCAGCAAGCGGCCTCCGAGCGTGTCCTTCTGGAGAGCAGCAAGGCAGATGCAGATGCTGCGGTGCTGCAGCTGCAAGCCGACTTGGCCGCTGCCCAGCAGCAAGCCAGCCAGCACAGGCAAGAGGCGGAGCGCGCAGAAGAGGCGCGCACCGCTGAGGCAGCAGAGACGGCAGCGCTCCATGTTGCCCTGACCACAGCACAGCGCGAGGCTGCAGGGCGAGTGGCAGAGCTGCAGGAGGCCTTGTCTGCAGCCCAGCAAGAGGCACAACGCGCAGGTGCAGCACATGCCAGCCTGTCTGCAGAGGTGGCCGCGCTGCAGTCTGCCCTGAGCACAGCGCAGCAGGAAGGGGAACGGACTGGAGTGCTGCATGCCGCATTGACAGCCGCACAGCAGGAGGCCCTCGCAGCAGCTCAGCAGCAAGTCAGCAGCAGCCAGGAGCAGATCGCTACGCTGCAGGCATCGCTCGCTGCAGCACAGCAGGATGCTAACCGAGGCCAGGACCAGATCGCTGCACTGCAAGAAAGCCTTGCTGCTGCTGAGCAAAAGACCAGCCAAGGCCAAGAACAGATTGCCACACTGCAGAAATCACTTGAAGCAGCTCAGCAGGACGCTAGCCGAGGCCAGGACCAGATCGCTGCACTGCAAGCGTCTCTCTCCACCTCTCAGCAGGAGGCCAGCCAAGGCCAAGAACAGATTGCCACACTGCAGAAATCACTTGAAGCAGCTCAGCAGGACGCTAGCCGAGGCCAGGACCAGATCGCTGCACTGCAAGCGTCTCTCTCCACCTCTCAGCAGGAGGCCAGCCAAGGCCAAGAACAGATTGCCACACTGCAGAAATCACTTGAAGCAGCTCAGCAGGACGCTAGCCGAGGCCAGGACCAGATCGCTGCGCTGCAGTCTTCTCTTGCTGCAGCAGAGCAGGAAGCTGCCTCTGTCAAGGCAGAGAATGATGAGGCGCGCACAGCATTGGAGCAGCTCAGGTGTGAGAAGAATGGTAGCCTGCTGAGCTGAATGTTTGAAAACCCAGCAGATCTGTGCTGAGTGTTCTCAAGATCTGTTGGGGTTGGCCCTCTTGCTAGTATGCCAGATGCTGACGTGCAAGCACTCAGATTTGGTGCATCGAGCTCCTGTTTTGCATTAAAATTCCCAGCTCATGATGCTGAGAGCCTTGTTTTGATTCCTCCTTATCATCCAGCTGACTGTACTGTGTGCAACCCCCTGACCAGGCTGGACTTGGACCAGCTGTGTGCTGATGCTGGAGGCGTCCCATTCCAAAGTGCCCGAACCGCAGCACCAGAGGGCCAGGGCTTGGTCAGGGAAGACACTGTGGGGGCAGCTCCCTCTGCAGCAGACAGCCGCTCTGCAGCTTCCGCCAATGTAGCCTCCGCTGCACAGGCACTGCGCACGCACTCTGCGCAGGTGAGCTATCTCAGCATCAGAGCTGTGTCTCCTGATTGCTTGCTAGCTAGCGAGCTCTGCAGACCCTGTCATCTTGCTTGCCTGCCAAACAAGTGGACCTGGGGAGTGGACTACCAAGCATTCTTCCCTGTCATATTTGTTGCTCATCGCAGGCTGCCAGTCACATCCATGCCCTGAACTCGCGCGTAGCTGCCTCAGCTGCTGCCTTGGATGCCTCCCAAGCAGAGGCCCAAACTGCCCAGGCAGCATCTGAGCAGCTTGCCAGTGAGAAGCAGGAGCTGCAGGCCAAGGTAAGACTGTGAAGCTCACCATGCAGGATCTCGTTCAGGTGTTTGCAGAGTGTCTGGTGCATCCCCTAGGATATCCTCGTGTGTAAGACAGGATGGCAGTTAGACTTGGATGGTCTGGCAGATTGCACCTGCTTTGGCTGGAGGAAGAGAGTTTGTCCACACAAACTTTCTTTGGGGGCTTCTGTCAATGGAAATGTCTGCACTTCCCTTCCTCACAGATTGAGGCCCTGAGCGCCGAGCATAGCCAGGGTCTGCAACAGCTGGAGCACCAGATTGCTTCCCTGCAAGCCGAGCTGTCTGCTCAGGAGCAGGAGGCAGCAGTTTTGAAGACCCAGCTGGCCAGCCATCAGCAGCAGCTGCGTGCCAGCCAGGAGCTCCTCAGCCACACCAGCAAGCAGGCTGCGGGCTTCGTGGCGGAGCAGGTGGAGCTCGGCCAGCAGCGCGTGGAGTGCTGCCAACAGGAGCAGCAGCAGTGCGCGGCCCAGGCAGAGGCGCTGCAGCAGCAGGCTGTGCTGCTGGAGGCGCTGTTGCAGCAGGGCAGCGCATCTGCAGCAGCTCTGCAGCAAGCGGCCTCCGAGCGTGTCCTTCTGGAGAGCAGCAAGGCAGATGCAGATGCTGCGGTGCTGCAGCTGCAAGCCGACTTGGCCGCTGCCCAGCAGCAAGCCAGCCAGCACAGGCAAGAGGCGGAGCGCGCAGAAGAGGCGCGCACCGCTGAGGCAGCAGAGACGGCAGCGCTCCATGTTGCCCTGACCACAGCACAGCGCGAGGCTGCAGGGCGAGTGGCAGAGCTGCAGGAGGCCTTGTCTGCAGCCCAGCAAGAGGCACAACGCGCAGGTGCAGCACATGCCAGCCTGTCTGCAGAGGTGGCCGCGCTGCAGTCTGCCCTGAGCACAGCGCAGCAGGAAGGGGAACGGACTGGAGTGCTGCATGCCGCATTGACAGCCGCACAGCAGGAGGCCCTCGCAGCAGCTCAGCAGCAAGTCAGCAGCAGCCAGGAGCAGATCGCTACGCTGCAGGCATCGCTCGCTGCAGCACAGCAGGATGCTAACCGAGGCCAGGACCAGATCGCTGCACTGCAAGAAAGCCTTGCTGCTGCTGAGCAAAAGACCAGCCAAGGCCAAGAACAGATTGCCACACTGCAGAAATCACTTGAAGCAGCTCAGCAGGACGCTAGCCGAGGCCAGGACCAGATCGCTGCACTGCAAGCGTCTCTCTCCACCTCTCAGCAGGAGGCCAGCCAAGGCCAAGAACAGATTGCCACACTGCAGAAATCACTTGAAGCAGCTCAGCAGGACGCTAGCCGAGGCCAGGACCAGATCGCTGCACTGCAAGCGTCTCTCTCCACCTCTCAGCAGGAGGCCAGCCAAGGCCAAGAACAGATTGCCACACTGCAGAAATCACTTGAAGCAGCTCAGCAGGACGCTAGCCGAGGCCAGGACCAGATCGCTGCGCTGCAGTCTTCTCTTGCTGCAGCAGAGCAGGAAGCTGCCTCTGTCAAGGCAGAGAATGATGAGGCGCGCACAGCATTGGAGCAGCTCAGGTGTGAGAAGAATGGTAGCCTGCTGAGCTGAATGTTTGAAAACCCAGCAGATCTGTGCTGAGTGTTCTCAAGATCTGTTGGGGTTGGCCCTCTTGCTAGTATGCCAGATGCTGACGTGCAAGCACTCAGATTTGGTGCATCGAGCTCCTGTTTTGCATTAAAATTCCCAGCTCATGATGCTGAGAGCCTTGTTTTGATTCCTCCTTATCATCCAGCTGACTGTACTGTGTGCAACCCCCTGACCAGGCTGGACTTGGACCAGCTGTGTGCTGATGCTGGAGGCGTCCCATTCCAAAGTGCCCGAACCGCAGCACCAGAGGGCCAGGGCTTGGTCAGGGAAGACACTGTGGGGGCAGCTCCCTCTGCAGCAGACAGCCGCTCTGCAGCTTCCGCCAATGTAGCCTCCGCTGCACAGGCACTGCGCACGCACTCTGCGCAGGTGAGCTATCTCAGCATCAGAGCTGTGTCTCCTGATTGCTTGCTAGCTAGCGAGCTCTGCAGACCCTGTCATCTTGCTTGCCTGCCAAACAAGTGGACCTGGGGAGTGGACTACCAAGCATTCTTCCCTGTCATATTTGTTGCTCATCGCAGGCTGCCAGTCACATCCATGCCCTGAACTCGCGCGTAGCTGCCTCAGCTGCTGCCTTGGATGCCTCCCAAGCAGAGGCCCAAACTGCCCAGGCAGCATCTGAGCAGCTTGCCAGTGAGAAGCAGGAGCTGCAGGCCAAGGTAAGACTGTGAAGCTCACCATGCAGGATCTCGTTCAGGTGTTTGCAGAGTGTCTGGTGCATCCCCTAGGATATCCTCGTGTGTAAGACAGGATGGCAGTTAGACTTGGATGGTCTGGCAGATTGCACCTGCTTTGGCTGGAGGAAGAGAGTTTGTCCACACAAACTTTCTTTGGGGGCTTCTGTCAATGGAAATGTCTGCACTTCCCTTCCTCACAGATTGAGGCCCTGAGCGCCGAGCATAGCCAGGGTCTGCAACAGCTGGAGCACCAGATTGCTTCCCTGCAAGCCGAGCTGTCTGCTCAGGAGCAGGAGGCAGCAGTTTTGAAGACCCAGCTGGCCAGCCATCAGCAGCAGCTGCGTGCCAGCCAGGAGCTCCTCAGCCACACCAGCAAGCAGGCTGCGGGCTTCGTGGCGGAGCAGGTGGAGCTCGGCCAGCAGCGCGTGGAGTGCTGCCAACAGGAGCAGCAGCAGTGCGCGGCCCAGGCAGAGGCGCTGCAGCAGCAGGCTGTGCTGCTGGAGGCGCTGTTGCAGCAGGGCAGCGCATCTGCAGCAGCTCTGCAGCAAGCGGCCTCCGAGCGTGTCCTTCTGGAGAGCAGCAAGGCAGATGCAGATGCTGCGGTGCTGCAGCTGCAAGCCGACTTGGCCGCTGCCCAGCAGCAAGCCAGCCAGCACAGGCAAGAGGCGGAGCGCGCAGAAGAGGCGCGCACCGCTGAGGCAGCAGAGACGGCAGCGCTCCATGTTGCCCTGACCACAGCACAGCGCGAGGCTGCAGGGCGAGTGGCAGAGCTGCAGGAGGCCTTGTCTGCAGCCCAGCAAGAGGCACAACGCGCAGGTGCAGCACATGCCAGCCTGTCTGCAGAGGTGGCCGCGCTGCAGTCTGCCCTGAGCACAGCGCAGCAGGAAGGGGAACGGACTGGAGTGCTGCATGCCGCATTGACAGCCGCACAGCAGGAGGCCCTCGCAGCAGCTCAGCAGCAAGTCAGCAGCAGCCAGGAGCAGATCGCTACGCTGCAGGCATCGCTCGCTGCAGCACAGCAGGATGCTAACCGAGGCCAGGACCAGATCGCTGCACTGCAAGAAAGCCTTGCTGCTGCTGAGCAAAAGACCAGCCAAGGCCAAGAACAGATTGCCACACTGCAGAAATCACTTGAAGCAGCTCAGCAGGACGCTAGCCGAGGCCAGGACCAGATCGCTGCACTGCAAGCGTCTCTCTCCACCTCTCAGCAGGAGGCCAGCCAAGGCCAAGAACAGATTGCCACACTGCAGAAATCACTTGAAGCAGCTCAGCAGGACGCTAGCCGAGGCCAGGACCAGATCGCTGCACTGCAAGCGTCTCTCTCCACCTCTCAGCAGGAGGCCAGCCAAGGCCAAGAACAGATTGCCACACTGCAGAAATCACTTGAAGCAGCTCAGCAGGACGCTAGCCGAGGCCAGGACCAGATCGCTGCGCTGCAGTCTTCTCTTGCTGCAGCAGAGCAGGAAGCTGCCTCTGTCAAGGCAGAGAATGATGAGGCGCGCACAGCATTGGAGCAGCTCAGGTGTGAGAAGAATGGTAGCCTGCTGAGCTGAATGTTTGAAAACCCAGCAGATCTGTGCTGAGTGTTCTCAAGATCTGTTGGGGTTGGCCCTCTTGCTAGTATGCCAGATGCTGACGTGCAAGCACTCAGATTTGGTGCATCGAGCTCCTGTTTTGCATTAAAATTCCCAGCTCATGATGCTGAGAGCCTTGTTTTGATTCCTCCTTATCATCCAGCTGACTGTACTGTGTGCAACCCCCTGACCAGGCTGGACTTGGACCAGCTGTGTGCTGATGCTGGAGGCGTCCCATTCCAAAGTGCCCGAACCGCAGCACCAGAGGGCCAGGGCTTGGTCAGGGAAGACACTGTGGGGGCAGCTCCCTCTGCAGCAGACAGCCGCTCTGCAGCTTCCGCCAATGTAGCCTCCGCTGCACAGGCACTGCGCACGCACTCTGCGCAGGTGAGCTATCTCAGCATCAGAGCTGTGTCTCCTGATTGCTTGCTAGCTAGCGAGCTCTGCAGACCCTGTCATCTTGCTTGCCTGCCAAACAAGTGGACCTGGGGAGTGGACTACCAAGCATTCTTCCCTGTCATATTTGTTGCTCATCGCAGGCTGCCAGTCACATCCATGCCCTGAACTCGCGCGTAGCTGCCTCAGCTGCTGCCTTGGATGCCTCCCAAGCAGAGGCCCAAACTGCCCAGGCAGCATCTGAGCAGCTTGCCAGTGAGAAGCAGGAGCTGCAGGCCAAGGTAAGACTGTGAAGCTCACCATGCAGGATCTCGTTCAGGTGTTTGCAGAGTGTCTGGTGCATCCCCTAGGATATCCTCGTGTGTAAGACAGGATGGCAGTTAGACTTGGATGGTCTGGCAGATTGCACCTGCTTTGGCTGGAGGAAGAGAGTTTGTCCACACAAACTTTCTTTGGGGGCTTCTGTCAATGGAAATGTCTGCACTTCCCTTCCTCACAGATTGAGGCCCTGAGCGCCGAGCATAGCCAGGGTCTGCAACAGCTGGAGCACCAGATTGCTTCCCTGCAAGCCGAGCTGTCTGCTCAGGAGCAGGAGGCAGCAGTTTTGAAGACCCAGCTGGCCAGCCATCAGCAGCAGCTGCGTGCCAGCCAGGAGCTCCTCAGCCACACCAGCAAGCAGGCTGCGGGCTTCGTGGCGGAGCAGGTGGAGCTCGGCCAGCAGCGCGTGGAGTGCTGCCAACAGGAGCAGCAGCAGTGCGCGGCCCAGGCAGAGGCGCTGCAGCAGCAGGCTGTGCTGCTGGAGGCGCTGTTGCAGCAGGGCAGCGCATCTGCAGCAGCTCTGCAGCAAGCGGCCTCCGAGCGTGTCCTTCTGGAGAGCAGCAAGGCAGATGCAGATGCTGCGGTGCTGCAGCTGCAAGCCGACTTGGCCGCTGCCCAGCAGCAAGCCAGCCAGCACAGGCAAGAGGCGGAGCGCGCAGAAGAGGCGCGCACCGCTGAGGCAGCAGAGACGGCAGCGCTCCATGTTGCCCTGACCACAGCACAGCGCGAGGCTGCAGGGCGAGTGGCAGAGCTGCAGGAGGCCTTGTCTGCAGCCCAGCAAGAGGCACAACGCGCAGGTGCAGCACATGCCAGCCTGTCTGCAGAGGTGGCCGCGCTGCAGTCTGCCCTGAGCACAGCGCAGCAGGAAGGGGAACGGACTGGAGTGCTGCATGCCGCATTGACAGCCGCACAGCAGGAGGCCCTCGCAGCAGCTCAGCAGCAAGTCAGCAGCAGCCAGGAGCAGATCGCTACGCTGCAGGCATCGCTCGCTGCAGCACAGCAGGATGCTAACCGAGGCCAGGACCAGATCGCTGCACTGCAAGAAAGCCTTGCTGCTGCTGAGCAAAAGACCAGCCAAGGCCAAGAACAGATTGCCACACTGCAGAAATCACTTGAAGCAGCTCAGCAGGACGCTAGCCGAGGCCAGGACCAGATCGCTGCACTGCAAGCGTCTCTCTCCACCTCTCAGCAGGAGGCCAGCCAAGGCCAAGAACAGATTGCCACACTGCAGAAATCACTTGAAGCAGCTCAGCAGGACGCTAGCCGAGGCCAGGACCAGATCGCTGCACTGCAAGCGTCTCTCTTTACCTCTCAGCAGGAGGCCAGCCAAGGCCAAGAACAGATTGCCACACTGCAGAAATCACTTGAAGCAGCTCAGCAGGACGCTAGCCGAGGCCAGGACCAGATCGCTGCGCTGCAGTCTTCTCTTGCTGCAGCAGAGCAGGAAGCTGCCTCTGTCAAGGCAGAGAATGATGAGGCGCGCACAGCATTGGAGCAGCTCAGGTGTGAGAAGAATGGTAGCCTGCTGAGCTGAATGTTTGAAAACCCAGCAGATCTGTGCTGAGTGTTCTCAAGATCTGTTGGGGTTGGCCCTCTTGCTAGTATGCCAGATGCTGACGTGCAAGCACTCAGATTTGGTGCATCGAGCTCCTGTTTTGCATTAAAATTCCCAGCTCATGATGCTGAGAGCCTTGTTTTGATTCCTCCTTATCATCCAGCTGACTGTACTGTGTGCAACCCCCTGACCAGGCTGGACTTGGACCAGCTGTGTGCTGATGCTGGAGGCGTCCCATTCCAAAGTGCCCGAACCGCAGCACCAGAGGGCCAGGGCTTGGTCAGGGAAGACACTGTGGGGGCAGCTCCCTCTGCAGCAGACAGCCGCTCTGCAGCTTCCGCCAATGTAGCCTCCGCTGCACAGGCACTGCGCACGCACTCTGCGCAGGTGAGCTATCTCAGCATCAGAGCTGTGTCTCCTGATTGCTTGCTAGCTAGCGAGCTCTGCAGACCCTGTCATCTTGCTTGCCTGCCAAACAAGTGGACCTGGGGAGTGGACTACCAAGCATTCTTCCCTGTCATATTTGTTGCTCATCGCAGGCTGCCAGTCACATCCATGCCCTGAACTCGCGCGTAGCTGCCTCAGCTGCTGCCTTGGATGCCTCCCAAGCAGAGGCCCAAACTGCCCAGGCAGCATCTGAGCAGCTTGCCAGTGAGAAGCAGGAGCTGCAGGCCAAGGTAAGACTGTGAAGCTCACCATGCAGGATCTCGTTCAGGTGTTTGCAGAGTGTCTGGTGCATCCCCTAGGATATCCTCGTGTGTAAGACAGGATGGCAGTTAGACTTGGATGGTCTGGCAGATTGCACCTGCTTTGGCTGGAGGAAGAGAGTTTGTCCACACAAACTTTCTTTGGGGGCTTCTGTCAATGGAAATGTCTGCACTTCCCTTCCTCACAGATTGAGGCCCTGAGCGCCGAGCATAGCCAGGGTCTGCAACAGCTGGAGCACCAGATTGCTTCCCTGCAAGCCGAGCTGTCTGCTCAGGAGCAGGAGGCAGCAGTTTTGAAGACCCAGCTGGCCAGCCATCAGCAGCAGCTGCGTGCCAGCCAGGAGCTCCTCAGCCACACCAGCAAGCAGGCTGCGGGCTTCGTGGCGGAGCAGGTGGAGCTCGGCCAGCAGCGCGTGGAGTGCTGCCAACAGGAGCAGCAGCAGTGCGCGGCCCAGGCAGAGGCGCTGCAGCAGCAGGCTGTGCTGCTGGAGGCGCTGTTGCAGCAGGGCAGCGCATCTGCAGCAGCTCTGCAGCAAGCGGCCTCCGAGCGTGTCCTTCTGGAGAGCAGCAAGGCAGATGCAGATGCTGCGGTGCTGCAGCTGCAAGCCGACTTGGCCGCTGCCCAGCAGCAAGCCAGCCAGCACAGGCAAGAGGCGGAGCGCGCAGAAGAGGCGCGCACCGCTGAGGCAGCAGAGACGGCAGCGCTCCATGTTGCCCTGACCACAGCACAGCGCGAGGCTGCAGGGCGAGTGGCAGAGCTGCAGGAGGCCTTGTCTGCAGCCCAGCAAGAGGCACAACGCGCAGGTGCAGCACATGCCAGCCTGTCTGCAGAGGTGGCCGCGCTGCAGTCTGCCCTGAGCACAGCGCAGCAGGAAGGGGAACGGACTGGAGTGCTGCATGCCGCATTGACAGCCGCACAGCAGGAGGCCCTCGCAGCAGCTCAGCAGCAAGTCAGCAGCAGCCAGGAGCAGATCGCTACGCTGCAGGCATCGCTCGCTGCAGCACAGCAGGATGCTAACCGAGGCCAGGACCAGATCGCTGCACTGCAAGAAAGCCTTGCTGCTGCTGAGCAAAAGACCAGCCAAGGCCAAGAACAGATTGCCACACTGCAGAAATCACTTGAAGCAGCTCAGCAGGACGCTAGCCGAGGCCAGGACCAGATCGCTGCACTGCAAGCGTCTCTCTCCACCTCTCAGCAGGAGGCCAGCCAAGGCCAAGAACAGATTGCCACACTGCAGAAATCACTTGAAGCAGCTCAGCAGGACGCTAGCCGAGGCCAGGACCAGATCGCTGCACTGCAAGCGTCTCTCTCCACCTCTCAGCAGGAGGCCAGCCAAGGCCAAGAACAGATTGCCACACTGCAGAAATCACTTGAAGCAGCTCAGCAGGACGCTAGCCGAGGCCAGGACCAGATCGCTGCGCTGCAGTCTTCTCTTGCTGCAGCAGAGCAGGAAGCTGCCTCTGTCAAGGCAGAGAATGATGAGGCGCGCACAGCATTGGAGCAGCTCAGGTGTGAGAAGAATGGTAGCCTGCTGAGCTGAATGTTTGAAAACCCAGCAGATCTGTGCTGAGTGTTCTCAAGATCTGTTGGGGTTGGCCCTCTTGCTAGTATGCCAGATGCTGACGTGCAAGCACTCAGATTTGGTGCATCGAGCTCCTGTTTTGCATTAAAATTCCCAGCTCATGATGCTGAGAGCCTTGTTTTGATTCCTCCTTATCATCCAGCTGACTGTACTGTGTGCAACCCCCTGACCAGGCTGGACTTGGACCAGCTGTGTGCTGATGCTGGAGGCGTCCCATTCCAAAGTGCCCGAACCGCAGCACCAGAGGGCCAGGGCTTGGTCAGGGAAGACACTGTGGGGGCAGCTCCCTCTGCAGCAGACAGCCGCTCTGCAGCTTCCGCCAATGTAGCCTCCGCTGCACAGGCACTGCGCACGCACTCTGCGCAGGTGAGCTATCTCAGCATCAGAGCTGTGTCTCCTGATTGCTTGCTAGCTAGCGAGCTCTGCAGACCCTGTCATCTTGCTTGCCTGCCAAACAAGTGGACCTGGGGAGTGGACTACCAAGCATTCTTCCCTGTCATATTTGTTGCTCATCGCAGGCTGCCAGTCACATCCATGCCCTGAACTCGCGCGTAGCTGCCTCAGCTGCTGCCTTGGATGCCTCCCAAGCAGAGGCCCAAACTGCCCAGGCAGCATCTGAGCAGCTTGCCAGTGAGAAGCAGGAGCTGCAGGCCAAGGTAAGACTGTGAAGCTCACCATGCAGGATCTCGTTCAGGTGTTTGCAGAGTGTCTGGTGCATCCCCTAGGATATCCTCGTGTGTAAGACAGGATGGCAGTTAGACTTGGATGGTCTGGCAGATTGCACCTGCTTTGGCTGGAGGAAGAGAGTTTGTCCACACAAACTTTCTTTGGGGGCTTCTGTCAATGGAAATGTCTGCACTTCCCTTCCTCACAGATTGAGGCCCTGAGCGCCGAGCATAGCCAGGGTCTGCAACAGCTGGAGCACCAGATTGCTTCCCTGCAAGCCGAGCTGTCTGCTCAGGAGCAGGAGGCAGCAGTTTTGAAGACCCAGCTGGCCAGCCATCAGCAGCAGCTGCGTGCCAGCCAGGAGCTCCTCAGCCACACCAGCAAGCAGGCTGCGGGCTTCGTGGCGGAGCAGGTGGAGCTCGGCCAGCAGCGCGTGGAGTGCTGCCAACAGGAGCAGCAGCAGTGCGCGGCCCAGGCAGAGGCGCTGCAGCAGCAGGCTGTGCTGCTGGAGGCGCTGTTGCAGCAGGGCAGCGCATCTGCAGCAGCTCTGCAGCAAGCGGCCTCCGAGCGTGTCCTTCTGGAGAGCAGCAAGGCAGATGCAGATGCTGCGGTGCTGCAGCTGCAAGCCGACTTGGCCGCTGCCCAGCAGCAAGCCAGCCAGCACAGGCAAGAGGCGGAGCGCGCAGAAGAGGCGCGCACCGCTGAGGCAGCAGAGACGGCAGCGCTCCATGTTGCCCTGACCACAGCACAGCGCGAGGCTGCAGGGCGAGTGGCAGAGCTGCAGGAGGCCTTGTCTGCAGCCCAGCAAGAGGCACAACGCGCAGGTGCAGCACATGCCAGCCTGTCTGCAGAGGTGGCCGCGCTGCAGTCTGCCCTGAGCACAGCGCAGCAGGAAGGGGAACGGACTGGAGTGCTGCATGCCGCATTGACAGCCGCACAGCAGGAGGCCCTCGCAGCAGCTCAGCAGCAAGTCAGCAGCAGCCAGGAGCAGATCGCTACGCTGCAGGCATCGCTCGCTGCAGCACAGCAGGATGCTAGCCGAGGCCAGGACCAGATCGCTGCACTGCAAGAAAGCCTTGCTGCTGCTGAGCAAAAGACCAGCCAAGGCCAAGAACAGATTGCCACACTGCAGAAATCACTTGAAGCAGCTCAGCAGGACGCTAGCCGAGGCCAGGACCAGATCGCTGCACTGCAAGCGTCTCTCTCCACCTCTCAGCAGGAGGCCAGCCAAGGCCAAGAACAGATTGCCACACTGCAGAAATCACTTGAAGCAGCTCAGCAGGACGCTAGCCGAGGCCAGGACCAGATCGCTGCGCTGCAGTCTTCTCTTGCTGCAGCAGAGCAGGAAGCTGCCTCTGTCAAGGCAGAGAATGATGAGGCGCGCACAGCATTGGAGCAGCTCAGGTGTGAGAAGAATGGTAGCCTGCTGAGCTGAATGTTTGAAAACCCAGCAGATCTGTGCTGAGTGTTCTCAAGATCTGTTGGGGTTGGCCCTCTTGCTAGTATGCCAGATGCTGACGTGCAAGCACTCAGATTTGGTGCATCGAGCTCCTGTTTTGCATTAAAATTCCCAGCTCATGATGCTGAGAGCCTTGTTTTGATTCCTCCTTATCATCCAGCTGACTGTACTGTGTGCAACCCCCTGACCAGGCTGGACTTGGACCAGCTGTGTGCTGATGCTGGAGGCGTCCCATTCCAAAGTGCCCGAACCGCAGCACCAGAGGGCCAGGGCTTGGTCAGGGAAGACACTGTGGGGGCAGCTCCCTCTGCAGCAGACAGCCGCTCTGCAGCTTCCGCCAATGTAGCCTCCGCTGCACAGGCACTGCGCACGCACTCTGCGCAGGTGAGCTATCTCAGCATCAGAGCTGTGTCTCCTGATTGCTTGCTAGCTAGCGAGCTCTGCAGACCCTGTCATCTTGCTTGCCTGCCAAACAAGTGGACCTGGGGAGTGGACTACCAAGCATTCTTCCCTGTCATATTTGTTGCTCATCGCAGGCTGCCAGTCACATCCATGCCCTGAACTCGCGCGTAGCTGCCTCAGCTGCTGCCTTGGATGCCTCCCAAGCAGAGGCCCAAACTGCCCAGGCAGCATCTGAGCAGCTTGCCAGTGAGAAGCAGGAGCTGCAGGCCAAGGTAAGACTGTGAAGCTCACCATGCAGGATCTCGTTCAGGTGTTTGCAGAGTGTCTGGTGCATCCCCTAGGATATCCTCGTGTGTAAGACAGGATGGCAGTTAGACTTGGATGGTCTGGCAGATTGCACCTGCTTTGGCTGGAGGAAGAGAGTTTGTCCACACAAACTTTCTTTGGGGGCTTCTGTCAATGGAAATGTCTGCACTTCCCTTCCTCACAGATTGAGGCCCTGAGCGCCGAGCATAGCCAGGGTCTGCAACAGCTGGAGCACCAGATTGCTTCCCTGCAAGCCGAGCTGTCTGCTCAGGAGCAGGAGGCAGCAGTTTTGAAGACCCAGCTGGCCAGCCATCAGCAGCAGCTGCGTGCCAGCCAGGAGCTCCTCAGCCACACCAGCAAGCAGGCTGCGGGCTTCGTGGCGGAGCAGGTGGAGCTCGGCCAGCAGCGCGTGGAGTGCTGCCAACAGGAGCAGCAGCAGTGCGCGGCCCAGGCAGAGGCGCTGCAGCAGCAGGCTGTGCTGCTGGAGGCGCTGTTGCAGCAGGGCAGCGCATCTGCAGCAGCTCTGCAGCAAGCGGCCTCCGAGCGTGTCCTTCTGGAGAGCAGCAAGGCAGATGCAGATGCTGCGGTGCTGCAGCTGCAAGCCGACTTGGCCGCTGCCCAGCAGCAAGCCAGCCAGCACAGGCAAGAGGCGGAGCGCGCAGAAGAGGCGCGCACCGCTGAGGCAGCAGAGACGGCAGCGCTCCATGTTGCCCTGACCACAGCACAGCGCGAGGCTGCAGGGCGAGTGGCAGAGCTGCAGGAGGCCTTGTCTGCAGCCCAGCAAGAGGCACAACGCGCAGGTGCAGCACATGCCAGCCTGTCTGCAGAGGTGGCCGCGCTGCAGTCTGCCCTGAGCACAGCGCAGCAGGAAGGGGAACGGACTGGAGTGCTGCATGCCGCATTGACAGCCGCACAGCAGGAGGCCCTCGCAGCAGCTCAGCAGCAAGTCAGCAGCAGCCAGGAGCAGATCGCTACGCTGCAGGCATCGCTCGCTGCAGCACAGCAGGATGCTAGCCGAGGCCAGGACCAGATCGCTGCACTGCAAGAAAGCCTTGCTGCTGCTGAGCAAAAGACCAGCCAAGGCCAAGAACAGATTGCCACACTGCAGAAATCACTTGAAGCAGCTCAGCAGGACGCTAGCCGAGGCCAGGACCAGATCGCTGCACTGCAAGCGTCTCTCTCCACCTCTCAGCAGGAGGCCAGCCAAGGCCAAGAACAGATTGCCACACTGCAGAAATCACTTGAAGCAGCTCAGCAGGACGCTAGCCGAGGCCAGGACCAGATCGCTGCACTGCAAGCGTCTCTCTCCACCTCTCAGCAGGAGGCCAGCCAAGGCCAAGAACAGATTGCCACACTGCAGAAATCACTTGAAGCAGCTCAGCAGGACGCTAGCCGAGGCCAGGACCAGATCGCTGCGCTGCAGTCTTCTCTTGCTGCAGCAGAGCAGGAAGCTGCCTCTGTCAAGGCAGAGAATGATGAGGCGCGCACAGCATTGGAGCAGCTCAGGTGTGAGAAGAATGGTAGCCTGCTGAGCTGAATGTTTGAAAACCCAGCAGATCTGTGCTGAGTGTTCTCAAGATCTGTTGGGGTTGGCCCTCTTGCTAGTATGCCAGATGCTGACGTGCAAGCACTCAGATTTGGTGCATCGAGCTCCTGTTTTGCATTAAAATTCCCAGCTCATGATGCTGAGAGCCTTGTTTTGATTCCTCCTTATCATCCAGCTGACTGTACTGTGTGCAACCCCCTGACCAGGCTGGACTTGGACCAGCTGTGTGCTGATGCTGGAGGCGTCCCATTCCAAAGTGCCCGAACCGCAGCACCAGAGGGCCAGGGCTTGGTCAGGGAAGACACTGTGGGGGCAGCTCCCTCTGCAGCAGACAGCCGCTCTGCAGCTTCCGCCAATGTAGCCTCCGCTGCACAGGCACTGCGCACGCACTCTGCGAAGGTGAGCTATCTCAGCATCAGAGCTGTGTCTCCTGATTGCTTGCTAGCTAGCGAGCTCTGCAGACCCTGTCATCTTGCTTGCCTGCCAAACAAGTGGACCTGGGGAGTGGACTACCAAGCATTCTTCCCTGTCATATTTGTTGCTCATCGCAGGCTGCCAGTCACATCCATGCCCTGAACTCGCGCGTAGCTGCCTCAGCTGCTGCCTTGGATGCCTCCCAAGCAGAGGCCCAAACTGCCCAGGCAGCATCTGAGCAGCTTGCCAGTGAGAAGCAGGAGCTGCAGGCCAAGGTAAGACTGTGAAGCTCACCATGCAGGATCTCGTTCAGGTGTTTGCAGAGTGTCTGGTGCATCCCCTAGGATATCCTCGTGTGTAAGACAGGATGGCAGTTAGACTTGGATGGTCTGGCAGATTGCACCTGCTTTGGCTGGAGGAAGAGAGTTTGTCCACACAAACTTTCTTTGGGGGCTTCTGTCAATGGAAATGTCTGCACTTCCCTTCCTCACAGATTGAGGCCCTGAGCGCCGAGCATAGCCAGGGTCTGCAACAGCTGGAGCACCAGATTGCTTCCCTGCAAGCCGAGCTGTCTGCTCAGGAGCAGGAGGCAGCAGTTTTGAAGACCCAGCTGGCCAGCCATCAGCAGCAGCTGCGTGCCAGCCAGGAGCTCCTCAGCCACACCAGCAAGCAGGCTGCGGGCTTCGTGGCGGAGCAGGTGGAGCTCGGCCAGCAGCGCGTGGAGTGCTGCCAACAGGAGCAGCAGCAGTGCGCGGCCCAGGCAGAGGCGCTGCAGCAGCAGGCTGTGCTGCTGGAGGCGCTGTTGCAGCAGGGCAGCGCATCTGCAGCAGCTCTGCAGCAAGCGGCCTCCGAGCGTGTCCTTCTGGAGAGCAGCAAGGCAGATGCAGATGCTGCGGTGCTGCAGCTGCAAGCCGACTTGGCCGCTGCCCAGCAGCAAGCCAGCCAGCACAGGCAAGAGGCGGAGCGCGCAGAAGAGGCGCGCACCGCTGAGGCAGCAGAGACGGCAGCGCTCCATGTTGCCCTGACCACAGCACAGCGCGAGGCTGCAGGGCGAGTGGCAGAGCTGCAGGAGGCCTTGTCTGCAGCCCAGCAAGAGGCACAACGCGCAGGTGCAGCACATGCCAGCCTGTCTGCAGAGGTGGCCGCGCTGCAGTCTGCCCTGAGCACAGCGCAGCAGGAAGGGGAACGGACTGGAGTGCTGCATGCCGCATTGACAGCCGCACAGCAGGAGGCCCTCGCAGCAGCTCAGCAGCAAGTCAGCAGCAGCCAGGAGCAGATCGCTACGCTGCAGGCATCGCTCGCTGCAGCACAGCAGGATGCTAGCCGAGGCCAGGACCAGATCGCTGCACTGCAAGAAAGCCTTGCTGCTGCTGAGCAAAAGACCAGCCAAGGCCAAGAACAGATTGCCACACTGCAGAAATCACTTGAAGCAGCTCAGCAGGACGCTAGCCGAGGCCAGGACCAGATCGCTGCACTGCAAGCGTCTCTCTCCACCTCTCAGCAGGAGGCCAGCCAAGGCCAAGAACAGATTGCCACACTGCAGAAATCACTTGAAGCAGCTCAGCAGGACGCTAGCCGAGGCCAGGACCAGATCGCTGCACTGCAAGCGTCTCTCTCCACCTCTCAGCAGGAGGCCAGCCAAGGCCAAGAACAGATTGCCACACTGCAGAAATCACTTGAAGCAGCTCAGCAGGACGCTAGCCGAGGCCAGGACCAGATCGCTGCGCTGCAGTCTTCTCTTGCTGCAGCAGAGCAGGAAGCTGCCTCTGTCAAGGCAGAGAATGATGAGGCGCGCACAGCATTGGAGCAGCTCAGGTGTGAGAAGAATGGTAGCCTGCTGAGCTGAATGTTTGAAAACCCAGCAGATCTGTGCTGAGTGTTCTCAAGATCTGTTGGGGTTGGCCCTCTTGCTAGTATGCCAGATGCTGACGTGCAAGCACTCAGATTTGGTGCATCGAGCTCCTGTTTTGCATTAAAATTCCCAGCTCATGATGCTGAGAGCCTTGTTTTGATTCCTCCTTATCATCCAGCTGACTGTACTGTGTGCAACCCCCTGACCAGGCTGGACTTGGACCAGCTGTGTGCTGATGCTGGAGGCGTCCCATTCCAAAGTGCCCGAACCGCAGCACCAGAGGGCCAGGGCTTGGTCAGGGAAGACACTGTGGGGGCAGCTCCCTCTGCAGCAGACAGCCGCTCTGCAGCTTCCGCCAATGTAGCCTCCGCTGCACAGGCACTGCGCACGCACTCTGCGCAGGTGAGCTATCTCAGCATCAGAGCTGTGTCTCCTGATTGCTTGCTAGCTAGCGAGCTCTGCAGACCCTGTCATCTTGCTTGCCTGCCAAACAAGTGGACCTGGGGAGTGGACTACCAAGCATTCTTCCCTGTCATATTTGTTGCTCATCGCAGGCTGCCAGTCACATCCATGCCCTGAACTCGCGCGTAGCTGCCTCAGCTGCTGCCTTGGATGCCTCCCAAGCAGAGGCCCAAACTGCCCAGGCAGCATCTGAGCAGCTTGCCAGTGAGAAGCAGGAGCTGCAGGCCAAGGTAAGACTGTGAAGCTCACCATGCAGGATCTCGTTCAGGTGTTTGCAGAGTGTCTGGTGCATCCCCTAGGATATCCTCGTGTGTAAGACAGGATGGCAGTTAGACTTGGATGGTCTGGCAGATTGCACCTGCTTTGGCTGGAGGAAGAGAGTTTGTCCACACAAACTTTCTTTGGGGGCTTCTGTCAATGGAAATGTCTGCACTTCCCTTCCTCACAGATTGAGGCCCTGAGCGCCGAGCATAGCCAGGGTCTGCAACAGCTGGAGCACCAGATTGCTTCCCTGCAAGCCGAGCTGTCTGCTCAGGAGCAGGAGGCAGCAGTTTTGAAGACCCAGCTGGCCAGCCATCAGCAGCAGCTGCGTGCCAGCCAGGAGCTCCTCAGCCACACCAGCAAGCAGGCTGCGGGCTTCGTGGCGGAGCAGGTGGAGCTCGGCCAGCAGCGCGTGGAGTGCTGCCAACAGGAGCAGCAGCAGTGCGCGGCCCAGGCAGAGGCGCTGCAGCAGCAGGCTGTGCTGCTGGAGGCGCTGTTGCAGCAGGGCAGCGCATCTGCAGCAGCTCTGCAGCAAGCGGCCTCCGAGCGTGTCCTTCTGGAGAGCAGCAAGGCAGATGCAGATGCTGCGGTGCTGCAGCTGCAAGCCGACTTGGCCGCTGCCCAGCAGCAAGCCAGCCAGCACAGGCAAGAGGCGGAGCGCGCAGAAGAGGCGCGCACCGCTGAGGCAGCAGAGACGGCAGCGCTCCATGTTGCCCTGACCACAGCACAGCGCGAGGCTGCAGGGCGAGTGGCAGAGCTGCAGGAGGCCTTGTCTGCAGCCCAGCAAGAGGCACAACGCGCAGGTGCAGCACATGCCAGCCTGTCTGCAGAGGTGGCCGCGCTGCAGTCTGCCCTGAGCACAGCGCAGCAGGAAGGGGAACGGACTGGAGTGCTGCATGCCGCATTGACAGCCGCACAGCAGGAGGCCCTCGCAGCAGCTCAGCAGCAAGTCAGCAGCAGCCAGGAGCAGATCGCTACGCTGCAGGCATCGCTCGCTGCAGCACAGCAGGATGCTAGCCGAGGCCAGGACCAGATCGCTGCACTGCAAGAAAGCCTTGCTGCTGCTGAGCAAAAGACCAGCCAAGGCCAAGAACAGATTGCCACACTGCAGAAATCACTTGAAGCAGCTCAGCAGGACGCTAGCCGAGGCCAGGACCAGATCGCTGCACTGCAAGCGTCTCTCTCCACCTCTCAGCAGGAGGCCAGCCAAGGCCAAGAACAGATTGCCACACTGCAGAAATCACTTGAAGCAGCTCAGCAGGACGCTAGCCGAGGCCAGGACCAGATCGCTGCACTGCAAGCGTCTCTCTCCACCTCTCAGCAGGAGGCCAGCCAAGGCCAAGAACAGATTGCCACACTGCAGAAATCACTTGAAGCAGCTCAGCAGGACGCTAGCCGAGGCCAGGACCAGATCGCTGCGCTGCAGTCTTCTCTTGCTGCAGCAGAGCAGGAAGCTGCCTCTGTCAAGGCAGAGAATGATGAGGCGCGCACAGCATTGGAGCAGCTCAGGTGTGAGAAGAATGGTAGCCTGCTGAGCTGAATGTTTGAAAACCCAGCAGATCTGTGCTGAGTGTTCTCAAGATCTGTTGGGGTTGGCCCTCTTGCTAGTATGCCAGATGCTGACGTGCAAGCACTCAGATTTGGTGCATCGAGCTCCTGTTTTGCATTAAAATTCCCAGCTCATGATGCTGAGAGCCTTGTTTTGATTCCTCCTTATCATCCAGCTGACTGTACTGTGTGCAACCCCCTGACCAGGCTGGACTTGGACCAGCTGTGTGCTGATGCTGGAGGCGTCCCATTCCAAAGTGCCCGAACCGCAGCACCAGAGGGCCAGGGCTTGGTCAGGGAAGACACTGTGGGGGCAGCTCCCTCTGCAGCAGACAGCCGCTCTGCAGCTTCCGCCAATGTAGCCTCCGCTGCACAGGCACTGCGCACGCACTCTGCGCAGGTGAGCTATCTCAGCATCAGAGCTGTGTCTCCTGATTGCTTGCTAGCTAGCGAGCTCTGCAGACCCTGTCATCTTGCTTGCCTGCCAAACAAGTGGACCTGGGGAGTGGACTACCAAGCATTCTTCCCTGTCATATTTGTTGCTCATCGCAGGCTGCCAGTCACATCCATGCCCTGAACTCGCGCGTAGCTGCCTCAGCTGCTGCCTTGGATGCCTCCCAAGCAGAGGCCCAAACTGCCCAGGCAGCATCTGAGCAGCTTGCCAGTGAGAAGCAGGAGCTGCAGGCCAAGGTAAGACTGTGAAGCTCACCATGCAGGATCTCGTTCAGGTGTTTGCAGAGTGTCTGGTGCATCCCCTAGGATATCCTCGTGTGTAAGACAGGATGGCAGTTAGACTTGGATGGTCTGGCAGATTGCACCTGCTTTGGCTGGAGGAAGAGAGTTTGTCCACACAAACTTTCTTTGGGGGCTTCTGTCAATGGAAATGTCTGCACTTCCCTTCCTCACAGATTGAGGCCCTGAGCGCCGAGCATAGCCAGGGTCTGCAACAGCTGGAGCACCAGATTGCTTCCCTGCAAGCCGAGCTGTCTGCTCAGGAGCAGGAGGCAGCAGTTTTGAAGACCCAGCTGGCCAGCCATCAGCAGCAGCTGCGTGCCAGCCAGGAGCTCCTCAGCCACACCAGCAAGCAGGCTGCGGGCTTCGTGGCGGAGCAGGTGGAGCTCGGCCAGCAGCGCGTGGAGTGCTGCCAACAGGAGCAGCAGCAGTGCGCGGCCCAGGCAGAGGCGCTGCAGCAGCAGGCTGTGCTGCTGGAGGCGCTGTTGCAGCAGGGCAGCGCATCTGCAGCAGCTCTGCAGCAAGCGGCCTCCGAGCGTGTCCTTCTGGAGAGCAGCAAGGCAGATGCAGATGCTGCGGTGCTGCAGCTGCAAGCCGACTTGGCCGCTGCCCAGCAGCAAGCCAGCCAGCACAGGCAAGAGGCGGAGCGCGCAGAAGAGGCGCGCACCGCTGAGGCAGCAGAGACGGCAGCGCTCCATGTTGCCCTGACCACAGCACAGCGCGAGGCTGCAGGGCGAGTGGCAGAGCTGCAGGAGGCCTTGTCTGCAGCCCAGCAAGAGGCACAACGCGCAGGTGCAGCACATGCCAGCCTGTCTGCAGAGGTGGCCGCGCTGCAGTCTGCCCTGAGCACAGCGCAGCAGGAAGGGGAACGGACTGGAGTGCTGCATGCCGCATTGACAGCCGCACAGCAGGAGGCCCTCGCAGCAGCTCAGCAGCAAGTCAGCAGCAGCCAGGAGCAGATCGCTACGCTGCAGGCATCGCTCGCTGCAGCACAGCAGGATGCTAGCCGAGGCCAGGACCAGATCGCTGCACTGCAAGAAAGCCTTGCTGCTGCTGAGCAAAAGACCAGCCAAGGCCAAGAACAGATTGCCACACTGCAGAAATCACTTGAAGCAGCTCAGCAGGACGCTAGCCGAGGCCAGGACCAGATCGCTGCACTGCAAGCGTCTCTCTCCACCTCTCAGCAGGAGGCCAGCCAAGGCCAAGAACAGATTGCCACACTGCAGAAATCACTTGAAGCAGCTCAGCAGGACGCTAGCCGAGGCCAGGACCAGATCGCTGCACTGCAAGCGTCTCTCTCCACCTCTCAGCAGGAGGCCAGCCAAGGCCAAGAACAGATTGCCACACTGCAGAAATCACTTGAAGCAGCTCAGCAGGACGCTAGCCGAGGCCAGGACCAGATCGCTGCGCTGCAGTCTTCTCTTGCTGCAGCAGAGCAGGAAGCTGCCTCTGTCAAGGCAGAGAATGATGAGGCGCGCACAGCATTGGAGCAGCTCAGGTGTGAGAAGAATGGTAGCCTGCTGAGCTGAATGTTTGAAAACCCAGCAGATCTGTGCTGAGTGTTCTCAAGATCTGTTGGGGTTGGCCCTCTTGCTAGTATGCCAGATGCTGACGTGCAAGCACTCAGATTTGGTGCATCGAGCTCCTGTTTTGCATTAAAATTCCCAGCTCATGATGCTGAGAGCCTTGTTTTGATTCCTCCTTATCATCCAGCTGACTGTACTGTGTGCAACCCCCTGACCAGGCTGGACTTGGACCAGCTGTGTGCTGATGCTGGAGGCGTCCCATTCCAAAGTGCCCGAACCGCAGCACCAGAGGGCCAGGGCTTGGTCAGGGAAGACACTGTGGGGGCAGCTCCCTCTGCAGCAGACAGCCGCTCTGCAGCTTCCGCCAATGTAGCCTCCGCTGCACAGGCACTGCGCACGCACTCTGCGCAGGTGAGCTATCTCAGCATCAGAGCTGTGTCTCCTGATTGCTTGCTAGCTAGCGAGCTCTGCAGACCCTGTCATCTTGCTTGCCTGCCAAACAAGTGGACCTGGGGAGTGGACTACCAAGCGTTCTTCGCTGTCATATTTGTTGCTCATCGCAGGCTGCCAGTCACATCCATGCCCTGAACTCGCGCGTAGCTGCCTCAGCTGCTGCCTTGGATGCCTCCCAAGCAGAGGCCCAAACTGCCCAGGCAGCATCTGAGCAGCTTGCCAGTGAGAAGCAGGAGCTGCAGGCCAAGGTAAGACTGTGAAGCTCACCATGCAGGATCTCGTTCAGGTGTTTGCAGAGTGTCTGGTGCATCCCCTAGGATATCCTCGTGTGTAAGACAGGATGGCAGTTAGACTTGGATGGTCTGGCAGATTGCACCTGTTTTGGCTGGAGGAAGAGAATTTGTCCACACAAAACTTTCTTTGGGGGCTTCTGTCAATGGAAATGTCTGCACTTCCCTTCCTCACAGATTGAGGCCCTGAGCGCCGAGCATAGCCAGGGTCTGCAACAGCTGGAGCACCAGATTGCTTCCCTGCAAGCCGAGCTGTCTGCTCAGCAGCAAGAGGCAGCAGCAGCCACACAGCGCGCCTGCGATGCTGAGCGTGTGGGCAGTGATCTGAAGACCCAGCTGGCCAGTCATCAGCAGCAGCTGCGTGCCAGCCAGGAGCTCCTCAGCCACACCAGCAAGCAGGCTGCGGGCTTCGTGGCGGAGCAGGTGGAGCTCGGCCAGCAGCGCGTGGAGTGCTGCCAACAGGAGCAGCAGCAGTGCGCGGCCCAGGCAGAGGCGCTGCAGCAGCAGGCTGTGCTGCTGGAGGCGCTGTTGCAGCAGGGCAGCGCATCTGCAGCAGCTCTGCAGCAAGCGGCCTCCGAGCGTGTCCTTCTGGAGAGCAGCAAGGCAGATGCAGATGCTGCGGTGCTGCAGCTGCAAGCCGACTTGGCCGCTGCCCAGCAGCAAGCCAGCCAGCACAGGCAAGAGGCGGAGCGCGCAGAAGAGGCGCGCACCGCTGAGGCAGCAGAGACGGCAGCGCTCCATGTTGCCCTGACCACAGCACAGCGCGAGGCTGCAGGGCGAGTGGCAGAGCTGCAGGAGGCCTTGTCTGCAGCCCAGCAAGAGGCACAACGCGCAGGTGCAGCACATGCCAGCCTGTCTGCAGAGGTGGCCGCGCTGCAGTCTGCCCTGAGCACAGCGCAGCAGGAAGGGGAACGGACTGGAGTGCTGCATGCCGCATTGACAGCCGCACAGCAGGAGGCCCTCGCAGCAGCTCAGCAGCAAGTCAGCAGCAGCCAGGAGCAGATCGCTACGCTGCAGGCATCGCTCGCTGCAGCACAGCAGGATGCTAGCCGAGGCCAGGACCAGATCGCTGCACTGCAAGAAAGCCTTGCTGCTGCTGAGCAAAAGACCAGCCAAGGCCAAGAACAGATTGCCACACTGCAGAAATCACTTGAAGCAGCTCAGCAGGACGCTAGCCGAGGCCAGGACCAGATCGCTGCACTGCAAGCGTCTCTCTCCACCTCTCAGCAGGAGGCCAGCCAAGGCCAAGAACAGATTGCCACACTGCAGAAATCACTTGAAGCAGCTCAGCAGGACGCTAGCCGAGGCCAGGACCAGATCGCTGCACTGCAAGCGTCTCTCTCCACCTCTCAGCAGGAGGCCAGCCAAGGCCAAGAACAGATTGCCACACTGCAGAAATCACTTGAAGCAGCTCAGCAGGACGCTAGCCGAGGCCAGGACCAGATCGCTGCGCTGCAGTCTTCTCTTGCTGCAGCAGAGCAGGAAGCTGCCTCTGTCAAGGCAGAGAATGATGAGGCGCGCACAGCATTGGAGCAGCTCAGGTGTGAGAAGAATGGTAGCCTGCTGAGCTGAATGTTTGAAAACCCAGCAGATCTGTGCTGAGTGTTCTCAAGATCTGTTGGGGTTGGCCCTCTTGCTAGTATGCCAGATGCTGACGTGCAAGCACTCAGATTTGGTGCATCGAGCTCCTGTTTTGCATTAAAACTCCCAGCTCATGATGCTGAGAGCCTTGTTTTGATTCCTCCTTATCATCCAGCTGACTGTACTGTGTGCAACCCCCTGACCAGGCTGGACTTGGACCAGCTGTGTGCTGATGCTGGGGGCGTCCCATTCCAAAGTGCCCGAGCCGCAGTACCAGAGGGCCAGGGCTTGGTCAGGGAAGACACTGTGGGGGCAGCTCCCTCTGCAGCAGACAGACACTCTGCAGCTTCCGCCAATGTAGCCTCCGCTGCACAGGCACTGCGCACGCACTCTGCGCAGGTGAGCTATCTCAGCGTCAGAGCTGTGTCTCCTGATTGCTTGCTAGCTAGCGAGCTCTGCAGACCCTGTCATCTTGCTTGCCTGCCAAACAAGTGGACCTGGGGAGTGGACTACCAAGCATTCTTCCCTGTCATATTTGTTGCTCATCGCAGGCTGCCAGTCACATCCATGCCCTGAACTCGCGCGTAGCTGCCTCAGCTGCTGCCTTGGATGCCTCCCAAGCAGAGGCCCAAACTGCCCAGGCAGCATCTGAGCAGCTTGCCAGTGAGAAGCAGGAGCTGCAGGCCAAGGTAAGACTGAGAAGCTCACCATGCAGGATCTTGTTCAGGTGTTTGCAGAGTGTCTGGTGCATCCCCTAGGATATCCTCGTGTGTAAGACAGGATGGCAGTTAGACTTGGATGGTCTGGCAGATTGCACCTGCTTTGGCTGGAGGAAGAGAATTTGTCCACACAAACTTTCTTTGGGGGCTTCTGTCAATGGAAATGTCTGCACTTCCCTTCCTCACAGATTGAGGCCCTGAGCGCCGAGCATAGCCAGGGTCTGCAACAGCTGGAGCACCAGATTGCTTCCCTGCAAGCCGAGCTGTCTGCTCAGCAGCAAGAGGCAGCAGCAGCCACACAGCGCGCCTGCGATGCTGAGCGTGTGGGCAGTGATCTGAAGACCCAGCTGGCCAGTCATCAGCAGCAGCTGCGTGCCAGCCAGGAGCTCCTCAGCCACACCAGCAAGCAGGCTGCGGGCTTCGTGGCGGAGCAGGTGGAGCTCGGCCAGCAGCGCGTGGAGTGCTGCCAACAGGAGCAGCAGCAGTGCGCGGCCCAGGCAGAGGCGCTGCAGCAGCAGGCTGTGCTGCTGGAGGCGCTGTTGCAGCAGGGCAGCGCATCTGCAGCAGCTCTGCAGCAAGCGGCCTCCGAGCGTGTCCTTCTGGAGAGCAGCAAGGCAGATGCAGATGCTGCGGTGCTGCAGCTGCAAGCCGACTTGGCCGCTGCCCAGCAGCAAGCCAGCCAGCACAGGCAAGAGGCGGAGCGCGCAGAAGAGGCGCGCACCGCTGAGGCAGCAGAGACGGCAGCGCTCCATGTTGCCCTGACCACAGCACAGCGCGAGGCTGCAGGGCGAGTGGCAGAGCTGCAGGAGGCCTTGTCTGCAGCCCAGCAAGAGGCACAACGCGCAGGTGCAGCACATGCCAGCCTGTCTGCAGAGGTGGCCGCGCTGCAGTCTGCCCTGAGCACAGCGCAGCAGGAAGGGGAACGGACTGGAGTGCTGCATGCCGCATTGACAGCCGCACAGCAGGAGGCCCTCGCAGCAGCTCAGCAGCAAGTCAGCAGCAGCCAGGAGCAGATCGCTACGCTGCAGGCATCGCTCGCTGCAGCACAGCAGGATGCTAGCCGAGGCCAGGACCAGATCGCTGCACTGCAAGAAAGCCTTGCTGCTGCTGAGCAAAAGACCAGCCAAGGCCAAGAACAGATTGCCACACTGCAGAAATCACTTGAAGCAGCTCAGCAGGACGCTAGCCGAGGCCAGGACCAGATCGCTGCACTGCAAGCGTCTCTCTCCACCTCTCAGCAGGAGGCCAGCCAAGGCCAAGAACAGATTGCCACACTGCAGAAATCACTTGAAGCAGCTCAGCAGGACGCTAGCCGAGGCCAGGACCAGATCGCTGCGCTGCAGTCTTCTCTTGCTGCAGCAGAGCAGGAAGCTGCCTCTGTCAAGGCAGAGAATGATGAGGCGCGCACAGCATTGGAGCAGCTCAGGTGTGAGAAGAATGGTAGCCTGCTGAGCTGAATGTTTGAAAACCCAGCAGATCTGTGCTGAGTGTTCTCAAGATCTGTTGGGGTTGGCCCTCTTGCTAGTATGCCAGATGCTGACGTGCAAGCACTCAGATTTGGTGCATCGAGCTCCTGTTTTGCATTAAAATTCCCAGCTCATGATGCTGAGAGCCTTGTTTTGATTCCTCCTTATCATCCAGCTGACTGTACTGTGTGCAACCCCCTGACCAGGCTGGACTTGGACCAGCTGTGTGCTGATGCTGGAGGCGTCCCATTCCAAAGTGCCCGAACCGCAGCACCAGAGGGCCAGGGCTTGGTCAGGGAAGACACTGTGGGGGCAGCTCCCTCTGCAGCAGACAGCCGCTCTGCAGCTTCCGCCAATGTAGCCTCCGCTGCACAGGCACTGCGCACGCACTCTGCGCAGGTGAGCTATCTCAGCATCAGAGCTGTGTCTCCTGATTGCTTGCTAGCTAGCGAGCTCTGCAGACCCTGTCATCTTGCTTGCCTGCCAAACAAGTGGACCTGGGGAGTGGACTACCAAGCATTCTTCCCTGTCATATTTGTTGCTCATCGCAGGCTGCCAGTCACATCCATGCCCTGAACTCGCGCGTAGCTGCCTCAGCTGCTGCCTTGGATGCCTCCCAAGCAGAGGCCCAAACTGCCCAGGCAGCATCTGAGCAGCTTGCCAGTGAGAAGCAGGAGCTGCAGGCCAAGGTAAGACTGTGAAGCTCACCATGCAGGATCTCGTTCAGGTGTTTGCAGAGTGTCTGGTGCATCCCCTAGGATATCCTCGTGTGTAAGACAGGATGGCAGTTAGACTTGGATGGTCTGGCAGATTGCACCTGCTTTGGCTGGAGGAAGAGAGTTTGTCCACACAAACTTTCTTTGGGGGCTTCTGTCAATGGAAATGTCTGCACTTCCCTTCCTCACAGATTGAGGCCCTGAGCGCCGAGCATAGCCAGGGTCTGCAACAGCTGGAGCACCAGATTGCTTCCCTGCAAGCCGAGCTGTCTGCTCAGGAGCAGGAGGCAGCAGTTTTGAAGACCCAGCTGGCCAGCCATCAGCAGCAGCTGCGTGCCAGCCAGGAGCTCCTCAGCCACACCAGCAAGCAGGCTGCGGGCTTCGTGGCGGAGCAGGTGGAGCTCGGCCAGCAGCGCGTGGAGTGCTGCCAACAGGAGCAGCAGCAGTGCGCGGCCCAGGCAGAGGCGCTGCAGCAGCAGGCTGTGCTGCTGGAGGCGCTGTTGCAGCAGGGCAGCGCATCTGCAGCAGCTCTGCAGCAAGCGGCCTCCGAGCGTGTCCTTCTGGAGAGCAGCAAGGCAGATGCAGATGCTGCGGTGCTGCAGCTGCAAGCCGACTTGGCCGCTGCCCAGCAGCAAGCCAGCCAGCACAGGCAAGAGGCGGAGCGCGCAGAAGAGGCGCGCACCGCTGAGGCAGCAGAGACGGCAGCGCTCCATGTTGCCCTGACCACAGCACAGCGCGAGGCTGCAGGGCGAGTGGCAGAGCTGCAGGAGGCCTTGTCTGCAGCCCAGCAAGAGGCACAACGCGCAGGTGCAGCACATGCCAGCCTGTCTGCAGAGGTGGCCGCGCTGCAGTCTGCCCTGAGCACAGCGCAGCAGGAAGGGGAACGGACTGGAGTGCTGCATGCCGCATTGACAGCCGCACAGCAGGAGGCCCTCGCAGCAGCTCAGCAGCAAGTCAGCAGCAGCCAGGAGCAGATCGCTACGCTGCAGGCATCGCTCGCTGCAGCACAGCAGGATGCTAGCCGAGGCCAGGACCAGATCGCTGCACTGCAAGAAAGCCTTGCTGCTGCTGAGCAAAAGACCAGCCAAGGCCAAGAACAGATTGCCACACTGCAGAAATCACTTCAAGCAGCTCAGCAGGACGCTAGCCGAGGCCAGGACCAGATCGCTGCACTGCAAGCGTCTCTCTCCACCTCTCAGCAGGAGGCCAGCCAAGGCCAAGAACAGATTGCCACACTGCAGAAATCACTTGAAGCAGCTCAGCAGGACGCTAGCCGAGGCCAGGACCAGATCGCTGCACTGCAAGAAAGCCTTGCTGCTGCTGAGCAAAAGACCAGCCAAGGCCAAGAACAGATTGCCACACTGCAGAAATCACTTGAAGCAGCTCAGCAGGACGCTAGCCGAGGCCAGGACCAGATCGCTGCACTGCAAGCGTCTCTCTTTACCTCTCAGCAGGAGGCCAGCCAAGGCCAAGAACAGATTGCCACACTGCAGAAATCACTTGAAGCAGCTCAGCAGGACGCTAGCCGAGGCCAGGACCAGATCGCTGCACTGCAAGCGTCTCTCTCCACCTCTCAGCAGGAGGCCAGCCAAGGCCAAGAACAGATTGCCACACTGCAGAAATCACTTGAAGCAGCTCAGCAGGACGCTAGCCGAGGCCAGGACCAGATCGCTGCGCTGCAGTCTTCTCTTGCTGCAGCAGAGCAGGAAGCTGCTTCTGTCAAGGCAGAGAATGATGAGGCGCGCACAGCATTGGAGCAGCTCAGGTGTGAGAAGAATGGTAGCCTGCTGAGCTGAATGTTTGAAAACCCAGCAGATCTGTGCTGAGTGTCCTCAAGATCTGTTGGGGTTGGCCCTCTTGCTAGTATGCCAGATGCTGACGTGCAAGCACTCAGATTTGGTGCATCGAGCTCCTGTTTTGCATTAAAACTCCCAGCTCATGATGCTGAGAGCCTTGTTTTGATTCCTCCTTATCATCCAGCTGACTGTACTGTGTGCAACCCCCTGACCAGGCTGGACTTGGACCAGCTGTGTGCTGATGCTGGAGGCGTCCCATTCCAAAGTGCCCGAGCCGCAGCACCAGAGGGCCAGGGCTTGGTCAGGGAAGACACTGTGGGGGCAGCTCCCTCTGCAGCAGACAGCCGCTCTGCAGCTTCCGCCAATGTAGCCTCCGCTGCACAGGCACTGCGCACGCACTCTGCGCAGGTGAGCTATCTCAGCATCAGAGCTGTGTCTCCTGATTGCTTGCTAGCTAGCGAGCTCTGCTGACCCTGTCATCTTGCTTGCCTGCCAAACAAGTGGACCTGGGGAGTGGACTACCAAGCATTCTTCCCTGTCATATTTGTTGCTCATCGCAGGCTGCCAGTCACATCCATGCCCTGAACTCGCGCGTAGCTGCCTCAGCTGCTGCCTTGGATGCCTCCCAAGCAGAGGCCCAAACTGCCCAGGCAGCATCTGAGCAGCTTGCCAGTGAGAAGCAGGAGCTGCAGGCCAAGGTAAGACTGTGAAGCTCACCATGCAGGATCTCGTTCAGGTGTTTGCAGAGTGTCTGGTGCATCCCCTAGGATATCCTCGTGTGTAAGACAGGATGGCAGTTAGACTTGGATGGTCTGGCAGATTGCACCTGTTTTGGCTGGAGGAAGAGAATTTGTCCACACAAAACTTCTTTGGGGGCTTCTGTCAATGGAAATGTCTGCACTTCCCTTCCTCACAGATTGAGGCCCTGAGCGCCGAGCATAGCCAGGGTCTGCAACAGCTGGAGCACCAGATTGCTTCCCTGCAAGCCGAGCTGTCTGCTCAGCAGCAAGAGGCAGCAGCAGCCACACAGCGCGCCTGCGATGCTGAGCGTGTGGGCAGTGATCTGAAGACCCAGCTGGCCAGTCATCAGCAGCAGCTGCGTGCCAGCCAGGAGCTCCTCAGCCACACCAGCAAGCAGGCTGCGGGCTTCGTGGCGGAGCAGGTGGAGCTCGGCCAGCAGCGCGTGGAGTGCTGCCAACAGGAGCAGCAGCAGTGCGCGGCCCAGGCAGAGGCGCTGCAGCAGCAGGCTGTGCTGCTGGAGGCGCTGTTGCAGCAGGGCAGCGCATCTGCAGCAGCTTTGCAGCAAGCGGCCTCCGAGCGTGTCCTTCTGGAGAGCAGCAAGGCAGATGCAGATGCTGCGGTGCTGCAGCTGCAAGCCGACTTGGCCGCTGCCCAGCAGCAAGCCAGCCAGCACAGGCAAGAGGCGGAGCGCGCAGAAGAGGCGCGCACCGCTGAGGCAGCAGAGACGGCAGCGCTCCATGTTGCCCTGACCACAGCACAGCGCGAGGCTGCAGGGCGAGTGGCAGAGCTGCAGGAGGCCTTGTCTGCAGCCCAGCAAGAGGCACAACGCGCAGGTGCAGCACATGCCAGCCTGTCTGCAGAGGTGGCCGCGCTGCAGTCTGCCCTGAGCACAGCGCAGCAGGAAGGGGAACGGACTGGAGTGCTGCATGCCGCATTGACAGCCGCACAGCAGGAGGCCCTCGCAGCAGCTCAGCAGCAAGTCAGCAGCAGCCAGGAGCAGATCGCTACGCTGCAGGCATCGCTCGCTGCAGCACAGCAGGATGCTAGCCGAGGCCAGGACCAGATCGCTGCACTGCAAGAAAGCCTTGCTGCTGCTGAGCAAAAGACCAGCCAAGGCCAAGAACAGATTGCCACACTGCAGAAATCACTTCAAGCAGCTCAGCAGGACGCTAGCCGAGGCCAGGACCAGATCGCTGCACTGCAAGCGTCTCTCTCCACCTCTCAGCAGGAGGCCAGCCAAGGCCAAGAACAGATTGCCACACTGCAGAAATCACTTGAAGCAGCTCAGCAGGACGCTAGCCGAGGCCAGGACCAGATCGCTGCGCTGCAGTCTTCTCTTGCTGCAGCAGAGCAGGAAGCTGCCTCTGTCAAGGCAGAGAATGATGAGGCGCGCACAGCATTGGAGCAGCTCAGGTGTGAGAAGAATGGTAGCCTGCTGAGCTGAATGTTTGAAAACCCAGCAGATCTGTGCTGAGTGTTCTCAAGATCTGTTGCGGTTGGCCCTCTTGCTAGTATGCCAGATGCTGACGTGCAAGCACTCAGATTTGGTGCATCGAGCTCCTGTTTTGCATTAAAACTCCCCAGCTCATGATGCTGAGAGCCTTGTTTTGATTCCTCCTTATCATCCAGCTGACTGTACTGTGTGCAACCCCCTGACCAGGCTGGACTTGGACCAGCTGTGTGCTGATGCTGGAGGCGTCCCATCCTCAAGTGCCCGAGCCGCAGCATCAGAGGGCCAGGGCTTGGTCAGGGAAGACACTGTGGGGGCAGCTCCCTCTGCAGCAGACAGCCGCTCTGCAGCTTCCGCCAATGTAGCCTCCGCTGCACAGGCACTGCGCACGCACTCTGCGCAGGTGAGCTATCTCAGCATCAGAGCTGTGTCTCCTGATTGCTTGCTAGCTAGCGAGCTCTGCAGACCCTGTCATCTTGCTTGCCTGCCAAACAAGTGGACCTGGGGAGTGGACTACCAAGCATTCTTCCCTGTCATATTTGTTGCTCATCGCAGGCTGCCAGTCACATCCATGCCCTGAACTCGCGCGTAGCTGCCTCAGCTGCTGCCTTGGATGCCTCCCAAGCAGAGGCCCAAACTGCCCAGGCAGCATCTGAGCAGCTTGCCAGTGAGAAGCAGGAGCTGCAGGCCAAGGTAACACTGTGAAGCTCACCATGCAGGATCTTGTTCAGGTGTTTGCAGAGTGTCTGGTGCATCCCCTAGGATATCCTCGTGTGTAAGACAGGATGGCAGTTAGACGTGGTTGGTCTGGCAGATTGCACCTGCTTTGGCTGGAGGAAGAGAATTTGTCCACACAAACTTTCTTTGGGTACTTCTGTCAATGGAAATGTCTGCACTTCCCTTCCTCACAGATTGAGGCCCTGAGCGCCGAGCATAGCCAGGGTCTGCAACAGCTGGAGCACCAGGTTGCTTCCCTGCAGGCTCAGCTGTCTGCTCTGCAAAAGCAGCTGCAAGAGGCAGAGGCTGGCAAGCAGGCCATTCAAGAGGACTTGTTACTCAGTAAGGCAGCCCTGGATGCTGCTGTGAAGCAGCTGCAAGGGGAGGTCCGGGAGGCCAAACAGTCTGCTCAGGCGCATGAACAGCATCTGCAGTCTGAGCTGCAGGAGCGCATTAAGTGTCTTGAGCAGTTGGAGGCTGAGATGGAGAGCACGACATCTTCCGCAGAGGCTGTCAAGCAGCACCTGCAGGTGCGGCTGGCTGGAAGTGTTGCCGTTGGCAGGAGGCACATGTTTTCCCTTGCAGTCTGCATTAATGCAGCAAATGGCTGGTTTGCCAGAAACAGGTCATTTTTTGTGGTTTAAAGAGGACTCAGCTGCCTGTTTTGACTGAGAATGTGTGTCTAGCAGAAAAAGAGTGGAGTTTGAGCTAAAGGAATTTCAGGTTCACTTCATGGATATGGTCGGAATTGAGTGCAGGTTGGGGATCTGAAGGAAAAGGACTCCTTGCATTATGGTGGTTTGCATCAGCAAAGCAGAAAAGCATGCGAACCATTGAAAGGGTATCGTAACGAAGGCGAGTTACAGGGGAGATGGGGGTTTGGAGTGGAGTGCATGAGCCTGGTGATTGGTGCTTGAGAGTCAAAGAGAAGAGAAACAAGTGGGGCAAGGGTATTTCATTGACATGCTGGCTGCAAGAAGATGCGAAAATGCAGTCTTCACAACTACCAGGCGCACAGACCGTGAGCACAGATCTCATCCCCCTCTGACTTGGATCTTTTCTTGCAGACTCAGCTTGATGGTAAGACCGCTGCCGCTGAGAGGGCCAACAAGCAGCTTGAAGCTGTCATGGAGGGTGCTCGTGCAGCTGCAAAGGTGGGGGCAAAGCAAGCTCAATGCTGCATGCAAGTAGTTGTTCCATTCTATAGCATGTATGCAATTTTTTGGCTCCCTACTTTTGTTTTTTACTCTTGCGCTTGTTTTCATGACGCGAATGCCTCCCTATCCTGGGCTCATGCAGCTGTCTGGTCGCATAGCCTTCCCTTGTTCCTCAAAGTCTTTTCTGTTCTTTTCTCTGAGGTCATTGCCTCCCTCTTGCTGGAAGTGATGCTGGCAGGCTCAGTCCTGCCATTGCTCGCGCATGCATATGCTTCTGCTGGTCTCTGTAAGCCGTGTCACTCACCATCATTGGCGGCAGAAGCTGCATTGCATCACCCTTCGTTTGTTCTGTGTGCCTTCATGCGCGCGGCCTGTGGCCTGCATAGACCTTTCTTTTTCTTTTTTCTGTGTGCCTGTGCGTCACCCTCCTTGCGTCTCATGCTGTGCATGCAAAAAAAAAAGAAACAGCTGAATCAAATGGAGGCTTGGATCAGATACATGAATCAATGAATGCATTAGGGGCAGACACGCCAACCTACGACCTGCAGGCCCAAGAGGAGCAGCTGGCAGCACAAGCCGTGCGGCTGAGCACCTGCCAGGCAGAAGCAGATGCTCGGGCACAGCAGCTGCTGGCCGAGCACCAGGCCTACAGGGCCGCAGCTGAGGCCACCGAGCGTCAGCTGGCTGCAGAGTTGGGCAGCAGCAGGGCGGCGGCGGAGCAGGGCATGCAGCAGCTGCAGGCTGACCTGGAGGAGGCCCAGGCTGCGGCAGAGGCGAGCATGCGGCAGCTGTTAGAAGAGGCGGAGGCCAGCCGTGCGGCAGCGGATGCGCGGCAGAAGCAGGTGGAGGCGGTGATGGAGGGGGCACGCCAGGTGGGTGGTGAAGCATGGAGTGCAGTGGCTGGTGCAGATGAGGTGCGTGGGGTGCAGTGGTTGGATAAAGGAGGGCCCAGGGATGGAGATGCGGTGATGGAGGGGGCACGGCAGGTGCGTTGTGATGCACGGATTGCAGTAACTGGTGCAGAGGCTGGGGCATGGGGTGCAGAGGCTGAAAGGAGGAGGGCAAAGGGAACAAGGTGCGGTGAGGGAGGGGGCATGGCAGGTGGGTGGTGGTGCATGGGGTACAGAGGCTGGAGTAGAGGCTAGTGCACGGAGTATAGTGGCTGGATGGAGGAGGGCAAAGGGTTTGAGGTGCGGTAAGGGAGGGAGGGAGGGAGGGAGTACGGTTGGTGGGTGGTGGTGCATGGGGTGCAGTGTGTGTATGTGTGTGTAAGCGTGCATGTGTGGTGACATGGAGGAGGTTAAAGGGATGAAGGTGCGGTGATGGAGGGGGCACAGCAGGTGGGTGGTGCGTGGTGTGCAGAGAGCAGCCAACCATCCACATTGTTGGATGGAAGCACTAAGTAAGATGCACTGGGGCACGGAGTGCAGTGAGTGTCTGCAAAGTGCAGTGAGCACCTGCTGGGGGATGGAGTACAGTGAATGCTGTGCGTGGACTGCACCTCTGTGGCCTGTGAGCAAACCTGGGTGTGTGTGCAGAGTGCAGAGAGGGTGTAAGAATGGGAGGCAACGCGCTTCAGGCAGTGAGCCGCAGCATCAACCCGCGTGGAATTAAGAAGGAAAATGGGACAGGGAGTGCCTGTTATATGCAACTTGAACAGCTTGTGCATTTGAACTTACCATTGGTGTATGGTCCAAGGAGGGGCGTCGAGCCCTGCCAGCCAGATCTAAAGGCCAAAATGAGCCAGGTAGAGGAGGGTATTTGAAGAAAAGCACATCAATGCTGCTACAGTGTAGTCCATGCTTTTGTTGCGCAATTGGAGGGTGTTGGCTGATGGCCTGCCAGTGTTGCCTTCTAGCTTGGGCGTAGTGGATTTGAAATGGGTGCTTAATGGATTTGTTAAAAAAAGGGGCAGTGAGCAAGATTTGAAGTGGGAGGGGATGTGAAGCAGGGGTTGCAGGCGGTGAGCAAGACTCAGACAACTTGATGCTGTCACGCACGGTGATGCATCAGCTGTAAGCCGCATGCGAGAACGCATGGATACACACACACACACACACACACACACACACAGGCTGCCAAGGCGCAAGAGGAGCAGCTGCGGAGCATGAAGGAGCGTTTCGATGCCAGCAGAGCGGAGGCTGCCCACTTGGCTGAGGAGGCGGCAGCAGCGCAAGCACAGGCACAGGCGGCTCAGGCGGAGAAAGCCACTGTGGAGGGCAAACTGGAGGCGGTCATGGAGGGTGCTCGTCAGGTGAATAATCCTAGATACATATGGGGGGATGGAGGCCGGGAGGGCACTGGGGGTGTCCCCAAGGATAGGTCTGGAAGGTGGAGGGGTGCTTGAGGGATAGGTGTGGAGGGTGGAGGGGCGCTTGAGGGATAGGTTTGGGGGTTGGAGGTGCTCATTAGGTGATTCATTTGAGATGTGTGTGGGGGTGTGGAGGCTGGGAGGGCACTGTTAAGGGATTAGTTAGGTTTAGAGGGTGGAGGGAGCTCGTCAGGTGATTCGTCCGAGGTTGGAAGGTGAAGGTCAAGAAGCCGAGGTTGGGGGATGGGGATTGGGACGGGACTGTGAGGTGCTCGAGGAACAGGTTTGAAGGAGGGGGGACTAGTTTTGTGGATTGGAGAGTGATGAGGGTGTGTGGTGATTTAGGGGTGCTTTTTAAGAATGTCCGTCTGGTGATCTAGAAGGATGGGAAGGGCACTGGTTTGAAGTGTGCTTGGAAACATTATTGAAGGATGTGGGACTTGTGATTGACACGAGGATGTGTGGTGCTTTAGAGGTGTGTTTGGGATGTGATTGTCAGGTAATCTACATGGATGGAGATGGGGAGGGCACTAGTGAAGTGCTCAAGGGAAAGGGGTGCTCCAGGAGCGCTTTTGGCAAGTGCTTGTCAGTCAATAGGGGGGTTGGATAGGAACGGCGCCTGTGTAGTGATCTGGTAGCAGGAGGGCATTCGTGAGGTCCTCCATGAACAGTCAAATACTTTGCTTGTTCCCTGGCCAAAGTGACAAGGGGAAGGGCTTTGCTGCAGGAGAGGCACTATTGGGGGATGCTTGCCAGACGATGGAGGGGTGGGAGGTCAGGGTGGGATTGGCCCAGTGCTTGGCCAGAAGCTAGCAAGGAGGTTTGTCAGCCTTCCTTCCCTTTGTAACATCTGACCTTTCAAAGGGCTCACCAGTGCATGACGTGCTCGTATCTTGGCTACGGATAGATAGAGGATCTCTAGCAAGTGAAAGCACATTTTTATGAGGTGCTTAGTGTCCAAGCTTTGGCGCAGGCTTCAATAGCAACAGGAACTTGGACAGCCATTTGCCCATCAGCATTAAACTGTTTGCGCTCGGGGGAATCGTCTCTCTGGGATATTTCCAAGTGGACTCACTGTAAATGCATGTATTGTCCAACACACCACAGGTGCTCAGCAAAGTACTGCTTGCAGGATTCCATACCCTCAGATGTGTGATGGCCGCCTGGACTTGAGCACAGAAAGATGGAAACGCAGTGGATTCAATGCATGCCCTATGCAGCAACAAAGCAACTATGACTGCTTGCTGTGTAACAAACCCCGCCCCCAGGTGCCGAGGCGCAGGAGCAGCAGCGCAAGCAAGTAGAGGTGCACCACAATGAAGCACTACTCTTGCTTGCTATGTGCTGCCCCCACAGGTGCCGAGGCGCAGGAGCAGCAGCGCAAGCAAGCAGGGGCGTACCACAATGAAGCAATAATGTCTGCTTGCTGTGTGCTGCCCCCACAGGCTGCCAAGGCACAGGAGCAGCAGCTGAATGGGCAGCGTAAGCGGGCTGAGGCATACCGTGCAGAAGCAGATGCTTTGAATGAGCAGCTGTCTGCATTGCAGGTGTGTGTCTGTGAAAGAGAGTGGGTGTCGTTGAAGAGAGTGTGCGTTTGTGAATAAGAGAACAAGCATGTGAAGAAGACTATGCTTTTGTTGATGAGAGGGTAAGTATGTGAACAAGAGTGCGTGCAAGTGAATGCAAGGGCATGTTTTTTTGTGGACGTGTGTGTGTGAATGAAAGAGTGTGTATGTGAATGAGCAGCTTGCAGCCTTGCATTTGTGAATATGAAGGACAGAGGTGTTTTCATAAATGCGGGAGCACACTAAACCTTACTTCTATTGTTCCCTTCCCCCCCTTCATTTACCTTTGTGGGTGCCTCCGTGGTGTTTGTAAGTGCTTTTGTAGCGCCTTTGAGGGTGCCTTTGGAGGTGCTTCTGTAGCGCCTTTGCGGGTGCCTTTGTGAATGCTTGTGTAGTGCCTCTGTGGGTGCCTGTGTGATTGCTCTTGTAGTGCCTTCTTGGTGCCTTTGTGGGTGCCTTTGGAGGTGCTTCTGTAGCACCTTTGGGGGTGCCTTTGTGAATGCTTGTGTAGTGCCTCCGTGGGTGCCTGTGTGATTGCTCTTGTAGTGCCTTCTTGGTGCCTTTGTGGGTGCCTTTGGAGGTGCTTCTGTAGCGCCTTTGGGGGTGCCTTTGTGAATGCTTGTGTAGTGCCCTCTTGGTGCCTTTGTGGCGCCTGTGTAGTGCCTTTGTGGGTGCCTGTGTGATTGCTCTTGTAGTGCCCTCATGGTGCCTTTGTGGGTGCTTTTGTAGCGCCTTTGGGGGTGCCTTTGTGAGCCCCTTTGAGGTACCAAGCTTGCCTGCAAGCTCGTTTTGCTGCTCAGCGTCTGATTAACTGTGAGTCTAAGGCCCTTAGCCATTCTGGAAAAGGTTGTTATGTTGCTCTTTGTTTTGCCCATGCACCCTGTCAAGGCATCCATGATAATCCACAGTAATAGCACTCTGTAGCCCCCCAA
The DNA here is from genome assembly GCA_914767535.2 of Dunaliella primolecta. Lineage (NCBI taxonomy): Eukaryota > Viridiplantae > Chlorophyta > Chlorophyceae > Chlamydomonadales > Dunaliellaceae > Dunaliella > Dunaliella primolecta. Next base: position 4,323,593 of record OU611759.1, on the reverse strand, counting down.
GCAGCACTCATCCCTGCACCCCTTGCTGCTTACGCACAGCCACACACTGGTCGCCACTGAGCCACGCACTGGTTGACACTCACACACCCCATTACCATCGCTGCTGCACCGCTTATGCACAGCCACTCACTGGTTACCAGTCATGCACACTCATCACAAACTCTCGACCACGTGTAGCCCAATGCCAAGATTGCCAAATAACAGGTAGTGGATGCAGAGGGTGCAGCCGTCAAGACCTGCATCCACGCTGCCGCTCACACACAGCACACTCAACAACCCACAGATCAGGTTCACCAAATAACAGGTAGTGGATGCAGAGGGTGCAGCCGTCAAGACCTGCATCCACGCTGCCGCTCACACACACAGCACACTCAACAACCCACAGATCAGGTTCACCAAATAACAGGTAGTGGATGCAGAGGGTGCAGCCGTCAAGACCTGCATCCACGCTGCCGCTCACACACACACAGCACACTCAACAACCCACAGATCAGGTTCACCAAATAACAGGTAGTGGATGCAGAGGGTGCAGCCGTCAAGACCTGCATCCACGCTGCCGCTCACACACACACAGCACACTCAACAACCCACAGATCAGGTTCACCAAATAACAGGTAGTGGATGCAGAGGGTGCAGCCGTCAAGACCTGCATCCACGCTGCCGCTCACACACACAGCACACTCAACAACCCACAGATCAGGTTCACCAAATAACAGGTAGTGGATGCAGAGGGTGCAGCCGTCAAGACCTGCATCCACGCTGCCGCTCACACACACACAGCACACTCAACAACCCACAGATCAGGTTCACCAAATAACAGGTAGTGGATGCAGAGGGTGCAACCGTCAAGACCTGCATCCACGCTGCCGCTCACACACACAGCACACTCAACAACCCACAGATCAGGTTCACCAAATAACAGGTAGTGGATGCAGAGGGTGCAGCCGTCAAGACCTGCATCCACGCTGCCGCTCACACACACAGCACACTCAACAACCCACAGATCAGGTTCACCAAATAACAGGTAGTGGATGCAGAGGGTGCAGCCGTCAAGACCTGCATCCACACTGCCGCTCACACACACACAGCACACTCAACAACCCACAGATCAGGTCCACTTGCAGTGCATCAGCGTGGAGACCAAGGGGCCCGCACCTGCATGACACCGCTTGCTTGCACACAACATGGATTTCAAATCAGCACTCTTACAAGCCTGTTTAGCAAGCCTGTTTAGCAGTCAACTGAGAGAGCCTTAATCACGCTACCCACGAGCCCTGCGCCTCTGTCAGTGCCCACACACATCATGCGTTGCAACACTTGCTGCAGGCCCAACTGAAAGCAATGGGTGCAGAGCGTGCAGCCCTTGACGTCTGCGCCTCCGTCACTGCTCACACACTTTGTGTACCACAACGCACGCTGCAGGCCCAACTCCAGCCTGTGGGCACAGGGCGCGCAGCCCTTCACATCCTCGCCGCTGTCAATGCTCACACCCAACATGCACTGTGACAAGCACTGCAGGCCCAACTACAGACCGTTAGCGCGGAGCGCGCAGCCCTTGATATCCGCGCATCAGTCGCAGACCGTGCGGTGCAGCAGCTGCGCTCCGAGCTGGACGACAGCCGCGCGCTGCTGGCTGAGGGGGCGGTAAGCCACAAGGCCGATGCAGACGAGCGCGCGCAGCAGCTGCAGGCTGCATTGGAGGGCAGCAAAAGTCAAGCGGGTGAACTGCAGCGTCAGCTGCAGGCGGCGAAGGAGGTCGGCAGGGTTGAGGTAGAGGCCGTGCAGCAGAAGCTGCAGGCGGCGGAGAGCAGCAAAGCGTCGCTGGAAGAGCTGGTTCAGCAGGTGTGGCGTTGGCACTTGCGGTTGGGCCTCAGGGAAGGAAGGCTCTGTAGGGTGTGGGCTGCGGGGAGTGTGCCTGCATTGAAGTGGGTGCTAGGCTCTGCTGTGCTCTGCTGATGTGAGGGCTAGCGCAATCGTTGCTGCAGAGTAAGCTTTGAGCACCGGACTGCCCCTGTTTGTGTATGTTGCCTGCATGCACATATGCACCCTTGTCTGCATGTTGGCCCCATGCACGCATGCACCCTTTTTGTGCATGTTGCCCTCATGCACGCAACCCCAAACCTCATGAAACACGACGCCGCTGGTCTTGTTGCAAGGATTCTAAATATCCTGCTTTTTCCAGGCTGCCCATGGGCTTTGATGTGCAACTCCTCTCAATCTGTGAACCCCGTTGCACCTGGCCCTCCACGACAAAAGCAGGATCGCCTGCTCACACTGCATCACTCGGTCTCATGGAAATGGTGCGCAGGTCCAGTCTGATCTGGAGGCCAGCAGGGCAGCAGCAGACGTCAACTTGCGCCGGCTGCAAGGCGAGCTGGCAGCTGCGCAGGACCAGGCCCGGGAGCAGGCACAGCAGGTGAGGGGACACAGCATACCTGCAGGTGAGGGGCCACGGCACAAGGCCCGGGAGCAGATGTGGCAGGTTCAGGGAGGTGCTGTTACCTTCTGAAGGTGCATGCTGCCTTGTTGCAGCGCAGACAGGGACACCAAAAAGATGGGCAATTCAGGAGGGCAGTGTGAATGCAGGGCGGTCTCTCTCTCTCTCACACACACACACGCGCGCGCGTTATCTGGCTGCGTGCACTAGCGCAACCGTCTCACCATTGAAATCTAAAGGTCTCTAGCAGTGATGCTGTCCATACGAGTGTTTTCAGGCCTCTGTACAACCACCACGTGGCCTTCAATGAGCTCGCCACTCTGAGCTCAGCTTGCACTCGTGCAGAGTCTTGACTCTCCCTGGGCTTGTTCCATGCACACACTCGCTTGCCATCTGCATGCTTGCCCTGTTCCTGTCTGGTCCACCACTTGGTCCTGTCTGGTCCGTCCACCACTTGTTCCTGTCTGGTCTGTCCACCACTTGGTCCTGTCTGGTCCGTCCACCACTTGGTCCTGTCTGGTCTGTCCACCACTTGGTCCTGTCTGGTCCGTCCACCACTTGGTCCTGTCTGGTCTGTCCACCACTTGGTCCTGTCTGGTCTGTCCACCACTTGGTCCTGTCTGGTCTGTCCACCACTTGGTCCTGTCTGGTCCGTCCACCACTTGGTCCTGTCTGGTCCGTCCACCACTTGGTCCTGTCTGGTCCGTCCACCACTTGGTCCTGTCTGGTCTGTCCACCACTTGGTCCTGTCTGGTCCGTCCACCACTTGGTCCTGTCTGGTCTGTCCACCACTTGGTCCTGTCTGGTCTGTCCACCACTTGGTCCTGTCTGGTCTGTCCACCACTTGGTCCTGTCTGGTCTGTCCACCACTTGGTCCTGTCTGGTCTGTCCACCACTTGGTCCTGTCTGGTCCGTCCACCACTTGGTCCTGTCTGGTCCGTCCACCACTTGGTCCTGTCTGGTCTGTCCACCACTTGGTCCTGTCTGGTCCGTCCACCACTTGGTCCTGTCTGGTCCGTCCACCACTTGGTCAGCTCTGCAGGTCGGCATGCAGTCACAGTCTTCCTCTGCTCACCAGCATGCGCTCGCTGCTGCCACCGCTGCCTTGTGCCACAGCTGCAGGAGCAGCAGGCCCTAGCACACATGCGTGCCTCCGATGCCGAGAGGGACCTGGCTCACGCACATGCCCAGCTGCGTGAAGCAGAGACCACCGCTGCGGCGCTGCAGGCACGCGTGTCTGAGGGCAGCGAGGAGGTGGCACAGCTGCGGGAGGAGGTGCTGGGCGCGCGCAGGGCCATGCAGGTAGGGAGAGGCGTGCAGGGTGCGCAGATGGATGTGGGCAGGCGTATGGTGAGGCTTAGGAAGGAGGTGTCGCGGCTGCAGGGGGAGGTGCTGGGCGCGCGCAGGGCTATGCAGGTAGGGGAAGGAGTGCAGGGTGTGCACTAGGATGTGGACATGTGTATGGTGAGGCGTGGAAAGCAGGTGGCACGGCTGCAGGGGGAGGTGCTGGGCGCATACTCTCCCAAACAGATGACCGAAGGCGTAAAGGAACGCACGTGTTGGTTGGGTTATATGGGATTGCATGGCGCCAGGTTTTTGTGGCAACGCAGATAGTAGGCACCCATTCCAGAGTAGGTTCCTGTGAGAGTGTTGCACGCTTGGATGTTGATGAACTGTCAAACGCACCCGCCATGTATCAAGCAATATACTTACATGAATGGCAGAGCATGCCCGCTTGATTGCGTGTTGACTGTTTGTGAGCATCTGCTCATGACTTGCTGCGCACTCTGCATTTATGTCATAAAGCACACTGCTGTGAAGGTTCTGCAGAGTGCGTCAAGGGCGTGTGTGTGTGCGTCATTGGAAAATGGCATCGTGCAAGAAGTGTGTGTGGAGCAAAATGGATGCCGTGTCCCTGCAGCTGAAGCATGCGTGCATGTTTATATGCTGCACGATAAAGGTGCATGCTGTCATGCTGTTGCGATGCTTTGGTGCTGTGAAGGGAAGAGTGCATGCGTTCATGCCCGAACAATCGAGATGCATGGTTCCGTGTTGTAACAGTGCTTTGGTGCTGCCAAGGAAACAGTGCATATCATGCTGTGACACAGGAGCGACATAGGAGCAGGAGGGGGCACACAAGTGCATGCTCTCAGCTGTAACACAAGAGTGCATGCTGTCATGCTATGACGCAGGAGCATGAGGGGCAGCTCAGCAGCCTGGAGCAGCTCCTGGTGGCCAGCAAGGCAGAGACAGCTGAGGCCACCCGCCAGCTGGCGGAGGCCAAGGCCCAACTGACAGCAGGGGCGGCGGAGAGGGCGCAGCAAGAGGACCGCTCCTCTATCTTGTCAGCTGATGCTAGCAGGTCAGCAGGTTTCTCCTTGTTGCGTCCAGTGTTTGCCTTGTCTGCCTTGCCTGCGCGCCTCTTGCCTTCTTTTTTGAGAAGGGTGCACCCAGGAGGCCGGTGAAGATGTGTGAACATCAGAAGGGTCGATGTGTTCATAGGCAGCGCCTGTGCATTTGCTGACGCATGTTTCATGGGTGGGGTGCTACCATTTGCAGCAGCAGTGCCTGAATGTGATACCAGGAGTGCCTTTGTGTGATACCAGCAGCGCCTTTATGTGATATCAGCAGTGCCTTAATGTGATACCAGCAGCGCCTTCATATGATACCAGGAGTGCCTGAATGTGATACCAGGAGTGCCTGGATGTGGTACCAGCAGCGCCTTTATGTGATATCAGCAGTGCCTTAATGTGATACCAGCATCGCCTTAAAGTGATACCAGCAGCGCCTTCATATGATACCAGCAATGCCTTAATGCGATGCCAGGAGTCCCAGTACGTCATGCACCAAGATGTGGCAAGTAGTTGAGCAAAGTACAGCTAAATTCGGCCCATAAGGTCCCCTGCTTGCAGGCGCACGCGAGCGCGCGCGCGCGCGCGCACACACACACACACACACACACACACACACACACACACACACACACACACACACACACACACACACACACACACACACACCTCGTGCGCGCAAAACTCGTCGTTGCATGCAGAGCGGAGGCAGCTGCTGCTGCAGAGATTGCTGCGCTGCGCTCTGATCTGGATGCGCACGCAGCAGAGAAGGCAGCCCTTGAGGCCAGCGGCGAGGTGTGTGTTTTTGTGTGTATGTCTGTCTGTTGTGCGAGGTGTGCTACATCTTGTGTCCCTGCCTTGCCAAATTGAAACTTAAAAAAGGGGTGGTTTATTTAGATTTCCAGATCAATACCAGGGAACAAGCTAGAGAGAGAGAAAGTGAAGATGGAGAGGGCTCGTCATGGTCTGCGGAGCCCTGTGTCAGGAGCAAAGAAAATAAAGAAAGGCTGAACCTCGCAAGGGGCGTCTCAGCAAACCCGGTGCGCAGCACCACCAAGCAGGGAAAGGGAGGGCTGGCAAGCATTGGGGCCCACGGCTGCACAGTGCATGTCTTGTGCTACTATGCATGAACAGTTGGCCCTGGTGTCAACCTGAGGAGGCCCTTTTTTTGGACATATGTATGCTGCTCTGTGAGGAAGCTGTGGTGCACTCGACCTCATGTTGCCAAAACGGCACCTATAGAGGTCTGCCTTGCTTCGTTCTTTGATCCATTTTTCCAGGCTACCCCATGGGCTTGTGGCCATCAACAGTCTGATTCAGATTTACCCTCTCATTTTCTCGATGGCTGTCTGTGTGTGTGTATGTGTGTGTGCGTGTGTGTGTACGCGCGCGTGTGTGTCTTATTTGCTTGTCAAGGCAGTCATGAAGGCGGCATGATGTGACGCATTTAGGCAGCAGAATCCGACCACAGCGTAATGCCTGGAGGTCCGTGCTTGCGGGTCACATGCGAGGCAGAGGCGACGCACTTTGAATGGAAGATGGATGGATGGGAGACGGCGTGATGTGACGTGTGCAGCTTCCATGCTGGCCTGTATCAGCAGGTCATGCGCATGGAGGCGGTGCGCTTGAGAGGTCTGCTGAGGGATGCTTAGGATGGAAGACAGATGGATGGGAGACGGCATGACGTGACCGGTACAAACTTCCGTGTGGGCCTGTGCTTGCAGGTCGCGCGCTTGGAAGCAGCACGCTTGGGAGGTCTGCTGAGGGGCGCAGTGTCTAAGTTGGAGGCCTCCATGAGCCAGGCCTCGCAGGCACAGGGCAGTAGGGCCGCGGCAGAGGAGGCTGCAAAGAGTGTGAGTGGGGTTGCAAAGGGTGCAAGTAGGCTAGAAGGTGTGCAAGTAGGGCTGCGCAGTGTGTGAGGCTGCAAAACATGCATCAGCTGCAACAGAGGGGGCTGCAAAGGGTATAAGCAGGCTTAAAAGGGTGCGTTAAGGGGGCTGCAGCAAAGGATACTGCCTGGAGTGTGAGTGGGGCAGCACCCTAGGGTTGTGGTGCAAGAGGCTGCAGGTTGATTGGTGTTTGGTAAGGAGCTTTTGAATTATTCACTCAGGGGGAAGGAAGAGCGTAAATGTGGATGTAAGAAGAGAAGATGGACAAGGGAGTGATAGAAGAGAGAGAGAGAGGGGGGGGGGGGGTAAGGGATAGAGGAGGGATAGAAGAAAGAACCAAGACCTTGCAATTCACCTCCTCAATAGATAAACGAGGTGGATAAAACAAGGGAGGGGAAGAAGTGGATGAGTATGTAGTGCAAGAAAGTAGGGTAGCACGTCCTGATTGTGCAGGAGGAACGAAGTGCTCTTGTTTTCCTGCATCTTTTGAATGATGGAACGCTGGTGGATGTTCATGTCCTGCGGCTCTGTTGAATCTGAACGACGTTTCTTTGTGTGCAAGCATCACCTTGCACACACGCCAGTGCATAAGCTGCTCACACAGCGTCCTTCTCCCCTGTTTCCATCATATTTGCCCCCAAATGCTGCACGGCTGCATTCTGCGCTCTATTTATGTCTTTGCTGCCACGGCCACTGTCGCTGCTGCTGCTGCTGCTTTTGCTTCTAGAACAAAGGCCCTTCAATACCATCGACTCCCCCCCCCTTAAAAAGAGCATCCACCACTGTTTATGCAGGCCCAGGCGCGCGCGGAGCAGGCAAGTGCGGAGTGTCGGCAGGTGGAGGGCATGTGTCAGGAGCTTGCTGCACAGCTGTCACAGGCCACCGATGCGCATGCAGAGCTGCAGATCAGCTATGCCACCCTGCGCGCGGAGCATGACACTCTGCTGGCCCAGGTAAGAGCCAGCATTGTGCAGCGGAGCAAATGTCGGACTCTTTGGGCTTGTCTTTGAAACAGGGGCTAGGTTTCATTGCGAATGAACAGAGAGCAGGGCACCTTTTTATCTCTCTTGGTAATTTCCTTGAATCAAGGGTGTATCAGGTTACGCCTTGTCAACAGTAAACACTGCCTGTTTTTGGACGCAGCAGAGAGCGAGGCATTTTCTTGACAGGACAAGAGACCACATGAGTCTTAGCTCATGATGAATGGAGGGGCATGAGCTGTTGTCCCTGTTATTTCTGTTGCTGTCCAAGGTCTGCAGGGGGCCTGCAATTTCTTAAATGAATCATAGGAATAAAAAGGAAAGGTCACATAGGCCCTGCCTCTGAAACGTACGCAAAGAGAATGCATGTGATGACCAGCACCATAAAGGCACGCGCTGACAGCTTGACCCATGAAGCAAAGCGCGCTTGCCTGGAGGCCGCTCCAACGCATGAAGGCAGGTGCCTTGGGAACACGCAGCTCTGCCCACCATTACCAGCTCCTCACGAGTCTGTGCTCTTCGTTGGGAAGTCCAGCAGCTTCCCTTGGTTTCTCAGGCTTGCACTGCCCTCAACTCCCAGGTGCTTGTGCGTCCACACGCAGGCCCGTGAGTTTTCTTTCAAGACAGAGCCCCTGGAGCTGGAGGTTGTGCAGCTGCAGCATGAGCGGCAGGCAGCCGCCGCCCAAATCCAACACCTGCAGGTCGGTCTTTGTTTTCAGAGGGAAACAGGTTGGGAAGGCGTCGCATGCACTCCTCAACCCTCACAGCTGCTATACCCAGATGCAGCACCTGCAGCTTTGATTTTATTTCTAGGGAGCTCCAGCACATGCAGGTCGGTTTTCAATTACTTGGAGGGATTCAGCACCTGCAAAACTGTTATCAATGGAGAGATCCAGCGTCCTCAGCTAAGGACCTTATTTTTGGAGGCGTCAACAGATTGGTTTTATACATACTTGCTGCAGTTCAAATTATTGTAGAATCCATTTCTTGGAGACCAGTCGAGCAAATGTCGCATGCACTCAAACCTCGCAGTTGCTGCAAAAAAAAAAATATATATATATATATATATCCACAACCTGCACGTTGGGCTGTTTGCATTTGGAGGGATCTAGTACCTGCAGCTGACGCTTTTCATTTCCTGGAAAGCAGGCACGCACATGCACTCACAGCATTCTTCCTGGCAGTTTTCTGGTGCAGACAGGCTGAGGAAACACTGTGCACACTCACTCTTCACGGCTCCTGCCGCACACAACAATAGGACAGGAAAACGCGTGAGCTGCGGAAGATGGTTGTCCTCTCTCTCTCTCTCTCTCTCTCTCTCTCTCTCTCTCTCTCTCTCTCTCTCTCTCTCTCTCTCTCTCTCTCTCTCTCTCTCTCTCTCTCTCTCTCTCTCTCTCTCTCTCTCTCTCTCTCTCTCCATATATGTACATATATACTGATCTTGCTTGCCCCACCTCCTCCTCTTGCCCCGTGCCTCGTCCCCTATTATAAGTCCATGGCTGCACAAATCAACCTACGGGTTGCCCATCACTACAAACCTGTGTGCACACCCAAACCCACTCGAAAGCCTACTTTGCCCCTCGCACCTCTGCAGCACAAAGCACAGCCCACCCATTGTTGTGCACACTTCCAATTTGGCATGCTCCTTCTGAACCTGTGCGCACAGTGCATGCTACCTAAAAGCTCCGAGCAATCTACAATTTTTGGCCTCAACATGTATGGTTGCCTTCCACCTGTGCCTGACCATTTACGCAGCACCCGCTCAAGTGAGCCCCACCGTCTCTGACAAATCTAGCCTACAAAATGTGTGTGTGTTTCCTCCTCCGTTGTGCACAGCGTGAGCTCAGCGTGGCACTGGCAGCTCAGAGCCTCCAAAATGTGTGTGTGTGTTTCCCTCCTCCGTTGTACACAACGTGAGCTCAGCGTGGCACTGGCAGCTCAGAGCCTCCAAAATGTGTGTGTGTATTTCCCTCCTCCGTTGCATACAGCGTGAGCTCAGCGTGGCACTGGCAGCTCAGACAAAGCAACAGGCGGCAGCCCACCGCAGGCAAATGGCGTCCCTGCCCCCCCCACCACCACCCTTTGTGCACGTGCCCAGCCCCAGCAGGTGAGGGCCTGTGTTGGGAACATCAGGCTTCTGTGTGTGTGTGTGTGTGTGTGTGTGCGCGTATGCGCGCATGTGTGTGTGCATGTGTGTGCATGTGTGTGTGTTTGTGCGTGTGAGTGTGTGTGCATGCGTGTGGTTTGTGTGTACGTGTGTATGTGTGGTGTATGGTGTGTGTATGTGTGGTGTGTATGTGTATGTGTGGTGTGTGCATGTGCGTGTGTGTGTGTGTGCCTGGGTGGGTGGGTGGGTGTGAGCACTCTCCTGGTGGCCCACACAACATGTGCCTGGCCCCATGTGAAACACAGCATCCTGGTGCGCTGCTCATATTCTATCCATTTCATTCCATACTACCTGGGAGGTCACACACACACGCAGCTGCCCCTCCTTACATCCCTCACTGCAGGGCTGGCCGCACCTCACGCCCCCCTCGCACCCCTTATTGTAGCACTGCCCTCCTTGCATCCCTCACTGCAGGCCTGGCCAAACCTCACGCCGCTCCTCCAACACCTCATCCTCCCCCCATGCACAGCGTGACCCCTCCGAGGCGTTTGCTGCCATCTATGGCCTACCCTTTAACTTTGAGGCCCAGCAGCACCAGAGGTGCGCGCATGCGCCTAGGACGCCACGTTGTCTACAGGCAGCGGGTGCCATGCTTTTTTGCGTGACCCCTAAGCAGAGTACGCTGGGCTGAATACAGTGCCTTGCACACAATCGCACGCGTTGCACAATGCGTTGGTGTAGGTGCCATGGTCTGTGTGTGAGATCGCTTGGATCTGCTGCTGAGCAGAGCATGCTGGGCTGAATACAGTGCCTTGCACACAATCGCACGCGTTGCACAATGCGTTGGTGTAGGTGCCATGGTCTGTGTGTGAGATCGCTTGGATCTGCTGCTGAGCAGAGCATGCTGGGCTGAACACGGCACCTTGCACGCAAGTTTGCACGTTGCACAATGCGTTGGTGTAGGTACCATGGCCTGTGTGTGAGATCGCTTGGATCTGCTGCTGAGCAGAGCATGCTGGGCTGAACACGGCACCTTGCATGTGCAGGACTGACGAATTGGATGGTACAAAATAGGATGCATTGGGCGAGCTGTCACATGACCAATGATAAAAATGGATGATGATGATGATGATGATGATGATGATGATGATTGTGTGTGTTTGTGTTTGCATGTGTGTGCGTGAGCCCGTTTTGGGGGGGGGGGGGGGTGTTTGTGTAGATGGCACTGCTCATTGGTGACGCATCCTGTGCATCCTTTGCTTTGCTTGCAGGCAGCATGGAGGCTCTGCCACGCCCCCCATGACACACCGCAGCACAGGCAGTGAGCGCCTTGACCCTACGGAGCGTTTTGCCTCCATCTACGGCCTCCCCTTTGACCTGAAGCAGCAGCAGCAGCAGCAGGCCCAGGCGGTGCAGCAGGCAGCACTCAGCCTGACCACACCCAACATTAGACGCCAGCAGCAGCAGCTGGTGCGTGCGTGCGTGTGGGTGTGGGTGTGGGTATGTGAGCTTGCATGCAGGTGCGCATGCTAGTGTTGTGGTCGCTCACAGCCTGACCAGCCCCAACTTCAGGCGCCAGCAGCAGCAGTTGGTGCGTGCGTGTGGGTGTGGGTGTGGGTGTGGGTAGGTGGGTGCATGTGGGTGCATGTTGCATGCGCTCGCACTGATTGTTGGCCCAGCCACAAATGTTTCGGGTTTGTGGCTTGTCTAGCATTGTCATGTGTGTGTGTGTGTGTGTGTGTGTGTGTGTGTGTGTGTGTGTGTGTGTGTGTGTGTGTGTGTGTGTGTGTGTGTGTGTGCGGCGTTGCTTGTGCTTGCCACTCTTTTCCAGCGGCCCCTTCTTGTGTACCCTGGATGCTCATGAGGCCTGGAGTGATAAGGGTGATGTGGCTCACCTCTTCATGCCATGGTCTTGTGCGCCACACCACCACACCAGCATTCTGCAAACGCTGTGCTCTCCCACGCCCCAACTCTCACCCCTCTCTGCTCCTCACCCCTTTATGCTTCTCGCCCCTTTCTGCTCCTCGCCCCTTCTGCTCCTTTCTCCTATCCCTACCTCACTCCTCTCTACTCCTGACCTGACAGGGCGGCGGTGGCTCTTCTGGTGACAGTTCTCACTCTTCCCCCTCTGCACACAAGCACACCCCTCCCCTCACCACCACACCCGGTGCGTCCACCAGCACAACAGCTGCACCCCGCCCCCACCCCCACGTCTCCCGATACCTCAACACATCCTCCCCCTTGAAGTCCCCCAAACCCGGAACCCCTGCCCATGCCCAGCCCCCCTCTTTCAGCACGCCCCCTTCGACGTCCAAGGCACGGCGCGACGGCCACCTATTCACATCGTCACCATCGCCATTGCAGCAGCACAAGTCCCGGTATCCTGCTGGGAGTGCAGCAGGCGTGGGTCAGCACGGCAGCGTAGCGTCTCCACCCCCCTCCCTGCCACACATGCAGCTCCCATCCCATCATGGCCAAAGGGTGCCACAGGTGTGTAGGTGTGGTGTGAGTGGGTGGATGGGTGGAGGATATGTGTGTGTGTATAGGTGGGTGTGTGAGCGTGGGTGGGTGCACAAGTGTGTTGGCTTGCGAAGGACACGTTTGAGGACGTTCCAAACGAAAGCCTCGCCGCGAAGAAAGACTGCTGAAAGTGGCTGCGGAAGCAGGGCAGGAGGGCTGAACACCTCCTGCTTGCACGCGCGCGCACGTACACACACACAGGCATTGAAGACCAGTTTACACATGCAGGGTGTCAGTGCTGGCGGCAGTGGCAGCGCTTTCAGTCCTCTGGGGCGCAGCAGCAACAGTGGCCAGCCGTTGCCTGGAGGTGACAGCAGCAGCAGAGGTGGCGGCAGCCAGGACGTCCGTGATGCCGCGGAGGGTCAGCCGGGCGTGGAAGATGAGATCAGCAGGTGGGTGGCGGAAAGAGGGCATGGGGAGGAAGGTGTCTTGAGGCATAGTTGTTGAGGAACAAAGGTGCAAAGGGTGCCCGTGAGATCACAGAGGATTGACTGGGCATGGAGGATGAGAGGTCAGCAGGTGTGTGAGGGAAAGAGGGGTTGAGGAAGCGGGGCTAAATGAGGCATACTGTTGGCAATCAAAGGGTGCCCGTGACATTGCAGAGGGTCAGCAGAGCGTGGAGGATGAAACCAGCAGGGCAGGGCAGCTGGGCGTGGAAGACAGGTCGGCAGGTTTGTGAGTGTGAGTGAAAGGGGGTTGGTTGAGGGCGGGGCTGTGAGGTCTAAGTGTCTGGCGGTTCGAAGAGAGCATCCCAACTCCAGACCTTTCTGTGCACAAGTGCATGAGCGCACTTGTCGCTCTCTACCTACATGCTGTTGTCGTGCCTTCACATGGCCAAGTGCTGTGCTGTGCTGCGTTGCACATGCCAGGCTGGCTTCCCTCATTCGCCACCAGCGGGAGCAGATCGCAAGCTTCATCGGCAGGGTTGCCGACAAGAAGGGCGGGAGCGAGGAGTCGCAGACTCAGATCGGTCAGCTCACAGGTGGGGATGTGTGTGAACGAGCGATACTGCTGCATGGTAATTGTAGGACAGAATTCTGAGAGACCTGCTGCTGGCACAAATCAGTCAGATGAAAGGTGAGGCTGTGTATGAGTGAACGACGAGTGATGAAGCAGAGTTGCGGTACAGGAAAAGGCCGCTTATAGCACAGTCGAGTCTGCTCACAGGTGGAGCAAGGTTGAATGTGCATTGCTCCCGCAATGGAATAATAGAAAAAGGAACACACCTGGTGAAAAAAGCAACACAACAGGAATGGTGGCTTAGGCAGGCACTTCAGGCAGCTCGCAGCCCTGGCACCTAACAATTTTGATGGCACACACACACACACACACACACACACACACACACACACACACACACACGCTCTGGATTGAGCCAGATGCGGCAGAGGTGCAGAGCCTGGCAGGCCAGAACCAACTGCGCTTTTGACCACTTGCAATCGGTAGCAATGCGCAATCCATTTGCGATTGGAAGCACTTGCGATTGGAAGCACTTGTGATTGGAAGCAAGGCACAGCCTCGTATGCAGGCTGGGCAGGAGAAAAGGGAAGGGGGTGATGGCCTTTCAGGACAACCGTGCTTCATGCCAGTATAGCCCTCGCCCAACCTGAAGCCACCAAAGCAGTGCACCCGCAGCGCTCATAGCTACCTACCCCTTGTCTCGCACTCATCCGTAGCTCTGCCTGCTCTCTGTCAACTATGCTGCTCTTGCTCATGCACACAAGTTTGCGCCGTTGATCCGTATTGTGTGGTAAATACGTGACCAATGTTCACTCTATTTTCAAAGGTATGGGCAGCATCAGCGCGCCCTTGCTGTGTGCCACGTGTGTTTCTGACTGCCTTTCTTGATCATTGCTGGCAGCCGATATCGCTGGCAGATCAAGGCGATCTAGCAGCATGAAGGCATGTTTATGTGTTGCATTCTACTAGCATGGCTTCAAAATGCGCTCAGGTACTGCCCTCAAGACGGTACCAGCGCTTGCTCTCTTCGACCCAGCCTTTAATATGCCCTCTGTAGTCTGCCCTATAGTACGCCCTCTGTGGTCTACCCTATAATCTACCCTCTGTAGTATGTCCTCTGTGGTCTACTCTATTTTGCCTGCCCTCTTTAGTCTGCCCAGTAGTCTGCCTTCTTTAGATTTAACCTCTTCGTAATCACATGCAACCAATCTGGCTTGCATGGAGGTGATTCCAAAGAACGCAGGCACGTCCATGCAAACACCACTCATTGGTTTCAACCCTTTCTGCGTGCCACCTTGCACCACTGCCCATTGCCAACCTGGCTGTGAAAGCCTCCTGTTTTTAACCGCTGAATTTTTTACAATTGTGTGTCAACCTGCACCACTGCCTGCAGCCAGCCTGGCCGCCATGAAAGCCTCCACTCTGTTTCACACCACCAATTTTTCTGACCATTCTGTGTGTCACACCGCACCACTGCCTGCAGCCAACCTGGCCGCCATGAAAGCTTCCCCTCTGTTTCACACCACCGATTTTTCTGACCATTCTGTGTGTCACACCGCACCACTGCCTGCAGCCAACCTGGCAGCCATGAAGGCCCTCAATACTGAGCTCCTGGCAAAAGTGTCCAGGAGCCGAGCCGGGGGTGATGCAGCTGGGGATTCCGCAGCCCTGGTGCAGGAGCTCAAGGACATCTTGGCAAGCAGCAAGGTCGGCTGTTGGTGATGCCATGTTTTGGCTGGGGATGGGATGTTTGTGTGTGACCTATTGTAGGACCACAAAAATCTTATACGTTTGGTTTATTGTCTCTTGACTCGATTAAATAGGCAGCTGCGTCAATCATATTGTTACAGGTGCAGGAGCTCAAGGGCAGCTTGGCAAGCAGCAAGGCCACAGTTTTTGGTGATGCATGTGTTGGCTGGGGATAGAATGTATTGTGTGGGGATATTTGGGATGTCTTCTGCTCATTTGTCAGAAATATTCTGATGCATTTTTGTGGGGCAGCTCCAAAGCACCTTGGCAAGCAGCTAGAGCAGTTGCTGGTTTTTGTCTTTCTGGCAAGGAGAGCTGAAGAGGTGGACAAAGGGAAGCCAGCAAGACAAATTCGGTCCTGTTTGTCGGCAGGCAGACCTTCAGAAAATGTAGACTTTATTCTAACAGGCACGCGTGCACACACGCATGCAGGCTGAGGAAGCTCCGGCCGATGAGGACCCTCTTGCCGCCCCGCCCAGCGACGCAGCTGCTCTCGTCGTGCATGCGTCATACCTCAGTGCCAAGATCAAGGTGAGCCGTCATACCTCCATGCGTCCAAGGTGTGCCAAGGTCAGGGTGAAGTGCCCATGCGCCACACCTCACAATCCAAGATCAAGTTTGGCTGTCTAAACATTATATACCTCAGTCCCAAGATCAGGATGGGCTTGATGCTGGTGTCTGTAAAGCTGTGCACCTGCAGCGTGTTTGCCACCTGTGCAAGCACCCTTTTTTTAACAAAATGTCAACAGCTGTCAGCCTTTCAACACACCCATATGTGGTGAGTGTTGCGCATGGCATATGTTTGGTATCGCATGATCACTGAGTGCAAGAAAAGAAACACACGCAGGCAGTGGAGATGCTCACCACATCAACTAAGGAAAAGAAGATTCCTAGGGCCGAGGCACCGTGTATTCCCTTCACCAAGAGGGGGAAAAAAAAGGTCAATGGGGATCAGGAGGGTTACTAACAGTACCCCTCGCCTGATCTCGGTGATGAGGGTGGGAACAGCTCAACAGAGATAGTTGCGCCTCACGGCAGGAAGCATGGAAACAGCAGCAGCCACACAAGGGTCTCAATTGCTTCCCAGCAGAGGCTGCTGCTGGGATCCCAGATTTCTCCAACAGCTGGGAGTCTCCAACAGCTGGGAGTCTTCCCAGCAGAGGCTGCTGCTGGGATCCCAGATTTCTCCAACAGAGCATATCCTCGTCAAGGAAACTCTGCGCGGGCTCAAACAGCATGTCCTTGTCCAGTGCATCCCGTGCAAGCTCAAGCGGCACATCCTCGTCAGTAAACTCCGTGCGAGCTGCTAACTCCGTCCTCCAACAGCACGTCCTTGTCGAGTGAACTCCGTACAAGCTGTGCTCTTTGGCTGAGAGCACCCCTCTAGCTGCCCCCCCGGCACCTTTCCTTCCCACATGCTCCCCACAGGCAGCGTCCTTTTAACTGAATGCTCTCCTCACACACACACACACACACACACAGGATGTGGTGCAGCGGCAGTGGCAGGTCATCCGCCGCGCGTCCGCCCACGCGCCTGGCCCCAGCGCCCACCCCAACAAGACGACCGACGAGCTGCCCCACCCGCACGCCAGTGGGGACCGTGGCGTGGGCGGCGGCGCCCACATGCAGCGGCAGCTCAGGAGCACCATGTCCCGCCGCCTCAGCTTTGACGGCACTGACCAGCCCTCCTCGCGGTCCAACAGCATCCGTGCACGCGCACCTGTAGTGGTACCGAGGTGAGTGTGGAGGTTTTGCAGAGGTGAGAGTATGTCCCGCCGCCTCAGCTTTGTCGGCACTGACCAGCCTTCCTTGCGGTCCAACAGTATCCGTGCGCGCGCGCACCTGTGGCGGTACCGAGGTGGGTATGGGGAGACAGGCATGAGTATGTGGCTGTGCTTGGGTGTAAACAAGGGATTTGAAATACTCATGAGCTTGAATGGGTGTGAGAGCCTGTGTTGGGTGCGCCTCTTGCAAAGCCCAGCTGGGTAGCAGGATAGGCATGCAGGAAATTCCTGGGCTTGCAGGTATCAGCCATGCTCAGGTGTCCGTACACAGTTGTGGATGTGGGAGTTTGTGGATGATGATGATGTGTATGTGTGCAGGCGCGCTAGCAGAAGAGCCAGGATGATGAGTGCCTGGGTGAAGGAAAGGAAAACAACATCTCCTGATGCTGCATTTTCGTGAGAACGAGCACTTTAGATGGTCCCCTCCCTCACCTTCCTGCATTGGAAGGCGCTTTCACGCCCCCTCTACACACACACACACACACACACACACACACACACACACACACACACACAGCTTGACCCAATCCTCGGAGCTGGGCATTGGTGGGGCCCATGGAGGCGCTGAGGGCCGGGTGGACGTGGCGTCCATGAGCCAGGAGGCTGCCCAAGACTTTGAGAGCCTGCAGACGCAGTACTGCAACCTGCTGCTCCAGTTCTGGCACGTGGAGGTGCAGCTCAAGTAAGCGCGCCCTCCTCTTTTTTTATGCTGGAGGTGCAGCTCGAGTAAGCGCACCCTCCTCTTTTTCCTGTAACATCTCTCCTGCTGCTGAGGCACTGCTTGCATGCTCGTGCAGACAGGGCAGCATGCGTCAAGGATGGGCTGCAGCATTGGTTTCTTGGTTTTGTGTGTGAGTAGGTGGTGTTGGAGAAAGGATGGACCAACTCGCGCGTGCCTGGATTGCTGGCAACTTATGTTTGATCTTGACTTGATGAGCCTCTGCTGAGATGGAGACTTGTTTTAAGGATATTGAATGGCATGCAGCTTTGGAATCTATAAGCTGGAGTCCGTGGGGGCATGGAAGGAGGTGAAACTGGACACCGTCATTTACACGGTGGAAGTTTTCTTCTACACAGCACTCTCTCTGAAACAGGTCCTGGGCAATGATCCTTTTGGTGATCGGGGAAGTCCTACTGTGCATGCTATGTCCAACCTTGATGTCGAAGTCTTATGTTTGCCATGTGAAAAGCTTGCCTGTGGTAGCACCAAAGACCTGCATGGTTGTTCAATCGATGCCATCAACCTCCAGCAGCCAAGAGCTTTCCTGCAGACAAATCATGACACTCTGTTTTTTGTTCCTGGGCTCCTTTTGCTTCTCCCGCATTGCCCTAAATTGTGATGTGTTTGTGTGTGTCAGTCAAGTGCCGTAGCAAACACAAGTTTGATGCTTGCTGTAACAGCACTGGGAACCCTCCTTCAAACATGCGTGCAGGAACCAAGCAGCCTCAGAGAACAGGGCCATGCCCCAAAATTTTGGAGCACACATGGCCTTCCGGTAAGGGGTCTGGTTGCACCTGGAGGATTCCATGCCACCTGGGAGCACAGTTGGAGAGAATGTGTGTGCTCCTGTCTGGACGTCATCCCTCGTGATCCTGAATACCAATAAGTGCTCATTATGCGCATGCATGATCCACAATGACAACCCACACACATGATTCGCATACACTGCTGACGGAAGCAAGTGGCGAAAATGTCGCCTGGACAGAGCCATTGCACCCTTCTATTAGTTTTTAAGGAGAGCTAAGATGATTTAAATTGTTGGCAACTCTTGGAGTTTAGTGTCTCCATGCATTGCTTGTTGTGTATTGATGGGCTCTAGTTGTTAGTTTATATTGGAATTGGCATCATTATGAGATTTAAGTAATAGGTGCACTTCGTTTGTTCATACATTGATCCCTTAAAAAAATGTTGCTACAAGATCATGTGGCCTTTACAATGTAATTCATCGTGCTTGGTGTAATTGACTCAAGAAACATCCCAGGGGCTTGCTTTAGTCTGTGTAACCCTGAAGCATATATTGCTGCTGAAATACGACCAAAGGAAAAGAAATTAAGGGTAAGAAACACATTGGCTGATAGAGCTATGAGATTGCTTCACCAGAATTTCTTAAAGATAAAAAAGTAGGAGGCAAGTGGGGTGTCATGCGAGATCAGCGTCACACACACCACACTGACCTGGGAGCACACACCACTGAGAGTTTCCATTGAGGAACCCCTTTTACTGATATTGGGGGACTTCATGAGGCCACGTCAGGCCCCCCTAACTGAGATTCCCCACTGGCCTCCCCCAGGGCGTAGGGAAAACTACTGTCACCTGCTTTGTTTACACTGTTGAGAAGAGTCGCTCAAATCCAGACCTTACCACTCGCAAATGTGAAAAAAAAAACACTTGTACAAGAATCCACACTTGTGTCCAAGAATCCAGTGTTCAACAATTCCTTGATAATTGTTGAACTCTTGCCAAGAAAACTGGCAAGAGGTTGTCCAGCTGCCAAGCATAAAGTTACAAGGTTACAGTGGGATCGAACCGCCTCTCATCAGCCTGGTAATAAGAGCAACAAGCTAACAGATTAATTGATTGACCATGATTCAGCAACAGGGGATCAGGAGGGCCACTAGCATCAAATTGTGGCTGGGAACAGACAAACAGATCGAAACACTTCAAGCGCAGGACGCCTCCTACGTTAAAGAAAAGAAAAACTATGTAGGCAGTGAAATATTCCCTTCATTAATTAAAAGGGGAAAAGCCACCTGGGTTCTAAAACTGTAAGAACCCCCACCAGTCAGAGAAAGATGAGGAGTCTATCTGGAAAACCACGCACCACCCAAGGACAAAAAACAGACACACCCACCCACACGTTAAACAAGGGAGCGGGACTTTGTCCCAGAGAGCCGTGAGCCCTTCACCAGCAGGTTGCTAAGTTATACCCATATTCCCCTTAATCCCCTTAGAAATAGAAAAGCAGTGAGAAAAGAAAAGAAAAATTACGTAGGCAGGGAGAACACTCCCTACATCAATTAAGGAGAACTTCTCCTTGAAGGAGACACATTGTCTCAAAAGAGCTGTGAGTCCCCTCCACCACGAAGACTACAAAAGAATATCCTAATGGGGATATGGAGAGTTGTTGGAAGCACCCGGCTCCATAACCTGGCTGCAAGAATAATTCTTGTTTTCAATAGCACGCCTAGTGGAAACAAGCCTGTTGGCATACGTGACAGAATGGGCATGAAGTTTGCAAGTGCGTTTATTGGCGCGTTGGTGGTCTAGTCCCAGTTGTTTAAGCTGGTTTAGGGTGTGCTCAGTGTAGCAGGTCCCACCAACACCCAAAAGGATGGTGTGGAGAGTCACATCTTTTGCATTGATGAGTTTGCAGAGGTCTGCATGCTGCCGCTGTGCCGCCTCCAACTGTTGTCCAGGTCTCGTGTCTTCACAGTACTTGATTTCGATCAAGTGCACATGCCGCTGGTTTACATTCAGTTGGTGGGGTTGCCTCACGCGGTTGGCTGTTGTGGCCCTCAGTGTGGGGTTGTGTCTGCTGCGTAACGCATGATGGTGTGAGCAGGAGGTAGAAGGAGAAGAAGTGGGTTTGGCTTTATAGGGAGTAATCAGTATAGCATCAGGACGGCTGGAGGTGAGTCTAAATCTTTTAGATAATTTTGCTTGGAAAGAGGTAAGGGGGTATAAATCTGTTTGATGCATGTGCAGGGATTTGAAGGTTGTGCTGCGCCAACCTATCACCACTCCCTATGTCCATGTTAACCAAACCTGCTCCCCAAGGGCTTTTGCTAAGAGCTTTGATAATCATTCTTCCAGCAACATTGTGGCGTTTGGTTTTCATGCTGTAGATGATATTATTTTGGCAGCCTGAAAGCATGTGGAGTGCGCTGTCTAATTGATGACAGCCTGGGAGAGGGCATAGTGGGTTCAAAACAATTCTGCTGGCAATGCTGTGACCCTCATTTACCATGTTATGAATGGCAGGATGTTGGCAGCCTGAGAGAATGTGGAGGGCGCTATCCACGTGATGGCATTCTGGGAGAGGACATACAAGGCTAGTGGATCTTCTAAAGCGGACCGCATGTTTTTGGTTGTAGAGGGTACCTGTGCGATATTGGAAGACTGCGCGTTTCATTCGGGTTGAGATACAGGGCATGCTCTGTCATGACGAGAGTCTGCTGCAACAAGAGTGTGCTGCAAGTTAGTTGAGTTAGTTGGACAGTTGATATTTTTACCTGTGATTGAGCAGCTGTGGCTGTGTTTAGAGAAGAGAAAAGATACAGCACTTAGCAGATTCACTGGGGCACCCTGTGGCGGAACCATGGTCATGGAATGTTAAGACACTGTTATGGCTGCGTCACTTCCTCAGCCTGACAGCTCCAGAAGGTATTGCTGATGCCCTTATTTGCATGAGGTAGCAAGCTTTGGTAATGAAGTGTAGTAGCCTGTTTTGCAATCTGCATATCCAAGCCTGTGTTTAGCATGCATATGGGATTTCAAGGCATCCTTAAGGTCTGGAAGGCATATCAGATTGGGAATGGGGGAAGATGATTCAGGTGTAGTTGGTCTTGCTTCTTCTTGAGCCAGCCGAGCGATATTGTAGAAGGGGTTACCACCTGGGCCAGCGCTATGGATACCCGTACCAGTCAGATTCAATCAAATTTAAGTTGTTATCTTCGAGGCTAGCCTGATACTTAGCAATCATGATCATATCAGCGCATTCATTCCCAGCTATTTCAGCATGAGATATGACCTTATAGAAAAAGATGTGACCTTGAGAGGTGTGGGCAAGGTCTGAAATTGTCTTTAAGACATCTCCTTGTACATGATGCCTGTGCTTCTCTGGACACAAGATTTGCTTTTTTGTTGAGTTGGTGAAGTGAGCTGAGGCTGTTTGTGGCAATGTGTGAGTAAGTGCAGCAGCAATTGCAGCCAGCTCAACTCTTCCTATGTTTTTGGTAATACCAGTACCATTAGGCTCAACTAGATTTTTTTGATTCATTCATAGGATGGTACACGCTTGCACCTATAACTGTCTCGCCGTCTTGAGCCTGGCAGCTGCTGTCTGTGTAGACCCAGGATTTCCAATCTGCAACTTCGAGCTGGAGGTCTGGATTGGACTGAAAAGGAACAGGGGCAGTTACGTTCGTGGCTAGATTATGGGGGACCCTAGCAATTTGCTTCTTGTTTAGGGGGAGCTTTTTGCATTTCCCTACTCCGGGCATAACGGCGTGCCTCGCATTACGGATGGGGTCATTGTTCACATTTTTAATTAACTACTTTGCTTTAGAAATATCCCTGGCTAAACCTTGGAGCCAGGGCTCTGGTTGTCCAAGTGGACTCTTGCAGCTGCATTCCAGACTGCAATAATTGTAAATCCCAGGTATGCTGAGGGAAAGTTGTTTCCTGGCTAGGCCAGGATTAGAGATTGTCGTACGTAATTTAATCTTTTGTAATGGTCCCAAGCTTGCAGCAAAGATGCAGGTAAGCAGTGAGGAGTTTGGAGTAGGGATTCGTCAGCTGACCCCTTGCTGGTATAAACACAAAGGTGGCCGTCGCCTCTGTATTGAGGATGGCAGAGTAGATAGCATGTCGCAGGGCTGAAGACATGGCCTTATCGTCATAAATGGGGTGGCAGATGGAGATTCCCGAGAATGTGGATGAGAGGGAATTTTGTTGGGCACCAAAAAGAATGCCACGGGGGTCAGAGCTTTAATAGTGTAGGTAATGAGTGTTATAGTCTGAGGGAGAGGCCATTTTCTCTTGGGTGGTGTGTGTCCAATTTTGGAAGGCTTCATGAATGTAGGGTGGAAGCATCCGTGAAATAAAGTCTTTAATCCATTTGCCCCAATATTTCTTTTCCAACTTAGTTTTGTGGGCTAGGAGTCCCATTAGTTCAATTGCAACGCTTGCTGGTGGTGGGCAGATCCTACTATGTAAGCCAAGTGCTTTGGTTTTGTGGAATGCTTTGCGGAGGACGTCAAAACGGTGAGGGGTCCTCATCCCAACGCATCTGCTGTCCATGAGGAAAAGGAAAAGTTACTTTAAGCGGTAAACACCTCAAGCGTTGATTAAGGAAAGGGGTCATGCTGGGTGCGGACACTTTGATACACCGCCTCTGCTGCAGCTCAGGAAGAGGCAATACCGAGTACGTCTGAATCTTCAAGATGAATGTCTTCAAGATTAATGTCTTCAAGATGAATGAATTTTCAATCAGAGAGGAAGTTCCTCCCCCATTCCCAATCTGATATACTTCCCAGACCACCTTAAGGATGCTCGAGATTGGATCAATTCCTTGTGGCCGGGGTGGAAAGAAAAGACACCCTCTATCGGTGGGAGTCATTGGGAGGCTCTTTCCTTATGCATGCGGCCGAACGGCAAGTGTAAACTTTTCATTTTTCTTTCTTTCTTTATGCTTAAGATCCCGTATGCATGCAAGACACAGGCTTGAATATGCAGATCGCAAAACAGGCTACTGCACTCATTACCAAAGCTTGCTACATCATACAAATAAGGGCATGAGCAATGCCTCCGAGGAGTCCTGGAACATACCCTGCATCTCAACTTGAAAATAACACACACAATCTTCCAATATCGCACAGGCACCCTCTACAACCAAAAACGTGCGGTCCGCTTTAAAAGATCCATTAGCCTTGTATGCCCTCTCCCAGAATGTCATCATATGGATAGCGCCCTCCACATTCTCTCAGGTTGCCAATGCCCCGCCATCCGTAACATGGTAACTGAGTGTCACAACATTGCCAGCATAATTGTTTTGAAAGTCGTTAGCGAAGGCTCTAATGGTTCAAACCTTGTGCATATGGATGTAGGCAGCGCAAACCGTCTGGCCCAGAATGACCTGCACATCACTCAGTCTTGCTCGGGCTGAGCAAGTCACTAATCATGTAATACCTCCCTACCCCTCATAACCCTAGTCCAGGAATGCCATGAGGTGGCTCTGCAAATGTGTGCCACCAGAGCAGGAATGGGAGCTCCAAACACTACAAAACAAGACAAATCAACAATCTCCAGGAACAAGCTCAAATTTTTCCGGCATTTGCAGTACAATCTGCCACAGTCCCACCATCTGCTTTTGTACGAAGCTTCACAAGCAAAGGTGATCCATCCTTGGCCTCCACACCCCCTTCACCAACTGTGACAATACTCAAAACACACAACACAATAAGCTTAAGGACAAATCAACAAGATAAACAAAGACTACGAGGCTCAGTGCAACACAAGAGCCAGGAGGCACCAACAATGGAGAATTGATCAACACCCTGATCTGGCCAACAGAGCAATTCTTTCCAGGCAAGGCCACTACCCCACCACAAGGTCAAGCCCTTAAAGGCCCCAATACAGGGGAAGTGGAAAGTGATCCGCGCAAAGTAGCTGACAGACAAATTCTACACTGAGAGCATGACCGTCCCTAGCATTAAAACGGGAGCCTATCTGCCATCTGATCCTTGTGCCGGATGCAATTACCCCTTGATGGATTGGCAGTGCAAGGACCCCTTTATCCTTGAAAAAAAAACATCACCCGAGCGGAAAATACTACCCATGGAAAGAGAGAATATTTACACAACTCCATCCTGGACGCCTGCTCCTTTCAGCAGTGCCTCCATTCACTCACTAATAATAAGACCCCATAACCAGATAGTATAGCCAACGAACCCCAGAAATACGAAGAATCCATTCACAAACTCTTTGTTACTATGCGGGCCTAAAGCCTGGAAAAAGAGTGATATCATACTCATCTACAAAGAGAAAGGCTCCCAGACAGACATCATGATGATATGATATCATCCTTCCGGCCAGTTGGCCTAGCCAACACCATCTACAAATTCTGGACGCGTCTGAAAAGAAAAGAAAAGTCTACGTGTCATGCAAGATCAGCGTCATTCACGTCTTATTGTTTCACCTAGGCATATCACTGAGAATGTTATGCTTAACGTCCAGAGTCGCCTAAAGCCATGCGCCAAAGGACAAGTTCACTCGAAGCTGATGGATTGAGATGCGAGTGTACTGAGCTCTACCCTCTTCCCTTCTCTTTCTTGCAATGCTAGTTCAATGCTTCCTTCTGCTTGCTCTGTTCTGATGCTCAAACACACACGATACGGACACTGGTTGCCAGCTGCCTTCCGCCAACAAGGTCCCTCCCCAAGGACTGCCTTTTTACGCTGTCATCTTCTCTACCCCGGGCACTTTACAAAAGGATTTTGAGCACGTCTCTTATCAAATCCAGAAACAGAGAGAGTTATCTAAAACAAGGCACAATGCAGCCTTCCAGCAATAATAACCTCCAACCGAATAACTAACCCAAATAACCATGATTCAGCAACAACCATGATTTGACGTGACATACGCTAGCCAAAAGGCCGCGTGCATTAAGGAAAGGTTCCCTGACTAGCAAGCTAGAAAGGGTCTCACCAAAGGGCCCTCAAACCTAAACTAGACACAGCTAGCCTAGGATAAAGCCAGAAACAGAGCTAATGGGGATCTGGAGGGTTCTCCGCCATGCTCCTGGACGCCCGGACTCTCCTTCTCCTGCTCTCCACTGCCACGCGCCCAGCAACCCCACCCCTAGAAGTCCCCTGAAAATGAAGCGCATGCCTTGCGTAATAAGAGTTGTTAATCTTTGGATAGCATGGCAACTTAACTTGGATGCTAGTGACTTAGCCTTTTGCCTGGTTAAACCCAAGTTGATGAGAGGTTTGATGGTGTAGTCATTATAGACAGTGCCTGCGACACCAACTAAGATGATGTGTAAGGTCACATTGTTGTTTCTGTTTGGGTTCCTCAAGCTGCGAGTTTTGAGCCTGGTTATGGTGTTGGTATGCTGGGCAGATGCAGCTTCCAGAGTGGGAAAGGGGTTGGTATCAGGGCAGAATTTAAATTCAACAACATGAATGTCCCTGTCTTGAGGAAGGATCTTAGTAGGATCAATGTGTGAGGGTCGGCCTGGGATGGAGCGCACAAAGACAGCATCAGGGCGGCTCTGGTGCTGGGCAGAGGAGCCAGTACCAGTAGGGAAAACCCAGTCAGGGATAGTTCGAGAGATGTTTTCAGGGACTTGTATACCCTGCTGAAAGAGCCTCTCATTTCGGCAGGCATCCATACCAATAAGGGATGAGCCATATCTGCCTTTGCTGAGAGCTTTAACACAGGATCTAAGGCCAACATGGTGCTTGTCAGTGTGCATCCCATTCATTATTGGGTGAATACATCTAAGGGCAATGTGATTAATGCTGTCCATTTCATTGCATAATGGGCAGCGCGCAGAGGTGTTGGACACCTTGAATCTGATGGCATGTTTCTGAGTGTAAACTGTTCCTGTGCGGTATTTCAATACATTAATCTGATGTCTAAGGGTGATCTTTGGATCATTCCAAAAGGAGTTGCTGATCTCTTTGTGGGCAAGTTGAGAGGGCGGGTTATGAGCTTCTGAGTTGACTGAGGTGTTTGGGGGCTGAGCGGGCTGTGTGGCGTAGTTAAGCCTCTGCCAGCTATTGTAATAGTGGCCTGAAGTGTCAGCAGAGCCGAGCTTATGTCTTTTGTGCATGTGTGTTTTAAGCTTGTCTGTCAGGTTGGTGAGGTAATGAGCTGGAGCAGTGCGTGAGTTTTGTGGTCCACCGTTGCGCCCATTTGAGGATTTCAAGGAAAGCCAGTAGAAATTGTAGAAGGGATTCCTGGCATCTGGAGGTGCAATGTCCGTGGTGTCCATGAGTGTTGCAGTGCGTGCACAGGCGTCAGCCCCCTCATTACCAATGATGCCAGAGTGGGCTTTAACTATATAGAAATGTATAGGGTGTGGAGAGTGCTTTAACAAATCTGAGATGGCTTGGATGAGCTCCGCATGGAGGTGGGTCCTCATGCGCATTGGGTTAATGGTCTGTTTGGAAATCTGAGAGAGGCAGGATGCACTATCAGAAGCAATGGCAGTGTGCCCTTGTTGGAGAGCTACAAGAATGCCTGTTAGTTCTGCTCTGTAGATAGTGTTTGTGGGTCCATGTCCATTGGGATTTATGTGCAATTGTAGCTGTTGGGATGATTGGGTAGTGTCTCTGCTCGGCTTGTAAACACCTGAGCCAACAAATGGTGGAGAGTCATCTTTGTGTTTAATGACACTGCCATCTGTGTAGGTGATTTCTCTCCAGTTCTTGATTTTAGGTGTGAAAGTCTTTTTGTAGGTGGCAGGATGGAAGGCTGCTCTTGTTTGAGGGCACCTGTGTGAGCAAATATGAATGTCATGGGGAAGAGATTCAAATTACTTCCTCCAGTTGTTTGATGATAGGCGTAGAGTATGCAGTGGTATGGCGGAATTTGGAGGTTGCAGGGGTAGCCAGTGTGCTTCTGGTATGTCTCGTTTGAGAAGCTGAAGCCAGTCCTTGTTGGCATTATCTAGCGCTTCTCTGGCATGTAGGTTCCAAACAACAATGAGTTGCATGGGGTAAGAAGGTTGGGCAGGGTTAGGCATGGTGTTGAACCAGTGTTGGGGTGCCTGGAATTGGATTTTACCAGCAGGGGATTTGGATAGCACTTGCACAATACCGGGGTAGTGGTTCAGCCAGCTCATGTAGGCGTTGCAGCTGAAGCCTCTCCAGTGAGGTAAGAGCATGAAGGTGGCAACTGGTTCGATGGTTTGGAGGGAGGAGTTCACTGCGTGGCGTAGGAGTTGGAACATGATATCGTCATCATGAAGAGGGTGGCAGAAGGAGTAGCCACAATAACGTGTAGAAAAGGCATCATTGCACGCCCCAAAGACCTGGTCTCGGTAGCTTGTGCTGAAGTAGGTGTTGTAGGTACAGTCAAATTCAAGAGGGTTGGAGAACCTTTCTGTTGAGACCATGCACCATGTATGCAGGGCTGATCGAATGTGGGGAGGTGTGATCAGTGCATTGGAGTTGTGAGCCTTTTTGCCTTTTGTAAAAAGTTGCTTTTCTTGAGCCTTTTGGCGTGATAGGAGGCCCATAATTTCTGTTGCTGTATCCCAGACGGGTGGTTGGATGGTGGTGTGTATGCCTGCCTTCTTGGCTGATCCATATGCTTCAAGCAAGGTTTGGATCCTTTCTATAGTGAGCATGCCAATGCATTTGCCATTTGTGTTATAGATACAGGCAGATTCAAGGGTGAACACTTCAGGCATTTGTGCAGGTACTGCGGTCTCCTCGGATGTGTCCCGTTATCGTTTTTTTTTTTCCATGAGATCAACAGTTCTTATAATTATCTCACATTTCCATGCTGGCATGATATCTGTCTGGGGGTTGGTAGGTTGGAAGTCAAAAGTGACATTCTTGCGGATAGCACATCCAGTAGTTGAGAGCCATGAAGAGTTGGCGAGGCTCTCAGGATCGCCTTCAAATCCTTGTTTTATAAGGTTGTCAAGATCCGTTTCATCAGTTGGGGCCTGTGATGTTTGTTCCGGCATTTCTTGCTCATAGGCTTGCACATGGGCTTGTAGGTCTGGGTGCATCTGTAACATCTCAGCGGCCTCCCATCGGGGATGCCATTGCACATGGATCATTTCGTGTTCTTCAGAGAAATCATGTCTTTCTAGTTTTTGGGAATGAGACAGGGGGGCACATGCAGGGCAGTCCCAATGCTCATCAGGCTTGTTTGGCGCTCGATCCTGCAGCGAGCATAATTTGACGTCTATGAGGCACTGCCCCAGTGGTATGTGCGGTGGCAGGTATCACAGGTGGGCATGTCATCGTAACATTGAGATTCATGGGTGTGTTCTTTGCTCACTGGGCTAAAGCAGAGTTGGCAGCACGGATCCTATGCCAATCTTCTGGGTATGTGTTTTGAGGAACCCACTTTTAGCCCATAATTTCTGGACGCGTCTGTCTACAAAAACCCGAATGACTATGCAGAAACTCACTCCCTACTGAGCAACATGCAAGCTGGATTCTGTAAACACAAACACCATACAACAGCCCCAAAACTTAATCATGACCCTTGAAGACTCCAAATTGTTCAAGAGGGCTATCTACGCCTCAATTGTGGAGTTTACATCCGCTTTTTATACAACTGATCACGATAAACTGCTCTGTACGACCTTAGCTTCCACACAGACACTGTTGACAATGTTTAAAATCTATACCGGGAGGCGCACTCAAGGGTTTGCCTTCCCACAGGCAACTTCACAAAGACATCCGTATAGAGAGGGGTACCATCCAGGGAGACACCTTGTCCCCCTTCCTGTTACTCGTCTACATTGAGATCATACTGCACTGGCTACAAGCTGGCGGCCACGGCTGTGATTACAGATGCCTCAGCAATAGCCCATAAGCTTCAGAGCACAAACTTTGTGCTTGAAGCCCAGGAAAAAAAACAAGCAGCAGAGCATTTGCAGATGATGTCATTGGCACAATAGGCATCTACGCCAACCTTAGATTCCAAGCCAAGAAACTCGCCCAATACGCGGATTGGGCCCACTTAATCATATCATTAGTAAAACAAAGCTTACCTGCAAAGTGCCTAGCCAAGAAAGCAAGAGAGCCCCAGAAACCACGTCCATAGGGGATTTTGCCAAGCATTACTTGGAAGACAAAATCCTAGTTCAAGGCAAATCAGGCCAGTTTATTGATCCTGGAGACCCCTTTACCTACCTAGGGGTAGATATTACCATGAGTTTGAACTGGAGAGAAAAGAAAAGAAAAACTACGCAGTGTTGAGAGATGTGTTGAGAGAAGATAAGATGTTGATGCTGTGGCGCACAGCAACAAGCGGATTTGGCTGGATGTTCTAGCTACTGACACATATGATGCAGATTCTGGAGAGCAAGCTTGAATCTTGCTTGCCTGGCTTGCTAGATAATGCTATTGGTAATTAGGCTGAACTTCATGTGCTGGACTGATGCACTTAACTGGCGTGGAACTGCTGGCTTCCTCCTCCAAGGGCTAGGTGACCTTACTCACACATGGGCTTCTTTATTAGGGGCTTAACTGGGCTTACAAAGATGATAAGAACAAGATGGTGTTACTACGAGTTCCTACGTGAGTATAGTTCTCTCAACACACCCTCAGCTGTGTTGCCACAAGGATAAATACCACTGTCTAACTAACTCAACGAACTTGCAGCACACTCTCGGCACAGCAGACTCTCGTCGTGACAGCAGGTAGTGAAAACACTCCCCACATCAATTTTTTGCATCTTTCCTTGAGGAACTGGAAACCTAAACTTACCAGAATGACAGACAAGATTTCTAAAAAATTGACAAGCTATCAGGCTCATATGCTACTCCTAGACAAACAAAGGATATGGTCCGAATGGCCATTATTCCAAGCATTGCCTATGAGTTTCCGGTCACACCCTGCCCTGAGAATGACCTCGTGACCTGGGATAGGATGACTTAAATGCCGTCAAAACAAAAATACAGACTGCCACTGAGCACAGCCACAGCCACCCTGCAATAACACAAATTTAACTTTGGACTTGGCTGCTCATCTATCGCGGTAGAGTACAACGCCAGATGCGTGGCAGCCCTTACCGCTAGCCTCAATGACAAGGGAGAACACTGCCCATGCTCCTGATGATCACTATTGGGCATCAGACGCTGACTCAGAAGACGTTTTTTTTAGTGTGCAATAAGTTCTAGCTGGTCAATAACCTGGTCAATAAAAGTTGGCATATTCCACGAGCTACCAATTTTTGGCAGTTACCCTTCTTGAAGCATTGCAATGCATCTAAGATAGTGGAAGCCAATAAGTACAAAGCATACTATGAACACAATTGTCATGGCTTCTTGGATCATGTCCTCAGAGTGATGCTATTCTCTAATTTTTCTGCGAATCTTGGAGTAACATATCAGCCTATTTTCAGACATCTGACACTGCAACCTTTTGGAGTTTGTGCATGACTTTGCATGCTTAATTCATATAGAGCAACAGTGCGTTTGATTCAGCACTTGGCACAGCTGAACTTAGCTTAAGGCTTTGTCTCTGCTTTCAGTTGACATTCACACAAGTTTGGTTTGTTTACAGGCACCTTTTTTGCTTCAGCTAAGCTGCCTTTGTAGGCAGGTGCCAGGAGTACAAGGGTTAAAAGGGAAAAAGGCATCAGTCAAGAAGTTTGACTGCTAGCCTGTTCATAAATACACATGAGGTCATGAAGAAAAAAAGGAAGTTTGTTGTTATCCTGGTTTAGAAAAAACATTGATATCATGGGAATTCACATGGCGAATGGTGCCTAGACAGGGCATCCTGTGGGAGACGTGGAGGTGTAGGAAAGAGAAGTTGTGCTCAAAAAGTGAGGCATACTTTTGACGGAGAGAGCAGACCTGGGAATTGGAGCATCTGAACAACACATGTTTTTCATCTTGTATGTCATCAGAATCACAGATATCTCAGACTGGAGAAGTTCTATTGGACCAAACAGCCTGTTCAACTCGAAGAGTGTGAACTCGCAGCCTGAATTTGGCAATGTTGTGAAAGACATGATGGGGATGATCCAAATACATGTATTTAGGCAAAGTATAAGGAGGTTGAATGGCATGAGCAGCTCTGACAGGAAGTGCGCACCATTGATGATACGTCAGCCGCTTACTGTTGCTTACTCTGGGATCAGGAGTTGTGAATTAAGGTGTCTAGTTCTTAGGTCCTTATCAATCCCCAGAGTAATGTTTTACGGCCCAAGACGCAGAAAACCACTCCACTCACCTGTTTGAGGACGTGGTCGATGCGCTCCAGGCTTCCCCTAACCTTGTGCTTTGTGGTGACTTCAACGCTCATGTGAGAGTGCTGAGTGAAGTGAGTGATGCACACTACAACTTTGTGGTTGACTGCCCTGAATTTTGGATGCTAGGAGGTGTAAGTGTCCTAATGTGAACAAGGCAGGCAGATTACTGGTGGATTTAGCAGCAGCATCAAGCATGGCTATCACTACAGGGCGTGTGGCAGGGGATTTGGGACAGCCGTTTTACGTCGGTTATCATAAGGACAGAAGCAGCAGGCCTGACCATATCTTGCTGTCACCTGCTGCATATAAATCGACGAAAGGCTTTAACGTGATAGACAATCTTGCACCTAATCACTGCGGCTTAAGCATGATTTTTTAAGTAGGTAGCAGAACAGGAAGTGTGGATGCAGAACCTGAGAGGGACCCTGTTTGCAAGGCAGGTTTGTGTGACAACAAGCTGACTTTGCGACGGAATTAGGAGAAGGCTCCTGCATATACAGAGCATCTAGTCAACAATGTGGAACTCCTGAATCAGTTCCAAGAAGCAGAGTCTGCTGGTGATGTTGACAAACTTGCTTTTTGTGTGTGTTCTCTAATTGTGCAAGCTGCAAACGATAGGGCAGTTGGCATGACATTATTGGCCAAGTGTGCTTTTGTGCGTGCTAGGAAGCAGAAAGGGCCTTTGAGCCCTGTCTGGTTTAATGAAGAATGAAGCGGAAGATGTTTATCGAGGCAGTGAAGCGCGGTGAAGCAAAGCATGCATGCCAATTATTGAGGAAGTAAAGCACAAGGTGCAACCGTGCGACAAAGCGCTGTTATAAGAGGCAGCAGTGTGCTGTTTTCCTGGATAGATTGTTTAAGAAGGACCCCCAAGTCCATGCCATATTACGGAAGAGGCAGACCTCACACATTACTCCAGTCACAACAACAGCATGGAACCAGCACTTGCAAAGCCACTTTTGAGTACAACCAACAGTTGTGCCGCAAGAAGGAGGGCATGGTTGTTCAAGAAGGACTGCTAGATTTACTTGCTTGTCAGGAAGAGATATGGCTGTGCCTTTAGGTAGGAACTACGCGCCCACAGAGGTGCTCTTGAGACAAGGTGCTGAATCTGGGTGGGTTCCTCAGCCTGACTGCTTGGAGGCTCCTAGTATAACAGTTTTGGAAGGAAAGGTTGGGTCCCACATCAAGAAGTTAAATGCGGGTGCTTCACCTGGATTAGACGGTATTCCTATACCCTTCCTTGCTTAGGGCTTAGGGGTGGGTCTTAAGCTCGCTGGACAGGGCCTGCCTGACAGTCGTGTCGTAGGTCCCATGGTGGGGGCCAACTTGCTGGAGTAGCCTTCTGTGCTTGCTCTTTCTCTTGGTCTGTGTGGTGGGGCCCTCAGGCTGCCTCTCAGGACAGTTGACCTTTCCTTAATGTACACGGCCGGACTTGGCAAGCGTAGTCTTTCTTTCTTTCTTTCTTTCTTTCTTTCTTTCTTTCTTTCTTTCTTTCTTTCAAATATGCCTGTTTGCCCATTGAACGTGGTCGGAGAGTGGATCATGTTAACGTGCTGGTGCCTCTGATAGCATGTTCAGGGTTTTTCAGAGTAAAGCTAGGATCCCTGCATGTTGGAAGGTGGCGAAACTAAGCTTCCTTCACAAAAAGGGAGCTTTATCAAATCCTAGGAACTAAAAGATGATTGCTGTCAGTGGGGTGATGTACCGCATTTATGCCAATGTGCTGAAAGACCTGGTGACGGATTGGTGTATCCAGAAAAATAAGGTCTCAGACACCCAATTTGGTTTTTACCCCGGTAGGAGCACTCAGCATCCACTCTTCATCCAGAGGCACTTAAGACATACTGCAAAAACGCTCAAGCCACGGCAATCACCGAGGCTGCATTGTTACGATAGAGCCCAAGGGACGCTATGGCTGCTCTCACTGTGACTGTGCTCTGGCCCAATGCCAGATATTAAAGGATATATATCTCTGGGGATCGAACCCAGCACAAGCACCAGTCACCATGTAACCACCTTTCAACCAACTCCAACTGCACTCCTTGCAGTTGCACACTTCTTTGCAACCTTCTTCGTGACATTCCCCCCCATCTAGCTGCGGCCCTCCTGGGCTGCCGAACCATGATCAGTGGTTGCAAAGCTAGCTATGGGATAAACCTGTCACAAGGTTCTCAAAACATTTGTGGTTTCTTTTCCGTGTGACCACCCTCCGCCTTGCACGTGGTATTGCATGAGATGAGCAAGACTCGCAGCATCCACTCTTGAATCTGCTAGTGCATGTGCACTCCACCTAGGACTCCTCAGTCCTCTTCATCAGAAGCCGTTATCTCAAGGCCTCTCTCCACCTTGTAGGCTCGAATCTCCGCATTACACGTGAGCAAGTTCTGCCTTGGCTCCCACGTATCATTCTCAGGACCATAGCCCTTCCACCTCACCAGGTACTCGATCCGACGCCCACGACCACGCCTTACAAAGCGATGATCCACCAGTCTATCCACCGTATATATGGGCTCTCCTTCCAACCACTGTATTGGCTGAGGCGGACACACAATACTTGGCTCTCCATTCCTGGAATAATACGGTTTCACCAGACTCACATGAAACACATCATGGATCTTCGACCAACTTGACGGCAGCTCCAGCTGCACCGCCACATTACCAACCATCCTTTGCACTTTGAATGGACCCATGAACCGAGGCTTCAGCTTGCGACCACCATGCTCACTACTTCCTCGTAGGTTCTTTGTGTTCAGCATGACCAGCTCTTCTGGCTCATAGCGGACCGCACGCCTGTGCCTGTTAGCAATCTCTGCCATTTTCTTTCTTGCCTGGCCCAAGTGCTCCTTGGCTTCTCGCACTGCCTTTGTAATGCCTTCAGTGAAATCCTGTGCCCGAGGCACATACCTAGGCAAGTCCACCGATGTGGGAGTCAATGGGTGCTGCCCATAGTTCAAGAAGAATGGCGTGTTCTGCGTGGATTCCATGTACGAGTTGTTGATTGCAAACTCCGCACACCACAACATCTGATCCCAGTCCCTCTGGTCTGGTCTCACATAAGCTCGCAGCATCTCCTCAACCACACGGTTGGTACGTTCAGTTTGCCCGTCGCTCTCTGGATGGTAGGCACTTGACATAGCCCGGTTCATCCTTAGCAACTTGCACACACTAGCCCAGAAAATGCTGTTGAACTGAGGCCCTCTGTCTGACACGACATGCTCAGGCACCCCATGCAGCTTCACCACATGCTCCACGAACATTTGTGCAAACTCAGCAGCACTCGTGCTCTCTGTAGTGGGCACTAGCCTAACCATCTTGGTCAGCCTGTCCACAAACACCAATATTGCATCATAGCCACGTGTGCTCTTTGGCAGCTTCACAATGAAGTCCATGCTTACACTCTCCCATCTCCTTCCTGGAATGGACAATGGCTGCAGCTTGCCAGCCTTCTTCAACGTGCTCGCCTTATTGCGTTGGCACGACTCACAGTGGCGCACATAGTCAACCACATCAGACCACATGCCTGGCCAATAGAACTGTCTGGCCACCAGGTGCATTGTCTTTGCCACCCCTGGATGTCCACTCATAAGTGACTCATGGCACAGACTCAGCAGCTTCCGCTTCAACTCAGGAACGTTCGGAACTGCTACCTTATCCTTCAACATCCACAACCCTGACATGTCCCGAGCGAAGCCTTTAGAACATTTTCCAGATGCAAAGAACGGATCTTCTGCATACGCTGCTTTTATCTCTTTTTGCAGCATGCTCTCTGAAATAGGACTTACACCGCTCCCTGTGCATCCGGAGGTCAAGCCACCGTCCCCCGCGCCTTCAACGTGATCAGCGTCTGCTGCTGCAGTAGGAGGCCCAAGACCTTGCACACGCCGACTGACCAGAACATCTGAGCCTCGGCGAGATGAGTCCTCATTGACATCACCTCTCATGGGACCTATGTCATGTCTGCCACCAGCCACTCTAGGGCTCTCTTCCCCCCCCTCTAACTGCCGGGCGTCCCCGCGCACGTGCCTTTGCACAAAAGCCTCAGAAGGCGGATTGGGTGGGGGTGGTGGGGGATGTGCCTCTCTTGCTTGTCTCCGGGTCACCATGGCAATACATATGCCCATGGCCCCCACACACAGGGCCACTTCTCCCGCAGACTCCTCATCAAGCCTCGGGTTCCTACTGATTATATCAGCAATGTTTGACTTCCCTGGTGTGAACTCAATCGTAAATGGAAACCTTGACAGGAACTCCATCCACCGCGCCTAGCGCTTAGACAAGCTTGGTTGCGTCTGCAAATACACCAACGAATGATGGTCTGTAGCCAACACCGTTTCGGAGGAGTACTCCAAGTAACACCTCCATCCTTCAAGCGCACGAATCAACCCTAGGAGCTCTTGCTCACCAGTGGTATAGTTCTTCTGCGCCGGATTAAACTTCGCACTTGCATACGCAATCACACGATCTCCTTGCATGAGAATTGCTCCAGTCCCTTTGTTGGACGCATCAGTCACCACTCTGAACGGCATGTTCAAATCTGGAATTGCCAACACTGGCGCCGTTATCAATGCCTGCTTGAGCGCTTCAAAAGCCTCTATCTGCTCAGGCTTCCAATTGTTCCAGTCATACTCTTCAGCTGCCTTGCCAGTCAACTCAGTCAAAGGCGCTGCAATCGTGCTATAATGGTGCACAAACCTCCAGAAATAATTTGCAAGACCCAAGAATCCTTGCAAGGCCTTCAATGACTTAGGCAATGGCCAATCCCTAATCACTGCAATCTTTGCAGGATCTACAGAGATGCCATTCCTGCCAATCACATGACCCAAAAAGTGCAGCTCTGGCTTATTGAACTCACACTTGCTCAACTTTGCAAACAGGTCATTATCTCTCAATGCCTGTAGCACCAGCCTCAGATGCTTTTCATGCTCCTCTGGATTCTTCGACATAATCAGGATGTCGTCCAGGTACACAAGCACAAACTTGCCGATGTACTCCTTGAATACACGGTTCATCACTCTCTGGAACGTAGCTGGGGCATTCGTGAGCCCGAAGCACAACACCTTGAACTGGTACTGGCCTTCACTCGTGACCATAGCAGTTTTCTCCTTGTCAACATCAGCAATCCGAATCTGATGGTAACCACTCTGCAAGTCCAGTGATGAGAACACTGTGCACCCATGCAAGCTGTCCAACAGCTCATCGATCCTTGGCAGCGGATATCTATCCCTCACCGTGATCTTGTTCAGTGCTCTATAGTCCACACACATGCGTAGAGAGCCATCTTTCTTCTGCACGAATAACACAGGAGCTCCATACGGAGAAGCACTAGGCTCAATCAGCCCTTTGTCAAGCAGCTCTTTGATCTGCCTTCTCACTTCAGCCTGCTCCACCGGAGACATGCGATAAAAGTCGGCTTAGCACCTTCTTCCAGCCTTATGGTGTGACTTGTATCAAAACGGTGAGGAGGGCACTCTTTCCTTTCCTCAAACCTGTCCTTGTAGTCCTCAATGACTTTGTTTAACACCTTGTATCGTTTTAAGCGCGATGTCTGCAGCAGAGGAGCACCCTGAAAGGCTAATGGGCTGGACGCGCGAGACCTGGAGCAAGGTGCTGGCTGCCAATGGCGGCAAGGACGGCGTGGCGCGGATCCTGCAGGGTTCCCCTTGCGCCCATCCTCCCATTGGGCAGCGGTGGTTTGCCCGCGTCATCGTGAGCTGGCTGCAGTACGAGGGCCCGCTCCCGGACCCCGCCCCAACCCCTCGGCAACTGAAGCGTGCGAAGGCCTGGGCCAAGAAGCAGCAGCAGAGAGTAGCAGACGCAGGCGGCGAGGAGGGGGCAATGGGACGCGATTTAGAAGTGACTCCAGAGGACCAGAAAATGAATGCCCCCCCTCGCCGCCCTCGAAACAACTCGGTGCGGCGGCCTTTGCACTTTGATTAGATTGGTGGGTTCGGGAGCGTGACCTCTTGTGGCTATGCTGTTGATGCATGGGGGCAGTGGGGGGAGGAGTGTAGGCCCATGCGAGTTTTTTGGTGGACTCAGTGCACCAAGGTCAGACCCTGCAAGGGTATGGCTCAGTGTGTGCTCGCGTGTGGTCACCGCCTGTCTGGGCATGCTGTGCAGTGGCCTGTGGTCTTTCGCAGACGTGTGCTAGGGCCAGGCATGCGTGTTTGCATGTGCATCACCGTCACTGGCAGTCCATGCCTCAGTCCTTGCTGTGTCTGCCTCAGAAGCCTTTATGGTGAGGCCCGTGTGTGTGTGCTTGCAAGGCCCCTCTGTCTGTGCCGCTTTTTGGGTGTGCCAGAGCTCTGGGCAGACAGGCTGGGACATTGACAGCAGCCTGTGGCCTTTCCGCTGAGTGTGCTGTCCGGCCTTCTGTTGGGGTGAACCTCCACTTGAGTGTGTGCCAGAGCTTCCGTGGAACTGCGTTCTGACCATCTCATTGCCTCTTGTATCTCCTGTCACAGCTGAAACTTGGTGCTCAAACTCGGAGTTTCAGGCGCTCTATCTTGTCTTGATTTTGGTGTTTTACATCTGAGTTCAAACATTTCAATTGGTTTCAAACTAGGTCTCAACTCTGATGCTGGTGCGTGCAAGAGTGTGAACAAGGCAGGCCAGCTGTTGGTTGATCTAGCAGCTGCGACGAGTATGGCCATTTCGACTGGGCGTGTTGTTGGAGATGATGGGCAGCCCTCTTTCACTGGGCATTTTGGTGATAAGAGAAGTAGGCCAGACCATGTGTTGTTGTCTCCGGCTCTGCTCAAAATCGTACAATGTTTTGAGATGAAAGAAACGCGTGCCTCAGATCACGCAGGCTTGAGCACTGTGTTTAGAGTGACTGATGAGGGTGGAGAAGGTGTGAATGCTCCACACCATGTGTGCAAAGCTGGAGAGTGTATCAACAAGTTAGTGTTGCGTTGGCAGCAGGATAAGGCCCAAGTTTACGCTGAGCACATTCGGGACAATGCTGAAATGCTGGCTCAATTTGATGAGGCAGAGAGGTCTGGGGATGTAGATAAATTGGCGTTTTGTGTGCGTTCTTTGATCATCCAGGCAGCGAGCAGTAGAGCTGTGGGCATGTCAGGCCGAGCAAAGTGTGTTTTTAAACGTGAGCGTAATAGGAAGGGTCCTCTAAACCCTGTGTGGTTCAATGAAGAATGTTGGGAGAAGCGTAGGGCTTTCATTGAGGCAGTGAAGCATGGTGAAGCCAGGCATGCTTGCAGATTTCTCAAGAGGGAAAGTATGAGGTGCAATCGTAGGATGAAGCGAAGGCACGCGAGACAGTTGCGGAATTTGTTTTTGGATAGGCTATTTCGGAAGGATCCGGCAGTGCACGCTTTACTAAAAAAGCACACCAAGCCTCACACAACCCTTGTGCCTGCTCCAGCTTGGCATGATCACCTACACAAACACTTCAGAGCAAAGAGGACATTTGAAGAGTCTCGCCCATCTGCGAGGGATATGGCTGTGCCACTGGGCCGGCGCAACCTTCCACCTGAGGTCCTTCTCAGGCGGGGCGCGCAGTCTGGGTGGGCTCCGGAGCCAGATGAGTTTGAGATCCCTGATGTATCTGTGTTAGAAGGTATGTTGGGTAGTGAATTTCAGAAGTTGAATGTTGGTGCCTCTTCAGGCTTTGATGCGATCCCGATTCCTTTTCTTAAGCATGCGTGCTTGCCAGTGCAGTGTGGGAATAAAACCAAACAAGTAAATGTGCTGGTACCTCTGTTGGCTCGTCTTTTTAAAGTGTTGCTGACTGAAAGTAAAGTGCCTGCGTGCTGGAAGGTTGCCAAGTTGAGCCCCATTCACAAAAAAGGGGAAGTGCTGAAACCTGGGAATTATAGGATGATTGCGGTTAGCGGTGTAATGTATAGGATTTATGCTAATGTGCTGAAAAATCTGGTGACAGATTGGTGTATGAAAAAGGGAAAGATTCCGGACACGCAGTTTGGCTTCTTTCCAGGAAGGAGCACTCTGCATCCTCTGTTCATTCTGAGGCACCTCAAGCATGCTGCGAAAAAATTGAAGCCACGGAATTCTTCCAGATTGCACGTTGCTTTCATTGACTTTTCTCAAGCTTATGACACCGTGCCCAGACAGCAGCTTTGGTCTCACTTGCAGCGCAATGCAATGCCGACTCCTCTGCTCAGTGTGATCAGAGATATGTATGATAATGATGAGTACATTCTAATGGATGGTGAGAAAAGGGCGCGCGTGCAGCCATCGAACGGTGTTAAGCAAGGTTGTCCTTTGTCCCCCCTTCTTTTCTCTCTGTACATCAATGATATGGGCAGAGAGATAAGTGAGGGCATTGAGGGTGCTGTAACTGGTGATAGAGTGAATGGTGTGTCCCACATGATGTACGCTGATGACCTTGGATTAACTACGAATGACCCTGGTGAAATGCAGAAGATGCTGGACAGACTCCGTGTGTATGCTCAGAGAAAAGGGTTGACTGTAAACACAGCTAAGTCTGAGGTGGTGCACTTCAACAGTACGTCTGTCTCTCCTCTGCAGAATCCTTTTACGTATGATGGAGTGGTCCTTCCAGAGAAGGACAGGTTCAAATATTTGGGAGTGCTGTTGGATAAAAAGATGGATTTTAAGGTAGCTGAGGAGCATGCGGTGCGGCCTTATATGGCTGCACAGAGAAGGATTTCGGAGTTTGCCAAGGGTCATGACCTGAAAAACAGGCCTCATGCTATGCTCTGGTTGTCCAAGGTGTATGGCATTCCTGCTGGGATGTATGCGTGCCAGGTGTGGGGAACTCATTACTTGAGAGAAGGCAGTGAGTTTGAGAGTCAATTGCAGAAAAGACATCTGTGTTCCTTGAGGCGCATTCTTGGAGTAAAGAACAGTACTACAAATTGGCCGGTGTTGAGAGAGTGTGGCCAGGAGCCTCTGCAGTTCTTCTGGTTCCGTGCCTCCATCAAGTTTTTTAATAGCATGCTTGACTCCAATAGTGAAGTCTTGCGTCGTGTGCTGAGGGCTGATTTAAGTCTGGCTTCTTTTGATTCCTCTTGCTGGGCTGCTGAAGTCTCTAATGCTTTTGGTGGGATGCGGAATGGTGATTCGTTCAAACAGAACATGCTGAGAGCTGAGAAAATCCCCATGCAAGAGTTCATTGGTGATTTGCGATACAGACAGCAGAAAGTGTGGAGAGGGGCCGATGTTTTTTGTCCTCGTGCAGTTAACAAGAAGGTAGTGACGTACCATAAGTGGTGTGGGAATTCTGAGAGTGGTCCCAGAGGTGCTCCTTTTTGTATCCCCTCGTATCTGTTCAAGGATTTGGACAAGCATGTTTTGAGAAACATTAGCAGATTTAGATTGCGTGCTCATCACTTGAGAGTGGAGTCTGGTAAATGGCTTGGGGGTTCAAGTATCTGTGATAAGTGTGAGTGT
Source organism: Dunaliella primolecta (assembly GCA_914767535.2). Taxonomy (NCBI): domain Eukaryota; kingdom Viridiplantae; phylum Chlorophyta; class Chlorophyceae; order Chlamydomonadales; family Dunaliellaceae; genus Dunaliella; species Dunaliella primolecta. The sequence continues at coordinate 4,282,740 of OU611759.1, read as the reverse complement.
GGGGAAGTCCAGGATGAAAAACATGTGCTTTTCTTTTGCAAATGTACTGAGGTGCGTGAGCTACGCACGAGATACAAGGACCTTTTTGAGGAGATGTTTAAGACTTTGCGTGTGTTTGCTCCGCCTTCAAACGCTGACTTTATTCCATTCTTGGCTTGCCATCATACTATCACTGATTCTGAAATCAATGCTTTCCTAAACCAAGACTCATACAGACTTCTTAGATTTGTGTCAGACTTGGTCTCAATTTTTGATACTGGTTGAGCTTGTTTCACCAGCTGCCATCAGCCAGAGTCTCGGGCTGTAGGCCACCATTGTAAACCCTTGTAAACCCTTGATGCTGGTTGAGCATGTTTCACCAGCGACCGATCAGCCAGAGTCTCGGGCTGTAGGCCACCATTGTAAACCCTTGTAAACCCTTAACACCTTGGGCTCCATAAGCCCTTCAGCTGGCTTGCCACCCACATTAACGCATGAAGCACATGCATGATCCGCCAAGGCTTGCGCATCCTCTGGTTTTACTAGAAGCAACCAACTTGCAGCTCCTTTTTTCAATTGCTTTGCAGCTTGCTTTGCTGACAAGCATTCCACATGTGCTTCCCTCAATGCCTCCGTCGAGCACACTGATATGTATGGACCTTCCATTTCTTTGTCCTTCCGGTCTTTCCTCTCGACCTTGTGGTAAGGCTTTAGCCAGTGCCTCTCACCAGCAGTGATCACTTTGACCTTTTCTGTTTCACAACACAAGTCCGCCTTGTATTTTTTCAGGGCATCCATACCCACTATGAGGTCCACTTCATTGAGCACATTTCCCATGATGAAAGGCTCAACATGCATCTTTGCATTTTGGATTCTGAGGGTACCAGTGCACTTAGTGGAAACCGCCACCGTGTTGTTATCTGCAGTCGTTGCAAGCAAGGTCTTTTCTAGCTTTTTGGGCTGTAAAGCACCTTTCCATAAGGCTGACCTTCCTAGCCACCTTTCACTCACGAAGCAGCCCGAGGCCCCCTCGTCAAACAACACTCTGCATGGCTTCCCGCCAAACGAACCTTCAAACACAAAGGTGAGACCATGGATTTGCCTTGCCGCCCCCACCTTGGGTCGGTCTTCCACTTGTGCCACTATTCCGGATGCATCCTTACATCCATAGGAATCAACATCCATGCGCATGGGACCTCTGTCCACTTCTCCACACATGTTCTCACAAAAACCAAAATGTGAATTCTCCTGCATAAGAACATCACCAACCCCTTGCGTGCCACCACTGCCACGCTTGTTTTTGCTACCAGACAGGCCAGCACCGCCGCCTGAGCTACCACCTGGTTGCCATTATTTGCAGCCATGCATCCTTGCCATCATGCAAGACATGCCAGCCATGCTCATTCAAGGGAGCAACATTTCACATCCAATGCTTTGCTCCAATCCCTTCTAGGAACTCCTCAGTTGGACCCACGACCTATGCACCACAACTGGAGTGCACATGAACAATGGTTGTGCACATTCCATCCTTGCCCAATCCATGAGCTGTTCTTGCTTCTTGCTTGAGTGCACTAGCATGCATGCACATGGCTCCACATGTTCTTCACTTTCAACATGCCACCAATTGCTCAATCTTATCCGGGCTCTACAACCAATCCTTAAAGGAAAGCCCAAGGCAGCTCGGAGCGCGCATCCAAGTGCCTCTTTCATGCACATCCCAAGTGCCTTACTTCATCAGAACATGCACGTCACTGTTCCTTCTCTTGACCCATCAATGTTAATCAGGTGAGCAACACTCTTTACAACGTGCAATGGGCCACTTGCATGCAGATGCCAAGTGCCCAAGAGAGGAATCCAAAAATCCCATCACCACTTCGATGGCCACGCCACCTCTGCTAGCAACGTTCTAGCTGATGCTCACAACGTCTACTTGCGCACGCGCCAAGCCAGACAGAATGTGCAGCTACAGCAGCCAAAAACTTCGCACAGAGCCACACGCTCCAGCTCAGCCAAACACACACGCGAGCCCCGCTCAGCGTTCACGCTCTACGCGAGCCCAGCTCAGCGCAAGCAACACACAACCGTGGAGTACTAACCTTCGGACATATGCTCATCGTCGGATTGGGCCATAGGAAGAGTGGCTGTCTGGAGGGGGGTACTGTGCTGCTGATGCGCGCTGCTCGCGCCCCCAAGGCTACCTAAAAAATTTCGAAATATATTGATAGTGCCACTAATGCACTCGGGCGGGCCCCAGGGTCGTCACCACAACGCGCTACCACTGTTAAGATAGAGCCCAAGGGACGCTATGGCTGCTCTCACTGTGACTGTGCTCTGGCCCAATGCCAGATATCAAAGGATATATATCTCTGGGGATCGAACCCAGCACAAGCACCAGTCACCATGTAACCACCTTTCAACCAACTCCAACTGCACTCCTTGCAGTTGCACACTTCTTTGCAACCTTCATCGTGACATGCATGCTGCCTTCATTGACTTGTCTCAAGCATACGACACTGTGCCCTGTTTGCAACTTTCGGACCATCTACAATGCATTGCCATGCCTGCACTGCTTCTCCAGGCAATCAAGGAAATGTACCAGGATGATGAATACATTCTGATGGATGGGAATAAAAGGGCACGTGTGCGTCCAACAAATGTAGTTAAGCAAGGTTGTCCCCTGTCCCCTCTCCTGTTTTCTCTGTACATCAATGACATGGGCAGAGATATAAGTGTAGGTATAAGAGGTGCTGTGGCAGGGGATGGAGTGAATGGCGTTTCATACATGCTATATGCAGACGACTTGAGTTAAACTACCAATGCGCCAGAAAGAAAAGAAAAGAAAAACTACGTAGGCAGAGGAAACTCTCCCTACATCAATTAAGGAAGAGGAGACACATTGGCTCAGAAGAGCCGTGAGTCCCCTCCACCACGAAGCTACAAAAAGAAGACTCTAATGGGGATCTGGAGGGTTATTGGAAGCAACCGGCTCCATAACCAGGCTGCAAGAAGTATTCTTGTTTTCAATAGCACGCCTAGTGGTAACAAGCTTGTTGGCATACATGACAGAATGGGCATGAAGTTTGCAAGTGCGTTTATTGGCGCGTTGGTGGTCTAGTCCCAGTTGTTTAAGCTGGTTTAGGGTGTGCTCAGTGTAGCAGGTCCCACCAACACCCAAAAGGATGGTGTGGAGAGTCACATCTTTTGCATTAATGAGTTTGCAGAGGTCTGCATGCTGCCGCTGTGCCGCCTCCAACTGTTGTCCAGGTCTCGTGTCTTCACAGTACTTGATTTCAATCAAGTGCACATGCCGCTGGTTTACATTCAGTTGGTGGGGTTGCATCACGCGGTTGGCTGTTGTGGCCCTCAGTGTGGGGTTGTGCCTGCTGCGTAATGCATGATGGTGTGTGCAGGAGGTAGAAGGAGAAGAAGAAGTGGGTTTTGCTTTATAGGGAGTAATCAGTATAGCATCAGGACGGCTGGAGGTGAGTCTAGATCTCTTAGAAAAATTTCTTGGAAAGAGGTAAGGGGGTATAATTTTGTTTGATGCGTGTGCAGGGATTTGAAGGTTATGCTGCGCCAACCTATCACCACTCCCTATGTCCATGTTAACCAAACCTGCTCCCCAAGGGCTTTTGCTAAGAGCTTTGATAATCATTCTTCCAGCAACATTGTGGCGTTCAGTTTTCATGCTGGAGATGATATGATTTTGGCAGCCTGAAAGCATGTGGAGTGCGCTGTCTAATTGATGACAGCCTGGGAGAGGGCATAGTGGGTCAGTAGACCTTTTGAAACGAACCGCATGTTTTTGGTTATAGAGGGTGCCAGTGCGATATTGTAGGATGGTGCGCTTCATGGGTGTGGATATACAGGACATGTTCCTGAAGGCATTGCTGATTTTCTTATCTACATGTGGTAACAAACTCTGATAATATGAGTAGTAGCCTGTTTTGGGGTTGGCATATCCAAGTCTGTGTTTTGTATGCATATGAGACTTGAGAGCATTTTGAAGATTGGGGAGGTAGGTGATTTTAGGATTGGGTGTACGAGCTGTGGATGTGCCAGCATTGTGTTCTTTTTTTTCCTCTTTGGCTAACCAAAATATATGAGAAAAGGGATTTCCGCCGGGGCCTGCGCTAGGGATCCCGGTATCAGCCACATTATTATTGGCTTGGCTTGCTTGATATTTTGCAATAGCATCTGCACATTCGTTACCAGCAATGCCAGCATGAGATTTCACTTTGTAGAAACGAATATTGGTTTGTGAGTTGCTAATGAGGGTAGATATGGTTTTTAGGACATCCCCTTGAATATGTTGTTAGTGCTTCTCTGGGTAAATAAGTTGTTTACGTATTTGATGAAGAGAGGTGAGACTGTCTGAAGCAATGTGTGAATAAGAGTGTGTGATGGCAGCAGCAATTGCTGCTAATTCAGCTCGACATATGGTGTTGGTAATTCCAGCACCATTGGGCTCGACAAAACTTCTGCTATCGGTGAGAGGACAGTAGACTCCTGCTCCAATTTCTTGTTTGCCATTCTGGATTTGACAACTACCATCAGTGTAAGCCCATGTCCTCCAGTCAGGGACTTTTAGCTTGAGGGTTGGACTAGATTGCTTAGGTACAAAAAGTTCTTCCTGATTACCTACGTGTGGAGAGGTAAGATATCTAGATATTTGTTGTTTGTCAGAGGGGAGGCGTTGGCATTTATTGAATCCAGGCATATCAGCATGCATTGTATTGAGAGTAGAATGGGTGCCTATACTGCGCAGCTTCCAGTTAACTTCTGGTACAGCCGAAGCCAGGCCTTGTAGCCAAGCTGGGTTATGATTGTTTAAATGAATCCTTGCAGCTGTGTTCCAGACTGCAATCATTTGTAGGTCCCAGGTGTGCTGAGAAAGGGGTATTTCCTGGTTGATGGAGGATTGTGGATCGTTGTAGCAAAGGTTGGTACGAGCGATGGTTCCACGTTCACAACAGAGATGTGGATAGGCAGTGATGAGTTTGGAATAGGGGTTAGTTACCATGTGTTGTCCCCATACAGGGAGGAACATGAAAGTAGCAGTGGCCTCTGTGTTGAGAATGGTTGAGTAGATAGCATGGCGTAAGGCCTGGGTCATAGCTTCCTCGGTGTAAATGGGATGGCAGACAGAAAAACCAGAATATCTGGATGAGAGGGAGTTATGATGGGCACCAAAGAGAGTGTCTCGGGGGTCAGTGCTCCAGTAATGTTGGTATTGTGGGTTGTGGTCCAGCGGGGAGGCCATTTTTTCTTGAGTTACCAGGGCCCATTCTTTAAGGGCAGCGTGGATGGGGGTTGGCAGGGCCCGCGAAAAGGAGTCTTTAATCTTTTTACTAGCGTACTTGTTTTCTAGCATAGTCTTGCGAGCAAGGAGCCCCTGCAGCTCAGATGCAAAGCTAGTAGGAGCAGGTGTTATGGCTTCATGCAAGCCTGCAAGCTTCGCCCTAAAGAAAGCCTTGTAAAGGATTTGAACTCGGCTAGGGGTTATCATCCCAACACATTTACCTTGTGTGTTGTAAACGCATGCCATGTATGCTTTGTAAATTTCCGGGAGGAGAAGGAGAGGTGGAGCACGAGAGTTGGAACTTTGTGATTCAGTGTCTAGTGATGTTAGATTGGGGTTTTGTTTTACTTTGTACTTGACAAGGTCAATGTCATGTAGCCAAAATTCACTGCAACCAGTGGGTTTAATGTCTACTTGTGGGTTGGTGGGGTGTATGTCTAAGGAAATTTTGTTGCGGAGTTCTGTGTCTAGTTTTTGCCTCCAAGTATTAATAGCGTGAGGCTTATCAAAGCCTTGTCTTTCAAGGTTAGAAAGGGCAGAGTCTGCTGTGGGTCGGGAAAGGTCTGGTTCACTTAGCTTGGCTTCAAATTCAAGCAGACGCTGTTAGAATTTAGGCCAGGTCTCTCTAGTTTCCTCAGGCTCCCAGGAGGGCATCCAAGTGACCATTATGAGCTCCTCTCTAGACTGGCATTTTCTGTCAATTTTCTGTGCAATGTCTAGACCTGCACAGGCGGGACAAGCCCACGTGTCAGCTTCATCTATCTCTTGTCTTTGCCCATCAGTGTAGCAACCTAGTTCTTTCATGCATTTCCAGTGGTACGTTCGTTGGCAAACATCACAGATATACATATCAAGGTAAGGAGGTTCAGAGTTGATAGGTTCATAGCCACCATGGTAATTGCACATTTGGCAGCAAGCACACTCAATATCAGTGCGAGCAGCAGTTGAGGTAGTTGCAGGCTGAAGGCCAGCTTTCTTGAAGAAAGGCAGGGCCCACTTCTCAATAATCATTGGGGCAAAATGGGTGTGGTATTGCACTTGGTGGTGGATGAGGCTTCTCCATCCGTCTTTTTTATTAACCATGCAGTTTCTCCAACCATCTATATGGGTTATGTCAAAATCATGGTTATATATAGCATTGATAGCATGGCTAGCTGTTTTTGCTTTTGTAAGCTTGTGGACTGAGGCTTTCTTATAATTCCAGACCTCAGAGGCTTGGCATAGTGAGCTGAGGGGGTTGATGACAGGAAGGGTCAGTTCTGTCTCTATGTGAAGCATTTTTTTCTTTTTGTTTTTGTGGTTATTAATTTGTGTATCTAGGCTGTGTGGAGTGTTTGGACAGGAAGGAGGGTTGCGGATTTTGCCTGTATGGCCAGTATCTGTTGTGCATGGGGAGTTGGGCTGTGATGGGATGTAGTTAACAGTGCTTTGACTGGCATTAGCTCCTGGATTATTCTGGCTAAAAGGTTGAGACATGGGTGTGGAGGTATGTTTTAATGTTGAGCGTGTGCGCTTGCTAGGTGGCCCTTCCGTAGGTGAATCTTGTTGAGTGGGCGTCAAAACATTAAAGCTAGCAGTATTTTGTGTTGAAGCATGGATTATTTGTGTAGGAGTGATGCTCATCCTATAATTGGAGCGAGTTCTTTTATTGGGTGGCCCTTCTGTGGGTTTTGTTTCTTTGGCGGTCATTACTTCCTGAGTAAGAGGACAAATTTCTTGTGAAGGAATGTTGACTGTAGGGGCGGACAAGGTAGCTTGGTCACGTCTGAGGCGGCGTCCAGTATGTTCGTGTCTGTAGTGAGATGTGGAGCGAGGTTGTGGTGATGGCACAACTTGTGTGGAAGGGGTGCTGTTTGGTTGGGAGCTTGCAAGAGGGTAGGTATGAATCAGGTTATCTGGTTCCACATTGAGGCCACTCACATGTGTGTTTTTGATAAGGCGGTAGTGTGCAAGAGTGTTTGCTTCAGTGTTTTTGTAGGCAATGATTTTTTGGATGGAGGATGTATTCAACTCTTCTGTCTGGGGGAGGTTAACCAGTGCTGCTAGTCTGTTGAGTGCTATTTTACATTTAACGTTGACCTTAGAGTATTTGGATTGTAGCTGAGCTACTGTGATGATGTGAGTCTTACACGGGGATGTGAGTTCATGGATTCCATTAATTCCAAGGCCCATTAGGGGTTGCATTATGCAGGTTATGAGGGAGGAGAGATTGTGGGGAGGTGGTTTATGCAGGGAGAGGGCTTCATGGATGAGGTCCAATTCCTCATTGAATACAACTTCCTCATCTTTCATGAGGTGGAGCTTACTAGAGTGGATACTGATCAGTTGGCGGGCACGCGTGCAAAAGTTGAGCTGGCGTCTTATGTGCAGATTGGTTCCTTCTCGTTTGGAAATATAGGATGTAGATAAGAGCTTAAGGTCCGCTATTTGCTTAGTGAGGAGATTCACCAATGCGCCAGGTGAAATACAAGCTATGCTAAATAGATTACGTGCTTATGCAATGAGAAAAGGGCTGACTGTAAATACATCAAAGTCAGGTCATGCATTTTAATAGGTCGTGTTCTTCTCTGCCTACTTTTATGTATGGAGACGTGGCTCTTCCAGAAAAAGAGCAGTTTAGATACCTCGGTATGCTTATAAACAAGCACATGAATTTGAAGGTGTCTGAGGAGCATGCAGTGCGGCCTTACATGGCTGCCCAGCGAAGGATTAAGGATTTTGTGCATGAACATGATCTAAGGAAAAGGCCGCATGCTCTGATTTAGCTCTCCAAGGTGTATGGCATTCCGGCTGGGATGTACGCGTGCCAAGTGTGGGGTACAGAGTACTTACAACTTGAAGCGTGGGGTACAGAGTACTTACAACTTAAAGTGTGGGGTACAGAGTACTCACAACTTGAAGAAGGCAGTGACTTCAAAAGCCAATAACAAAAAAGGCAATTATGCTCTTTAAGGCGTTTTCTAGGTGTGAAGAGTACTGCTACGAACTGGCCAGTATAGAGAGAGTGTGGCCAAGAGCCCTTCAAGGGCTCAGCCTGAACTTAGTAAGTTACAGTTTTATTGATTTAGGGCTACTGTTAAATTTTTTTAACAATATGCTTGTTTCTAACAGTGAAACACTACACCAAGTGCCGAAGGCAGATTCCCACCTTGCTGAGAGGGATGAGTCCTGTTGGTCTGCACATGTGTCTAAGTCATTAAGTGGCATGCGCAAGGAGGAGGTGATTAAACAGAAATCACTTTGGCAGGAGCACACATCAACTTGTGATAATTGTGAAAGATGGATTTAAAGGTAGCTGAGGAGCATGCGGTGCGGCCTTATATGGCTGCACAGAGAAGGATTTCGGAGTTTGCCAAGGGTCATGACCTGAAAAACAGGCCTCATGCTATGCTCTGGTTGTCTAAGGTGTATGGCATTCCTGCTGGGATGTATGCGTGCCAGGTGTGGGGAACTCATTACTTGAGAGAAGGCAGTGAGTTTGATAGTCAATTGCAGAAAAGACATCTGTGTTCCTTGAGGCGCATTCTTGGAGTAAAGAACAGTACTACAAATTGGCCGGTGTTGAGAGAGTGTGGCCAGGAGCCTCTGCAGTTCTTCTGGTTCCGTGCCTCCATCAAGTTTTTTAATAGCATGCTTGACTCCAATAGTGAAGTTTTGCGTCGTGTGCTGAGGGCTGATTTAAGTCTGGCTTCTTTTGATTCCTCTTGCTGGTCTGCTGAAGTCTCTAATGCTTTTGGTGGGATGCGGAATGGTGATTCGTTCAAACAGAACATGCTGAGAGCTGAGAAAATCCCCATGCAAGAGTTCATTGGTGATTTGCGATACAGACAGCAGAAAGTGTGGAGAGGGGCCGATGTTTTTTGTCCTCGTGCAGTTAACAAGAAGGCAGTGACGTATCATTAGTGGTGTGGGATTTCTGAGAGTGGTCCCAGAGGTGCTCCTTTTTGTATCCCCTCGTATCTGTTCAAGGATTTGGACAAGCATGTTTTGAGAAACATTAGCAGATTTAGATTGCGTGCTCATCACTTGAGAGTGGAGTCTTGTAAATGGCTTGGGGGTTCAAGTATCTGTGATAAGTGTGAGTGTGGGGAAGTCCAGGATGAAAAACATGTGCTTTTCTTTTGCAAATGTATTGAGGTGCGTGAGCTACGCGCGAGATACAAGGACCTTTTTGAGGAGATGTTGAAGACTTTGCGTGTGTTTGCTCCGCCTTCAAACGCTGACTTTATTCCATTCTTGGCTTGCCATCATACTATCACAGATTCTGAGATCAATGCTTTCCTAAATCAAGACTCATACAGACTTCTTAGATTTGTGTCAGATTTAGTCTCAATTTTTGATACTGGTTGAGCTTGTTTCACCAGCTGCCATCAGCCAGAGTCTCGGGCTGTAGGCCACCATTGTAAACCCATTGTAAACCCCATTGATAAATGTGAACAAGGACTCCAAGATGAAAAGCATGCCGTGTTCCTTTGTTCTTGCGCTTCTGTGTGTTCTCTTCGAAGGGTTCCCTACCCCTTCCGCCAGCACCTGCCTTCAGGCCGCATCCCCAGCCCCGGCGAGCCCTTCCTGCACCTCAATGCAGGCCGACTGGGGCAGCAGCTCAAGCAGCTACTCAAGCCTCCTTCGCCATCACCAGCAGCAGCAGCAGCAGCAGCAGCAAGGCCAGCAGCGCAAGCACCTACTTCGCCTGCCCCACCACCAGCACAAACAGCAGCAGCAGGAACGACAGCAGCAGGAGCGACAGCAGCTGCAGCAAGAGGAGCCCCAGTCACTCCCACCAAGCGGAAGCGCACCAACCAAGAGACCAACCCTGTCCAGCACCAACACTACCCTCCCCCAGCAGCAGGAGCAGCAGCACCTGTACAAGAAATGCACGCAGGTGGCTTTGGAGGAGCCAAGAGGCATGGACAAACTGCAGACCAAGAGACCCGAGTTCGAGCACATAAGACTGCGCAGGCAATACAAGCAGCATGGGTCCCTAATAGGAGGTATGGGGGGGTGTATGGGGGTCCTCAAGGGCCGTCCATACCCCGTGCCATGTCTTGGAGAGATTACAGAGGGTACTTGTCTGCTGAAGAGATTCAAGCAAGGCAACGCAGTTGATACCTTCTTTGACATGTGCACTCACCAGGCTGTATCGGCGGTTACCCTTCCTGAAGCATTGCATTGCATCTTTAACAGTGGATGCTGAGAACTGAAGTGCAAAGCAGAACATAACACATTTACTATGGCCTCTTAGGCCTTTTTCAGAGCGGTGCTGTTCTCAAACTTTCTGTGCTTCTTGTGAAAACACAAAAGTGTATATTCCTAACACTACAGCCTTATGGAGTTTTTTGAGCATGACTTTGCGTGCTTGTTTCATTAGAGTGACAGTGTGAGTGTGATTTTTACAGTTGACGCTTCTGAACTCAGCTCAAGGCTTTCAGTTGACATTTGCACAAGTTTAGTTTGGTTTGGTTGCAGGCACCTTTTGCTTCAGCTAAGCTGCCCTTGTAGGCAGGTACAGCTATGTAACCCTATCCTATCCTATCCTATCCTTCGAAGGGCTTATGCACAGTTATTTTCTGACTTCCCCTCGTCTTATAGAATTTTTTTGGACGATTCAGGCACTTTCTACTATTCTCAAGCTAGCTCTGAGGATGCTATTCATTTCTTGCAGAAGCAAACTAATGACACTTATCGTTTTATTTCCGACCTCATGGATATTTTTTGTGCAGTTGGAACAGTTGAGCAGACCGAGCAGCCAAACTACCTGGCTGAAGGTCAAACCCCATTGTAACTCATTGATTGTTAAACAGAAATTGCTGAGTGCTTCCAAGATTCCCATGCAGGATATTTTAGGGGATTTGAGGTACAGGCAGCAGGAGGTTTGGAGGGAAGAAACATGTTATTTTCTATTGCAATTGCTGTGAGTTGCGCAGAAAATACAAGGGCCTGTTCATTGATCTTTTTAAACCATTACATACTTCTGCCCAACTTCCAAACACTGATCTTATTCCTTTCTTGGCGAGCTTTCACATTTTGACTGATTTTGAGGTCAATACTTTTCTAAATCAAGACTCGTACAGATTTTCAACATTTTTGTCTGAACTGGTTTCAATTTTTGATGCTGGATGAGAATGTCTGAACAGCAGCCGATCAGCCAGGTTCTCGGGCTGTAGGCCAACCCCTTGTAACCATTAGGTCCACCACAAATTGACTGAGGTTCACAGGGTCAAAAGCCAAAATTTGACGTCTCATTAGGTCCGAGTGTGTCAGACCATCCAGCGCAGTCAAGAGGTGTGATATAGGCAGGTACAGCTATGTAAACATAGCCTGTCCTGTCCTACCAATTAGTCAGGGTTCTGGACCATAGATTTGCCACTGTAACCTTTGTAAACCCTTGTTTTGCTTCAGCTAAGCTACCCACCCAGGCAGGTACAGCTATGAAACCCGTCCCTCCCCTAAACCCTTGTTACACACTCCTGACATCAAGAGAAGGGGAAGCTATCAAATCTGAGGCAGACAGCTGCCTTCAACAAAAATGCTCATGAAGCAAAGAACACTCTCATGACAAGAAACAAGTTTGTCAAGACCTGGCGTTCATCATAGAGGGCCTTTTTGCCTCTGCTCTGCTGCTTCCATCTGTTTTTTGAACAGGCTAGCAGTCAGTTGTTTTGATGGAGGCCCCAAGCTTCTGTAATCCGTAACCAAGCTCAGCTGCCCTCATCTTGCCTCCACAGACAGGCCTCAGTGCTTGCGCTCAGCTACCAGCAGAGACAAGCACAACGATACAAATGTACCCGACCTTCACAAACGACCCTCAGAAGGTAAATTGCAAGGTAAATTAATTTTTAAACGTTTGGATAGACACGTGCGGAATTGACAACATTTTGACTTCCAAACAGGCTGAACCATGAATTCTTCTGGAGCCCTAGGCTGCAGGAGCTGAAAAAGAGAGTTCTAAGCCAGCCAAAAAGGCCACATGCGGTAAAGAAAGGTTCCCTAGCTAGCAAACTAGCAAGGGCCCCTTCACCAAAGAAAAGCTCTGAACTGCAGGGGCCGCACAGTGGCATCCATGAGACATCCACAGCACCTCACCCGAGAGCGAGAAGCAAATCCTAATGACGAGGTAAATTGATGGACAATATTTGGACTTCCACACACAGGCTGACGTATGAGTTCCTCTGGAGCCTCTAGGCTGCACAGAGGCTGCATGTGGCACTGATGATGGGCTTCTACCTGTTAACCCTATAAACCCTGAGGCACACATGATTCTGATCACAGTGCCTCAAAGGGCAGGGAGCAAATCCTAATGACGACAATGGAATAGAGCCTCCCACAGCCTCCATCATACATCTCTTGCTGATCAAGGTTGTATGCACAAGTTCAAGGGGAAAAAATGGACCACATACCAACGCACAATACGGATCCAAGCAATGGTTGCAGCGCAAGCAAAAAAAGCTTGGACCCAGGAGATCAAGTTGGTTCCTCAGCATTACCTAGGGTACAGAGGTGGCAATGGTGTTAGGTGCATAGATGCCACTGCTTTGGTGAGGACATCACACAACAAGCACGCACAATTTTGGAATGATAAGTGGCGGCTACAAATATCAATTACTTGTATGGAGAAGTACGGCCACAGCCACTGGCTGCAGTAATCTACAAAAAAACAGTCGCGCAAATAGCCCGAGGCTCACCCCAATGCAGTGTGCCTTCTTGCTGTTCGAGCTTCCAAAGAGCAGGACCGCATTACTAGGCAGGTGCCTGGACAACTGGCAGTTGCTCAGATTTCCTGTCGTAATCGTCTTCAATCACCGCATCAGGTAGCATGAAAGACTTGGTGAGGTTGGGCTCCACCTACATGCAGAAGCGTAAGCAAGACTCAGAGGCAAATCATACAAGGAAAGACACAACAGCATGGAAGACTCAGTACGGTTAGGCTCCACCTACATGCATACGCACCAAGACTGACTCAGAGAGACAAATCGCACGATGAAGGACAAAGAAGCAAAGCCCCCCTTTCCAACCAGGGCTGTAAAACGGCGGTCAATGTATTGGTGTATGAGACGAGGCGGGATGGTACAGTTTTACGGGCACTTTTCAAAAATTCTGGGGCAGACCTCTCTGCGGCGTTGCCTTTTCATGCTTTGTCCAGTCAACAGGAAAAATAGAGCTTTGAGTCACCCAGGCCAACCCTTGTCATAAGAAAGCCAACATCGAAATGGAAATTTTAAGCTAATTTCAGAGCTGCCCTTGGGTAATTCGTCAAGCCCTCTTGCCAAGCCGAGGTTCCTCCGTTGACGAGCATTTTTGTTCATCCAGACTTTGGCTTTTTTTCACATTTTTGTTTGGTCAACAAATGTATTTTTGGTGTTGCCTATTGCCTTGCGATAGCCGGTCAGCTGGAGTCTCGGGCTGTAGGCCAACCCCCTTGTAACCCTTTTTGGTTGATGAATGTATGTTGGTGTTTCCTGTCGCCTTGCGATAGAGTGGTCATGGAGCAGAGATGTGAGCTTTGCAGATTGGACTTTGCGACAACAAGCAGTATTGCGTTGCCGTATGGGATACTTGAAGCAGGGTGTATGGTTGACGTATGGTGTCCTGAGCTGTCGTGTGGGATGGGGTTGAAGCAGGGTGGAAAGAGAGCCAGGACTTCTGATTGACTCACCTCCTTTGGCTGTGCACTCGACCCCCACCCCATCATGCATACATTCTTGCCCACAGGGATTCTGAGACCTGCAGTGATATGCTCCACGCTTTTGAGATATGAGCAGGAGTTGGAGGTGCTTCTAATGAAGTTTAGAAGCAGGGGGTGGTGCCGCGCCTCCCCTGCATAGTCCATTTTAATCAAGCTATTAATTAGGTGCAAACCTCATGAATCCAGGTGCAATGGCACGCAAGGAAAGCACAAGCTCTGCCCGTTTTTTGTGACCTGCAGGATAACACCTGATTTGTTAAGTTTCACATTTAGAAGGTGAGAAACAGTTCGGTGGACAGTTTGGTCCGGCACACACCCCTTCACTGCTCATTCACTGCTCAGCCACTGCCCTCCTCCTCCATCGGCTCACTGCCATGCTGCTGCTTCTCCTCTTCTTCTGCTGCTGTTGAGTCCAGGAAGCTGCACATGTTGCAGTTAATGAGGTGAAGCTTCATCCTGTTCTTCCCCATCTGTTGCAGTGCTTGCAATGGTACTCAACCTCCTGCGCCTGCTCCCCCCCATCCCCCTCACTGTTCACAGGCCCTCCTGCACTGCTGCTGTTGCTGGCTTTGCTCACCTCTGCTTCTGCACATACTGCTCCCACACCCAGGCATTCTTCTTGCTCTCTCCCTTCTGCCCTTTTTTGGGCAACCCTACGTCGAGGCCTGCTAGGGGGGGTGCCATCAAGTCCCTTGGGGTACCATCAAGTTCCTTGGGGCATGCCAGAGCCCCCCAGGGCACTCCTTGCACGTTTGGCACAACTTTGCGTTTGCACGATGCTCTAAAGTGTAGCACCGTGTGGCTAAACTGAACCAGACGGAGCTACCAAATGGTCGGCTGGCCACCATGATTTCCCTGAAAGCTTCCTGTTTAAAGGTTTTTACTGAACTGAACCATCACCGCTCCGTCTAGACAGCCTGGTTTCTTAAAGAATGCGTGTTTCACAGCCCTGTTTCCGATGAGTGTAATTGTGTGCGAGCAAAAAGGGGAGGCGTTTCATCATCAGGCCATGCTTGACCTCCCCCTAGTATAAGCAATTAATTGCCAGGTGCATCGCAAGGCCATGCTTGAGCTCCCCATATGAGTATAAGCAATACAACCAATGAGATCAGGTGCATTGCAAGGCCATGCTTGAGCTCCCCATATGAGTCCAAGCAATGACATTAATAAAATCAGGTGCATCGCAAGGCCATGCTTGAGCTCCCCAAGTGAGTCCAAGCAATGACATTTATAAAATCAGGTGCATCGCAAGGCCATGCTTGAGCTCCCCATATGAGTCCAAGCAATGACATTAATAAAATCAGGTGCATCGCAAGGCCATGCTTGAGCTCCCCAAGTGAGTCCAAGCAATGAAATTTATAAAATCAGGTGCATCGCAAGGCCATGCTTGAGCTCCCCAAGTGAGTCCAAGCAATGACATCTATAAATTTGATGAAATCAGGAGCATCGCAAGGCCATGCTTGAGCTCCCCATGTGAGTACAAACAACGCAATCAGGTGCATCGCGGGCATGCTTGACCTCCTCACATGAGTGTAAGCAATACAACCAATGCAATCAGGTGCATCGCGGGGGCATGCTTGACCTCCTCACATGAGTGTAAGCAATACAACCAATGCAATCAGGTGCATCGCGGGGCCATGCTCGACCTCCCCATTTCTTGGCGCAGCATCTGTTAGGTCGGATGGTGCAGAGGACTGACCACATGACTGTGTGCAGGAGGTTATGGGAAAGGGGCTACAGCCTAGACAAGCCAAAAAATAAACTTGGAGTCCACTTCACACAACTCTCTTTGAGGATTTGTGCCCAGTGTCTGATCACTGAGCCACCGCCCATCGTAAATGAAGCAGACCACCTGATGAGGAAGCATGTCTTCATCGGACCCAGTTTCGCTGCTATGAACAATCTACAGTGTGCAGGCTCCCCACGTGCAAGCCCTCCACAAAGGTGTGTGTGTGTGTGTGTGTGTGTGTGTCAACTGTGTGAATCTGCAATTTGCACTTACGATCATCCTTGTTTTCAGTGCCTTTGTAGCCACAGTAAGATCCGCTAAGTGGCTGCTTCGCATCCTGCACAAGAGCGTGAAATCAGAAAAATGGCGATTGAAGGGAATGTGGGAAGTCACAATAAGGTGTGCTGCGAAAGCTGCCGAGTAAGATATCTCAGTCAACAGGGACACCAGCCCCCCAAAGCCACCTAAGCAACAAATGTACATACTCAAGGCAACAAAGGGCAAACTTTTTGGCTGGATGACATTGCATGCCATGCAGGACACACAGGCTTCAGATAGCACCAGTGCAAATGCCAACCTCTGGAAATGCAGCCAACCCATATACATGAAGCACACTGTACATAAAGATCCCATGCCTGGCAGACAGCCTGGATATCTTACGACAGGCATGCTCGGCATGCACAGTGATCATCGAGACACGAGCAAACCTCTCGCACACGACAACGATACGAATGGCAAGAGCCAGCCCCCTCGCACATGACGACGATACAAAGGGTAAGAGCCAAACCTCTCGCACATGACAACGATACAAATGGCAAGAGCCAGCCCTCTCGCACATGACGACGATATAAAGGGTAAGAGCCAGCCCCCTCGCACATGACGACGATACAAAGGGTAAGAGCTAGCCCTCTCGCACATGACGACGATATAAAGGGTAAGAGCCAAACCTCTCGCACATGACACCGGCGAAAAAAATGGTGAGAGCCACTCAAAACGGTAAAATCCACTCACATGATGCAGAACTCCTCGTAGTCGATCGTCCCATCTCCATTTTTGTCGGCCTGAGACATGATGTTGTTGATCTCGTCTGTGTCTGCATCCTCTCCAAGCTTGTGCAGCCCATCCTGCACACAGAGGCCACAGTAACCCAAACCACAAGTTGCAAGGCGCGGTGGTAGAGCCTGACCTTCATCCCTGCTGCCTGCAGCTGCTGAGCCACAGCCCCGATCCTTGGGCAAAGCTTACCTTTTTTTTGGCAGGGTGCAGCTTTTTTTACCAAGTTCACCTGCCAAACCCAAAGCAAGAGATGCATGTCCCAAGCCTTGGGCCAACCTAATGAGGCCTAGAAGGCCTTGAAGGCTCAGAAATTGCAAGACATCATATTTGAGGACATGCAGAGGCCTGCGAGATATCACATGGCAGCACATGCAGAAGCCTGGCATGGAACTCTCACAACCACGAGCCACTTGCGGGTAACATTGCACCACAAGGGTGTAGGCTGAGACTTGGCAACATTGAGCGTTCTGCAAAGCACTGACCCTGAGTAACATTGCACCATATGGGTACAGATTAAGACTTGGCAACATTGAGTGCTCTGCAAAGCACTGTCCCTGGGTAGCATTGCACCACATGGGTATAGGTCGAGACTTGGCAACATGAAGCGCTCATCAAAATTCTGTCCCTGAGTGAGACATGGACCCCTGAGCGATTCCTTGCAAGCATACACCCTTGAGTTTCAGCTTGCACTTCATCTACTTCTTCAAATGCTGCCTCTCTGCTGGCCTGTCTAACTCATAGGCTACTATGCGGTCTAATTTCCTGGAAATCTTTGCCCAGCTGCAAGAAGCTGGTTGGGCTGGCCTTGTCCACGTTTCCATACCATGTGGTCTAATTTCCTGGAGATGTTTGCCTCGGTGCAAGAAGTTTCCATGCCATACATTTCAGCTATTTTGCAGGGCACATGCGAAATAAATGGCATCTGTGTCTGAAATGGGTCAACCCCAATTGCAGGCAGATGTGGCTGCCAGAACCAGAGGGAGTTAGCACTGCCCTGTGGCACCTGACAGCACCTCAAGCCAGGTCACTTGACAGTAATGTGAACCACTGCCTTAGGACTCCCCTGTGGCACCTGACAGCACCTCAAGCCAGGTCACTTGGCAGTAATGTCTAGCACTACCTTAGCACTGCCCTGGCACCTGACAGCACCTCAAGCCAGTCCGGATCATTTGGCAGTAATGTCTATGGAGGAACAGCGGACAATCTACTCTTGTATACCCAGCCTCCATGGCTTCTTAGCAACTGTGCACACATCAATTTGCACACACACACACACATTCGCACACACACACACGCACACACACACACACACAAACACGACACACATCGACACTCACGCACACACACACACACACACACACACACACACACACACACGCAGACACACAAGCACTTGCACAGGCCACACATGTGCACACATTAACTTGCAGACACAAGCTCTTGTGCAGGCCCCACACGTGCACGCACCAGGATCTCTTGCTTGGTGATGAAGCCCGACCCGGCGACGTCAAAGAATTTGAAGGCCTCCATCATGTTATCCTCCCGGTTGAGTTTGTTGTAGGCCAGCGTGGCGGCCAGGAATTCCTCATAATCGATGCGGCTGTTGCCGTTGACGTCTATGTTGTCCATAATGTACTGGGCCTCCTGTACAAGTGCAGAAGATGTTCAGCGGAATACATGGAAACGTGAACACAATGCGCACCCCAAATACAATGATGTCCTGCATTTGCCCATTATGTGCCGGATTTCATGACTTGCGCTGAAGTGCATGCAGTACATTACATAAGAACAACTCTGAAACCTTGTGCATGGCAAAGTACGCGAGGAAAGGGACACGACAGTTGCACAAATTTGATCCCTGGAGGAACTAGCCACTGCGCCAAAATACTTGTGGCTTCAGCCGCAGCCAATCTCCAGACCTTCAAGCCTATCGCACACTGCAACAGCATTGTGTGGCTCATCACACGCTTAGAGCCTCTGCCAAAATCGCACCTGATGGTTCATCTGCGTGCCCTTCTTCTTCAGGCCCTCATGCAGCTCTTCGACAGAGATGGTGCCGCTGTTGTCAGTATCCATAGCCTGGAACATCTCCTTCAGCCCCACCAGGTCGTTTGCAGGCAGGCTACTGGCAAACACCTGCAAGCACGTTTGTAAGATGGTGCCTCTGTCGTCAGTTTCCATAGCCTGGAAGATTTCCTTCAGCCCCACCAGGTCGGTTGCAGGCAGGCTGTCGACAGATGCCTGTGAGAATGATTGTAAGATGGAGAGGAGGCACGATAATCAGCGTGCCTAGAGATTGATTGCTGGCAAGCATTTGACAATAGCATTAGTAGGGCTGGCTGATTCTGGACGTGCATATGCCATATCCATCTCAGCTCCTATGCAGGATAACTGTGAAATGTACCTTAGAGGTAAGGATTTGGCCAACCTTGAATATGAGGGATTCTGGGGGGTGGGCACAAGGACAGCATGCATGGGCACCATCTGTTGGAAAGTTCAAGGTTCTTACACCTTTCTGTGGGAAAAGGAAATGGCTACATACCATTTCCTTGCAGTAGCTGCCTCAAAGAACCAGGAGAGCAGCACAATAAGCGTGAAATGCACACTTGGATGGTACTTGTACTGAGCAAGCTAATTTCATGGTGCGGGTAGCACTGCCATGGCAAACCTTCGGAGCATGCAAGCAGGCAGTTCACAGCATCCCATGCATGCACAAAAAAGGCTGTTCTGAGGTAAGGGCATTAGAATGAGTGTCCCAGATACAGCTTTCTCACACTCCTAGCTATCATGAGCCTTCACAAGCGTACACAACTATGTGTACAACTCAAAGTACCATACATAATGTGTATCATCCTGCGAAAATAATGTTTTTGAGGGGGGCGGGACGACTGCAGTCACCTGAACAAATATTTATTTTTGAGCATGCGGGTATGCGCGTGACAGTGAAAAATGATTATTTTTGAGGAGTTTTCTAAAGTATGAGTGACTTTTTGAGCACAGTGATGGATTGTGTTTGATGGGTAGGTTTTGACCTGTAGGGGCAGTGTGAGCAGCTAGACTCTGTTCTTTGATCACAGCCTTTTTTAAAAGGGCGCAAATCGAGCACGTTCTGGGATGTTGGAGCAGCGCATGGTGCATGCGTGCAGTTGGACCTCATGCATGTTTTCAAAGCTGCAGGACTGTTGGACCTCATGCATGTTTTCAAAGCTGCATTTCTCTGAGTGAAAGTGAGGACTTTGAGCAGGCTTCATATTGCAGACCAGCAAATGCAGCTGGGTTTCATGCACTTCTGAACAGTAGTTTTCTTTTTCTTTTTGTGATACCATTTTTGCAAGTTTTCATGAGCAAGAGCAAAATGGAGTGTGAACATGCATGCCTCACTGCACAGCTCATAAACAGGACAAAAAGGGGCTCATTGCCCCTGCGGGAATGTGCGGGACGCCCAAAAATAAATATTGGGAGGATTGCGGGGTTAGAGCGGGATTCAAAAAAATAAATATCTTTTTGAGGGATGCGGAATGACCATAACTATATACGGTATACACCAACATACACAAATGTACACAACTATGTGCACAACAAAAGGTCTACACAAATATACAAGTGTACACAACTACATACAAAACTCGTGCACAACTCCAAGTCCACACAAACATACGTAGACGTACAACTACGTGCACAACTCAAAGTCTACACAAAGATACGCAGACGTACCATTATGTGCACAACTCAAAGTCTGCGCAAACATACGCTGACGTACACAACTACTTGCACAACTCAAGCCTACACTGAAGCAATGGTTGAAGCTCTGAAGAGAAGAATAGCAGCAACACATTTTTCAAGCAACGATTCCTCAGTCTCTGCTCTTGCGTTTGCAATGGTTGAAGCTCTGAAGAGAAGAATAGCAGCAACACATTTTTCAAGCAACGACTCCTCAGTCTCTGCTCTTGCATTTGCACCAGCTGCCATTTTCCACGTGCATTTCGGCGAGCGTTCGTGAACACATACAAAGAGGAGCGCCATACAGCAGGAGCACAGGACACTTGTAAAGCACACCTTGAGGGCATTCTTCTTCAGCTTGTTCATCTGCGTGAACTGGCGCATGCGCACCAGCACCTCGGGAATGACAGTGTCCGTGGCAACGCCGTTTTCTTGCATCCAAGGGTGGTTGAGCACCTACACCGGGCGGTCCAGCAACAGGTGGTTGAAAGGAATGGTGGTTAAGCGCGAAGCAGCAAGTGGATCAGCAACAGATGGTTGGTGCAATGGGTGGTTCAGCACCTGTACAGCCACGAAGTTGCGCACATGGAGGGTCTGCAAACTGTTGGAACGCAGCATTCATAACTAATTCACCGGAGAGAGCAAATGTTGCCTGCCTGAAGCTTTCATCTTTGGAGGCCTTTTCATGGCAGAGAAATACGGAACTCTTAACCTACCCTTTTTGACCCTAGCAGACACACACATCAAACTTTGGACGCATGAGGAGCAAGCACTGCCTTCGCTTTCTGCCCACTTGAGGCTGCACCCCACACAAAACTGGTGTGCACCTCGCCCGATCAGCCAGGATACTGGGCTGTAGGCCTCTTGTCATCCCCTTGTCATCCCCTTGTGTGCACCCTAGCTGCATGACAGGCCTTCATGCTGCACCCTCAGCGTTGCAACCAGCAGAGCAGTGCATGCGCAGCAATAGACACCTGTTCCTCTCAACTCCCTCAGCATCACACTTTGACCAGGCATACTCCTGTCCAAGAACCGAGCAAATCACAAGGACATTGCTCCCTGCTGATAGAGCATGAGATGGACGTCAGGGGCACGGGTATGGCATCCGAACCACAGAATAGCACACCTGCATCCTCGGCTGTCAAACTCGCTCGCAGGTCCCGGGCAAACATCTTATGCACGCACACTTACCTCCTCAGATTCAGCAAGCAGATGCATCAAGTTTTACTCAAGCAAGCTCAATATGCAAGCTCACCTCCTCGGCTGTCAAACGCGCTTGCAGGTCCCGGGCAAACATCTTGTGCACGCACACATCCTCAGATCCAGCAAGCAGATACTCAACAAGCAAGCTCACCTCCTCAGCTGTCAAACGCTTGCGTGGGTCCCGTGCAAGCATCTTGCGCACACAATCCTTTGCAGCATCCGAGATTTTAGGCCAGGGCGGGGATTTCAGATCCAGGGGCTTTGACCTGCCAGAGCAATTGCAAGTCAGCATTGAGCTTCAGCTGAAACAAAAGCTGAGCCAAACTATGGTCGCACACTGCAAGTGCCCTATCAGCCAGGATGCCAGGCTGCAGGTCCTCTCATGATCCCCTTGTAATTCCCTTGAGTCAAGCACCGCAAGTGGCAGTCTCTAAATGTGCTATTACAATTGCAACAAAGCTCACTTGGCGCGGTACTTGCATGTGGCTTGCCTTCCATAAAACTTGCACCCTTGTTAAAGAAAGCAAGGTGACGCAGCATGTTTCCGCCTTTTTTGTTAAGATCATACACGCTGTATCAATCCATTTTGCTTTGCCGCCACTACCCCCATTCAAGAGTTCTTCCTCAGGCAGGAGATAGAGCTTCAGCTTTTGCCCACTCACATGATGTTCTTGAAAATTTTCTGTGTTGTTTCACCATGGAAAGGGGGCCAGCCGCACAGTAGGATGTACAGGATCACTCCGCAGCTCCAAATGTCGGCTTCCTTGCCATATTGCCTTCGTAAAACTTCCGGGGCTGTACATGCATTGCACAGCAAAAGAGTGCATGATCAAAATGTCAGCTGTGAGCACACGTCAAGGCAAGTTGAGGTCGTGCGCATACAATGGCAATCTGCAATGGACACGAGGGCATGCCATTCTTGGGGATCCTGATGCTTTACATGGCTATACTCATATCAGTATGAATTGTGAGCTATAACGATTAAATTATAATTGGAGTTACTATTATAATTATTATGCTTTTGGAGGCATATGAGGAGGGGGGTTGTGCGTGCAGCCGACAGACACAGCCTGAACTCACCAACATAGAAGGGCGAGCCCACGATGTCATTCAACACCTGCCCCTCCTTGAAAAAGCGGGATAAGCCTGTGTGCGCGCGCGCGTGTGTGTATGCGTGTGTGTTTGTGTGTGCTCGTGTGTGTCCACATGTGCGCGCATGCATTGTAGGCAAGGAGTTACTGGCCAACCTCATGCTAAGCAAAGCCAGGTTTGATCCTTATGCCTGATCTATTATCTTCTTCAGCATTGTGGACAAATGCATGCCTGTTGCAACATAGGTCAAATGCATGCCTGTTGCAACACAGGTCAAATGCATGCCTGTTGCAACACAGGTCAAATGCATGCCTGTTGCAACACAGGTCAAATGCATGCCTGTTGCAACACAGGTCAAATGCATGCCTGTTGCAACACAGGTCAAATGCATGCCTGTTGTAATGCAGGTCACTTAAGGGGGAATTTAAGCAACGAGGGAGTGCACATAATGCCGACAACTTCACTTCTCATCAGGGGCCGTCAACATACATTTGGGATGTCCATGGTTTCGATAGCAAGACCCTTCAAAATCATAACAAAAGCTTAACATTACAACTGCAATAAGGACTGTTGTTTGTGCAAGATTGTGCAAACCTGCTTATCTCGCATTGTTGATGTAGCCTACATGCCTTCCACGCTTTCCAGCAAATACAAGCGAAACACAAGTGCACGCACATGCAAACCGTCACCGCGTCTTACCAAAATCTGTCGCTTTGAGGATTCCATTGGGCTTTTTGCTGGTCAGCTGCGTGGCATAAACGTGTGATTTCACATGCAGTGAGCTTGGGATCCCAGCTTGCATGCAAGTATCAGAATGCGAGCGCAAACATAGCAGCTGCTCCTCTACAACATGCTGCCTCTTTTTCTCCTCAGCTGCCTGAAAGTACTTATAAGGACGCACCAGGAAGTTTTCAGGCTTCAGGTCTCTGTGGATGACGTTCATGGTGTGACAGTGGTGCACTACGCTGACCACAGTGCGCACCACTTCTGCTGCTTGCCGCTCACTGAAATGGCCCTTGTCTGCAATGCGGTCAAACAACTCCCCACCCTCACAACACTCCATGACCAGGTGCACGTAGCCCTTGTCCTCGTAGGTGCCCTTCAGCTGCACGACGTTTGGGTGCCCAGACAAATGCAGCAGAATCTGGATTTCCCGCTTCACGTCCTCAATGTCATCCGGGGTCACCAGCTTCCTCTTGGATATCGACTTGCAGGCATACGGCGCGCCTGTGGCCTTCTCGTATACGAGGTGCACGATGCCGAAGTTGCCCTTGCCGAGCACCTTGTCGAACACGAAGTTTTGCCGGACTGCACGTGTCGGAATGGAAAGGAGCACAGATGGAGCGTTCAAAACTAGTCATGGTGCATGCAGTTGTGCGTGTTCATTCACTCATGCCCTTCGAAGGCACTGAAAAAGAACAGTGGCAGAAGCAGCTTGTCATGCTGGACCATGTACAGATAGGTACATGGTTGTCCACATTCTAAGGCATGTTCACACTAATTGCAACCCTCTACTCACCATCTGGGGCGTTGTCCAGGATGGTGGGAGTGGGCCGCTTTTGATTTGCCTCAGGCCCCTTCTTTGCTGCTGTTGCTGCTGCTGCTCCCTGCTTGGCGTCCTTCGGCACAGCTACTTCCTGCTTGCTGCCATTGCACCCCATCTACCGCTAGTGGCTGCTGGCCTGCCCTCAACAAGCCTCTTATGCCCCCAGGGTTTTGCAGGGCTTAGAGGAAAAGCTCTTGGTCCATCCTTCGGCCTTAAACAGAGTCCAGTTTTTTAAATTGAAGCTTAAGCTGGAGAGAGAGGGCGGAGGCTTTCTCTCCAGCTGCACAACGATGCAGTAGCAAGCCCCGCTCGGTGCAAGCACGCTATTGCAGCCTTGGATCAATCAAACTTGTCTCCCGTGGAAATTGAAAAAAAAAGTGTTAATTAATGCGCAAACCCCGATGGCGTGCCTGAAAATGACCTTGGGCATGTGCTCAAATAAATAGGAGGAGAGTCAAGTCCTCCTACATGCAGTCGTACGGTTACGACGGCAAAAGATAATTTGTCAAATTGCGTGCAGACTTCGTCAGCTCCATGACTCCTGCCTGTGAGTGTCATATTTCCAGGTTGTTAGAACAAGCCTGCAGAACAGCCTGCACCCTAAAACGTGCTCTGAGGACAAAAGTGAAATAAAAAAGTGAAAACATGCAATCAAAACACAGGCCTGGAAAGGCAAACTCCCAAACAGGCTTTAAGAAAGCCGCTTTTATATGATGTACACTCTTACAATCAGAGTCTGCTCCCCACGGTCTAGAAAAAGTGTTGGCCGCCTCCAATTGTTGCCCTGACCACACAGGTGTCTTCACAGTACTTCATTTCTATCCGTTGCATGCAGGAGGAGGAAGAAGGAGGAGGAGGAGGAGGAGGAGGAGGAGAAGAAGTGGGACTCTGTTTCCATGTGCAGGTATCTGAAGGTTGCGCTGTGCCGATCATCAATTACTATGTATTACCAAGCCTGCTCCCCAAGGACTTTGCAAAAATTCCTAAGAGGTTTCGCAATCATTCTTCCAGCAACATTATGGCATTCAGTTTTTTTGTTAGGGATGACAGCCTGAAAGCATTTTGTTCCACGCGCTATCTATTTGATGACGGCCTGGGAGAGGGCACAATGGGTTAGTGGATCTTTTACACGGGACTTTACAGTTTTATTGGTTTCGTGCAGCAGTTGGGTTTTACAATGCTTTATTGCGCAGCAACATCACTACACTCAGTAAGGTACTGCAAGCAGATGTTGAAATGAGCAGTCTTTCCCGTAATTGCTGGACCTCAGAACTTCTGGCTGCATGTACAGGCTTGGACAGGTGCAACGTGTTTACCCAGTGTGTTCGGTATGGGCAGCCTATAGTCATGAGGGAGTTTGTTGTTGATCTGAGAAAAAGGCTGCAAGGTGTGTGGAATGCTGATGCCTTGGCAGAACATGGGGAACACACGAACAAATTAGCCAAGTGTCATCACTGGATGGCACTTCCTTTGAGACCCTTGTCTGTTCATGGCGTGCCTTTTTCTGTCCCCAGGTATTTGCATCTAGATTTGGGCAAGCGCTCGCTGAGAAACATAGCACGTTTTCGTTTACATGCTCACACTTTAAGAGTCGAGACATCACTTTGGCAGGAGCACGCATCTGCTCGTGATAGGTGTGACCAAGGAGGACTCCAAGATGAAAAGCATGCTGTGTTCCTTTGTTCTTGCGCTTCTGTGTGTTCTCTTCGAAGGACTTATGCACAGTTATTTTCTGACTTCCCCTCTTCCCATAGAATTTTCCTGGACGAATCAGGCGCTTTCTTCTATTCTCAAGCCAGTTCTGAGGATGTTTTTCATTTCTTGCAGAAGCAAACTAATCACACATAGCGTTTTATTTCTGAACCCATGGATATTTTTTTGTGCCGTTGGAACAGTTGAGCAGGCCGAGCAGCCAAACTACCTGGCTGAAGGTCAAACCCCATTGTAACCATTGTAACCATTTTACACGGGACCGCATGCTTTCAGTTATCGGTTAATTCTATGAAATAATTGTGCAGATCCTCATTAGTTCTGTCTCTTTCCCTCTCCTAGGCTAGCTGTAGCTAGTGTAGTTTTGAGGGACCTTTGGTGAGGCCCTTGCTAGCTTGCTAGTTAAGGGACCTTTCCTTAATGCACGCGGCCCCAGGCCTGCGTAGACTTTTCTTTTTTCTTTTCTAATTGTGCACACAGTGAACCCTGTTATCCCAGCATCCCCATTTCTGCTGTCTGCACTTCAACAAACCTTTTTGGTATTATTGTGCATGGAATAATAATTCCTTCTTTATACAATCAAAAATAGTGAGCCTATAAATTCTGCGATAATATTAATGTGATATTATTGTGTCACAGCTGATGACAGTCTGGTGTCATGACTGAAGGTCTTCATGCACTTGGCATAGCAAAATTCTCATAGCAAGTCTGAGTCACACAGAGTTGAAGACATGGAACATTTTGCACTTAAGAAGAACTTAAAAAAAAAACAAGTCTGCACACGCCAAGTCTGATCGTGTGTATGAGTGTACAATTCCCAAACTAGCCAGCTAGCTAGGGGGCCTCACCAAATATCTAAGAACAACCCCTGAAGGAGGCAACATTTCTAGTTCTTCCAACGGACAAAAAACATTTTCACGATGCCAAGTCTCGAAGTGTTTCCTGCCATCGCTGCAGGGGAATCTTTTGCCCGGGCTTTAGTTCCTGTGCACACCACGTTGCACAGCAAAGGCAATTATCAGAGCTGCAAACATGATGCAAAATATCATGATGGGCCTATATACAGGAAGGGAGGCTCGCCAAGACTAAACAATCTCACAAAAACACCTCGCATTTTTCGCTCAGTGAATTTTCAAACTTTTGTAGCAAACCAGTCTATGCCTTGATTAAATAATACACAGTACCTGTAATAAGGCAAGAAATGACATCTTAATTTATGTTCCAACTTAGACGAAATGGCGTGCGTACCTGCTTTGCCATCTCCAACCACAGCAGTAGCTTCTTCATGGGCACTGTTCTGCTGCATTGTGTGGTCAGAGCGTCCACCGCAACAGGGATGTCGCTTTCTTGGAAAATCTCAAGTGCATGCAGCACACGGACAATTTCCTCCACCCGCAGCGCTGGTACGTGCAAACTGATGTTAAACACCTCACCTGCATGCATTTCACAGGGAGGGGTGTGAGTGAGGGGATGAGCATTGGCTCCTTAAATGTCCGCGACGCACATGTTTTCTTGTCACAGATTGTACATACCGCATAAGTCTGTCCAGCTACCAACGATGCCCTGCTGACCGTGCTGTCCTGTACTCCGGCTCTAATGCCCCCACTTGAAACTCCCAGGTCCATGAAAATACAAAACAGCTTGCCGTGCCATTGCACACAAGCTAACTTCTCACCTTGCCTCATGCTCTCCACGACTTCTTAGGCACCCCAAAGCGGTCAGCTGCGACAATGCGGTCAAGCTCACTTATCACCTATAGCCCCATGCTCTCTACGACTCCTGGCCATGACCAATTGACGGATGCTGCTTTGGCACCTCCTTTTCCTAGACTGTGGAACAGGGGGACTTGCACCCCATCCTCAAGGCTTCTAGCGCACACAGTCCTTGCTCACACCAGAACCCTCCACTATTTGCACAGTACGCAAGCTTATTCCTTACCTAGCCCCATGCTCTCCATGATCTCTCCTGTGGACGAGGTCCCAATGATAAGCAACTTCTTCCCCACAGGCGGCTGGCGCTTGACCAGCACAAGGAGGGTCTGTAATTCAAACACCAAACCATGATTTCATGCGTCACAAAATCATGCTGTAAATAAATGAAGGCGTCAACAAAACAAAGAGCGGCCTCTGCACACCTGAGAGGCATGTTATGCAGGCAAATGTGCAATTCAATCTCATCAAGAGCATTTTACATACTGAAATACCACTGTTTGAGGGCGGACGGAATGTGCTTCAGGTAAACAAAAAAGCCTGGAATGAGATGCATGAATTGTGACTAATTCTCGGATGCTGGCTGTTTTAGCTGCTCTCCATCCTGACCAGCAAGGAATGTAGCCGTGGTCTTGGAGTGCACGCGCTGCAAGTGCTGCTGCACCTGCAGCACTGAAAGAGATGCCTGCAAAGACACCTGTTGATGGAAGGCATGGCACATCCACCACTCTAAGCATGCGCGCGCGCGCGCACACACGCACGCACACACATACACACACACAGGGGATGCCTTGATTCCGCACAACCTCTTTTTATTTAAGGCTTGTTTGCTGCAAAACTGTCACATATGCCATTGCAGGCCCACCTGCAAGACTGCATTTGAGAATCGAGGTCCGATGGCCACGTACTCTAACAATCGTTCCAAGTCGTCCAAGATGATGACACTCAAGGGCGACCGGTAGGAGTCCTCAAATACACGTGTGATTTGGTCACATTTACGCTGCACACACAGAGAGAGGGAAAAAGCTTGGCGCGGAAGCCACAGGAAAAGCGGGCTTTCATGGACAACTACTTGAGTATTGAATTTTGTCCCCAAAAAATGGAAGGCAACTTATCAATAAAATTGGAGGTTTAGTCTACAGACCTGGCTGTTATTCTACTTTTTAGAGGCGCATTTCCATCCGTGATGAAAATGCAGCACATGCATAGAAGGGGTATGAAAACAACTGGCTGGACTCATTTGAGATGGGGCTCAGGGGGTGAAGGCATCGTCCTTCCCTTGTCGTCAATCACCCTGTACATTTTATTAGATTAGATAAACAATTAGATGACAATGCAAGGAGAGAAACAGCACAGAAAATGTTGCTACAGCCACCTGCAGCAGCATTAGCTGCACAGAGCACAAGATGGACTGCAGTGGCTCTCTAGTCATGCTCCACCATAACAGAACATCATCAACATATGTATATAAAACAATCTCCATCATTCCCCAGCTGGGTCCTTGCAGGGACAGGACATGCCCAGGTCCTGTTGCAAGGGCGGGTCCTGCTGCCTGCGCCTACCCACAACCCTGGAGGTGTCAAGGAGACCTCAGGACACCATACCAGAGCGTCTGTGGTGACCTTGGCACAAGGTGGTGGGCCACGCGTCAAGGAGACCCTCAGGACAGCATACCTAAGTGTCAATGGTGACCTCGGCACAAGGTGGTGGGCCTCAATGCCAGGCACCTGGTGTGCGCTTTGCTCAAGCATCCCAGGGTCCCCCTCAACAAGTGGTTGCATTTAGTGACCATGTTTGTGACAGGAGGGTACAGAGCCCACACTGCAGACCCGTACCCTATGGCGTCACCTCCTTGACAACTGGTAGCATGTCGTGACCACCTTTGTGACAGACTACACAGTTCTGCAGCTGTACCTCAGAGGGGGTCACCACCCCTGCACAATTGGGAGCTTGCACTGAGAGGCTTTTTGGGGGAAATGGAGGGGCAGGGAACAGAGGGGCAGGGAACAGAGAAGCCCCTCAAGGACTTCCTGTTTGAAAAGGGCGAGGACTGCTCCTTCGAGAGGGAATGAGGGAGGGGAAAAAGAAAAAAGGGAAAACAACACGCGCCAGGTCCAGCTGCGTGCAATAAGGAAAGGCCTTTAACTAGCAAGCTAGCCAGGGCCTCACCACCGGGGGAGGGCCTTTCTCCTCTGGATGAAAGGAGGCGAAAGCTTTCAGAAGCTGTCTTGACCCACCTGCTCTGTGTAGCCCACATAGTTCTCAGGAGTAATAACCTTGATGAAGGGGAATTCAGACTCGATGGCGGTGGTGGCGGCCATGGCGCTCTTGCCAGAACCTGCAGGCCCCTCCAGCAGGCAGGTCAGCAGCGGGGTCTTGTCGCTGCTTTGCACCTGTGTGTACAGGCACCTTGTAAAAGAGTTTGTGTGTGTGTGTGTGTGTGTGTGTGTGTGTGTGTGTGCGCGTGTGCGCATGTGTGTGCGCATGCTTGAGCATTGCCCATGGCCATATGGATCCATATTAACACATGAAAGCAGCTTGGCTCCACCTCCCATCACAGCAAGAAAGCGTTGGCAATATGACGGGAATGAGCATGGGAAGCAGAGGAGCGCATCTTCAGGGCGTACACTAGAACTGGATGATAAGACCAAGTTGTGGTTGTTGTTCTCAGGAGACTTTGAGGAAGGGCCAGCACACACCACAGTCACAGGCTCCTTTGACGGAAACATGCCGTGTTGCCCTGAATGCGTTCCTGGACACCACACCTGCTTCACCAGCGTCCGCATGGTGTTCATAATGAGATCAAATGCGCCTCCGCATGAGATCATGCCGTGCACGCGGTACAGCTGTAATGCCTCAGTGGCGGCGCCAAAGGCAGGCTTCACCTCCTCTAAGGCGTGCTCAAAGTCCGACATGGTGACCTGTGCAGAGGCAAGAACCCGTGTGTGTGTTGTGTATGTGTGCGTGCGTGCATATGAAACCACACCTTCATGCTTTAAAACCACAAGCAATTACTAAAGCACGCCTCTTTTCTGTGATGCAGATGGCCTGCACAAAGGGTCAATCTCGTAGTATGCACAACCTTGCAGAGCGGTCCTCACTGTGTCCGCTATGAAATGATCAGAGAATTGTAGAGCAACCAGTTGATGAGCAGCAATTCTCTTGGGCAATGTTATGCGGGCAGCAACAAAGAAAAGTTACACTGCTCTGCAATTCTTCCTGCACTCATGGTGATCTAAGCTGTGACAGCACAGTACTTTGGGCGCCGTAGTCAAGGCGTACATCTTTACCTTGATGTTCTCTTCGTCCAGTGGCTTATGCAAGTCTTCAAAATCAACCTGCAGGCCAGATCAATCGAGGGGGAATTGAGGCTTAATAGTTTAGGGAGCAAGGAAGGCTCCCTGTCGTGCTTGCTAGCAAGAGGCAAACACATCAGGGCAAGTCTGCAATTTCATGCTCCGAGGGCACACAAAGCATGCACTAGGAAACGCAGTTTGTTTGGCGCTTGCGAGGCGAGTAAACTGCCCATAAGCTAAAGACGAGGAATACTTGTGGCCAAAAGCAAAGGCAGCTGACCTGTCTATTCAGCGCATACGCGACGGCGTCCTTGACCAGACCCTCGATCTCTGCACCACTGAAGTTCTTTGTCAGCTCTGCCAGCCGTTCCAAGGCCACATCACGGGCAAGGAAGGAGTTCTGGAGCATCTGCAAGTGCAAACATTGAGAAAGGCCCAGCATGGTACGTTCCCCAAAGCAGACGCACTCAAAGCTGGCAAAAGATGCCCTCTTTTAACAGAAAGTCCAAGCAAGCGTTTTGTGCATGGTGTATCAGCTCCAGGTTTCATGGCACATACAATGAGGGAAAAAATGATGTGGAAACATTTGCAGAGGGGACCAAGTTTTGTGGCACAACAATAAGAGGAACACAATGTGAAAGCACAAGCAGAGTTTGGGACCAGGTTTTGTGGCACAAACAATGAGAGGAAAGCGATGTGAAAAACACAAGCAGAGGGTAAGGGGACAACTCTAGATCCTTCGATTCATAGTATAAATGGCATGTTAGCACAGGATGTGTTTAATTCCCCCTATGACTTGTAATTCTTTTTAACCAGAAGCTTATGGCCCCTTGAGGGTTGCGCAGGGAGACTGCAGTGCGGCAGTGACACAAACGACAACTACAGCGACTTGAAGCGCATGAGAAAATGTAAGAGCTGCATAGCTACTCAGGTCTGCTTGGAAATCGCCATCTGCATGATGATGTGGGCATTGCAGGTTGTGGGCATCAATAGACGCTAAGATACTGAAGCTGGAGCACAGTGCAAGAGGCTTACTTTGTTTGTGTGGATTTTGAGGATTTGGTGGCGCCCGTACTGGTCGGGCAATCCAATTTCAATTTGCACCTCCAAGCGTCCCGGGCGAAGTAACGCCTCATCCAGCATGTCTCGTCTGTGTGTGTGTATGTATGTGTGTGTGTCCTTGCTAGCTATTAGAAATGGATGGATATCCTGCGAGCACAGGTTCAGGCTCACAAAATGAGACACTTAACAAGAGCCGCATTTTTCTGTTTACATTACAAAGCGCTAAAACCACACAAAAAACAGTTTGCTTGCGCAATTTAGAAAAGCAGCGGTAAGTTGCGGAGTTTACAGTGCCCTCACATGCTACACATCAATCAAGAAAAAGGGTAGGGAGAGATCAATTGGCACAAGGGACAAGGGACAGGGCAAGATAAACTGGGGCAAGGATTCATGCTGGTCAGCGCCTACCCTCTAATACAAGCCTCTGTTCCGATTCAACCTTCATAATTCCAACCCTGGTTTCAATGCTTGCAAGCACATCGCTTCTTTGGTAACTCTTTTAGACTAGGGCATCACCATGCAGATATCTGAACGGGCCGAGTCCCTCCAGCTCTACAATGCAAGTGAACGCAAAAACTACTTCTACGCTCGCACTGGGTTCCTTTGCTGGGTGTTCTCACACACACACATACACACATACGCACCACCCCCCCCCCCACACACACACCTATTTGTCATCCCAATGAGGAGGATGTTGTTCAAAGCATCCACGCCATCGATCTTGGTCAGCAGTTGGTTCACCACTGTGTCATGCACGCCTGTGCCGCTTGACACACTACCACGTTGCTTGCAGATGGCATCAATCTCATCGAAGATGATCACATGAAGGTCCGACTCATCACCCTGTGCACACAATGCCCAGCGCACTGACTGTTGTGTGCATTTTTATGTTTTCACCTGCAATCTCTCTTACATTTCAGTGTACGCCGCCCTGTGAGGAAGTGCACAAAGGTGTGCTCGTGATTGAGTTCCAAGACAGCATGCTGAGAGGGCTCTTGCAGGCATTTCCCCCACCTTTGCCTTGTACTCCTCGTCTGCCTCAGCAAACAAGTTCCGGATATTCTCCTCGGATTGGCCCACGTACTTGTTCAGCACCTGAGTGCAACCACAGGAATCGAGCAAATTTTTTAATTGAAAGTTTTGTGTGCTTCCTTTCAAATCACAACACTTCTGTTTCCTGTTACTTCTGAAGATAGCAGTAAGCAGTGGGGTCAGCCCACAAGCAACCATAAATAGTGGAAGCCATCGCCAAACTTTAGCCTTCCGCATTTGCAGCCAATTCTGAACATGATTGACCAGCAAGGCTATTGCAAGGAATTGGCCAAGGGCTGAGGCTTCATACAGAGATTTGCCAAGAGCAGTTGCTGAGAATGCTGGGATCAGGGGCTTGAGGTCGTTTCCAGGGTTGGGTCATTCACGGCTTATGATCCAGCTGTATGCGTTTGAATGTTTGAAATGCATACACGTCATGTGAAGTAAGCACATGTCACGCATATATGCATGTTTCAGAAGGTGCAATTTTTGGGGGGGAGGGCCTCGGGTGGTTGGAGCCCCCAAAGGCCCCCTCCAACCATCCCCCCTGCATCCCCAAAAGCCACACCCATTAAACATGCCTTAAGGTAAGGGTCCTGAGTGGGATTATGTCACAGTGGCAGAGCCTGATGATGCAGAATGGGAGAGTGCACAGCAACTGCAGGAGCCGTCTCACAACCACCAATGCCACAAAGTCGGCATGGCTGTACAGCAATTTGCACTTGCTCAAGCGCATCCAGGACCTGGAGCAGCTGGGGCAGGCTTGGCCTTGGATGGCTGTGGATGAAGATGTGGAGGGGGAGGAGGCAATGGGGCAGGAGGAGGAGGGGTCTGGAAGGGGAGGGAATGGATGGATCACAGGGGATGAGGATAATGCAGGATAGGAATTCAGGGCACAGCAGAGTTCCTTTTATGTTCAAATCCTTCAAGGGGAGCAACACAAAACGAAAGGCCGAGGTTGGGCCTGGAGGGCTCTGCCTACAGACGGGCACAGCAGAGTTGATTCAATGTTCAAATCGTTGAAGGGGAGCACCGCAAAACGAAAGGCCGAGGTCGGGCCTGCAGGACTCTGCCCACAGACTTTCTATTTATTTTTGGCAAGCAGTCATTTTTAGCATTCAAACGTTGTTATTTATGACACGATAAGATGCGCATTTCACCAATGATTCAACCCTGATTGTTGACTTGGTTTTGAAGTTTTTATAAGGAAGTTTTTTTTTAATAAGGAAACACGGAAAGAGAAACAATACGGAAGCATAAAGCACTGGTTCAAAAACATCTGAGCATGAGGCAGCACAACATCTAGGTGAAGCATCCAACCTTCAACAAGAGGTGATGCGCCTTACCAGAGGTTAATGTCACTTCATCATAATAAGTATAGACACTTCTTTCTTGATGGCTGCAGAGTACTGGAAAATGCTTAAAACGGGGGTTGCATGCCTCACTCCTGGTACATTGACTAATCTAGCCTTCTTACTCAGCATTTTGCTACATTGACCTCTTCACTTTGCCTAACTTTAGCCACCCTACTTTAGCCTCCTTCCTGTCCAGCATCTTGCTGCAGCCCTACCTCTGGCCCATTGACCACTTTAGCCTCCTTCCCATTCAGCATCTTGCCAATCTGTCGGGCAATAAGCGTCTTGCCCGTTCCGGGGGGACCAAACAGAAGCATGCCCTGCAGCGAAATGGAGCCAGCATCGACACAGGTATTGAAAGAATGGCGTCCTCGTTGCATCTCGCAGAGCATGAGTCTTTGCAGAGAGCATAGCCAGTCCAGCTGCATGGAGGGGCGAGCAACAATGGCTGCAGCTTGCACCACCATTCACACACGCACCTTGACGTGCTTGATACCCAGCTTCTGGATAATGCTGGGCGGGAACACGCGCGAGGCAAAGGCACGGCGGAAGATGGCTTCAAACTGCTTGTCCAGGCCACCGATGCCGAGCTGCTCAAAGTTCATCTTCTTGGTCTTGAAGAGCTGCGTGTTGGAGAAGCCCTTTTGGCCCGAGATCTTGATGGGGTTGCTGCCCGAGTTGGTGAAGAGGAAGGCGGTGTTGTTGGCGAGCACGCCGCGCTGCATGGAGTTGCAGACAACTATTCATGCTGTGCAAAGAAACTCTCATTTCGGCGTCCTTACAAAAAGGACAAAATGTTTATGCTAACCAACTCCTGCACAAAAGCACGCAACTGGAAGACAGAAAGTTTGCAGTCAAGCGACTACTGCACAAATGTACGCAACTGAAAGACAAGTTGTACTCAAGCCATTGCTGCACAAAACACGCAATAATTGCACAGTCTGTGCTCCAGCAAGTACCGCACAAAAGTCCAAGGGAGCCAGAGGCAGCCCTGTCTTCAAATGATTCTTTTACAATGGCCAGGTCCTGTATCGAGGCACGTGTAGGAGCGATCAGGCCCTCAGGATGGTCTCAGGGGCGACCTTCACACAACCCATTATCGGCGCATTGGCAAGGTTGCAGCCATGAGCATTTGCAGATAATTTGCAGGCAACCCTCACACAATGCATCATTGCGGCATTGGCTAGTGATGCGGCTTGGCAGGCTTGAGGCCAAAGTGGCTATAGAAATAAGATGGGCAGATGTTTTTTAGACGCCCTGCACACACAGCACTATCAGGGCATTGGCACAGGTGGCAGCTGTGAACAATTGCAGCTGCAGGTGTGCAGGTTTTGAAGAGGCGGTTCCAAGCCTTGGCCAGCACACTCACTGAAACCCTAGCACTGCCATGCTAGTGGTGGGCAAGTCCTCCCAATATTACGCTGCCAACAAAAATAATGTTGGCAGTACCAACTTTACGTACACTAAGATCTATGATGCTGATCAATCCTGCAGCAGGGAAATGTTGAGGGTGTGGACCAATTCCACAAGTGGCGTTCAGAAATCCCTTTGCAGCTCCACCCAGCACCCCTGACTTTAAAAAAAGGTGCACATGATACTTGCCGATAGCCATACCCTTCTGCTAGACTCGTCCCGGCAGCAAAGGGATTTGAGAAAGAAAAGAATCTACGGGAGTCAAGAGGAAGAACCATACTTTCTCGCGCAAGACATACAGGTCAATCCTTGCACTTGTATTGTGAGCATTGAGAAACACACTGTGCACACTCCGGCAAGAAACAATAAGGCACACACCTGTACTTCAAGGCTCGAGCCATTGACATCCACAGAGAGGTTTGTGACGGTGAGCTTGAGGTTGCCATGGCCTGCCAGATCAAAAGCCACCTCTTGGCCCAGGGTGAATGTCTGCAGGCAAGCAGGCAGGCAGGCAGGCAGAGGGCCGCAATGAACAGGCAGGCATACGGTCACACTGACTGCTCACAGCCCGGCAGAGGGATGCAACGTACGCTTGCAGGCAGGCAGAGGGTCACAATTAACGTCTGCAGGTATAGGCAAGCAAAGAGTCAAAGTACATGTCTGCAGGCTGGCATAAGGTCACTTGAATGCCTGCAGGTAGGCAGGCAGAGGGTCACATTGAATGTTTGAAGGTAGGCAGGCAGAGGAATACCAAGATACCTCCAGGCAGGGTATCACAGTGTGGGTCTGCACGCTGCAGAAAGAGAAAAAGACAAAATTGTGTAGGCCGTTAACATGCATCAATGGACACATGCCGCAGAGACAACTCCCATTCCAAATTGTGTTGGGCACTTCATTTTGTTCAGGCTTTCGCTGTTTGATTTGGAGGGCATGAATGGCTTGGTTTTCAGTAGACTGCTTCTGCTGTGAGTGGAGCTGGCTGGTGTCCACCTTTGTCTGATGCAGGGCGAGGAGGCATGATCAAGCCCAAGCATGCAGGGCGAGGAAGCATGATCAAGCCTGAGACTTTGCTGGATTAGGATTAATCAGCTTTGACATATAAAAGCCATTGCTGGCACACAATGGATTCCAAGCTTGTGTGCCTTGCACCCCATTTTGCAAACAGTTATTCAGCATTCATCACAGACACACATCCTGCTTACGCGCATATCGAGCTCTCCCAAACAAGTAGACACTTACCATTCCTTCCCCCAGGCATACCTACAGAGCACATAACATACGCCTGGGTACTCTTATGTTTTTTAATCTTCTGGCACTGATGCGCGCGCACCAACATACACACGCTGTTGCGAGCCCCCCTCCTGACCATACCTGGCCCTCAAAGCTCCTGAGGAGGTGCTCAATGAGCATGTCCGCGTTGATATCCCCAGGCCGCCCCTTGTCCTTAATGCTGGACACCTCGGCATACATCATGCCGATCGAGGGGGTGGGCTGCCGGGGCCGCCAGATGACCAGCTCCAGGTCCTCCTTGGCAGCCACGCGCAGGTTCTGTGGGGCGGTAAGCGAGGTGTTGCAGACTTGTGAGGTGAGCAGGCCTGATGCTGCAGCTTTGCTTCGGCACCTCTTTGACAGCCACGCGCAGGTTCTTTGGGGGACACCACGGGCACAACGCGGGCACAAGAGGTCATGGGCAACGCGGGCACATCACGTGCACAA
>OU611759.1:3722637-4240137 GCA_914767535.2 Dunaliella primolecta | reverse complement strand
GTTTGCTGCAGTTGGCATGCTATGCCGCACGCACCGTGCAAACCCTCAAGCGCTACCATCTTTGGAGCAAGCCCTGATGCATTTCTTGCTGTTGCTGATGCAGATGCGATCCTCACAAGCCAGCTGGAAGGTGCTGCTAAGCCTCACTTGGTCTCAAACCTGCACGCTATCGCACCTCACTCGGTTTCCAACCCGCACCTCAACTTGTTCTCCAACCCACACCCTGCCATACCTCGCTTGATCTTCAACCTGCACATTAGTTCTGCTGCCGATGATGCAGATGCTACCCCTTCCATCCTAAAAACGCGACCACATGTAACCTGACCTCCAACCTGTGCACAGGCACATGAGCTCTGCCACGTTCCTGATGCTGCTGCTGGCACTGTCCTCTGGGTACAACATCACTCGGTACACACTGGATGGCCATCGGTTGAAGGTTGTACTCATTCCTACCATCGTGTTCATCGCAGGAGTGGTGAGTGTGATGTAGAGAGGCCTGGAGCGCATTGCCACTCTGCATGGCAGTAGAAATACAGAGATGTGATGTGCATGCGTGTGTGTGGCACGGGTTGCAGTTCAAACTCAGACTGCTAGCCTCGTGCCCCAAAACAGTCTCGCACTCCCCCCTCTCACATAGCCCCCACAAAAAACTCGCTTCCGTCAACCCTGCTCATCTGCAAAAGGGGAGGGGGGGGGGGCGCAGAAGTGGGGAACATTAAGTGACATGTTGGCTAACATGCGCTGAGACTCCGCTTGGTAAACTATTCCGTCAGACTGATCCTGCCCATATGGTATTGCAGTTTGTCAGCAGTGCGCGCCTGACATGGCATTGTTGCTCCCTCATGTATTGCCCTCTTGCAGGCCTCTGACTTCACCTTTGTATACATCAAGAGCACGCAGCCGCTCTCCACTGCTGCAGACCGGTGGGTCGGGCCTCACATTTGTGCTGTTCTTTCAATAACACGGCCAGTCATCAAAGCTGTACGCTAGGCACTAAGAAGCTTTGGGGATTCCTGCTTGCTTGTTACCAACACCTTTTTTTTGCTTTCTTTCTTCAGCTGGTGCATTCCTGGTGCTTTCCTTAAATGAACCTAATGAGTGGGCCCAGCTAGGTGCCTTGAGTCCTGTGTTGTACGTGCAGGTGCAATAGCTGAAGGTATAGTAGTTGCCGATGAGGCCGTGGTATTTGCCACTCAATTGTAGGTGTAGGTGCCTTGAGCCCTGTGTTGTTAAAGGTGTAAGTGCAGTAGTCGTGGGTGTAGTAGGTTTATAGTTAAGATGTTTCAGTTCAGGTTCATGTAGTAGCAGTAAAAGGTGCCGTGAGCCCTGTGTTGTTGCCTCACTCTGTACCAGCTCTGACCCATCCTAAGCTATCTTTCGTCCGACCTGTTTCATCTCTGTTGCCTGCTCCCTTTCCGTTGTCCGCTTTCCTGCCTGCCTCAGATTCGCTGCATGCTGCCCCTTGGACAAACCTCTCTCGCGCCCTGCTGCACTTGCTACCACTGCCAGCAAACAATTGGTGCCACCTCTGCCAGCAAACAATGTTTTGTTGTTGAAACCGCGCAGGCATGCATGCTTTTCAGCCTCATCACACGTGGCGTGCAGCCACTTTTCAGTGCTTGTGGTTTCTTGCGCGCACAGTGGGCGCGCTGCATGCACGGTGCTTCGTTCATGTGGCCTTGATTTCCATGCGCACAGCTGCCCTCAGCATTGCCCATGTGGCCTTGGCTTCCTGCATTTTAGACCTGCCTTTGCTGGTTTTTTGGGGGCTGCCTCACTTTACAGCTACGACATCGTGGAGATGACACCTTGGGAGTCTGCAGTCTGGGCCATCGGCTCCATTGCCAACATCATGTGCTTCATCCTCGCGTGGGTCTACGTGTTTGACAGTATCCAGCTGGAGATCAAAGAGTTGGATGAGGCCCAAGAAGTGAGTGGGTCCCTGTGGGCGGCACGCAGATGTGTGAATGGCGGGTGCATGTATGTGGGGGCCTGCGAAACCCCTCTTTCAGCCGCAGGCCTCCTGTCAGGATGGGGACATGTAGACAGAAGCTCAAAGTCTATGGTTTTTGAATGGGCATACTTGGGTGTGACATAAAATTAGGGTTTTTGAAAGATATAAAGAAACCACTGATGCACAGGGTAATTTGTTGGCTGCTTGCTGCTAGAAGGGTGGGGAGTTACTATGAGGGGGAAGTACAAACACGTTCAAGAGCTCTAAGAACTGTGCTGCTCACTGTGCTTCGTCCAGCTCAGATCATCGACTCCACTGATGTGTCATGCGCTCATTGTCAGGAAACATTCAAACAAATGTGACCAAGATGTCATTGCCATGAGTATGAGCTTCCAACGCACTTTGGATGGGTTCCTCTGCCCCTCTGACAGCACTGTCAATTAGGGGGGTCACTTCAGGGGTAGCACAGGCAACGTGGCTGCCCGACTGTCCCTAAACTTTGCTTGCCACACGCCTCTGTGCACATTAATTCTCATTGCACATTCATGTCCACAATTCATGCCCACCAGCCCCGATGCTGCATCGCTCAGCTTCTCACGCACCTTGGGGCACTCATGCTCACCGCAGGCCTTCAAGGCAGCCAACCAGCCTGGCGGCCTGCCCCAGCCCATCAGCCCTCACGCTGCACTGCTGGGCGGGCTTCCCTCCTCCTCACAGCCCCCTCGAGACGTGGAGGCAAATGCGCAGCGCGAGTCCGTGGCTGACCGCATCGAGTACACGCAGCGCAAGAAGCTGCTCACCCTGTTCTACTACGGCGTGTGCTCCTACCTTGTTGCCTCCATATGTAAGTGTGCTTTGCATGCTCGGCTTGTGGATGGACAGTACAATAGAGATGCCACGCACTCATGAGAACACAAGGATCCCAGTGGTTGCTGTTTGCTGGGTTCCTGAAGGTTTCGTGACACGTGCTAATCAGATTCATCATGCTTCAATGCGTGGCACGTGCTGATCAGACTCATCATACTTCACTTCATGGTGCTGCTTGATCAAATTGTGATCGCTAGAAGGTTAACTTACGGTACTGATTTTGCACTGCTCGACAGAGCCTTTTCGTAACAACCCTTTTCTTGTCGCCTATGGGTAATTTGCTTGACTGCATGCTTCAGGTTTGGTAGCTGGAGCAAGAGCCTGCAAGCACGCATGCAAATGCATGTGCACACACACACGCACACAAAAATGCATATACACATGCATACACACATGCATACACACTCACTATCATGCTTTCCTTCACCCCTTTGGCAGTGGTCGTCCTCCTGCCAGCCTTCTTCATCAACATCGTCCAGAATGTGCTGGTTGTTCTTCAGCTGATCGTCAAATGGGTGTTCACTGCGGTCCTGATCTTCATCTTCAGGTGAGCATCATGGTCGTTTCTCCCTATGGAGCAAAGGGGCTGTTTAAATGCTTCCTGCTCCTGAAAGAGCTGTTGTTTGCTGCCCTTCCTGCCGCTTGCTTGCACCCCACTCTCAGGCTTGCACCCTGCCGCTTTCTTGCACCCCTCTGTCATGCCTTGGATTACGATGTCATAGCAGCAAGCCTGCTTGGCCAGCTTCTCAATTTCCCCGAAGCATGACTGAGGGGCTGATGGGCACCCCCGCCATATGCAAGCCGGCGAGGGACCCCCTGTACCCCCAGGTCGCGTTTGCAGGCCGGCATGGATGGCATTTGATTACATGAGTGAGTGCTTTGATTGCATTTGCAGGCCGGCAAGGGACTCGCTATACCTCCAGATCGGCGTTTCAGAGAATGACGCGGAGGAACAGGGCCTGTCCCAATTGGACACGGAGCTCACGATCACGGACACAGGCAGGCAAGACGGCCGCTACAACAATAGCAATGGTGTCCAGCAGAGCGGAGGGGTGGGGTCTGCCAGGGGCCCTTACACTAGTGCGCCATCTGCGGGCGTGCCACCAAGCAAGCAGCAGCCGGGCCAGCCGCGGTTCACAATTGGGGAAGACGAGGACTGAGTCTACCAGAAGGAACGCGCTAAGGGTTCACGAGTTCCGAACATGCCAGTTGTCCATTGCAGACTGTGCTTTCCGTTTTGCTGCTTGTCAAACGAATTAGGGTGGGAGCTCGAGCTCACCTGTTTGGTGTGCATGAACCAGCTGGCGTGAGCAAGTTTGGTCGCAAACCCCGTGACTAAGGAATGACTTGGTTTGTTATTCTGTTTTGCATGGGCATATCCTTAAGCCGTCCAGCAAGTATGAGACAACATATCGAAAGTTTTCTGACAATGCATGCCATCGCTGGCCATGCGAAAATGATTATAAGTTAAGGCACTGCCTCAGACAATAGTTGAGCCTAAGAACATCCTTGCAGACCATCTTAGGTCCGACAAACACAGGTCGCCCTGCAATGTAAGGTCCAAATGCACCACCTTGCCCTTGGATGTTCAAACCCGACGATGCAAGGGAAAGAAAGAAAAACTACGTAGGCAGAGGAAACTCTCCCTACATCAATTAAGGAAAAGGAGACACATTGGCTCAGAAGAGCCGTGAGTCCCCTCCACCACGAAGTTACAGAAAGAAGACCCTAATGGGGATCTGGAGGGTTATTGGAAGCACCCGGCTCCATAACCTGGCTGCAAGAAGTATTCTTGTATCCAATAGCACGCCTAGTGGTAACAAGCTTGTTGGCATACATGACAGAATGGGCATGAAGTTTGCGAGCAAGTTTATTGGCTAGCCTAGCCTGAGGGATACACATCAATAAACACCATGCAGGTCATAGTTTCTATTGTTCAGCCTTCAGTGAAGGCAGGTATGTCTCTTCCCTTCTTGGTATGGGTGCATGCTGGTATGAGAAACTCTTGGAACAGGGCATGGAATGCCATAAAGATGTTTCCCAAACTGTTCCTGACTGGGTTTTCTCTAAGAAAAAAGTTGTGTAAGCCTACGTAGTTTTTCTTTTTCTTGTGTAAGCTATCTCTGGTTTAGCCTTCGGTCACACTTGAGTTGTGCTCAGCAGTAAGAGAAGGGAAGGGAAGGGTTACAAAGCTGTACCTGCCTGCTCAGCAGTAAGCTCCTGGACATGGCTTTCCTCGTTCGGCAGGCTGACCGTGCTTTGCTTGCTGTTGGGTTTACATGGGTTTACATTGGTAACCAAGAACTAAACCAACCAAAAATTCTTGCCACCAGCTCTTTATGAAACCATACTGGGCAAGGCTATTACCAATCCATCCAGAGTGGTTTGTTCACGTCAATGTTTACACAGCCAAAGAGGACAAGGTGAAGGATAAAATATAGAACATTTTCAGGTTTTCCCATGCTTTGGACCAGGGTACACCCGTCGCACGAGGCACTAGTCAATTCAACCGTACCAAATTAAACTGTAAGTAA
Source organism: Dunaliella primolecta (assembly GCA_914767535.2). Lineage (NCBI taxonomy): Eukaryota > Viridiplantae > Chlorophyta > Chlorophyceae > Chlamydomonadales > Dunaliellaceae > Dunaliella > Dunaliella primolecta. The sequence continues at coordinate 4,234,782 of OU611759.1, read as the reverse complement.
AGGATACAAAACATAGAATGCTTTATTAATTTATTGTTAACACGATAAACTGTCGGAAACGGTGGGTTGATTTTTTCTCTTGGCATTTGTCAGTCAGCCTAGTCGCCTGCATCCCGCATTATATTCAGTTCCATCAATAGGTGAATATGTCATTGGCCAGGAAGGCATTCTTGGGTGCTGTCGGGGCAGGCACTGTATCTTACGGGCTCTACTTCGCTGTGCAGCAGCAGGAGATCAGCAGGTGCGAAGGCCCTATACTGGCACTCCTCTGTTGCGTCAATTATAATTCGGTAGTTCTGAGCTCGGCAGTCTCCGATCATCATGGCACTCACATTGTCTCCTCTCTTGCTTCGCATGTGCATTGCCTGGTGAACCAGGCACGAGTCAGAGGTGGCCAACTGGAGCCAGCATGTGGCCGCAGAGCACAAGGCCATCCAAAACTCAGCCAAGCAGATACAAGAGCAGGAAGCTCGCATGAAACAGGTTGGGATGCGCACATGCATGGAACACCATTGTGTGACATACTTTTTCTTACAATGTAAAAGAATGCATGTAAATATCATGTGGGTGGGAGCTGGATGCAATCATACTATTCAATGCATGAGCCATCTGCAGGAAAACCATCAACTTTGAGATATCATGCCAGTCTGGTGAAAATAATGCGACAGGCTGCTCACTCAATTGTGAGCTTATTAAAACAAGTAACCGTGCTTGAATCATGAGCAATATGAGATGCTCAGTGCACAGCAACATGCTTTCCTGCCCATGCAGCTGTCTCAGCATGAGGCCAACGAGCGCACTGCTGAGAAGGAAACAGAGATTAAGCTGCAAGAAGCCAGGGATCTGGTTGCTCGTCTGGAGGCAGAGTACCAGAACAAGCAGAAGTCTGCAGAAAAGGTGAGGAGCACTCTGGGTACAAATCCAGGAGCATTTCTCCTCACGGGGAGTCCATCAAGAGGCATGCTCAGCACAAACCATACCCCGGTACACTCCGTATGCAGTTCAGGCACGCATAAATATTCTCTCTGTTGCGAGCCATTCAGCCTCTTCCTGCATTTTTCAACGAACTAGAACCTGGTGCCGCTGGGAGCTGGTTGGATTTAAAACGTTCCCTTCAAAGTCAATTTTTGACATTTAAACCTATCCAGCAAATTGGAGAATCTGTCCCCACTTGCCTGCTGCTGATGAGAGCAATATTTGTGCTTGTCTACATCCATCTGCCATTGCAGAGCACCACTATAATTAGAGTCGTTGATATACCTGCTCCATGCCATCATTTTGACTCATTCCATCTACTATTCTACTGACACTGACGGATGGCGCATTGTGCCACTCCTCCTTCAATGCTCAGTAAGCCAGCTCCTTTCCTTTGTTTTGCACCACTACCCGGTAGAGCGCTCAATAGGCCCGCTTACATGATACATGCATCCATATTGGAGGCTGCATCCCTTAATGGCAGAATCCTGATTGGCAGTATCCTCAATGGCAGGCCCCCCTGGCTGCATCCCTGAGGGAGGCTCCCTTAGCTGCAGGCCCAACCCTTTGGGTATGATGTTCACCAGACGCCACTGGCAGCCCTTCAGCATGTGCTTTTGTTCTGGTCAGCAATGCTGACTCAGCATGCTCTAAATCTGGCCCTGGTGCACAGGCTGCTACGGATGGCAGGACGGCTGCCATCAGGTTGCGGAACTTGAGAGCGGATGCGGAGCGTGCTCGTGAGGCACTGACGGTGGGGGAGCAGTCTTTGGTTGTGGCGAGGCTACGAGCAAGGGAGGCCCAGAAGCTTGTGAATCCCCTGAACCACCCCCGCTTGAAGGAGCTGCTGGGGAAGTAAAAGGCAAGGGAGAACGAGGGTGATGTATTGTAAAATGGGCGTATGAGTGTATGTGAGAGAGTGTGTGTGTGAGAGAGAGAGAGAGAGAGAGAGGGAGCAAGGGAACCTTGCTCACTAGTTGTGATGAAAAGGGTCATTTGCCGCCCACTAGGAAGGGCCTCTTCCCTGAGAGCAGGTTCTAATGGCCTTGCAGAGCAATGACATTGTGTCGTCCCTTTGGGTTTCATTGCTGGACTTACTGGGACTGTTATTCATTCAGCAGGGGAGAGGAGGCAACAAGGAAGCTGGTTCATTGATCATCTAATGGGTTCAATGATGTGGACATTTGCAAGCAGGAGGCTTCTTGATGCTTTGAACTGCCACTTGATATTTTCCAAACAAGTGATGCTTCCGCCATTCGAATGCTTCTGTGTGAGGTGCACACATCTGTTTCTGGGAACGCGAGATTGTGTCTTCAGGCTTATTTTCAATGCAAACAGTTTAAGAATGGTTATCTGGACATAATGTATCTTTCAAAGTTTTAACATGCACAGGAGTCCCACATGCATCGCTGAAGACGTACGGGACAGGCTGCTAATCAAGCATGCTACCTCGCATGATGGAAAACTTAAGAAATTGCCTTTTAACTACACTGTATATCTCCCATCAGGTAGGATGCACCCTCATCGTTTACTGCATTGTAGCACAGTCACTGCGACGGGCACCTCTCTCAGCCAAGAATATGCAATCTGTCTCCGCAAAATTGCCAGTTCATCATGTCATCTCTGTTAGCTGTAGCCGTTCCTATTTTGTCTGTCATCAGGTGGCAAGCGAACTGTAAATCATAGAAGCAAAACTTTGGAATTGCCCACAGTCAAAGTGCCTCTAGGCACTTTTGACTGCCAACCTGTCTGTCATTGGAGGATGGGATCAACAACACCCCTCAGTGGGGGCACTCTTTGAAATCCCTGATTGAGCTTAAATAAATTACAGCTTGATTGAAGCAAGAGGCCGCCAACCAAAAAAGAGGGGTGAAATGTTAGTGAACCTGTACTTGCCTATGAGGCTAGCTTAGCTGATGCAAGAAAGGTACCGGCCAAAAGGGTTACAAACAGGCCTCAGTCAAGACGTCTGACAGCTATCCTGTTCATAACTGCACGTGAGATAATATAGGAAAAAAGGAAGTTCGTTGTTATCCTCAGGAAAACCAGGCTGGTTTAGAAAAACATCAATATCCTGGGAATGTACATGGTGAAAGGTACCTAGACAGGGCATCCTGTGGAAGATATGGAAATCATTACAATCCGATTGTCATACATCATGATGATGTAGAAAAGAGAAGTTGTGCTCGATAAGAGAGGCATACTTTTGACGGAGAGAGCAGACCTGGGGATTGGAACATCTGAACAGCACATGTTTTTCATCTTGTATGTCATCAGAATCACAGATATCAGAGGCCGGAGAAGTACTATTGGACCAAACAGCCTGTTCAACTCGAAGAGCGTGAACTCGCAGACTGAATCTGGCAATGTTGTGAAGGACATGATGGGGATGATCCAAGTACATGTATTTAGGCATTGTATGAGGAGAGTGAATTGCATGTGCATCTCTGACAGGAAGTGCGCACAATTAATGATATGCCAGCGATTTAATGTCGTTTTATCTGGGATCAGGGGCTGTGAATTGATTCCAGTAGCTAAAGTGTCTGGATTCTAAGTCCACCACAAATTGACTGAGGTTCACAGGGTCGCAAGCCATCATATGACGTCTCATCAGATCCGAGTGTGCCAGACCATCCAGCGCAGACAAGAGGTGTGGTGTCCAACAAGATTCAGTTCTGGAGCACAGGCTGCTGTCTGCACGGGACAGAAACTTGTCCTGCTTGCAGCAAAGGTCTACCAAGCTTGCGGGAAAGCTCCATGCCCACTCTGTACAAAATGCGCAAAAACTTTACTTTACCAGATGTGCCATTGGAATCAAAAATACTCAACATAACTCTGGTGTACTGGGGCTGCATGCTTCCAAAATCCCACCATACCCACACCAGCTTCCCTCTTACCCTCTAGTGAGGGAGTCTCACGGCTCTTTGAGCCAATGTGCCTCCTTTTCCTTAATTGATGTAGGGAGAGTTCTCTCTGCCTACATGTTTTTTTTCTGTTTCTTTTGATGTGAGGAGTGTTTTCACTGTCTGCGTAGTTTTTTCTTTTCCTTTTTTCTTGCATCTGCGGAACACATCACCTAAACATCAGCAAGCACAATTTGGCTTGTGGCATTGGCCATATTTATGTTTTTGGCTGTCCTTAGCTTTTGCTGGCTTAGGCCAGTTTGTGCTCTACCTCTTTGTATTTAGTGTGCTAGCAGCGCCTGGCAAACATCAGTACCTATCAGCCAACCGTATGGGGATGCTGGTCCGTCCCCATTACAACCATCATGGTTACAATGATTTTAAGCATCAGGTCTCTAAATTGATCCAGGGTGTGGGCAGTACAGATAGTCCCACCCAAACCCAGGAGATTTGTGTGGAGAGTGATTCCGGCACCTTGAAGTTGTTTGCACACAGCTCACTGTCACAGTGTTGTTGCTGTGAGGCTCCATGCAGGGCAACAGGCCTCGTATTTTCACAGAAAGAAAAAAGAAAGAAAAGAAAAAAGAAAAAAAGAAAGAAAAGAAAAAAGAAAGAAAAGAAAAAAGAAAGAAAAGAAAAAAGAAAGAAAGTCTACGCAGGCCAAAGGCCGTGTGCATTAAGGGAAGGTCCCCTTAATTTTCACAGTGTCTAACTCCATTAAATTGACATGGCGCTTTTGAATTCTCACGTTTAATCGTGGTCATTGCTGAATCATTGCACAACCTAGTGTGTGATGTAACCTGTATTTAAGTGGGTTTCTTTTATTGGATGCTCTCTCTTATTCAACCTTCTGTTCCACCTTCCATTGAGGTTTGGCGCTGTTTCTGTTATCCCTGGCCTTGTGCCAGGGGTGCCTTGTCCCCGATGTAATCCTAATATAACCCGTATATATATATATATATATATATATATATATATATATATATATATATATATATATATATATATATATATATATATAACCTGGTGAAGCTGATCCAGACACTGTGTCTGCCCCAGACATTCTCTGCATGCTGCAGCCAAGCCAGCACCGTTCAGCAAGATCAAGAGCAGCTTGGCAGCAACACGAAGAAGAGCAGAATCTGGTACACTCGCATCTCATACCAGCAGCCAGTGGATCCGTCCTTTGTTGCATGGAAACTGGCAACCCTGGACGTTAGAAGAAAGAAAAAGAAAAACTACGCAGGCAGTGAAGACACTCCCCGCATCAATTAAGGAAAAGAGGATACCTAGGGCCGAGGCACTGTGCATCCCCTTCACCAAGAGAAACAAGAAAGAAGTCAATGGGGATCAGGAGGGTTACTAGCAGTAGCCCGTGCCTGATCTTGGCGATGAGAGTTGAGAGAAGTCACTTGAAAGACGGTCTTTCAAGAGCGCGCCTGGTGCTAACAAGTTTATAAGCGTACTGAACAGAATGAGCACGAAGCTTCAGGGCAAGCCTGGTGGCTGTATGAGTGTCAAGACCAAGCTCTTTAAGAGGCTCCAGAGTGTGGGGGGTGTAGATGACCCCTCCCACACCTAACAGAATGGTATGGAGAGTGACTTGAGCTGAGGCCCTTGAAAGATGGCTACATAGGTCGCGGTGCTGTTGCTTGGAGGTCCTGGATTTTAAACTATTTATTTGTATTACCTGCTTCTGTAACAGTGAGTGTGCAGTGTTGGTGATTCAGCAGGTGACAGAATGTCCAATGTTCAATTCACGTATGTGCCTGACTTGAGCTGTTCTGCTTCTTACTTCTTCATTACTTCTCATACTGTGGACTCCGCAGTTGGAATACCCAATGTGAGTGGGAAGGAAGTGGTCTGTTAGGGTTAGCATGGCAAGGACTGACCAACATAGCGTTAAGGCGACTGGAGTTGAGTCTAGCTTGATCACGTGCATCACGTCTTAGAGATTTCATGAACCAGGCTGGTGCCTGAAATGCTGTGACACACTTGCATGTTCTGTTTGTGTTTTCCAGCTCGGACCGGTTTGGTTACAGGCACCACTTTTGCTTCAGCATCGCTGCCCACTTAGGCAGGCACAGCTATGTAACCTGTTCCTTTCCTTTTTTAGCTTGATCAGGAATACTGTGGTCAAAGAGGTATTGAGGTACTACACGAGTATAGACTTACTCAGTGACATGCAGGTCATGCTGAGCCAGACGGCTTCAAGTTGGTTACTGGCACCTTTTTTGCTTCAGCTTAGCTGGTACAGCTGTGTAACCCTTTTCTTCAGCTTAGCTGCCCTTGTAGGTAGGTACAGCTGTTGAATTCTAATTTGTCCTCTCCCTGTAGCGAGTCTCCAAATGATTTCATTCCTTGTAGCTAGCCAATTAGGTTGGTGGGAGTAAGCTATCATGGAGCCCCTGCTTGCTAAGAGCGGGCACTCTCCAGAAAACAATAAATGACAAACTTAATACACTGATTTAGTTTCACGGTGCCTGTCTTGAGGGGAAGTCCAAAATGAAAAATTTGGTACTGCAATATTGCGAATACTGCAAAGATACCAGGCCTGGTGCCCAGCTAGAAGCCTCACAGCAACAACACAGTGAACTGTGCAAACAACTTCAAGGTGCTGAGATCACTCTTCACACAATCCTTCTGGGTGTGGGTGGGACTATCTATACTGCCCACACCATGGATCAATTTAAAAAAAACTAGGGATTGACCCGCAAAGGGCTACCAAGCTTGCATGAAAGCTCCATGCCCACTCTGTACGATACGCGCAAAAATTCTCCTCTGCCAGACGTGCCACTGAAATCAAAAATACTCAACATAACTCTGGTGCCCTGGGGCCGCATGCTTCCAAAAACCCAACAGACCAACACTTGGGAGAAGGGAGACTCACGGCTCTTTGAGCTAATGTGTCTCCCTTTCCTTAATTGATGTAGGGAGTGTTTTCACTATTTTTAAAATAAGGCATTAACACGGCATTGCTGGTCAAGTTCAAAACACCTTGGTGCAATGCAAGTGCAGGTAAGGCAAACTATTTGCACATCCGAGAAATATTATACAGACATCAATTGAAAGCAACAGCCTTCTTGCAAGCTGCAATGCATAAACTTACTCTGCTCATCTCACCACATCCTCATTGTTGCGCGCTTTCCTCTTCTTTCCCGTCCTTTTCCCTTTCTTTGCAGGCCTGGCAGGCCTTGAACCCGCAGAGCTGATGCTTAAAGTGTCCTCAAAGTCAAAACTTCCAGCCTTCGCTGCTACATGTGAAAGAGACCCTGCATCACCTTCACATGCATTCTCTGCAATGCCCTGTTTTTGCTGCTGCTGAGCTTGCTGTTGTTGCAGCAACTCTTGCACCAGTCCTTCCATCCGTTTCCTGCAAGGTCATAGAGAGAAGCGGGCTATTGCTTCAGTGGACTCTATCAGAGAGCAAGGTCCCAAGGTTTCTGAAGCCCTGCCCATTGAGAGCAAAGAACGTGTACTGCTGCACAGATGCTTTTGTCAGGCATTCATCAAGAAATCCATGTGCTTCTTCTTTCATGCTTTGCCGCTTGTGCACAAAGGTGCTCCTCACAGAGCCACAGAGTCGGTCATTGTGGATTGGTGCACAAAGTGTTCCTATCATCTCAAACAGGGTCAGTTGTGTGACAGCCCTGCTCTGCAGCAACAGAACATCCTTGTACGCCAGAAGGCCAAAGCAATGTTGCACAGGGTCATACATACGCTCCTGCACTCAAGCATATGAATACCAGCGTGCATGCGCACTCGCACACGCACACACACACACATACACACACAAACACACACACTCACCTGTCAAGGACCTGCCAGCCGCGCGCCTCCCGCATGTCTGGCCCTGTGCTGTCCTCATAGTCATCCCACTGATCATCGATGGGGGCAGCATACTCAGCACCCTCTTCCTCCTCATCGTCCTCCCACTCCTGCTCTTCCTCGTCCTTCTCTGCCTGTGCCCCGCCAGCCTGCCCAACCCTTGCGTTGTGCCACTGAGGGGACCCCTGTCCCCCAATTACCCTAGATGGCATACCTCGTACAAAGGGGGGCATACCCTGCCCAACCTCTGCAGGGTTTGCAGGAAGCCCAGCCATTGTCTGTGGCCCATCCGGTCTTTGCCCAAACCCAGCAGGCATGCCCCCCAGTCCCATGCCCATCCCCATCCCTGGTGCTGGAACTCCCCCCATGCCTGGCGTTCCCATCCCGGGAGGTTGCGGTCCTCCCATGCTTGGAATTGCCATCCCGAGCGGTGGCACGCCGCCCCCACCTGGTTGTCTCAAAGGCCCTGGGTTTGTTGGTCCTCCGAGACCTGCCCCTGGTGCTGCTATCATTGGGTCAGCAGCTTGCTTCGGAGCAGCTGCTAGCATTTGGGCTACGGCAATGGCGCCCGCCACGTAGCGAGCAGTGGGGAGCATCCGTGGCTGGAACACAGTATCAAAGAAGTGTGTGTGTATGTGTGTGTGTGCGCGCGTGTGTGTGTGCGCGCATGTGTGTGTACATGTTTTTAAATACAGATATCAGATCAAGCTGCTGGTGACCAGGCTGAGGATTGGCACTGTTTCCACAACTGTATCCAGAACACACGGAAATAGGCGGCATCTGCAAGCTTGTTGGAAGGCTTCCCATCTCACCTGATCAAGCTGAGAAAGGAGGGCCTTGCGCTTTTCTGGAGCAGGCAGCAGTTGTGCCAACTCAATGTACCTGCGCAGCAAAGTGCAATGGGAATGAATCTCAGGCACAAAAGTGAACGTTTACTTTGCGCTGAGTAACATATAGAAGCGTGCATGAAGGGAAGACCCAGCTGTTTAAGTCAGCGCTAACATCCACAATTGAGTCCCACCAACTGTGAAGCATGACTTGCAAGCAGCCAGGTGCAAGATGCAGGATTGATTCCGGTGCTGCAGCTGCAGGCATGTGATGCTCCGCATAAAATGCGGCACACATTGCCATGGGATCCTGACGAGCAGCTGGTCCATGTAAGCGGTTTCCTCATCAGAGCCACGCAGGACGGCTTGCTAATAAGTGAGTAGGCGCTGCACCTTCCCCTCATCTTTTCTGGCTAGGTTTTGGGTAGGGTGCCATGCAACTCACAGCGTGTCCACATCTTCTGCAGAGAGGAGCAGCCCGCTCCTTGCCTCACTCCTGCCCTCTCCCAGATTTTGGCCAGGGGCCATGGCACTGGATGCGAGGAACAGGCTCAAGAACCTATCCCTGAACTCTGCAGCATCAATCTCTCCAAACCTGTGTGGCAGAAGGGGAGGGATCGGAGCCCATTGTGCTTGCTTCTTTTGGATGCGTCATGCACAAGCTCCAAGAAAACGTACATTCTCTTCGTAGAGAAGGAAAAAAAACACTCTGTGAGCGGTGGAGCACTCCCTACATCAATTGAAATAAAAGGAGAAACATTGGCTCTAGTGCTGTAAATCCCCTTCACCAATATGTCAAAAAGGAAAGTGGAACCTTGCGGGCTGCAAGTAGCCCCTGGGCCATAGAGCTTGGATCTAAGAATTGCTTTTATTTCAATGCCACATTTTGTAGTGTTATTATGTTAGGGGCTTAGAGCTTGCGTGCTCATTTGGTAGAGAGTTGCGGTCAAGCCCTAACAAGTGCTACATGTCAAATAACTGCTTCTGCAACATATCCTAAGATGCACAGAGCATGCATGCACTCACAACACACACACGCATGCACGCACGCGCACGTACACACACACGCGCACACACACACACATTTCCTCTTTGAAAACAAAGGAGTCCAGAGTGCTTAGGAAGTAGTAGGAGTGTTGGTCATACTCACAAGAAGTCTTTGCTGTCTTGCTTCAAAACTTCAGAGGCTGTGGGGTCTCCAATGGTCGCATCGCGGATGCTCCTCAGCAGCAAACGGTTCCTCTCCACCAGAGGCAGTGGAATGCGGCTGCTCCAGGCCTTGCTTATTTCCTGGACGTCCTCCTCACTCAGAAGGGACCTGGCAGGTACCTCGCATTGCTTAGGAATTTGTGGGGGTCGTGGACGGAATGCGGCAGGTCGCTGCAGAGACTGCTGCTGCTGCTGCTGCTGCTGCTGCTGCTGCTGCTGAGGGCGTAAAGGCTGCAATGGACATTTGAACATCACATAGGATGTGTTTCGCGACTACGACCATACTCCTGAGGAGCCCTCTCCCCATGTTGCGCAGCTGGAGCACAGTGCATAAGCACTGATGCCCTTGACCGTTTAAGCTCGCGCAACTTGTGTATGCATACTTGTGCACAACTGCATGCCCTTGCCACCACACAAAACAATGGCACGTTCTGCACACCTGTCCTTGGAGTCCTGCCCTAGTGAGCACCCCCTGGCCACCAGGCGCCACCCTTCTCCGCCCTCTGACCATGCTACTGTGCGTGTTGCTGTGCATGGGGGGCATTGGAACGTGCATCTCACACCGCTAGGCTTGCCCGATTCTAGAGGATCACTTCATGTAACTTGAGACTTGCATGTGCTTGTGTGTGGTTGAGGTCTGCATGCATTAGTATGCTCCAGACCTCAGCAATGGGCTACAAATTACAAGATTTGGAGTTGTGCCTATTTGTGCCTGCAGAATCAGATCGATGTTGCGTCCCTCCTTTCTAAAACACAAAACTAAACAAGCAGCAACTGCAACATAAAATTCTAGCTGCAAAATGTGGCGTCACGCACAGAGAGCTGCAAAGCAGGCCTTCAACTCGTTCAGTAGCTCCTCGGGAGCAGGCTTTGCCCGTGCCTCAGCTGCACCAAGAGCTGCCAGCTGTGGGAAAGCTGCACTGAGAGCAGCAGCTGCATGTAGCGCTCCTCGCGCAGGGGGCCTGGCTTCATCACCTGGTTTCCAGTCATTCAAGGTATTGCATTGTGAATGGTAACACCACCGCAAGTTTCTGCAGGCCCCAAAATTGGCGCACTCATGTAACAACTCACTTGACCACCGTTAATGAACACAAACCGCAGCAAGGAATGGGGGCTAGGTCCATGATGGGTTTTGCTGCGAGCGCCCCGAGCGTGAGCAGCACCGGTCCAAGCAAGTCACCCAGTTCCATGGGCCAAAGCTCATCACCAGTGAGTGAGGTGGTGTAAGCCATCAAACCTTATGCTGGTTTCTTGGTGGTGCTGAATACTTTGTCATGTGCTCTGCTGCCCAATGCAAATGATTTTTTTAATTGAAACCTGTGCACTCAGGCTGCTAGCAGCTCAGGCGCTGTCTCCGCTGGTGGAGAAGGTTCTGATGATGACAGCGTAAGTTCCATGTCCTGATAGTGCCCCTCGCCTGACACCTGCTTCGCCCTTGCACTCATGTGCTGTCCTCCTTCCTCTTCCTGGCTGCAGTCCCCAACAAATCCAGGAAGCAGATCTGTGAGTGTAGGGGGGAATCTGCCAGGGGTTCAGATTGGGAAGCTCCTCAGAAGCAGGATGCTCAGGGTTGGGGCAGTCTTGCGCAGACTGGGGCTTACTTGGGGCTTCAGGCAGCTGGCTTAAATCCACTCCCGCTCCCTCCATTCAGCCACCATCCAATTAGCATCTGTGCTTGGCATGGTACCATGATTTTGCAATCCGCGGCCCAGCCTCCGTGCCCTTCCTTATGCCTGCAGGCTAGTACAAGCTCCAGCGGAGATGATGACGAAGAAGGCACTGTAAAAAAGCGCAGAACCAAAGCGCGACCCAAACGCGGCTTTGACAGCCTGGCCGCCGCGGCAGCTGCAGCAGGGGCGGCTGCTGCTGCCGTGTATGGGCCCCCCTCAGCCTCCAGCTTCTTCCTTGGCAGGAATGGCAGCAAGGCAGGCATTGCAGCAAGGCAAAGAGGCAGCCCTGTCCGCACAGATCAGCCTGGGCACCAGGGCATGCAAGCGCGCACGCTCCACACAGCCAGCCCCCTGCTGTTTGCTACTAGCCCTTATGATGGCAGGAGAGGCAGCGCCATAGGGGCCAGCAGCAGCAGTAGCAGCAGCAGCGGCATGGGTGCCACCAGACCTCCACCTGACTACCTGACGGAGAACTTGATTTTCGCCAAGGAGAACTTCCTAATGTGGGTGCAATTTAGGGTTCTGCCAGGGCTGCTGGGGAATAGGTAGTTGCTGTGGTTATTGATACCCTTGTGCAAAACACGCACCTCAGTTGCAGGTTGTTTATTGACACATTCCTAATAAAGAGGTGTGTCTTGGACGAGGTTGTCAATGAGCACAGCAACTATTGTTGCCTCAACTTTCTTTAAGAAGGCTTGTGCTCTTTAGCACACTGGATTCCAAGAACTTGCCTGCAAAGGACGCTCTCTCTCCTTTCACCAGGGTCTACGCCCTAAGGCTTAAGGGATGGCCGATCTTGTAAGGGCAGCCATTTCTTCGAAATGCAAACAGCTGGGCCTCTTCTGTTATTCCTCCTTTTTCCCTATTGTCTTTTTCTTCCTTTACCGCTCTGTCTTGTCTGCTGAGACAGGTGCAGTTCTTTCTTGCATGTCATGTCCACTACCCTCTTTTAATTCTTTCCTGGACTACAAGCTCGTTCCATTACTCACTTTTCATCTGCCGAATCTACTCCTACAGGAAGCCTGAAGAGGCCATCCCCATCCCCATGCCCATTCGTGAAGTCATGTACCAGCATCGATGGGACAAGGTATGCAAGTGATACCCCTTGCGAAGTTTTAGAGTTTTTATGTGTAGGAACGGGATGCTAAGGATTCACCTTTCTACATGAAGTGTCCCAGAAGCTTTGACGTGCTCCTCTCTTGCCTCTTTCCCCTGCCTGAACTCCACCTTTAAAGGTCAGAGGATGTTGAAGTACACAGCATGGTGTTTTTGCGATAAGTCACTTGACTTGTTTTTTGTGCTCACTTGTACACACAGCTGCTCGTGGATGTGCGGCGTGCTGTGTCGTACGTGCGGGCAGAGGGGAAGCGTGAGCAGTACACGGCCATGGTTGCTGTGGGCAACATGAAGGTAAGCAAGCAAGTGCGAGGTTGTGAAGGCGTGTGAATTAATCAAATGTTGGGAATGCCGTGTGGCTGTCTCCACCATGGATGAACTGCTGCTGCAATGTTGCGCAATCCTTTTTGTGCCATTGGCATAGCAATGCAAGTGTGCTCAGCTATGGGCCTATGCAGGGTTGGGTCATTCGTGGGTTTGGGAGGTAGCGATCGCGTATATACTTGTTAAATACGCATTCGTCACGTATACATGCGATTTTAGAGGGGCAATTTGGGGAGGGAGGGTCTTGGGTGGGAGGGGCCCCAGGAAGGGGTCCCAACTACCCCCCAACCCCCCTCAAGGCCACAAACATTTAACAATGCCAAGAGAGAAGGGCCTGAGTGGGATTATGTTACATTGGTTCAGCCTGAAGGCACAGATGGGGTGAAGGAAGGGAAGAACAAGTGCAAGCTATGTGCACACGTGAACATATGCATGTGTTTCATGGGGGTGCCATGCGCATCAGGCTACACTTCTTGCAAGTTCCTGGCTGTGGGATGGCCAAATGTACAGCAGCTGAGGATACTTGGGTGGCTGTTGATGAGGAGGAGGAGGGGGAAGGGGGGGGGGGGCAGCAGGAGGAGGGGTCCAGCAGTGATGGGAGGGTTGGTTTACAGGTGAAGAGGAGGACGTAGGGTAGAATTTTGAGGAGTAGCAAGCCAGTTCCAGTGAGATATTCGTTTGTAGTTTTTTTGTGTATGAGATGGTTGCAGAACATGGGAACTGAAGGTCTCACATTGCCTCCCCAACAATTTTCACGAGCAAATATTACCACGCACTCAAAACAGCCACCTTAAGCTTTCACGGTTGTATATTTTTAGGCCAATTCTGGCGTTCTTTAGAATTAATGAATCACGAATGATCCAACCCTGGGCTTACGGGTCGTTGTTCTTGTTGTTGTTGTTGCTGTTGTTGTTGCTGTTGTTGTTGTTGTTGTTGTTGTTGTTGTCGTTGTTGTCAATAAAGGCTAGGATTGTGTTTCCTTCCTTTCCTTTTTCCTCTGTTTCTGAAATGACGCAATGACAATGCTCTGCGGCAATTCTCACACGAGCTGACCCACTTAAGCCGTCATGCAACTTCGTTCAGACCAATTTGTTGAGCAGGCCTGCAGGAATCCATTCCATGCCCTTTACTTTGATGTGCACGAGATAAAGAAGTACAGATCAGGCAATGCGGATGAATTGCACCCATTTCACTTTGAAGTGAATTATGGTGTTAGATTTGCGTTCATCATCATGCCGCGAAACCTTGCTATTGCTTGAAACAGGTGCGTTCATTTTAAATGCCCCCGGGTTTTCTGTGGATGCAAATATCTGGATAGCTTCAGCTTGCCTGGGCTTAGGTGATGAAATTTTGAAAGCTGCACATATGCCTCCTTTCATGATGTAGGGATACAGGGGTTTCCAACACATTTTCTGATAAGCAGTACGCCCCTGCAAGCTCATCCTGATTCTGTAAGCTATTCAACCTGAGGAACATGTTTTAAATCGAGCTGCAAATTGCCATTTGAGACGATCCCAGAGCACTGAAGAGCGCGCAAACGCGCACACGCACACACCCACATTCACACCCACATTCACACACACACACACACACACACACATTCACACACACGCACACGCACACGCCACAGGGTTTGTTTGGCCTGGGGCTTGGCGATGCGCCGACAGCACAAGAGGCAGTGGCAGCGGCCTACCTTGATGCCTTTAACAAGCTCACCACCATTCCTCTTTACCGTGGCCACACCATTTTCAACCACATTGAGCATAGATACAATAGCCTGAAGGTGGGCTCTGTGTGTGTGTGTACGTTTAACGCATAATGGATTTCTTGGTCATGTGCGATGCAAACCACAACATATGTGCTTGCTGGCACTGCATGTCGACGACTTGCTGCTAGGTTCTATGGTCAGGCCATTGAGCATCTGTGCCCTTGCCCAAATTGCTTGCAGTTTCTAATGAGCCCCCGTCAGGACGGATGGGGCATCACAGCTAATGACCTGCTCCTTGAGTTGTGCAATCTGGCAGGGATTCGAAACATCAGCATCAAGGTAAGTTGAAGGGCGATGTCCCATCCCTGCCTTCTTGGGCCGCACAATACTTTCTGCAGAAGAGGGGCATCACACACACATGCACACGCACACGTGCTCTGTTCAAAAGCACATGAAAAAGATATCTAACATCAAGGTTTAAGGAAAAAATTAGAAACCTGAACACATTTCTCATGATAAAATTACAAAAAAATGGTGGTTCTTGGGTCTCCAACTCCCTGGATATTCACCATCATCATGTCTCCTCTCCTTTGTACCCCGGCCTTGTGGATATGTGCAGATGTTTCATGACTGCTTCTGTGTTCGTTGCCTGGCATGAATGAATCAGCACATCACTTGCGCTCTCTCAGGCAGTCATCTTGTCGGCACTGGAGCTGATGTGAGAGCAACATTTCTGTCAATGCAGGTTGACTCCTCTCTTTTAGGATGACTGCCGTCATACCTGCCAATTTGCACCAAATCCCAGTTGCATTTACTCTTTTGCTCTCACTCCTGCCGCGGAACCAACTAAATCTGGGTTTATGTGAATCTAGTCATCTCTTTCCTGGTAATCTCTGTAATTTTGAAATTCTCAGTGGTGGTGATGGTGGAAAAAAAGGAACCAAAGCTGCTGTGAGGTCAGATGCTTGGCGAGCTTGAGCTGATATGGCACTGAAACTGGTAATTATGGATAGTTTGCAGGCATACTCGATTAGGAGATACAGGATCAACAGCGCATGTCTCAGTGGCATGCGCTGCGAGGGAGCATGGAGGTTACTTTCAGGAATCAAGGCATTGGTTGCACGATCATGCATGTCTCAATCGGTATTAATACCTTGCGTCTCTCAAAACCGCAGGTCTATGGCCGCCGTCGCCCGAAATTTTATGTGGCAGCTGGGTTTTTGGAGGCGCTGCATCACCAGACGGTGCCGCATGACGGCGTAGAAGGGAGTGGGATCTACGTTCGGGAGATGCTGGCTGCAGCTCCAAGGCACAGCAGATCACCCTAGCTTGTTATTGCTCCATTGTTTTGTAGGCGTGCGACGATTTCACAGGCGCTTTATTTGGCGCCCTTCTTGTCAGCTTTTTGGTTGGTTTATTATGTTTGCACTAAGTTCCCTCTAATCAGATATGTTGTTTATTTTGAACTCATGAATGGGCACCAAGAGCCCAGAGCTGTAACGACTTTTTGAACCAAGGGTGTCAGTCCTGCCTTAAAAAAACTTTGTATGAGAACAGCAGCCTCCAAGCTTAGATACTCCTTTCCTTTGTTGGCTGCGCTGCCCTTCTCGCAAAAGCAAGTATCTGCGAGGTCCCTCGCATCCAACTCAACCACAATGCCCGAGCACGCAAAGGTCCTAATCATAGGCAGCGGCCCTGCTGCTCATACGGCTGCCATATATGCTGCGCGTGCGGAGCTGAAGCCGGTCATGTTTGAGGTGCGTGTGGGTAAGGCCATCTGGCCCCACATTTTGTGGCCACTTGGAAGACCCACACAGTAGCACATGCCACCACGGGCATGCCCTTGATTGATTGGAGGAGAGTTTGTGGTACTTGATGTTGTGGAGAGATGGCCCGCTGCAATTGGTCCCTGCTCACCTTGATTAGAAAACACGTCAACATGCTCAGGGCTTCATGGCCAACGATATCGCTGCGGGTGGTCAACTCACCACTACCACTGATGTGGAAAACTTCCCTGGCTTCCCTGATGGTGGGTGCTTGTCAAGGCGTGTTGAGTCTGGTGCATGTATGCGGCAGCTTAGGCACTCATGTCATGGTGGAGAGATGGCTTGAAGTAGTGAACGTGAATTCATGCACCATCGCTCCATTGCAGGTCTGCTGGGTACAGAGCTCATGGACAACATGAGGAAGCAGAGCTTACGATTTGGCACCCAGATATTTTCAGAAACTGTTAACAAGGTAAGGCACAAGGCAGGGAGCCCTCATTCTTGAGAATAGTCCACAATATTTTCAGTTCGCAATCATGCAAATTTATACGCTTTTTTATAGTTATGAGATGAACCCAGCTGTACCGCAAACCGGCAGTTCCAGCCTCGGTCGCTTACACACGGACACACAACAAGTGGAAGGGGGTCTCACATACACGCGCGCATGCACACATACACACACACGTACGCACACGCACACATACACACGAGTCACACACACGCACACACAAGCATACACATGGGTTAAACACATGGGCCAAACTCATGGGTCACCCACATGCATGGGTTACACATACATGGCTCACACACGTGGGTCACATGCACGCATACACATAGGTCACACACGCACACGCGCACATACACATGGGTCACACATACATGCACACATACACGCATGGACACACACTAAGTGCTTACACAAGCATTTTACCAGTCCTTAGTGCCAGACTCGCATGCAACCACTTGCACACTTGCAGGTAGACTTCTCTAAACGCCCTTTCCTTGTGAAGTCTAGCGACCGAGAGTACTTGGCAGAAACAGTGATCATCTCAACAGGCGCAGTGGCTAAGCGCATGGACTTCCCAGGCAGTGATGAAGAAAATGGCTTCTGGTGAGCACCTAGGACACCCAGATGCATCTTAGTCTTTTGATTTTGTGGATGCTGCTCTCTGGAGGTGGTGAAGTTTACACCTGATGCCCTGGCCCACCCACAGCACCCCCTGCCCTAAAACTTGAAGAGCAGGCCCAGCGTTAAGTTTTAGGCAGCCCTGTAGTGTCAGGGGGTGAGGGGAGGCCATGATTGGTGCAGATGAAAATTTTTGGAAGCAAGTCCTCAGACAGATCCAGGCAGGCCACCATCTGCCCTGAAACTCAGCATGCTCTTCAAGCACATCTTTTGTCGCGGCCGTCAAGCTTGGTGACCTGGGCTGCAGCAAGCAAAGTTTGGCAGCCAATTTCTGAATTCTGCTGTTGGTCCCAGCCAGGCCACCACAGGCTCTCAGACTAGATGCAATCGACATTAACTTCATGAACATGCATTCATGTGTAATTGCTGGTCCAGGGCCTGGGAGTAACTCTGACCATGGACCTCATAATCCATCTGCATACCAGTGTAGCATGCCGCTAGGTCAACAGACTTCATGGTTTCAACTGTGATACAACTTGTCATCGACATTCTGAAACCTGTGTGCTCCGCTTTGTGAGTTGAGAGGTGAAGGCTCAGGTGTTTGCTGGTGCGAAGAGAAACAGGGCTTGCACCCCTGCCATGGCGTGTGGAATAATGATATTATTGTGCATGGCCTGCTGCCAGTAGCCTGAAGGAAGGGCAAGCAATGACTGGGACAGCTTCCATGGTGCGCACTCAGCAATGCATACATACATGTACAAGGCATGGTCTGCTGCAGGAAGGGACTGTTGTTGCCCCAGGAATTGCATCCTCATATCGTCTGCTTGGCAGGAAAGGCTGGCTTCACCACTTTGTTAGCGTCGCTAGCAATGCCTCCCCTACTTATCTGGCTTAGATTTGAGCAAGGAAGCCAAGAAAGGGCATGTCAAGCAATACAGGGAGATTTGATTTAGACCCCAGGTCAGGGAGTTCTGATCTCTTTAGACCAGTTTGTGTTACCAAGGTGTTACCAAACAAACGCCGGTGTTGCTCTGACTTCAGAGTGGAGCGTGAGAGCTACACCCTTCAAGAAAGGTATCCAAGGCATAGGAGCAGGGTCATCACCTTGTGAACCACCTCGTTTGCAACCACGAAGGCAATGCTTAGCTTCCCTGCCTGGGCTCACTTTCCTGCCTTGTCGTACCTTCCTGCTTTGGCATTTGAATCTCTAGCTCACCTGTATCATTTGATATTTCCGTTGAAATAGGCACTCCAAGGAAATATCAAATGGTACAGATAAGCCAGAGGATTAGGTGCCGAACAGGAACGTACAATGAGGCAGGTGCTCAAATCCTTTGGTCACTAAAGGTCAATCCTACAGTTGACTGAATGTTTGGGGTCCCTGACAATCTGGGACCCTCAAGAGCATTAAAATGGTACGTATATGGATTGGTGAAGAGGGCGGGTAGCTTCCCTCCAGGAATTTTCTGGGGCGTTCAGCAGAATATGCGGCGTGTTTAATCAAATCCGAGCTCAAGCCCTGCCAATTGGCACCCTTTTGGTGCAAAAGAAATGTTTTGGAGGAGAGGGCGGGTGGATGTAATGGTGCAGCAAATCAATGCAAGATTCTAGGATTGGACATTGACGAAGAAATTTCAATTGAATCCAGAAGTAAGGATAGCACATTGAAGTCTTAAGGGCTATTTTGGGCGCCTGGCAGGGTATCCGTGCATGAGCGTTCGTAACCCAGTCTTTGTCCCAAACTCTGCTGCAACCCAGTTTTAGGGTAAGTGTGAAGATGGTTTCGGAACAGAAGGGAGCCCTCTGGTACTTTTTTGTCTGGGGAAAGGCACTGGACGGAGGGAACAGGGATGGGTAGTGGGTTCAGGGGTCTGTACCTGAGAACGATGTCCTCTAGCTGCTTTGTCTTGGCTCTGACCAACATTTAGAGAACTAGGCCCTGTGGTATCTACCCTGCCCATCCTGGATATTCTACTAGGACCACTCTGGGTGGAATGGTGGGATGGTGTATCCAGGGGCCCATGAAATTGTCATCTGCCTTCCATGAGGTTTGCGGGAGGGATTGTGGAAGCTTGTCCCTGTGGTGTAGGATTCCCATGCGTTCCCTGCTCCGCGATCATCCCAACGTGCAAGCTTGGTGTTTCACACCGACAGGTAGCCTTCTCATGTAAGCCGGACATGGCAAGACAGCACCTTGTTTGTGTGAAATCTGAAGCCTATCGGTGTCAGCTGGTGAAGGAGACGATGCAGCATGGCGCCACCTTTTATGGCAATGTGCCCAAGACACGAGCCCCATCCAGTGTGCCAACCTGGGTGGTTTTTTTAGTATGTCAGGGCTCTTGCACCAAACCAAGATCCGTGCAGTCATTGGCTCCCTGCCATCTCACTCGCTCTCTCTCAGGACCAGCCTCAGGGTGGAGATGCTCCGTTGTTTCACCCCACTGTTACTTAGGTTCATCTGGTGGTGTGCATGCTTCCAGGAACAAGGGCATCAGGGTGGAGATGCTCCGTTGTCTCACCCCACTGTTACTGAGGTTCATCTGGTGGTGTGCATGCTTCCAGGAACAAGGGCTTCAGGGTGGAGATGCTCCGTTGTTTCACCCCACTGTTACTGAGGTTCATCTGGTGGTGTGCATGCTTCCAGGAACAAAGGCATCAGGGTGGAGATGCTCCGTTGTTTCACCCCACTGTTACTTAGGTTCATCTGGTGGTGTGCATGCTTCCAGGAACAAGGGCATCAGTGCATGTGCCGTGTGCGATGGTGCAGCCCCCCTGTTCCGCAACAAGCCCATTGCTGTCATTGGTGGCGGTGATAGTGCCATGGAGGAGGCTAACTTCCTGACCAAGTACGGCTCCAAGGTCTACATCATCCACAGGTGAGTGCGAGTGCGCAGCACCCAAGAGGGGTAGGAGGGCTTAGTGTGTTGCCTTCAGCGACCTGTGCTTGGACAAGCTGTGTTTGACCTGGCCTTGGTAAGAAGCTGCCAGGTACTGCAATTCATAGAGCGGCAGGCACCAACCGCCTCTCTGTTCCCTCATTGGCTGGCAACAATCCAGAAGGAAACAGGCAACACCTACTTCTTCGATCTGCCAGCTTTTTTTTGGCTGCTTGGCTCCTGAAGGAGGTGGCAGGCAACACCTGCACCAGCAACCTTTTTTGGCATCGCTAGCTCACCAGCCTGTGTTCAATCTTCCTATGTTCATCAACCCATGAGGTGTTGATGAACATAGGCTGCTTTGGGGGGACGAGGACTCGGTGGACAATATAAGCCCTGAAGGGGAGGTAGAGGACATGGCCTGAAGAGGTAGAGGGAGGCCTGAAGGGGTAGAGGACGAGGCCTGAAGAGGGAGAGGATAAGGCCTGAAGGGGAGGTAGAGGACGTGGCAGTTAAGATCAACTGCTGGATGTTTGCTGTCCTTAGTCCTTATTTCTGGACGCAGCCCCTCCATGTGCTGAGGGGGAGTCAGCAAAGCATGCAGCTTCTACGTATGCAGCGCACGCAGGAAAAAGCAGGTGCCCTCCCTCGCAGTTCTGCCCTCACCCTCATGCAAACCCAGGTCAATCAGTCCTTCATGCAGAGCGTGGAACTTTCCTGTGCCTCGTTGCTTTTCCTGCAGACGTGACACCCTGCGTGCATCCAAAATCATGCAGCAGCGCGCTTTAAACAACCCCAAGATTGAGATCATTTGGAATAGCGGAGTGCAGCAGGTAGGTTGCGTGCAAGCCTGGAGTTGCCACATGCTACGCCTCAGGGTTACATTGTCGTGTTGGTCTTCCCTGGCAACATGGTCTGCATAGCAAATTTATTTGCCTTGTATGTGTCATCTTGCTCAGTTTGTTATCCCAGAAAGCTAGGCTGCTTCTCAGCACTCCAGTCACTCCACAGCTTCTGGTTCAGGGTGGCAGCGGCATCTTGATTTCTGTACATGAGGGGAGGCAAGGGGTGCTGATGTCTCAGTCGATGATGTCACGTGGTGCCTCAGTCACTTGATGTCCTATGATGTCCCAGTCATTGGGTGCTGCGTGCCATCCCATCGCGTTAACAAGGCAAGGTGCCATTAAATCACAGCATTTTTGATATCCACATGCACACAATAAGGAATCTGAGTGCATGGGCATGTGCCAAGTGTCTCAATGTAGCTTCTTGTTTCCAATTGCAAGAACACGGATGCGTCTTCCCCACTGGCAAGAGTTCTTAGCATGCGACACAACCTGCCAACATGGGTCTGGCTGTGCATATCTTCAAACAACAGCCCGGGCATTTTGGCCGGCAGCACATGGGCCAGCTGCAGACAGTGATCAGATACCGGCAAAGCACGTCGTTCATTCTTAGTTCAACCTAACCAAAAGATGAAAACGCGACGCATGTCTGCGCCTAATGTGGGATGCGGAAGTCTTTGCAGCACTTCTTACTCTCCCCCTGCTTTGCCATGAGCTGTCCCGTGCCCGAGTGTGGTCCTTGCATGCCCCCATATTCTGGCTTGTGCAGTGCGCACATGGCAATGAGAAGGGTCTGTTTGCTAAGTAATGAGAGCAAGCTGTGTTCTGAGCAATGAGCAATGAGTGATGAGGGGTGCTGTGCGCAGGCGTATGGCAATGACAAGGGGCTGCTGGGCGGCCTGAAGGTCAAGAACTTGGTGACTGGCGCAGTGACGGACTTGGAAGTGAACGGCTTGTTCTTCGCAATTGGCCACAAGCCCGCCACCGACTTCTTGGAAAAGCAGGTGTGTCGCCTGCACGAGCCTGCCTTTTTGTGGGGTGCGTTTTGAGTTGGTGCTGCTTGGCTCAAATTGGATGACATGCTCGCCTTGTAGCCTTCCAAACACACCGGTCTTGAAATGGTTTTCATGGTGTTCTCCCATTCCTTTCTTCTGGGATGTGTTCTTGGACCTAAGCTGAGACTCCGAGGCAGATTCATTCAAAACATCATGTGGCAGGAAAACTCACATCAATCCTTTTGGTGTTTCGTATGAGCAGCCTGGTCGTATCACCTTGCGCTGTGTTCAGCACACAGCTTCATGCAATAGTGATGCTTGTCGGCTTGACGCATTTGCTGGTGCTGGTGCTCCTGCCTCTTTTGTGTGCCACAGGTTGAGCTAGATGAGGATGGTTACATTAAGACAAAGCCGGGTACAACACAGACCAACATCCCAGGTGGGTTTGGGCTGTAATAGTTCTGGACCAAGTTGATATGTCCTGTGACAGGAAAACTGCAGGATCTCAGCTGCGCCTGCACTGTCAAGCAGGCTCAGTAACAGGATGTCAAGTATTCGCACCATCTGCTCTTTCTCTTACAGCTGGCTTATATCCGTCGATGGATTTTATTAGGGTGATAGCACAAATGGAAACCTGGTGTTCGAGCCAGGGAATGTTTCAGGCTAACGGCAAGCAGCTACGACCATTGTTCTGTCAGCAAGTCATGTTGGGTACATCCTCCATGAAGTGTACTGCCAAACTTTGTAAGTTGAGTGGAGGCTTTTTGTCATGAGGCACAATTTCAATTTTGTTTGGATCCAATGGACGACCGCCAGTTTGCATGCAATGGACCACCGAGGGCCTCGTGCAGTGGCAGAAGCATGCATGCCTAGCTGAAGGGCGTGGTCATGCTGGCTTCCAAGAGTAGTCGGCAGTGCTGAGGGAGCACACCTCCAAACGTGAGGGTGGAAAAAGCAGCAGGAAGAGCTGCACGCTCCCAGTTGATGTCGCCCCATGTAAATGCGTCCCTACGCTGGTGCTGCAGGCCCAGACTTGGGCGCCACAGATATGCCTCTCATTACAGCGCGCGTATTCAGAGGCCAACCTGTTTTCACTGAAAGGCACACAGCTTCCACACATGCCGACCCACGTTCAACTCGGCCTTGGGTGCCATTCCCTTTACACAAGCTGTCCCTGATGCACTCGCTGCAGGTGTATTCGCTGCGGGAGATGTGCAGGACAAGAAGTGGCGCCAGGCCATTACTGCCGCAGGCACAGGCTGCATGGCAGCCTTGGAGGCCGAGCACTTTCTGAGCGCGGTGTGTAATTTTTAATGAGTTGCCTGAAATCAGCCCAATCGTGCTATGCCAAAAACAGAGAAGAGTTCTTCCTCGCAGAAAATCAAGCAAATCAAATACACCTAGTTGTAAGTATTGATACAAATGGCAATTCTGCATCAAAAAAGTGAGGGTGAGGCGTTGAAGGTGAGCCAAGGGCACTTTTTTGAGGCATGTTAGGCCAACCTAAGGCATTTTCTGTAGTTAGGTGCCAAAATTCATGTTGTAAACCAAATATGGCCCATTTTGGCCTTCAAGTAGGTTTTAAGCCCTATTTCATTGGAGTGAAAAAGGGGGGGGGAGATTGGTCTCAAAGCACTTATTTATATTCTCTTGTACATCATTAAGGTACACCTACTAAACTTCGTCTCTTTGTAAGGTACCTGAAAGCATGAGCGCATGTGCCAGGCAAAACTGGTGCAAAACTGGAATTCAGGCAAGTGCAGCATCTGGCCACAATCTTAGTGTGAGGTCTTGTTAGGTGTGTTACTCAAGTATGCCCCGCCAAGTTTGGGGGCCCGGGTGTGGGTGTGCACGTTCTTGGGGCCTCGTCAAAGCTGGGAGCTGTCAAGGCTGTCTGGACTAAATTGTCGCTGCATTCTACCACCATCTGACAAAAGCAGCTTGATAAATAGCATACGATCTCTATCTATTATCAAGCCCTCATTCAAGGGGAGGCCCGAGCAAGCAGGACACTGTTTGAACACTTAAAGTCAGGTGCCACATCCCTGTGTGATATCCTGCCTTTTGCCAGCCAGGCCACCTCCGCCAATTCTGAGTATACCACCTGAAAGCTAATAGAAATAGCAATTTTTCAGCGCTGAGCTGGTCCCGTTTGGTGAACGCTGCTGCGTGCTAGGCTTGCATATTTATGCGCTCAGCCAGCCAAACTCACTTCCTGTGGGCCTTGACCCTCCAGCTGCACCCCCAAGCCTGCAGGTGAACCCCAGGGTGTGCCCTGAGTGCAGAGGTGGCCACCTGCTGCGAGCTGGTGGGGGGCTATTTTGGGGGGCGCACCAAAGTCAGCTGAGAGGAGTGCTGACGATAGGGAACGGCTTTCTATTAATATTTAATGAAATTTAGGCGCTTCAACGGGGTGTTGAGGTGGGGTTCGAAATTCAAATGGTAATTACTCTTCAGCGGTTTGAGCAAGCCCGCACCTCAAGCACAGCAAGTGTTCTAAATTAGATAGTTATCAAAACAACGGCCCCGGATTTCCTTGGGACCCTCTAAATAGCCCATTTGGCAGCTGATTGAGCTGTCCCGGCAACAAACCAGAAATCGAAGGCCGTTACATTGCAGGAAAATCCCTTAAAGGTAACTGCATCCAGTCAGAATCGCGTGCACAAGCAAAATTTTCAAAGTTAAAAGCTCCAACAACTTTGGGGAGCCCAGCAGCTCTTCCCTGGCGCCCAGCATGGCAGTCCGCATCGTCAAAGTTGCTGCTGACAACCCCAGGCGTCGGCCAGTACAAACAGCGGGCGCAGAGGTGGCCTATCGGGGCCTGGCTGAACCTCCCTGCTTTTGTGCGCCTCTCCATGGAGACAAAATCTGACAAGCACTAGGGGCCCTCACAACAACCCAGAATCACTTGCAATATTACCAGAAACCTTCCTACACACTCGCTTCTGCAGTGTGGGTCTCGGCAAGGTCCCTCTCAAAAATGGCATTTACAGGGGTGACCGAGAAGTGCAGACATTGAGCACATATTGCACTCCAATGTTATTGAAATATTTATAGGAAAACATCTGCATATTCGAAACTGAAGTTGGTGTGTTCAAATAAGGAATATTTAAGTTTTTGGTGCACAGAGCTCCACCTGAGCCACACCCCAGTGTGCCTAGCATGCCAATCCAGCCCTTTCCTTCACACCAGCAACTGCTCATACTCAGGAGTGGGTTATAAAGCGTCCGGCAGCATATCACCTATTTATGGCATAGGTTGTGGCGCCTGACTTTAAGGGGAAAAACTTAGTAAGTTTTAAGGACAAATTCTAAGTATCAGGCGCAGAAGTTAGCCTCTCAACTGTGCACCCAGTGCCTCTCGCATAGATGTCAGCAATTCCTGCCTAAACCAGGCGATTTTCTGGACCTCCGCCCCAGCCCCCCAGACCCCCAAGAATACGCTCCTGGTGAAGTGCCCAACAATCACTGCTGGTCAGGCAAGCCAGGGGGCACCTTCTTGAGGACCCCATTTTGGCAGGGATTTTGCCTGCTTTCCGGCCTCACACTCTGGGCACCCCCCGGCACAAGCTGAGCATGCTGGGTGGCTCAGTTAGGTCCAGTTTGAGGTCCTGCGTACTCAGAATTGGCTGGTATCAGTGGGGTAAGTCAAACATGCATGGCTGACCTCACCTAAAATGTTTCATTTAAGTACAAATTATCTATTTTGCAGTGTCCTGGCTCTGTTCCCCCTTCCCTTCTTCCCTCGCGGCGACTTCCATGCGAAGTGCATGTTTTAGTAAGAATGCATGGGCTGTAGAATGCTCGTAGCAACGTGCAACAAATGCCCTCCTTTTTGTGATAATTAAACACAGCAGTGACCAGCGGCCATAGGTGATGGGGTTGGGTAAAGAGAGCCTGGCAGAGCAGCATAGAGGGCTACAAGGCCGATTTGAGAAGTCTTTTTTGAGCTCTTGCCTAAGGCTTTGGGGCCCCTTTGAGTGAACTACTTTACCCTCTTTACTCTTTACATACCCTTAGACATGGCGCCTGACCCTAGACCCTTTTCTCCCCACACGCATGCTTCGTTTTTCATTCTTGGACTGGAAACACTGCCTGTGTCTTGCCCTCCGCGTGGCACTGTGATCCTGAACAAAGGACCATTTCCATTGCTTCAATTGAAGTGGTCTCCTGGCTATTTTAATTTCCTCACGAGCTTCAACTGTACACACTTGCAGGCAGGCAGCAACGATGCCGAGGCCACAAAGCTCGCAGCAGAACTCCAGAATGCAACCTCAAACGGCAAATGAAGCGGACTGTGCAGGTTGTAAATGTGTGTGAGCAGGGAAGGGGTAGAGGAGCACTTCCTTACACATTAATAGGGGTAGGTAGGGAATTTGGGGTGTCAATTCTTTATGGGAAGTGACTCTTTTTTTCTGAAACTTAATAGAATGAGAACTCGCTTAGTGCCAATGCAAGACGTGGTACAGGAATTCAAATGGATTTCTTTAGCATTGCTCTCATGAACACTTCTGCTTTGCATGGTGTGAGCACCGCTGAGTCTGCCTGAAGGTTCCTGATGGATTATGTTTGCTTGCGGTTTGGAGGACTTTGCAGGGAGCAGCTGTTAACTGATGGGATAATTGTGAGGAGCTGTCTCAAGCCAAGGACCATGTATTACATATGGCATAAGGTCTTCAGTCGAGACGCCAACTAAGGAAGGGTAAAAGCTGTGTTTTTGCCTTGATTGAGGGAAGTGAACTCAGTAAGAAGGGCATGCAAAGTGATGAACGGGGATGAGTTCCTACCAAGAGGACACCTGTAAAATGAGAAATCAGTCTGGAGTGGCCACTTCCATGGAAGGGTGCACTGCCTTAAAATCTCTGAATAAAGAAACTTGCCTGTCCCGTTCAAGCAGCTTAAAACCATATCAGCTTTCAGTAACACTGACTACGCTGTGATCTGGCCACAAGAGGAAATTCTTGAAGATATTCTGGATAGGAAAGGATTACATAGCTGTACCTGCCTACAAGGGCAGCTTAGCTGAAGCATAAGGTGCCTGCAACCAAACCAAACCAAAAATGTGTAAATGTCGACTGAAAGCCTTGAGCTGAGTTCAGAAAGATATTTCTGGTGTAAGCACGGACGGAGTGCACAGGACGCCTTACAGATGCGGTACAAGCCCCCGACGACTCAGTGTAGTATCGTTCCAATTTTAACATATGTCCCGAAGGACTCAGTGTAGCTAAGGTTAAATCTCTATATCCGCCTACAGGTTACAAATTACAATGAGTTACAATGGGGTTTGACCTTCAGCCAGGTAGTTTGGCTGCTCGGTCTGCTTAACTGTTCCAACAGCACAAAAAATATCCATGAGATCGAAAATAAAACGATGTCTCATTAGTTTGCTTCTGCAAGAAATGAATAGCATCCTCAGAGCTAGCTTGAGAATAGGTTACAGGTTACAAATTAAAGAAACAAAGAAGGCCTCCAGTCAAAGCGACTGACTGCTAGCTTGCAAGGGGTTACAAGGGAAAGGAAAGAAAAGAATACGCAAGCCAGGTCCAGCTGCGTGCATTAAGGAAAGGTCCCCTAACTAGCGAGCTAGCTAGGGCCTCACTAAGGAGGTTCACAGGCCCAGCCTAAACCTAGCTATGAACCGATGGGGAATAACTAATGAGGGTCAGGCGGGTTGCTGTCAGCCATGCGCCTGCGGGCGTAGACCCTCCTCCTCCTGCTCTGAACTCCCTTGTTACGTGGTAGCACTCTCTGTTATAGTGGTGTATACTAAGGGATGAGATCACAGGACCGGGTATGCCGGGTTCGACTCCCGGAGACACTTCTAATAATTAGGATATACATATTCACCACCCTTGTGTCTTACTGTGGTCTCATTAGTAGGCAACTTGTTAAGGAACACTGCGCTAGTTAAGACTTCGTAACATCCCTTGCCCCCAGTAATGCCCCTGCCAGAAGAACCCTGCAAGTTTTAATGAGTGCCTGGTGTTTATAATTTTTGTTAATGATTGGAGTGCATGGCAACTTAATTGAGAGGCTAATTTTTCTGCGTTATGTCTGGTAAGACCCAGCTCAACCAGGGGAGTGATGGTGTAGTCATTATAGATGGTACCTGCTACACCAAGTAAAACGGTGTGCAAGGTCACCTTATTATTTCTGTTCGGGTTACAAGGGAAAAAGGCATCAGTCAAGACGTTTTGACTCCTAGCTTACTCTCAAGGTTACAAGGTTTACAATGGACTTCAGCCTTCCGCCAGTAAGTACGGCTGCTCAGCCTATTGAGCGAATAAAACCAAACAAGAATAAAAAATTGCCTCACTTGTGCAGGAATAGGTTACAGGATACAGAAGGCCTCCAGTCAAAACAATTGACTGCAAGCCTGCTCATAAAAAAGCGATAATTCATGTAGGGAAGGAAATAGAAAAGGAAGATGACAGGAATAGGCAGGGAAGACATGGCAAGCAGGTGTAACAAAAGAGCCAAACGATTCCAATCAAAGCAGTGAAATGAAGGGTTTTGGCACGTCTCTGTCTGGGAAGGAAAAGTTCAACGTCCAGAAGGGAACGGAAGGGAAGGGTTACATAGCTGTACCTGCCTGCGGGGGCAGCTTAGCTGGAGCAAAACGTGCCTGTAACCAAACCAGTCCAATCTAAAAGCAATTTTAGCTAAAAAGCTCAGTAACAGCATTTCAGGCAAGCAGACACAAACTTGGCTAATCCTAGGACATCAGCCTGGTTCATGAAGTCTCTAGGGCGTGATGCACTGGTTGGGGGTGCAGAGCTAAATAGGTGCTGGAACTGAGTCCAGTAATCATTGATGCACCATGCGTGAACAGCAGTTCAGCTCTGAGAGCGGCACCAAGAAGGCAACATGTTCAACACCATGTTCAAATAGCAACATGGCAACTTAGCTTTCTCATAGAAAGACGGAAGTTTACAAAGAGAATGATACAATTTGATGTGATTCATGAAAGCGATAATATCGGTTGATTGTACATCATGTTGATTGTACACCATGATGGTGAGTAGAAGACATGTAAGGTATGGTTACATCGCTATATCTGCCTACAAGGGCAGCTGAGAGGGGACACTGAGGTCTGGCCAAAAAATGCTCAACTCACAAAACTTGGACTGGAAAGAAAAGATAACAAATCATGTTTATTGTGGTCTGGTGTTGTAATAGCACGTCATAGATTGTGCTCAAAGGCTTCAAAGTTGTTGGACCAGAAGAGTACTCAAAACTTCTGATGAACAACGTGCTGCTGCGTATGGTTTGCAAGCATTAATTTTGATATAGGATAAGGTTATATAGCTGTACCTGCCTACAAGAGTAGCTAGCTCTTCTCCTATATTTCGTTTTGAAATGCCCATACAATGCTCCATGTTCACTAGGATATGAAGTGGTATTTGGCAAATGAAGGAAGACATGTGTTTCCTCCCCCATGGCCACTCTAGCTAGCCTGGATGATATCAACTGCAGAATCCCCCTAGATAACTCCCAAGTGGAAATCAGAAAACTGGAGGCCCATTCCCTTAACTAAAAGGCATGATATATCCCTCAAAAGTCCCATACCTCCTGGGAAGGCACCCTGTCGCTTTCATTGCCTGCGCTATCTTGCGCGCTTGAGCTCGGCTCTCTTGGTCTGCGCTTGCTGCTTGTACTTTCTTCACAGCTCCTCCCATCATGATGTTCTGCCCTGGTGCTGCTGCTCCTGCTGCTGTGGGATGGTATTGGTGCTGAGTAGTGGGGGGCTGGTGTGCTCTGACTGTAGCTGCTTCTCCCTCCCAGTTGTTTGTTGACCGGAATGAAAGGCGTTTGCAACCTGGGGGAGTAGAAGACAGGTATAGAACCGTCTGGGAAGAGGCACTGGAGATTGAAAGAGGAGGACCAGAGAACAAGGAAGCAAACTTTAGCCTAAGGAAGCAGACCTGGCGGTGTGTACATTTGAAAGTAGCATGCTGCTCATCCTGCACATCATCTTGAGCATCACAAAGGTCACACGAAGGAGAAATATCGTCATTCTAAGTAGCTTGCTCAGCTTTGAGAGTGCGGACACGAAGCCAAAATCGGGTAAGCAAGACATCAAAACCTGAGGTCCACTGCAAGCTGGCTCAAATCAAGAGGGTTAGCTGAGAGTATTTTTTGTTGGAAACCATGAGCATGACGTAAACAATACATAGCGAACAGTAGTGGTGAAGTCCAGCAAAAAGGATTCCTGGAAAACCTTTAAGAGAACAGGGCTGTTGCAATGGGTAACGGAATTGTAAAGATGCACAGTGGCTCTGAACCAGTTGAACTGAAAAGGCTCTATCCCACTGCCACATGGCACACTCCAAGAAGTACTTGATGATCTGACTCCCAAAGTTGGTTTCAAAAATCTAAAAAGCCACTTATGAATGTAGTCATCCACCTCATGACCTTGTTAGATATAGGGGGTTGCCCGAATCTGACTGGCATACATGCCTGCCAGGATGAGATGCATCTTGAAAAGCCATACCTAAGCATGAAGATGGTGGGTAAGCTGATGTTGATGAGCAAAAGTTTGAATATCCGCCTACAAGGGCAGCTGAGCGGAAACACTGAGGCTTTTAAGCAGACCTGGCCAAAAAATGCTCAGCTCATTGAACTCGGACTTGAATAAAATACTTGTTTATATACAGTAATCAATATAGGACTGGGAAGGCGCCTAAGCATGATCTGGCCACCGGTCATTGCCTGGTCCTTCTGGCCTAGAAAGGGAAAGGTTACATACCTGTATCTGGGACTTGACCACCAACGCGCCAATAAACTCGCTCGCAAAATTCATGCCCATTCTGTCATGTATGCCAACAGGCTTGTTACCACTAGGCGTGTATTGAAAACAAGAATACTTCTTGCAGCCAGGTTATGGAGCCAGGTGCTTCCAATAACCCTCCAGATCCCCATTAGGATAATCTTTTTGTAGTCTTCGTGGTGGAGGGGACTCACGGCTCTTTTGAGCCAATGTGTCTCCATAATTTATGTAGGGAGAGTTTCCTCTGCCTACGTAGTTTTTCTTTTTCTTTTCTGCCGTTACACACCTGTATCTTACAAGGGCAGCTAAGCTGCAGCAAAAAAGTGCCTGTGACCAAACCAGTCCGACCTGGAGGACAAGTTTAAAAGCATGAAACTCAGTCACAGTCCTTTTGGCCTAGCGCTTCCAACTCTCTGTAGTCAAATGGGAAAAGAAGATACTTAGGGCCGAAGCAACACTGGCATGTATCCCCTTCAACAAGTGAAGAAAGAGAAAAAAGAAAAGAAAGATGTCATGGGGACCAGGAGGAATGCAAGCAGTGACCCATGCCTAGTTACCAGGTGATGGGATTAGGGTTAGGATTTGTAAGGGGCCTCCTCAAAAGTGCATCCGGCAGATGTAAGCGCTTTGGTCAGTGGGAATTACCATTGCGATTTAATTACCAGCTCAGGGCGTGTTTACAACAGTTGGGTATGGGGTAATTAAAAATTCAAAATTAGGAATTACCCAACAATTGCGTTTACAAACCTGGGTAATTTTGTTGGGTAACCCGAAAAAGAAATGCGCATTTCTGAATTTCTTTTACCCGACCCCCCCCCCCCCAGGAGTAATTAGAAATTCAGAAATTCTCCCGCCCATGGTGTGGTATGAGCACGATGCCGATTGGTATCCGGGCCAAATGGAACGCAGAGGCGTCTCCAGAACATAGATGCAAGCAGGAGAAGCCCAGCAACCCAGTCAATTGCAGGAGCAAACCTCCAAACCCTGACTGCAGCAGGCCAGCACGCCTCGGTTGCGCCTCCAGGTCCTGCTCTTGCAGTTGCTGTTGTTGGTGAGGGAACACTAGACACTGAAGGAAGTCTAGAACATCCTCATTGGCATCAGGAGGCCCTTCTATCCATCTTTGATGCTCCATGCATGAGTTTTATGGTTTTAAATCAAAAGCCCACTCGTTGTTAATCAAAGGATGCCATTGGAATAGCTTACCCCGAATAGCTTACCCCGAATTGTAAACGCAAACTGGGGTAATTTTTAATGAATTGAATTTACCCCGGGTAAAAAGATTACAATTTTGCGTATTACCCAATTCCGGTTGTAAACAGGCCCTCAAAGTCATAGTCGCACAGTCCAAGGCCAAACCGTACGATGAGGAAATATCAGTGATATTGCTTGGTGTCAAATGTCATATTTAATGTGTCAGGTGTGTCCAGGCATAAATGCATCCTAGTCAGAGGCACATGCTGTGACAAGAGGTTTTAAAAACTATGATTTCTCAGCATCATAATATCATTTTCATTCGACCATCAAATTTGTGCACTCGTCGTGTGCTCCAAAGAGGAATTGACGGACACGCATGAAAACCAATTAATGACAGATAAAACCAATATCTGATAATATCCGGTACTTTATGTCCCTCACTCTTGCCCTTGAGACTTGTATATTTACAGTTGAAGGCTTGCGAGTGAGCAGGCTTTGAAAAGCCTTGTATCCTTGTTCTCCAGGCATCAGGCTAACATGTCCAGCTTATTTGGCAGCCTATTTGGGCAGCAAGAGGTCAAGTCCTCTTTGTTCAGCAGTGCATGGAAGCAGAAAGACACTGCCCCAGTAAACCCTCCTCCAGCCTCGCAGCAAAGTGACCAGCAGCCTGCCAGTGGCGTGAAAGAAAAGAAGAGGAAGGCATCAGCCTCTGCCACTCTACCCACGGACATTGCACAACCGCAAGAGCAGACACGCAAGAAGAGGAAAGGAAAGGCGGCTTCCAATGCGAGTGATTCTTCAGATGAAGAAGATGTGCCCAGCAAACAGCAGCAGCAGCAGCGGCAGCAAAAGCAAAAGCAGCAGCAGCAGCAGCAGCAGGAGCAGCAGCAGCGGCAGCGGAAAAAAACGAAGAAGGGCCAGCCGGCCAATGTGCAGGAAGAGCCAGGCACAGTGCAAGGGGAGGTCAGGGAGGATGGTGGTGGCAGTCATAGCAGCAGTGAGGGTGACAGCGAAGGAGGAGAGGATGAGCTAAAAGCAGACGGACAGGCGGGAGGGAAGCGACAGGACAAAGAGCGTAAGCATGTGAGTACTGGCATGGGCGGTGAGACGCTCGCCCTCACCCTGTCGCAGACCATCCTCAAATGCATCGAAGCCCTGCAAAGCAAGCATGCATGCCTTCCTCCTGCTTTTCAACTCTGGTCACATCATGGCCGCCATCTAGCATGCCGCACAGTCCCTTGTTGCAGTGTGGCCCTTGGATATGTTGGCTGATGGACTTGCCGCAACTGCATTTGCATCCAAGTTTGGTGCACACCTATGCATCACATATACACACACACGCGCACACACACGCACACACACACACACAAACACACACACACACACACACAAACACACACACACACACACACACACACACACACACACACACACACACACACACACACACACACACACACACACACACACACACAAGCATGCACGCACGCGCGCGCGTGCGAGAACGAGATGAGAAAATCTGTAAGCAGCCACAGACCCACACTCTCATGAGTGCTTGTGCCTGTCCTGGTCGCCTTCTGTGTGTGATTCAAGCGCGGTGCAAGCACCTTTTCTAGGTTGCTCGAGCATGGCTTCCCCTAGCTGAGCTTGATTATCAAAGTGACTTTGTCTGGTTGAATCTTTAGTCTTAAAAAAACCATTTAGTTCAAGTATGATTCAAGCATGGCTTAAGATGAGTCTCTGATGGTATGGCCCATCTAACATGCACAAACCTATGGTGGAGGATAATAACGGAAGGTGCTTTCACCCTGACTTCCACTGCAGAACATGGGTCATGTGAGCACAGCCATGCACGGACCAAAGTCCTTTCCTGAGCTCACAGCAGCAAGTGACGCTCAAATGTGGTGCCATCTTGCATGCAGCCCGCACTGCAGCAGCATCAAACAATGTCATCAAACGTGTTGCAACATGGTGCATGCAGCTCACATTGGAGCAATGTCAAACATGGTGCGACTTGTTTTTGTTCAAGCAATGTCATCAAACGTGGTGCAAGGGGGTTAGGGTTGGGCACAGAGGGTTAAGCGTTTGTTGAAAGAGGCTCATCTCAACCTCTTTGCGGCCTCTTGGGCCCTATGCAGAGCCGCATTGACAAATGCTCAGTCCTCTTTACCCAACCCTACACATGGTGCATGCAGCTCACACCAGAGCAGCATGCAGAGCAGCTGCAGCGGACCATATTTGTCGGCAACGTGCCGGCAAAGATGCCCCTGAAGACATTGAAAGCCTTCTTCTCTAAGTGAGTCAAATGTGGCCTTTTTTTCGCTGGCTCCAAATTCGTGCATACCTTGGTGGTTTCTTGCCCAAATCGCTGCAAGTTTCAAATCGTTGGCTGCGCTTCATCGTGTTCTTGAGCCAGCTAGTTGCTTGGCCGTCAAGCAGCAAGCTTGCTGCACGCACATTGCTCGCATCTATGATGAGTCCAATGGTGATGAAGTTTTGCTCTACCCAGAGAGAAGCCATATTTCCGAATTTTCAATGCCCTTTTTGCTGAAGAATAGGGCTTCATCTCAAAAGTGGACAATCAGTACAGCGAAACACAGTGCCACCTTCAACAAGAAGTTTGACTGCCTGTTGAGTGCTAGCTCGTTACTGTAGCTACATACAACTTTATTAGCCACAAGGTGGCCTTACGTTGTTGGTAGACGACCAAATGTGATGCTCAGAGGTCGCTAAGCGTGTTTGCATTTCTAGGTCCGTTTTCTTTTTCTGTTGCTTAAAAAAGAAAAGGGACGATACCAAAAGTCATGGAATAGGGTAAAGATCAAGATTTGTTGTTCCAAAGCCAAGCATGCTTGAACCCTTTGAAGGGCTGCAACACTGGCCGGCTTGGGTTAGACCAGACCTGTTTTAACTTTTGAACAAGAAATCAGAATCAACAGAAATGGTTCATTGTTCCTCCTTAGTTGTGCCGGTTCAAACCATTTTCCCCAATGAGTACTGCTTTAGTGCTAATTCAAGAGGTAAATTCAATTCATGGGTGCATTGGGAGTTCGCACCATTAAAGTCGGCATAGAGCATTGCTCTTTCTTCATTCTTCAAAGGCTTTTCTCTCTTCATCTTGTCAATGTTTGGTGATAGAAGATCAACTGCCAGCAATTTTGAAAAGAGGTGCGGCCATGGCTGAGAGGCAGAGGCTGAATATCCAAAGTTGGTCAGTCCTACAAGCTGCCAACATTGTGTACTGTTTTGTGGCAATCTTCGATTGAGTAATTATCTCATGGATGAGTGGCAATGCCCTTGTGAGAGACGGCTTGATCCTACAGAGTTCAAAAGCTTTGTGTTGACAGAGACAAGAGATTGCTGCTTCGGACGGCAGGATTGTGCTTGCGGAGGCGTGCAAGAGCCTTTTGTATGTCCTCTCTGTGTTCCTTCTCTTAACTATACATCAGATCATACATCGAGATGTCATCAAGATCAACTTTTGCAGAAGCCTCAAAGAAAGGCTCTCGTATGTCATTTGTCAGCCTCTGGATGGTTGCACTGCTTTTGTAATGGCCATGTGAGTCTGCTCCTCGTTCTTGACTCAGCACCATGTTACAGGTTGTAGGGATCGGCATAGGGCTATACGCCACATTTTCCAGCGCTATGTAGCGTTGTATAGCAATATATTACAATAGCGCTATCTACCAATGCCGCTCCCTACAGGTTGGCATATAGCGTTATATGAGGGTCTTCTATAACGCTATATAGCGCTACATGCCAACACCGATCCCTAACAGGTTATCAAGATGATGCAGTGCAAGCTGGCTGGCCACATGCCAGCCTGCTCCTTGTTCTTGACCCAGCACCATGTTACAGATTGTCAAGATGGTGCAGTGCAAGCTGGCTGGCCACATGCCACTGATCAGCGCAATAGCCAATCCCTTCAGGTCAGCAAGCTGCAGTGTCAGGAGGCAGGGCCTCTGCCTAGCTACCCATGCTGCTGGATCAAACGCGCCAGTTTTTGGTGGAAAGGAAGTTGGTGGAAAGGAAGTTGCATTGCAACATCTGAGGCTTGATTCCAAACTGTGATCAGCTACATCCTGGTCACGTTGTTGGAGAGGAGCATCAGTGCACAAACTAGCATTTCTTCTCATGGACACATCAGCTACATTTTTCCTCACACACACAGACACACACACATCAGCTACATCCTATTGATGTTGCTGTGAAGGGGCATTGATGCACACATAAATGCCTTCCCTCATGCGCACAGGTATGGTGAAGTGGCCTCTGCGCGATTACGCAATGTGCCCGTGGACCTGAAGTCCAAGATGCCCAAGCGCGCTGCCATCATGAAAAATAAGGTGAGTCAGTTTTGTAGCATCAAATGGTTATGCATGTTGCTTTTGGTGCGACCAACGCTGGTGCACCTGCCTTTCCACCTCGGAAGTTGTGGTTTGCTGCGTTCCTTGTGCTTCCATTTGTGCGTCTAACTGGTGTGGAGGACAAAGTTTCCTCCATGTCCATGTGTTTATCAAGTCACAATCAGTGCTAGTGGCACAACGAGACTGTGACACTCTCACTAGTGCTCAAACTACGATGGATTGCTTCATGCCCAAGTATTTTTCAAGTCGCAATCAGTGCTAGCGGCACATCAAGAATGGAGCATTCTCACTGTTGCTCAAACTGTTTCCTGTCCAGACACAAAAGAGGAGCTATGGTTGCAGCCAAGGTGATCCATCTTACTGCCATGGTGATGATCATGCAGTGCTACGCTTACAGCCTTGGCAATCCATCTTACTGCACAGAAGCAATGCTACATTTACAGCCATGGCGATCCATCCTATACCACCCTCAAAGACTCGGTCCATGTGTTGACATAGCTTTTGTTGGGAATGACGAGACCCAGATTGCTGGTCAGAGATTGCTGGTCATTGAGTAGCCCTTTTCAAGCATCACTCCTGCTCAATGTGGAGCTCTTTTAGATCCTCAGCTGATGCGTATGCTGTCTCGATGTATGCTTGGCATGTTGGGAACTCCCCCCCCCCCCCCCCCCAAAAAAAAAAAATATATAAGTAAGCAATTCTGAGTGCATGGCGTAATGTAATAAAAGCACATGCAGCTGTGCAACACGGGTCCCTCAACCACGGCACATGCATGTATGGACACAGGTGGATGATACCCGCGCGCCTGCTGTTGCGTATGTGGTTTTCAAAGAAGCAGCCTCAGTTCAGGCGGCTTTGGCAGCCAACATGTGCGAGGTGGGTTTAGTTTAGAGCTGGGCAGGAAGCAGTGACTGGGTTAGGGTTAGTATTGAGGTAGCTAATATGTACAAAACGCGTGCTCAGCCTGGAGCTGGCCAGAGAGCAGTGGCGCACGCAGCCAACGTGTGTGAGGTGCTTTAAGTCTGAAGCTGGGCAGAGGGGGGTTAGGTAAGATAGCTTATGTGTGTGACCTCCCGGTGGTGCGGGCAGGCTGAACCCTCTTGACACCATGGGTCCTTGTTATTGGTCCGTGCCGTATTCAAGGCTCTGCAGTTGCGTCAGTTTCTAGGCAGGTACCTGGCTAAATTCATATGCTTGACAAGCTAAGCTTTAGGAACTCGTTTCCTCAAGGATCAGGCCATTTGAAACGCCTGCATTCTGGGCCCACCAGGTGCCCACGGGCCCTTCCCTTTACAGAGGTGCACCTCTGTCATGAGATTAACCCACATCTCTTTCAAGGCTTTGGCCTCATTGGCTCTGTTTGCTTTCCTGCTCAATGTTTGTGCCAATCCCCAAACCGGGGTGTGCTCAATGCTGGCTGCCTACCATAGCTCTGGCCGTCAGTTAAACAGATCACGCAGTCTTGGACCGCTGCAAACAAGGACGATCTATAGCAGATCTAATGCCTTCGTTCATGTGAGAGAGCAAGGGCTATCCTGACCCGTAGCCCTAGAGAGCGTTGACTTCTGTGTGGCGCCCGTGTGCAAGAGAAATGGAATATTTGGATGTGCCTGGAGCATGGTTGGATCAACCTCACAAGCTTCTTCAGTCGCCATCTGCAAGCTTCCTGGAAGCCCACCCCAGACTGAGAGAGCCAATAAAGATGTCACGCGTTTCACCATGTGTACGACGAAAGGGTGCGCTTAGGAGGCAACCACCTGCAAAACCTGTGCTTGCAATTTGAAGGCAAGGCAATGTGCAGAGTACATGACTGCAGTGAGGAGGCAGCGCCATGCAAGCCACTACGTGTGCAGTGTATGCTTGCAATGAGGAGGCATACGCCTGCAAGGTGTCGTACTGCAGGTTGCAGGCAATGCCATGCCTGTTATTACATGCACGATATTTATGACTGCAGTGAAGAGGCAATGCCAATGCCAATGCATTGTCACTGCATGCACGCTGTGCGGCTGCAGTTAGGCGGCAACCACGTGCGAGTGGACAGGGCTGCCCCACCAGCCAAGGCAGCAGCATCAACAGCACAAGCGAGCCACCAGTTTGACACGAGCCGCTCCCTGTTTGTCGGAAATCTTCATTTTGCCACACTGGTGGGTGATATGCCTTTAAAGTTCCGGACATGGTTCTTGGGCCACACATTTGTGTCGATGTCTGCATTCGCGTGGAAAGTGCATACATGGATACAGGAGCGCAAAGGCACACTCTAGCTCATCGTACATGCGCGCACACACACACACACACACGCGCACACACACACACACACACACACGTGCATTGTCTGCTGCACACATGCGCGTGCGCATGCGCAGGATGAGGAGCTTATCCAGTTCTTCACATGCCCAGAAGCACTAGAGGGCAATTCTGAGCTTGCACCCGCTGCCAATGGGGGCCTGCCCGCTGTTGAGGGTGTGCGCATTGTGCGGGACCCAGCCACCAGCTTGAACAAGGGCTTCGGATTTGTGTTGTTCCGCACCAAGGTGCGTAGCTTGTGATCGCTGCCCTCAAAAACGCTTTCCCCTTTTCGTCCGTTGATACTTCCACCTGTCCACACCCTCGCTTGTGCCCTCCGTTTTGTTTAAGGTGTCTTCAACTTCCTTACTGAGGGTTCTGTCTTGTCCTCGCTCTCCCGCTCTTGGACCATTTGATCTGGGCTGGTTGGTGTGCACCACTGAAGGGTGTACATCCAAGACAAACACACATACACACATGCAAAACACTGCTGCAGGCAGCTGTGCGAGCAGCGCTGTCCCTGAACGGCAGGCCGCTGCGTAAGCGCCCACTGCGCCTCACACGCGTCAGCGTGCAGCAGCAGCAGAAGCTGCAAGTGCAGCGTGCCGCAGCAGCTGGTGCTAACACCAAGGGACCTCGGCAGCAGCAGCAGCAGCAGCCGCAGCCAGGGGGCAGCAGAAAAGGGGCGTTGCATCAAACGACAGGAGGGGGGGTGCGCAAGGGCCCCAAGGCATCAGGCGCAGGGGAACCTGCGTTGTGGCAGGGCACACAGGTTAAGGGGAAAGCAAAGGGCGTGCGGGGGACGAAGGCGGTGCGCCAGCAAGGGCCGGCCGGGAAGCAGTCAGGTGTGTGTGTGTGGGTGTGTGTGTGTGTGTGTGTGTGTGTGTGTGTGTGTGTGTGTGTGTGTGTGTGTGTGCAAGTTTGTTTGCTTGATACTTGTGTATTTACAGGCTTCAATCTTGAGGTGAGGACTCCAGTGTTGCATGCCCTCACACTCTTTTGTGCGAGGATGAACTTTGGTGCTTCTGATGCAATAAGCACATCAGCTCATGGCTTGTGCGTTTGTCCCTTTCTCTGGCCTTCTGTGCCTTTCCCCCCTAAGTCTCCACAAGATGCGCATCCAAGGCCAAAGCAGGGTCATTGTTTCATCAAACACCGTCCTACTTGCTTGTCAGGGCCTCAACAAGTGCTCTTGCTTGGTTGGCTGCTCTTGCAACAAAGAAAGCAAACTATGGAATTGTATATTGCAGGTGGGGCAACCGGAAGCACAAAACGGAGTGGGAAGCGGCCAGCAGTGGCGGCCAAAAAAAAGAAGCAGCTGGCCAGCAAGGCACAGAAAAAACATAAGCAGCAATGAAAGCAAGTTTCCTTTTCTTCTTCGGAGCGAGTTCCACACGGGACGAGGTCTATCAGTCCTTGTGCTGTGGTAGTTGGGACTGTATATTGTTTTGATGAGGCTGAGTGGCCTCAGCAAGAACATCCTGTTGCAGGAAAGACCTGTCACGCTCGCCGATATATCCTTGTCATGTCTGTAAACATAACCTCCACCCATTGTTGTTGCATGTTCCTATCATTATTGGTGACAGACAGGGATTACAGATGCTCTGGATCAGCACCAATTTCGGCTTACAACACATAAGAAGGAATGCCTCAAACAGCAGGAGCTAACATGTTAGCATGTTGTATGGACATAGCATCTGTCCAGTGCAAATTTCACACAGGCCCCTCCGAGCAAGGAAACTAACTCGAGCGCGCTATGCAATACTGTCAGCACCACCTTATGGTGTAACGTCACAGGATCTGAGGCGCAGTGTATCCCCATCCAGAGTTATAACTCCATTCAAAAAAGAAAAGAAGTCAATGGGCTTTGATCGTGTATCGTTCACATAAAAACAGTGAAGAAAAGCTGCGAAGGAACCTCTTAACTCTCACCACCAAGATTGGGCATGGTATGCTGCTAAATTACAGATGGAGTTGGCCAGATATGGTGGTCACACCAAGCGCCACGTTCTTGCCAACATTTTTCTTTCATGTGTCAAAAAAGGCCTCCATGGGAAGGGAAGGGAAGGGTTACATAGCTGTACCTGCCTGCGGGGGCAGCTTAGCTGAAGCAAAACGTGCCAAGGTGCCTGCAACCAAACCAGTCCAAACTAAAAAGCAAAATGAGCTAGAAGCTCAGTCACAGTATTTCAGGCAAGCAGACACAAACTTGGCTAATCTTGCCTCCATGGACATTGGCAGCGCAGATTGCCTTGCTTAAAAGGAAAGGATAGGATAGGGTTACATAGCTGAACTTGCTATGTAGAATTTGCAGATCCCTGAACACTCAACAAATAGAATCCTCCCTCTAGTAGAAAGAAAAGAGAAACTACATAGGCAGAGGAAACTCTCCCTGCATTAATTAAGGAAAAGGAGACACATAGGCTCAGAAGAGCCGTGAGTCCCCTCCACTACGAAGATACAAAACAGAGTGCTAATGGGGATCTGGAGGGTAACTGGAAGCATCCGGCTCCAGAACCTGGCTGTGAAGATCATTATCGTTTTCAACAGCACGCTTTGTGAAAAGAAGCTTGTTGGTATACATAACAGCATGGGCATGGACTTCACGAGCAAGTTTATAGGCACCTATGGCATAGGTGATCAAGTCCCTCCCTATACACCCTCCTTATACAGTTTCAAGGTTACAGAAAAAAGAAGACCTCCAGTCAAAACGACTGACTGCTAGGAAGGATTAGGCAACTGTGGTGGGGCCCTGCCTTTCAGGACAGGTGACCTTTCCTTAATGCACGCGGCCGGACTTGGCAAGCGTAGTCTTTCTTTCTTTCTTATTAGGCAACTAACACTTGTAGTATCATCATCGTTATATCCGCCTACAAGAGCAACTGAGGAAACACTGAGGCCCAGAAATTTACAGATCAAGGGTGGCGTGTATCTACAATATGGACGGCAAATGCGTTGGGATAATGACTCATCGGACCCCTGATGTGTTGGCACTACTGTGGGTCTAAGGGCTGCTCCACAGGCTTATGCTTGCGGTCAGCAGCTGCATCTAGTGTGCAAACTCTAGATGTGCTCAACAGGTAGCTGCTGGGCATGGCCTTCCTTGGTAGGAAGGCTGTCAGTGCTGACTCTGCTTGTTGTTAAGGTCTGAAACTCTATTCTTTCAGCTATCATCTTGCTCTCTTTCTTGTTTCTGGACCTGTCTTCGTTCTTTGCCTGCTGCACTTCTCATAGTCTGAACTCCGTGGTGGGAAGATCGTACGGTATGTGCACTAATGTGGCCCCTTTTGCTTCGTTGATGTAGGGAGGGGAAAGAAAAAGAAAAAGAAAAACTACGTAGGCAGAGGAAACTCTCCCTACATCAATCAAGGAAAAGGAGACACATTGGCTCAAAAGAGCCGTGAGTCCCCTCCACCACGAAGACTACAAAAAGAATAACCTAATGGGGATCTGGAGGGTTATTGGAAGCACCCGGCTCCATAACCTGGCTGCAAGAAGTATTCTTGTTTTCAATACACGCCTAGTGGTAACAAGCCTGTTGGCATACATTACAGAATGGGCATGAAGTTTGCGAGCGAGTTTATTGGCGCGTTGGTGGTCAAGTCCCAGTTGTTTAAACTGGTTAAGGGTGTGCTCAGTGT
This sequence comes from Dunaliella primolecta, assembly GCA_914767535.2. NCBI lineage: Eukaryota > Viridiplantae > Chlorophyta > Chlorophyceae > Chlamydomonadales > Dunaliellaceae > Dunaliella > Dunaliella primolecta. Next base: position 4,192,357 of record OU611759.1, on the reverse strand, counting down.
AGCAGGTCCCACCAACACCCAAAAGGATGGTGTGGAGAGTCACAACTTTTGCATTAACGAGTTTGCAGAAATCTGCATGCTGCCGCTGTGCCGCCTCCAACTGCTGTCCAGGCCTCGTGTCTTCACAGTACTTGATTTCAATCAAGTGCACATGCCGCTGGTTTACATTCAGTTGGTGGGGTTGCCTCACGCGGTTGGCTGTTGAGGTCCTCAGTGTGGGGTTGTGTCTGCTGCGTAATGTGGGGTTTCTCTGCCTACGTATTTTTTCTTTTCTTTTCTTCCCTTTTCTTCCTTTCCCCTGGTTGCTTTGATGTCCTCTACAAAGCATTCCACAAAGCCAAAGCACAATTGAAAGCATCAAACCACTCAGCAATAGCAGTGGATGTGAAAGTGAATGAAGTCTAAATAAAGACAACCGTTGGGGTAACCTCACAAACAGCACAGCAGCAGCAATGACACGAGAGGATGTGAATAAATTTGGTCTAGGGCGCCCCTCAAACTGCGTTGGATACCACAGGCGCATGGCCTCCACTCATATCCAGCCTGGAGGACCCCTCAGCCAGACATTGCGCAATTAGCCTTAATCTCCTCAACAATCAAAAAGCACACCTCAAGAACCTGTCCGTGGACTTCTTCAAAAAAGGTGAAGGAACCAATCTCCATGTAAGACTACAATTCAACTATTGCATGGGGCCCTGTCAGCTGATCAGTATCCAACTTAGTGAGCTCCACCTTAGAAAAGAAGGGAAAAGCATGTTCCATGATGACCTACTAGGTGATGACCTCTAGTGGATATCATAACTTAAGCTCTGTCACTGCACAACCCCCCCTGCAACCTCTCCAACCTCATCACATGTATTATGCAACCCCTCATGGGCCTTGGTATTAATGGGATACATGACCTCACATCCCCCTGCAAAACCATGGTCATCACCGTGGCTCGACTCCAAGCAAAATACTCCAGGGTGAACACCAAGTGTAAAACAGCACTCAATACACTGGCAGCCTTCATCAACCTTCCATCCACTGAAGAGCTCAATGCTGATGCTATCCAAAAAAATCCTCACACGTAAAAACACTGAAGCCGGAGTTTTTGGGGCTCACCGCCGAATAAACAACACCCATGTTAGCGGCCTCATTGATAACCCACCTCAATCAAGCACTCAACCCCTCCACCAACATTGATGCTAACCCTCTACCAATACGAACCCTCAACCAATAACCACTGAACACAGGCAGTACCTGCACCACAGCCTCCCTCCATAACTCACTTCAGGCATGAGATCACCGGATGTTGCCTCCCATGGACAACCATTGTCATGCCTGGGCCAGCTCCTACAGCAAGCCCTCCCAGTACGAGCACAACATATCTGATATATCCTGAAACACAAAACATCAACCAATCGAATACTCAACCATCAACACAACAAGTCTGCCCCCAGACGGAAAATGTGACAAACACTGGAGCAACAGAGCCCCAAAGCAAACCGCCCTGTAAACGAACACGCTCGAGACGCAGAGCGAACACAGCTTCTCTTATGCACTCAATCAACGCTCCTATGCAAGCCTTTGTTCTGCCCTCCACCCAAAATGTCAACCCAGAAGACAACGATACTCAGTACCCCACATACCATCCTTCTGGGTGTTGGTGGGACCCGAAGAAAGAAGGAAAAATTGTGCAGTCAGTGAGAACTCCCTACACTAATTAAGGAAAAGGAGACACATTGGCTCAAAGATCCGTGAGTCTCCCTCACCTGAGGTTAAGAGGGAAGCTAGTGCAGGTCTGGTGGGATTTGGGCAGCATGCAGCCCCAGGGCACCAGAGTTATGTTGAGTGTTTTTGTTTTCAATGGCACATCTGGTAGAAGTAAATTTTTGCGCACATTGCACAGAGCGGGCATGGAGCTTTCGTGCGAGCTTGGTAGCTCTTTGTGGGTCAACTCGGCCCGCAAATGGATCAAATCTTTAGTTTATTAAATGATCCAGGGTATGGGCAGTGTAGATAGTCCCACCCGCACCCAGAAGGATTGTGTGGAGAGCGATCTCAGCACCTTGTTGTTTGCACAGCTCACTGTGTTGTTGCTGTGAGGCTTCTAGCTGGGCACCAGGCCTCGTATCTCCGTAGTATTTGAATTCTATTACCGTAAGTGGATATGGCGGTTTTGGATGTTCAATTCATGAAGTTGCCTGGCTGGAGTTGTATTGCTTCTTACTTCTTCATTAAGTCTCTTTCTGCGGAGTACCCGGTGTGAGGGGGGAGTAGGTGGTCTATTTGGGTTAGCACGGCAAGGAGTGACCAAGATAGCATTGGGGCGGTTGGAGGTGGGTCTAGCTTGATCAGGAATGCTGGGATCAAAGAGGTAGGGAGGTATAACACGGTTAGAGACTTGCTCAGTGAGGTGCAAGTCATACCGAGCAAGACGGTCTGCGCTGCCTACATTCATTTGTAAGAGGTTTGACCCATAAGAGCCTTCGCCGACCACTTCCAAGATCATTCTGCTGGCAATGTTGTGACGCTCAGTTACCATGTCACAGAAGGCGGGGCATTGACAACCTGAGAGTACGTGGAGGACGCTATCCATATGGTGACATTCTGGGAGGGGGCATACAAGGCTAGTGGATCTTTTGAAGCGTACCGCATGTTTTTGTTTGTAGAGGATGCCTGTGCGGTATTGGCATGCTGAATCACCGTCACTGCACATTTACTGTTCTTGAAACTGGTAAAGAAAAAGAAAAAGAAAAAGAAAAAGAAAAAGCTACGTAGACAGAGAAAACTCTCCCTACATCAATTAAGGAAAGAGAGACACATTGACTCAAAGAGCCGTGAGTCTCCCTCACCAGAGAATGAGAGGGAAATTAATGTGGATCGGGTGGGTTTCTGGCAGCACGCTGCTCCAGGGCACCAGTGTTGTGATGAGTGTTTTTATTTTCAATGGCACGTCTGGTAGAGGTAAGTTTGTGCGCAAATTGTACAGAATGGGCATGGAGTTTTCTTACAAGTGTTTCAGATCTCGGTGAGTCAATCCCTGATTTTCTGAATTGATCAAGGGTATGGGCAGTCTAAATAGTCCCACCCACACCCAGGAGGATTGGGTGGATAGTAATCTCTGCACCTTGGAGTTGTTTGCATAGTTCGCTGTGTTGTTGTTGTGAGACTTCTAGCTGGGCACTAGGCCTCGTATCTTCGCAGTATTTAATTTCTATCAAGTGGATATGGCGGGCTGGAGTTGTGCGACGCCCCATACTGCGCAGTACTCGGTGTGAGGGTGGAGTGGGTGGTCTGTTCGGGTTAGTTGGGTGAGGAGTGACCAAGATTGCATCAGGGCGTCTGGAGTTGTGTCTGGTTTGAATAGGAATCATGGGTTTGAAGAGGTAGGAAGGCACAGCACGATTAGAGATTTGCTCAGGGATTTGCAGGTCGTGCTGGGCCAGTCGGTTTGTGTTGCCCGCATCCAACTGCACAAGATTGGCCCCATAAGAGCCTTCACTGACCAGTTTCAAAATCATCCTGCAAGCAATATCATATTGTCACAATGATTGTGACGCTCAGTTACCATGTTACGCATGGCGGGGCATTGGCAGCCAGATACTATCCTAGTAGGATGTGGAGAGCGCTATCCATGTGATGGCAATCAGGTAGGGGGCATGTAAGGCTAGTGGATCTTTTATATCGGACAGCATGTTTCTGATTGTATAGAGTGCCTGTGCGGTATTGGAAGACTGTGTTTCATTTGAGTTGAGAGACTGGGCATATTCCAAAAGGCATTGCTGATGCTTTTGTTTACATGAGGTAGCAAGCTCTGGTAATAAGTGTATCTTGAGAGGCTCGGGCAAGGTTTGAAATCTTCTTCAAAACGCCTCCTTGCGCGTGATGTCTATGCTTTTCTGGATACAGAATTTGCTTTCTGAGTTGATAAAGTGAGCTAAGGCAATCTGTGGCAATATGTGTCGTGAGTGAGCGCAGCAGCAATGGCAGCCAGCTCAGCTCTTCCTATGGCATTGGTAATACCAGCGCCATTAGGTTCAACTAGATTTTGTGTGCCACTCATAGGATGGTACACACCTGCCCCTATAATTGTCTTCCCGTTCTGGACCTGGCAACTGCCGTCTGTGTAGGCCCAAGACCTCCAATCTTCAATTCTAAGCTGGAGGTTGGGATGGGACTGACAAGGAGCATTAGCAGTAATGTCTGAAGCAGGTCTTTTGGGGCCCTTGGAAATCTGTTTCATGTCTAGGGGGAGCTAATTTTTTTTCACATTTCCTTATCCCGAGCATCACTTTGTGTCTTGCATTCTGAATGGGGTGGTTGCTGACGTTCTTGATAACTTATAAAGTTATCATTAAATCCATTTGGCCTCAGGGATGGCTTTGGCTAGATCCTGAAGCCAGGTATGGTTATGGTTATTCAAGTGAATTCTTGCAGCCGTATTCCAAACTGCAATTTGTAAATCCCAGGTATGCTTGGGTAGGGCAGTTTCCTGGCTGACCCAGGATTGGGGTTTGTCATAGGTAAGTTTGCTTTTTGGAATGGTCCCAAGCTTGTAGCAAGGGTGTGGGTAGGCATTTAGGAGTTGTGAGTAGAGGTTGGTTATCATATGCCTGCCACTTGCTGGCAAAAGCATGAAGGTGGCTGTAGCCTCCGAGGCTGTGTTAAGGATGGCAGAGTAGATAGCATGTCGTAGTGTAAGTTTCAAACTTGAAGTTCATGGACTTCTTATCATAGATGGGATGGCAGATAGACATACCGGAAAACCTGGAGGAGAGAGAATTGTAGTGCCACTACAGTGGGCACCAAACAAAATATCGCGGGGATCAGGACTCCAGCAGTGATGGTAGTGACCCTCCTGATCCCCATTGATTTCTTTCTTGTTTCTCTTGGTGAAGGGGATACACGGTGCCTTGGCCCTAGGTATCCTCTTTTCCTTAATTGATGCGGGGAGTGTCTTCTCTGCCTCCGTAGTTTTTCTTTTCTTTTCTCACAGTCAGGCTCAGACTCTTCCGAGCGTAGGCCAGAGACATCCCAGGTTGCCCATGTCCCCCTTTCTTTATGCGCTCCTGTGGTAATAGGTTTTGCATCCTGTGGACATTCCCCTTTTCTTCAGTTTCCTCGTTTACAGTTTCCGCTTCCGTGTGCTGGAATGTACCAGCACCAGGCCTATTAGTCCAACGTTGTGGCTAACGGTCCATTCTATAAATCTGTAAATCTCACAGTCAGGTCCTGGTCGGGCATTTCCAGTAACCCTCCAGGTCCCCCTTTGCACTTCCAATTTTGTAGCTTTTTGGTAGAGGGGACTCACGGCTCTTCTGAGTCAATTCCACGAACCATGAACCTTTCCTTCCTTACTGCACGCGGCCGGACTTGGCAAGCGTAGTCTTTCTTTCTTTCTTTCATGAACCAGGCCGATGTCCTAGGATTAGCTCAGTTCCAGCATCTGTTTAGCTCTGCACCCCCAAGCAGTGCATCACGCCTTCATGAATCAGGCTGATGTCCTAGGATTAGCCAAGTTCGTGTCTGCTTGCCTGAAATACTGTGACTGAGCTTCTAGCTCATTTTGCTTTTTAGTTTGGACTGGTTTGGTTGCAGGCACGTTTTGCTTCAGCTAAGCTGCCCCCGCAGGCAGGTACAGCTATGTAACCCTTCCCTTCCCTTCCCTAGGATTAGCAAAGTGTGTGTCTGCATGCTTGAAATGCCGTGACAGAGTTTTTATGTTTTTTTTTTTAAATAGGGAGAGTTTCCTCTGCCTGCACAGTTCTTCTTTTCTTGAGGCCCACGTTCCTCTAACCTTTCTGCGGTCTCAGAAACAACAGTTGCCATGCAAAACAAGAATGCATAAAGTACCTTCCTTGGCTGTTTTGGACTTTATCTGGCGATCTTTCGCCTGCATACCCTTTCTTGCAGCACCAACTTGGTTGAACTTAGTGTCCAGGCTGTTTTAACTTCCTCTTGCACTGCAATAAGAAGCTATTCTATTTCATGTCTGAGCTTTTTGACTTGCTGTTGGCTGGCATGGACCAGCCAGAGGCAGATCAGCCAAACAGTCTGGCCGAAGGTCTCCCTGTGTAATCTAATCTAATCTAACCTTCCTTGGCTACCTCAAGTTCAGCCTTATTTCGCTTCCTATATGTCTTTCAGATTTCACTCCAGCTTTTGGCGCTCGCCCCTTCACTTTTCTCATGCCTGCATTTTGCCATTGTTATTGACTCGCGGCATTTCTAGCCAGCGTTCAAAAGTCTTGGGCACTTAACCCATTTCCTGCATAGGCATGTCCTAAATTACTTCTGTATTTCATAAGGTGTCCGCTCTTTTTAGAAAGACCTCAAATATTTCTCATGGATATCTTTTGTGTAGTTGGAACAGTCGAGCAGGCCGAGCAGCCAAACTACCTGGCAGAAGGTCAAACTCTCTTGTAATCATTTGAATGACCTTGTTTGTGCATGAGACACAATTGTTCCCAATAGGATGATGTACCAAAAGGATTGTACTGAAGAGGGGCAGGCAGGTGGGCTAAATAGACAATCAAAGTCAGTCAGCCACAGAGAGAGAGAGAGAGAGAGAGAGAGAGAGAGAGAGAGAGAGAGAGAGAGAGAGAGAGAGAGAGAGAGAGAGAGAGAGAGAGAGAGAAAGAGAGACAGAGGGGGGCAAAGTAAAGGGTGAAACACCAGAGCCTTGGAGGAAGACCTGAAATGACAGGGGGTTACGAGGTTATGAGTCCAATTAAGTCAAAAAAATGATGCAGACGCGGCAATAGAAGTGAACAGCAAATCTCAAATAGAGGGGTGCAAAATTGAATGAATGAATGACATGGTCCGTTCAACACGACAGAGTTACAGTAGGCCTATAAAGAAAGACATTTTGTGGACACAGCAACCTCCGCAAAGACAGCAACAAGGCACAAACAAGATTACACAACTACAGGGCAAGAATATCCCTGCCATCTGCCCTGCAGCCTCACAGCTGTGCTCTTATCCCACCATTCAATGAAGTGCATTTTGCACAACATGCCTTGTCCAAGGTTCAGATAAGGCTTCTGTACATAAATAGCGCAAGCAGGGGCAAACGCATCCCACAAAGCAAAACAATTCCGAACACGTCTCATTCCTGTCTCACCAGTCGCCTGTCAGCAGTCGTCCCTCTCACTCTTTTCACTCTCTGTTGCTGCTCATGGTTAGGCAGTCATTTGCCCCAGCATACACCACTCGTTCTTGAAGCCCCCCTCTCACTCTCTTGTCTTTTATTTGCAACTGACCTCGTGCAGCTTACCCTACTCTCAGGCTTCGCTCTACCCCCAGTCACCCAGCCATCAGCAAGTACGTAAACAGTCAGCAAGCCTACGCATGATTTCTGCGCAACCGGCTGCGCACCTTGCCCACATCCTTACCCCCGAGACCCTTCTCCTCCTCAGCCCCCTCCTGCGCGTGATGCACCTCTGTTACCTGCTGCAGGTGCGCTGCATCAGTGCTGCTCCTATTGCTGCTGCCTCTGCTCCCCCCTGCTGCTGGTGCCGGCGCTGGCGCTCCTGCGCCATCTGCAGCCTTGGCGGCACTTGCAGCTGCCCAGCGGGTGACCGCTGCGCCTTGAAGGACCGCAGGAGCTTGCTGAGGCACAGCCACTGCTGCTGCTTCTGCAGGGCTAAGATGAAGCGAGCGGGGGTCCATGTAGGTGCCCATGAGGAGGTCCCACATGATGAAGAAGGGCTGGCTGTAGTTGGCCTTCAGGCCATGGAAGTCGTGGTGCACGTCGTGGTAGGCAGCGCTGTTGGGAAACACGTCATGCAGGGGGTTGAGTGGGAAGCGGTAGTTGCAGTGGTCCAGCACGGTCTTGGCCGTGGAGAAGCAGAAGAAGCCCACTGCTAGCTGGCAGGTCATGTTAAGGGAGAACATGGCCACGGCAGCCCCAAGCGTATCCAGCAGCAGCGCCTCCAGTGGGTGGTTGTACAGCGCGCCAAACGCGTACGGGTTCCACAGCTGGTGGTGCGTGGAGTGAAAGTGCTTGTACAGGAAGGCAGAGGTGTGCATGGCGCGGTGGATCCAGTACTGCCAGGTGTCCATGATGAACATGCCGATGAGGAACTGGAGGCCTGCCCGCACCCAGCCCACGGGCGGGTTAGCGGAGCACTGCTGCGGGTCTAGCACCAGCGCCACCAGCGTGGCCGCCAGCTGCATGCTGTGCTGTAGGAGCACGCGTCGGCAAACATGGCCGCGGCTCACCCTGCATGTGCATGTATGCATGTGTACATGTGTGTATGTACATGTGTGTATGTACATGTGTGTGCGCACACGCGCATGTGTGTGTGTGTTTGTGTGTGTGTGTGTGTGTGTGTGTGTGTGTGTGTGTGTGTGTGTGTGTGTGTGTGTGTGTGGACATGATCAACCTCTTTTGGTGTATTACTGTATTCAACTGATACCTCGCGAGCGAGACACACGACATTCAAGTGCCTATAAGTAAGTTGGGTTCCCTACATACATGTATGACTGCAATGTACGTGCTAAACTTGTCTTTGGATTCCTCCAGGTGTGTCCTACACTCATTGCACCCACACACTTATACGCAAATGCTCAGGGAAATGCTGCACCACTGGGTGTGCTTGCTTGCATGCTACAGAAAAGGCTGTTTTGTGACGCTCTGCATTGGTGCTTGAGTCAATGCCAGGCTCCGGGCAAGTATGTGCGTGCAGCTTCCTCCACACCTGTTGACCCGGCCGTCTGGCTCACGGCGGGCAATGCGGTGCTTGGCCACGACCTTGCTGCTGCTGTGGTCCAAAACGTCATAGAACCCGGCCAGGAGCCAGTACGTGAAGATGGGGCTGAAGGCAAACCAAAATTCGATGCGTCGCGGGGAAAGCCCCTCGCAAAGCCTCCAAACGGAATCCCCTATCAAACTGTACAAATCCATTTTGTAGTTGTAGCACTTCTCGTGCTCTCGGGTGTCGACGCACCTGTTGGTTATTACGCGAGGGGTAATTCACAAGGGGGTGAATAACGGTGTAAGGTGCCTGTTGTTATTAAATTTTACATTTGTTTAGCCAACAAAAATGCTGTCCGGCTCGCCCCTCCCCAGCGTTACCATTCCTTGCAGCAAGACCAAGGCCCCTCAGCTGCACGCAACACCGCTCCCCGCAACACCTGCCAGTGTAAGACCACGGAGCAGGCGTGGTCAGCTTTCCCGTCAGCAGCGCCTGCACGGTTCGGTCGGCCGCCTGGACTTACTCAGGCCAAACGTGCTTTCCCCAGAGGTTGAGCCTGCCACCCCTCAGGCAAGCCCCAAAACCCAGAAAAGCTCATAGTGAGCTCCAGACTCCCGTTGGCAGACGTGCATGTGTGTGTGCATGTAGGGAAAGTGTGTGTGCCTCGGTGTGCTTGCACTGATGTGACTCCATTACCAAAAATGGTGTGCAAGCCAGGTGTCCAGCCTGGACCTGTGTGACACCGCTCATGCATTTGGCTCAAATTTTGACTTTGCTAGTGAAGTGATTACAAATGACCACAATGGAGCTGCGCATGGTCCAGCGCTCAGCACCCTGCCCATCTCATGAGCTGCTGAGTCCCGTTCACATGAAGGGTGTGCATGTCAATTTGAATTGGCCTGAATTCATCCTCTGTGACAATATGATGATGACGAGCATGATGTACCACGTTTCTGGGCTAGAATGCCCAGCACATCCTGCCTGTCGCTCCCCTATGCTTCCTCTTGGCCCCTCAACCAGGAAGAAAGAAGGACTCCTCAGCCCAAGTCTGGCCAGTGCATTATAGAAAGGTCACCTGTCCTGAAAGGCAGGGCCCCGCCTCCACTCCAGTGTGCAAAGCATCAGTGTCAACGCATGACCTTGGTGTGTCCTTGCTGCTGTGCACACTGCAGGTGTACACAAGCCTGGATGAGTCAACAAAGGTGACCGGGAAGCCTCGCCTGGTAGTCCTGGGCTCTGGATGGGGTGCTGTGAGTTTCATCAAGGCGCTCCCTGCCAACATCAGGCAAGTGGCAGAGCTGGTGGGGAGCGTGGATGGGGTGGGGGGGACAGAGACAGAACAAGACCAAGGATGCAGATAGAGGTTGCCTTAGATTGACAATTCTCACGTCTTGTGAGATCCCCTGCATTTATTGGCAGTGCGAAGTATCCTTACCTTAAAATAACTTTTGAGCTAGAAACAACAGGAAGCAAACAGCCCAGGAAGCGTTAGACTGCAACTTCAGCTACTTGCACCAAGCCCACTTGCCGGGTCTCACTCACCTCCTCACCTTGCACCAATCCCTCTTGCTGGATCTTACTCAACACTTTCCTGCTCGCACAATCATGAAGTTCCACTCCATGTGGCACCGTGGTTTGATTAGCTATCTTTCATTCTACCTCTGGCCTACACCACGCTCGTGCTGTGTAATGGGGGAGAAGCAGACGTGCTCCTTTCCAAAAATGGTGCCAGGTTCTGAGACCGTTCAGCGAATGTAGAAGTCTGGATCACAGAGGCATGGCCTTCCTCTGTCAACACCTGAGCATGCTTCACGCGTCCAAGGCACGCCTGAGAGGCGCAACTGTGAAATGCCCCACAGCAGAGCCTCTCCTTCTCTACTTGGCTTTGTCACGACACAATTGACCATTTGTGCTCCCCTGCAGTCAAACCTATGAGGTCCTGCTGGTGAGCCCTCGCAACTATTTCCTGTACACCCCGCTTTTGCCTGCTGTGGCCACGGGCACCATGGAGGAGAGGTCCATCGTGGAGCCTGTGCGCAACATGATTGTGGGCAAGGTGAGCAGCTGATCAGTGCCTGCGCAAAGCATGAGTGCTTGTGCGTGACATGATTGTGGGCGAGGCTAAAGAAAAAAGAAAAGAAAGGTCTACGCAAGCCAAAGGCCGCGTGCATTACGGAAAGGTCCCTTAACTAGCAGGCTAGCAAGGGCCTCACCAAGGGCAAGGCTCGAGAGCACCCGAAGCGTGTTCTGTGTTCTGCTCCATCTGCTGGTGGCAGGGGGTAAAAACTGAGGTGTCTCCTGCAGATAAAGCATGAAACTTGGTGGCCAGGAGACGGAGCCCGTGGCTCAATGAGAAGATCGACCATTGTTACTAACATGCTTTCTTAATCCTCATTAAGGAGGTGCAGCACTACTTGTTTCTGCGTCATTTACTGACTGTTGAGCAATGTGCTTAGAGGCTGTCATCTTATGGAGCTCTTGCCTCCAAAGGGGCGCTGGCAGGGGTTCGTCAAAGGATTTAAGGCAAGCTTGCGAGAGAAGTCCGAGCCATACAAATAGATTGCAGATGCTCCCTTGTCCTACTTTTTCTCTCACACAGATGTGTGGCACTCAACATCTCTTGAAGTAACTGGTGCTGGTCCTTAATGCACCTCAAGGCGTCCTTGTGGTCCCTGTGGGTCCTTGTGATGGTCCCCTATGTGGTCCTTAATGCACCTCAAGGCGTTTGCCACATCAGAATGTGTTCTAGCAATGATGATGACAGCTTTTGACAGGCTCTGAGCTCAACAGAGGCAACAAGCCAATGACTGCTGTGCTGGACCTGCCCACGCGGTTTGCTGCAACTAACACAACATATCAATGACTGTTGTGCTAAACCTGCCCACGCTGTATGCTACAAAAGACACAACAATCCAATGACTGGTGTACTGGCCCTGTCTGTTGTTGTTATGTGCTTGAGGACTGCAGGGTGAGTTCTACGAGGCCGTGTGCATACTGTGTGTTGCAGCAAATTGCACAAACTTTTGCATGTTGTGTGCTTGAGGAGTGCAGGGCGCAGTGTTGTTCAGCCCGCGCGGCGCCTGGAAATACAAAATGGTTTTGGGCTGCCCCGAAATCCATTCAAATCGTTTTTGGCAAATGGGTATGGGTGGAGGCAGAAGCAGGCATGTTTCCGGGGGCGCTGGGGGAGGGGTAGGGTGAGAGGGAGAGGGGCAGAGGGAGAGCTCAGCCCAAGGAACAGCAGCAGCAGCAGCAGCAGCCAACCGTCAGTGACCTCTGTATGTGCTGCTTGCACTACGTGTGTGCTTGCTTGCTTGCATTTGCAAGCCTCTGCCCCTTGCACGAGGGCCCTGGGACGTCCCTCTGCCCCGTTATCGTTGCTCATGCTCCCGTGTCACCAATTTGGGCCTTACCCTGACATACAGTGCAGTACAGTGCAAAGGCAGCCGAAGCAGCAAAAGCATCAGTGCTGTAGAAAGAGGGACGCGATGCAGGTCGATGCAGGTCGATGGGGCACTTGAGCCATGCAATGGGGCGCACACCCAGAGCCCATGGGGAAGTCAGGGGAAACCCATCATTTGCCCCGGCTCTCCCCCTGGCTCACCCTACTCAGGCTGCAGAGCCCAAAGCCAGCCTCCTCTCCCCTGCTCTTGAGCGCTGTGCAGCTGTGCACCTGGTGGGCACTGTTAAGTGTTCATAATTATCCCCTGCCGGGTGCTTGATGCTTACTGAGTTGCACAAATGGTCAGCCAAGTTGAGGTTGTGAGGCTCCAAGATGGTTTTGATAAAGATGATTCCGATTTTGCATTCCGTGGAGGTGGCGGTGATGATGATGATGAAGTTGACAATATTCCTGGCGGTGTTGTGCCGTGGCTTGAGGATGCTTGAGGCAGTGAAGACGCGGAGAACGATTCAACGTTTGCTCCTCAGCCGAGCCTGGCAGTGAGGCAGAAATGCAAGTTGGATATGAAGCCTCTTCCATGGATGGATTTGGCCACAAAGTAACAAGCTTTTGCTGGCATGCCCTTCCCATGAGAAGGGCATACCATTTCCTTTCTTGGTTTGAAATCCCTCAGGCACAATATTCAACACACAATTCTTTTAAAGTGAAAAACTGCAGCTATTTCTGAACCCCCTTAGGGCAACCTTCACGTTCTGTTGTCAGCCTTTCGGGCAACCTAAAATTTAAAGATTTTCTCTGAACTGCATTGCCAGGGCGAGTTCTACGAAGCCGTGTGCAAGGACATTGACCCCGTGAAGAAGCAGCTGGTGTGCTGCTTTCCAGCGGACAGCGGCCTGGATGAAGCCTGCTTCCAAGTCTCCTACGATGTGCTGGTCATGGGGGTGAGTTTGTGTGTGTGCGCCTCTGTGCGCATGGGTTTTTCCAAGCAGCCTGGATGAAGCCTGCTTCCAAGTCACCTACAACGTGCTTGGCATGGGGGTGGGTTTGCGAGTGAGCGCATGGGGTGAAGTACATGGTCACAGTCATAGGATAACTTTGTGCATAGGCCTCTGTGGTTGTTGGTTATTCCTCATGAGTGCATGACCGCGTTCTCCCTACACATTCTGGTGTGCGCTTGGCAACATGCCTTGGCAGCTCACGTTTCAAGCTGTAGGTGAGTGTCCACCTGCTCAGGCACAGGGCTGCACATCATCTTCATGCAGATACACCAAAGACCTGGCACTGTAAGCTTAAACTTATCACCAGTAGCATGGCCACTTGCGCGTGCAGGTCGGCTGCGTGAACAACACGTTTGGGATCAGGGGCATCCAGGAGCACTGCAATCTCTTCAAGTGGGTAGTGTTTGGGCAGATGTCTTCTGCGTTTTCTTCCAGGAGGGTGACTTGCAAGGCAGGACTGCTTTCTCCTTGATGTCTTGCGAGGCAGGACTGCTTTCTCTTTGATGTCTTGCAAGGCAGGACTGCTTTCTCTTGCAAAAGGGTAACTTGCGAGGCTGGATTGCTTTCTGTATGATGACTTGCAAGGCTGGGCTGCGTTTTCTTGTAGAAGGGTGAACTGCCAGGAAGGCCAACACATCTGTGAGGAGACTGGAACCCTAGGCACTCTGATTAATGAAATGGGTCAAAGAAAATCAACCAACACATTTGTGAGGTGACTGGAACCCTAGGCACTCTGATTAATGAAATGGGTCAAAAGATGTCAATCCTTTCCCCTAATGAACACCACAGTTGCAGTGCCTGGGGATCCACAGTTCCCTCACAAACCGATATGGTGCAAAGTCATGGTCAAAATACTCAGGACCTTGCTGGAAGGAGCAAGCCAGAACGTTGGCACAAGCATTTCCCTGTTGGGCAGTTCTGGACGATGTATGTCTGCTTGTGGCCTGGCAGCGTACAAACTGGGATTGCAAGCTCAGTACATCATTTCACTGTGCACACAGAAACTCATTAGAAAAATGACGTCTTACCTCTGGATATAGGCGTGAGCCCCTGCTTGTCGCCCTCATGATCTCCATTGTGCTTCTTCTCTTAACTACATGGGACGCACAGTGCCTCTGCCCTTAATGTCTTCTTTACCTGAATTAATGTGGGCAGTTGCTGCGCTGCCTTCTGAGTTTACCCGCTTCACACTTCACTATAGAAATCAGCCGAGCTCATTGCTCCACACAGCACTTGAAAGAAAACAGAGCGCACTGCTCCACGTATCTGTACAGCATTTAGCTGATCCAAATTGTGACATGTGTCGCATTGCGGCGCAAGTTCATGAAGGATGCTAACTTGTAGCTTATTTGGTCCATTGGTCCATTGAGGATGCTATGAGGATGGTGTGAGGGTCCTATGTGGATGCTTTGGTCCATTGGTTCATTGAGGATGCTATGAGGATGGTGTGAGGGTCCTATGTGGATGCTTTGGTCCATTGGTCCGTTGAGGATGCTATGAGGATGGTGTGAGGGTCCTATGTGGATGCTTTGGTCCATTTGATCCATTGAGGATGCTCATTTGTAGCCAATCTAGCATGCCACACGTCTCGCATTGCGGTGCAGGTCCATCGAGGATGCCAACAATCTGCGCCATCGTGTGAGCGAGTGTTTTGAGCGTGCTGCGCTGCCCCAAACCCCACCAGAGGTGAGCAACTCAGGGGCTTCAATACGTGTACACACTGCAGGCCCTTAAGCACCCTTTGCTCGTGCTTGCTGCTCTGCTCTTGTTCTTCCGGGGAAAGTGGTGTCCTCTCATGCTGGTGTGCAGTGCACAGTCCATTCTCAACTTGTCCTTGCCAGCTTGCCAGTTGGGAAATGTTTCCTTTCTGTGCGTGCGGCGTTTTGGCTCGGTAACCTCTTCTTTTTCTTTTGTTTTGCACTTGAATGCAAACTAGCGCCGCTGCGTCCATCGCCTGTGTCTTATGCGCACCCCCTCTCAGCATACATACTCTGGTCTCCTTTCACCGCTTTAGTCTTCTTTCACCTTGTCCTGCATGCACCCAGCTTGCATTCTTGCCAAGCCGCATTGTCATCCTTAACAGCGCAACATTGTCCATAGTGGTACAGCAGCGCCTTTCGTGGCCTCAGCATTGTCCTTTTGGCCACATTGCCCTTAGCGACGCAGCATCGCCTTTTGTGGCTTCAGCAACGCCCCCGGCAGCACAGCATCTGGTCCTGGTCAAAAAGAAAAGGAGGTACCCTGCACCTGCATGTGGGCACTGCAGGAGCGTCAGCGCCTGTTGTCTTTCGTCATCGTGGGAGGAGGGCCCACGGGAGTCGAGGTGGCTGCCGAGCTGTATGACATGATCCATGACGACCTCAGGTGCGTGTGCATGCAAAACAACTTTGCCTGCGGCAGTGGCTGCTGAGCTGTATGACATGATCCATGACGACCTCAGGTGCGTGTGCATGCAATACAACCTTGCCTGCGGCAGTGGCTGCTGAGCTGTATGACATGATCCATGACGACCTCAGGTGCGTGTGCATGCAACACAACCTTGCCTGCGGCAGTGGCTGCTGAGCTGTATGGCATGATTGTAGGCAGCCTCAGGTGCGTGCCTGCGGCAACATCCAGAATGGCCTGAGGTGTGTGTGGGCGTGTGTGTGAGCATGGGGCATGATCTGTGACATCCTCAGGGTTGTGTGTGTGTTTGTGTTTGTGCATGCAATTTGGTTCAGGACGACCCTATGTGATGTTGCATGTATGATCTAGGAGGAACTTGGGTGCTAAAGCAACATGATCCAGGACAGCCTCAGGTGTGTGCATGTGACGAGGTCGAGGACAACCTCAGGTGCGTGTGTGCAAGGGGCAACATGGCAGCCTTGGTTGCTCCTGTGCTTGCAGGCTGCTATTGGCACATGATGCGCAATGAAATTCAGCTCAACAAGAAACAGAAACCACGTTCGTATGTACTCAAAACACTCAGTTTGGAAGGCCCGTTCAGGGAAGCCTGCCTCCAGGTACAAACCAGTATATAAATATAGAATATATATATAGATTATGCCCATTAGAGGAAGTTAGGGAGGGGAGACTTGAATTGCAAGCTCATTCAAGGTACCCTGTGTCCCTGCACTTTTGCACGTACTGCGAACCTGCCCGTCCAGCAAGTCAACCCCCATGCGTACCCAAGACGGTTGCCCCTGCGCATTTTGTAAATGCCTCCCCACACATGTTTTTATGCCTCTGCACATCCTGTAAGTGTGCCCCTACCCTTGCAGCAACCTGTACCCCTGTATCATCCAAGACAGGGATGGTTATGGATACGTGTTTGGAGTAGACGTGGAAATGGCGAGTGTTGCCCAAAAAACATGTATTACACGCGTCTGGCAACTCTCAAAATCAGATTTTGGCAACAACAAGTACATTGAGTACTGCAAAAGTTAGTCATGCATCAAGTACATATGTGTATGGCATCTCTCAAAGCCAAGTAGGACCCAAGCCTGATCCAAATTATGTCCTGTGCATGCCCTATGAATGTGCCTCTGCACACAAATTCCTGTGCCTGTGCCCGTGCCCCTCCGCTTACAGCAAGCTGTACCTGAAGCCCAATCAAGTTGTCCGGCACCTCTGCACTCCTGCAAGTCCTGTGGATATGCATCGGCACCTACTTTTGTGCCTGTGCCCCTCTGCTTGCAGCAAGCTGTACCCCATGCACATTCACCGTGCCCTGTACCTCTGCACTATGTTTGTGCCTCTGCACATCATGCAAGTGTGCTTCTGGCCCTTCGCTTGTAGGAAGCTGTACCCCAAGCTCATTCAAGACGTCTGCATCCGAGTGGTGGAGCTGCAAGACCATGTGCTCTCAACCTACGATAGAGCCATCTCTGATTACACCGCAGATGTATTCAGGCGTGCAGGTGAGCGCGCACATGCACACATACAAGCCCATTTCTCATTCTTCTCTGGATGGACACGGTCCTCACCGCCTCTGGCAGCGGCACCCTGGAGTGGTTGCAACATTCACGCGGCAGTAACAGTGCATGTAGCACTGGCAATGGCAGCGGCAGTGGCTGCAACATGAGTCTTTGGCAGTGGCACCCTGGAGTGGCTGCAACATTCACGTGGCAGTGGCAGTGGTTGCAGCACTGGCAATGGCAGCGGCAGTGGTTGCAACATGAGTCTCTGGCAGTGGCACCCTGGAGTGGTTGCAACATTCTCGTGGCAGCGGCAGTGGTTGCAACACGAGTCTTTGGCAGCGGCACCCTGGAGTGGCTGCAACATTCACGTGGCAGTGGCAGTGGTTGCAGCACTGGCAATGGCAGCGGCAGTGGTTGCAACATGAGTCTCTGGCAGTGGCACCCTGGAGTGGTTGCAACATTCTCGTGGCAGCGGCAGTGGTTGCAACACGAGTCTTTGGCAGCGGCACCCTGGAGTGGCTGCAACATTCACGTGGCAGTGGCAGTGGTTGCAGCACTGGCAATGGCAGCGGCAGTGGTTGCAACATGAGTCTCTGGCAGTGGCACCCTGGAGTGGTTGCAACATTCTCGTGGCAGCGGCAGTGGTTGCAACACGAATCTTTGGCAGCGGCACCCTGGAGTGGCTGCAACATTCACGTGGCAGTGGCAGTGGTTGCAGCACTGGCAATGGCAGCGGCAGTGGTTGCAACATGAGTCTCTGGCAGTGGCACCCTGGAGTGGTTGCAACATTCTCGTGGCAGCGGCAGTGGTTGCAACACGAGTCTTTGGCAGCGGCACCCTGGAGTGGCTGCAACATTCACGTGGCAGTGGCAGTGGTTGCAGCGTGAGCCTCTGGCAGTGGCACCCTGGAGTGTTCCAAAACGCACTCCCTCTTTCATGTTTGTGCCTGAGCATTGACTCAGCTTCTGAAGCTACACTCCAGTCTCCTGACACAGGGACAGCAGCATATGCAGGGGCCACTTCCTCGGCCGCATCAGCCACACTCATCGAGCTTGTGTTATGTTCAATTGCCGCATGGCTGCTTCATGAGAGGGTGTTCTGTACAGCCCTGATTGTATCAAGAGGTATCTGCTGAAAACCCTCCCTCAAACTAGACAACCTCCTCATTCTTTTGTGAACTATTCTCTAAAGGAGACAATCTATTCCTGTAATGCAATCAACTACATCTGTACTAGGCACGCTCATGGTGTTGCACAAATTGAAGTCATCCATAAAACAGTCATGATGGAAATGATGACATCACTTTCCTTCTCACTCTCATCCTGCTGCACACTCTTGTTTCCTCCTAAGACGCCCTTCCGCAAAATGAAACTCCGATGTCCTCCTAGCCAAGTATCCCACATACACTCCTGCTGCACACTCTTGTTTCCTCCTAAGCCGCCCTTCTGCAAAATGAAACTCCGATGTCCTCCTAGCCAAGTATCCCACATACACGCATACTGAGGTGCTCCGAGCCGACCATTCCGCAACATGCACTCCTAGGTCCTCTCAACCAACCATGCTGTGATGTACACTCCTCTGTGCTGCAGGTGTCAAGCTCGTGCTCAACAGCCGAGTGGACAGTGTCGACCGGGGGGCTGTGAACATCATCAACAAGCAGGGCGAGATCAAGGAGGTCAAGTTTGGGGCGTGCGTGTGGGCAACTGGCGTGGCCATGTGAGTGTGCGCGGGGTAAGGGTTGTAGGAGATCAAGCTTGGGGCATGCCTGTGAACACCTAGCGTGGTCATGTGTGTTTGGGGCCAGGGGTGTAGGAGATGAAGACAGGGGCGTGTATGTGGGCAACTGGCGTGGTCATGCAAGTGTGCTTGGAGCAAGGGGTGTAAGAAATAAATGCGGGCGTGTGCTTGGGCAGCTGGCGTGGCAGTGTGTGTCTGTCAAGGGCAAGGTGTAGGAACCTCTCTCAGGGCTTGGAAAGTCAGGGGTAGGGTAGAACATGATGCGAACCCCTATTTTTTTGTGTGAAACAGGAAGTGTGATCTGCTGCTTGAGGACGCTGCCGTATGCTGTGTGTGTGTCGCTGTGTATGTGTGTGTGTGTGTGTGTGTGTCGCTGTGTGTGTGTTTATGCTCGGTGGGTGCAGCAGAGTACATATTGCAGCATGCATGCGCGGGGATGTGTGTTTAATGGATGTGTTCATACATATGCGTGTGTGCTTGCCTGCATACTGGCTGGCCGCTGCAGGATGCAGGTCTTTCTGATGTGCGGACTGTCCCCATGAAGCTCGCTGTTCTGCACGCTCTGCATGCAACACGCAGGAACCCTCTGGTCAAGTCGCTGCAATCCAAGCTGGAGGGCCAGGATCACTTCCGCTCCATCTTGACTGACCAGTACCTGGAGGTGAAGGGCAGCAACGGCAGCATCTTTGCCCTGGGAGATGCCGCCACTATTGAGCAGCCAAAGGCTCTGTCCTACTGTGAGGAGCTCTTTGACCAGGTGGGTGAGCTCTGGTTGGACAAAGAAGAAGGTGTGCATTCTCCAAAAGGCAGTTTGCTTCAGGAGAAAGCAATGACATGCCTTTGCCTGGTCTCAGCTGTGCCTGGCCTTGGTTGTGCTTGGCCTCAGCTGTGCTTGGCCTCGGCTGTGCTTGGCCTCAGCTGTGCCTGGTCTCAGCTGTGCCTGGCCTCGGATGTGCCTGGCCTCTGCTGTGCTTGGTCTCAGCTGTGCTTGGTCTCAGCTGTGCCTGGCCTCGGATGTGCTTGGCCTCTGCTGTGCCTGGTCTCTGCTGTGCTTGGCTTCGGCTGTGCCTGGCCTCGGCTGTGCCTGGCCACTGCTGTGCTTGGCCTCGGATGTGCCTGGCCTCCGCGCCTTTGCCTGGCCGCTATGCCCGCAGTGAAGCAGGATTTGTTAGGCAAAGGTGTGCTCCAGTGCTCATGTCAGTTTGTAAGGGAAAGCCCATGGTCGAGCCAGGAGGCGCTCGCAATCAATGTGTGGTTGCCAACAGAGAGCACCGAACAGACACGGTTGTGAATTGCAAGTGGGCTAGCAGTCAAACGTCTTGATCGAGGCCTTTTTTCCCTTGTAACCCTTGAATTGCAAGTGGGCAGGAAAAATCTGTGCTAGACTCTGGATTGGCCATACTGTTACTTGAATGCTCAATGCCTTCAAGCTTGTCCCGGTTTTGCTGGTATGTGCTGGGAGTTCACTTGGGGGAGCATAGCATTCTAATGTACAATGTCGAGCCAACTAGGATTGAAGGGTGAGAAGGCAGCATTGAGCCTTACAGGATTTTAGGGTGATAAAGTGATACAGGTGTCGATTCAAAGAGATACGTGCATGAGCCGGGTGCCTGCAGCATTTGAGCAGCAGGGCTTTAACACAGCACACACACACACACACACACACACACACACACACACACACACACACACACACACACACACAAGCAGGGATGGGTTGTTGGCTGGTTTGGCAAATTAAGGTCGCCAACTGTTCTAGAAAGTGCGTGATTTGACGAGCAACTTGAGCATGCATTCGCCTGCAGGGAAGGGGGGAATGGCTGCCCCCCAACCACCCTACCCCATCCACCCTTTATCCCATTTCATTTTTCAAACGCAAGATGTAAAGGGAAGAGCAAGAGGCCTGCCTGCGGGGGGATTTCAGGGGGGAGCAAGAGACCTGTCTGTGCAGAAGTAGGGGGGGGGGGTAAGGGGGTTGTCATAGGGTCAATTTTGGCAGGAGGGTTTCAGTGCTATGGATTGAGAAATATAGCTTGCCAGCAGTTTCAAGAAGTTTGAGGCTGGAAACACTTCTCAGTATTTTGCGCGACCCATTCCCGGTCACAGATGCCAGACTCAAAGATGTTCATGCACAGAAACAATCAAGCAGGAACCACTTACAGCGCAAGCACCCATGCACTGAAGTTCCGAGGTTTCAGAGGTAACAGAAATAGGATGCCTCCAGTCAGAAAGACTGACTGCTAGCCTCTTCATAACGAGCTTCAACCTCCAAAACACTGAAGTATCATACTTACAATCGACACTGTGCACATGTGTGCGTGCTGGGCAGGCTGACAAGGACCATGATAACACGCTGACCATTGAGGAGCTGCGACAGATACTCTTGAAGGTGAGGTGGGACACGCCTGCTGTGTTCCCTGTCCCTTTGTTGGACTCCCTTGGACCATGGAAAGGCCATATCAACCAAATGGTGCTGGCGTCTCAGAATTTCTTGGGCCAGCATCTCTGTTATGGATGGAAAAAAGCTTGTGCTGGCATGCTGCGCGCATTGCTTGCTGTGGCCGCTCATCATTGTTGCTCTGTTTCAATGTAAGGGAGGACTGGCCTTGTTACAAGCCACTGCCAGAATCAAGTGACAACAGGTCAAGAGGCGTCAAGGCAGCGGCGCCTTCTGAAGTCAAATGTCATTGGGTTCATTGTGTTCAGCCATCTCACGTACATATTCAAAATATGGCACAGCAGCATGAGTGTGTTAATTCCTTTTGCAAACCTTCTTACCATGATTTTCCCCATTTTCATAGGGTTAGAAAACCTGCTGACATGGTTTCCATATCGTGGTTGCTGAGCTCTCTCGCTCAAGCGCGCGCGTGCGTGCGTGCTTGCGTGCGTGCGTGCGTGGTGTGTGTGTGTGCGTGTGCGTGCGTGTGTGTGTGTGTGTGTGTGCGTGTGCCCGCGCGATTTTTACTAGTTAGATTTGCCAGGTCTGCAGGACAAACCTCCATGCGCTGATCTTGCCTCCGTGCTCAGACTTCCCATGCTTTGGCTGACTAAAACAGGGAAGTGAGCGCTTCAGCCACTTGCGTGAGCATGCGGAATACCTGGACTCTTCCAAGTCCCCGCTGGGCATCATCGGAAACTTGCGCAAGGGCATGTCTCAGCGTGTGGCTCAAGGTGAGCAGTGTGGCTGCTGCAGAAGAACACAGGAATGTGTGTGAAGGGCGTGTGTGTGTGCTTTGAAGCCTCTGCATGGATTCTACCTGGCATACTGTGGAGGCACATACTCTCACCCGCTGTCCCCAAGAGAAGGAATTTTTGTAACCACATATCAACCACACATCCTCAAAAGAGATCAATGTTTCTCACACCAACCCCTTCCCCCCCCCCTTCCATGCTGCATTCCTGCTTAGCGCTGCCTCTCTCGCTGCTCCCCTACTTTTGTCTTCCAATCTGCTATACCTTGCTGCTGCTACTGCTGCCTCAATGTCTGCGCCTTGTTTGTGCCAGCTTGCCCTGTTGTTGCTACAATTGCTACCTCTGCCTGGAACGACAAGGCCTGCAAGGGCTGACCTTGCTTGTGCCAGCTTGCCCTGCTGTTGCTACTGTGGAGGTTTGCTGTGTGGGGAAGGCTGCTGCAGGGGGTGCTGTTGCTACTGTGCAGGGGTCTACTGTGCAGGGTGCAGTTGCTACTGGGGGGGGGGGGGGGCTGTGTGGGGAGGGCTGCTGCAGGGAACTCTGCTGGTGGGGCAGGGACGGGCACTTAAATCCACTCATGATGACAGTTTTCCAAGAAGCACCAGTTCCACAACCATCCACAGCCACAAACTAAAAAAAGGAATGTTATTTCTGGCGTGCGCGCACTGTTTTGCTAAGGTCAATTAAACATCCTTATGCACGGTAATAAAGTGCCTTCTGCGCTTTACCTCTGTCAAAGTTTAGCATGTAGCACTGAAAAATATGGCAAATGATGTGTGCTGGTCACTGCAGGGCTATTCCATGTGAACAATCTGTGCTATTGCTCTGCTTCTGCCTTTACAATATTATGATTCTCCTTTCCCAAGTGGCCTGCCTCTTCTTCCACTAAACCCTTTTCCACCTTGCTGGCAGACACAGCCAGAATCCCGCCTCTTCGCCCCCCCCCCCTCTCTCTCTCTCTCTCTCTCTTTATATATATATCCTAAAAACTTAGTGTAACGCGTACATCTCGCTCACTCGTTCACTCATATTTACATGTGTGAGCAGCTTTGTTTCATGGCGTGCATGCTTCCTTTCTGTCCTGCGCAGGCAAGTCGACCTCCCCCTTGGCCAGGCTGGAGGGCAGCTCCAAGGTGTCGCGCGAGCAGTTTGTGGAGATCCTCAAGGCAATCGACAGCGGTCTGCGTGCACTCCCAGCCACTGCTCAGGTGAGCTCTCTTCTCCCTTCACCTACTGGTAGTGCTGGACATTTCCGCCTGGCGGCGTCAGGCTTGATTTATGGCACACTCATTAACGATTCACACCGTCAAAACGTTAACATCTGGTGGGCTGCTTCTCCTTTGGCAGCAGCGGCCCTGCTGGCTCTTCTTGAAGAGCCTAGTGCTTGCTTGTCGCTGGGGCAAAAGGTCCTCCTTCCTTGCATGTTCTAACAAGATGCAAGCAGGCCTGCACCTGGCAGAGACGCTGTCTATGCATGCATAGGCCCTGCCCATGCTTTTCGTGTTGTTTCTGTTTGGTGCAGGTGGCCAGGCAGCAAGGCCTGCACCTGGCAGAGAGACCCTGTCTATGCATGCATAGGCCCTGCCCATGCTTTTTGTATTGTTTCCCTTTCGTGCAGGTGGCCAGGCAGCAAGGCCTGCACCTGGTGAAGACACTGTCCGGGCATGCATAGGCCCTGCCCATGCTTTTTGTATTGTTTCCCTTTCGTGCAGGAAGCCAGGCAGCAAGGCCTGCACCTGGTGAAGACGCTGTCCGGGCATGCATAGACTCTGGCCATGCTTTTTGTATTGTTTCCCTTTCGTGCAGGTGGCCAGGCAGCAAGGCCTGCACCTGGCAGAGAGACCCTGTCTATGCATGCATAGGCCCTGCCCATGCTTTTTGTATTGTTTCCCTTTCGTGCAGGTGGCCAGGCAGCAAGGCCTGCACCTGGTGAAGACGCTGTCCGGGCATGCATAGACTCTGGCCATGCTTTTTGTATTGTTTCCCTTTCGTGCAGGTGGCCAGGCAGCAAGGCCTGCACCTGGCAGAGAGACCCTGTCTATGCATGCATAGGCCCTGCCCATGCTTTTTGTATTGTTTCCCTTTCGTGCAGGTGGCCAGGCAGCAAGGCCTGCACCTGGCAGAGAGACCCTGTCTAAGCATGCACAGACCCTGGCCAAGCGGTTCGCATTGTGTTCTATTTTTGGTATGCGCAGGTGGCCAGGCAGCAAGGTCTATACCTGGCGAAGACCCTGTCCAGGCACCGCATCACAGGCGACCCCAGGACTGGAGATGTGGAGGCGCTGAAAAGCGCTGAGGAGCCCTTCAAGTACAGCCACAAGGTGGGCAATAGGGATTACAAAGGATTTTAAAAGGCCTGCAGCAAGGCTTCCAAATGCAGCCTCAAGGGCAGTTGCAATTAGGAGTCTTGACTTATGGCCTTGTGCCATCAAAATCTGCTTGCTAAGCTTGAAGTGCTGCCTCAGAGTGGGTCCTGTTCTGATAGATGGAGCTTCAGGGTTACAATGACATCTTGGCAAGCGCAAGCGAGCGCTGCGAGTTCAGCCAGGGGTGGGCTCTACGCAGTGTTAGAAATTTCATACTCTACAATGTTGGAGAGCTAGTTATATGATGGGCTCTGTAAATGAGTGGGCTTCGTATATTGATGGAGCTTTGAGCTTGAGGATTTTGCTCTGTTGGTGGGGAAGGGTTTTATCCATTGATGGAGCGTGGAGCATTGTGAAACGATTGGAAAGGTAAAAGTCCTTGCTGTGATCTTACCAGCATGCAATATGAAAAACACCACAGTCAGCGATAACAGTGAGGCAATCCAAATAGTGATGCGGACGTGGTCTGTTTCATACAGCAATGATATGCCTGCTTTCAGGCGGTATACGCAAGCGCAAGAGGAAAGAAAGGTGTTGGGATCATCCCAATGGGATGGTAAAGGACACTGGCAGCTGATTGCGAAGTGACCGTCAATAAAGGTTCTTCAAGAGCCCTGACCAAAATGTTGCTTTACTTGCTAACCACGCTCCCCATGCTGTACATGTATTTACCCACAGGGTTCAGCTGCATACGTGGGACAGGACAATGCTGTCTTCGATGTTCCAAAGCTTGGCCCATTCTACGGAACAAGCGCTGGCGTAGTGTGGAAGTCATTCGAGGCCTACTCGCAGTTTTCCCTGAGGAATCAGCTCCTGGTCGTCACGGATTTCCTCCGGACAAAGATCTTCGGCCGCGACATCTCCCGAGTATAAATTTGCACGTGTGTGGATGTACATGGCACAGCAGTGGAACAGCATTGAGACAGTGTGCCTGAGTCCCTTGGGGTAAATTACTTGCAGAATGCCAATGCACCTACGCATACAGTTGGGTTAGACTCTGGCGGAAATGTTTGGGATTCTACTGCTTGGACTGACACTGGAAGATTCAGAGTCGTTTTTTCTAAGATAAGGTTAGAATTTTTTCCTCACATTTGTTGATGAATGAGATGGTGCCGGACGCATATAATTTGCATGTGAGAATGACCACTACTGTTTGTTTTTGCTCATCATGTCTTGATGTTCAGGAGCTCGACCGGTGCATCCCTTTTGATGCCATGTGTCTCCCAGACATGAAGATAAGAGAGACTGTCCATCTTCTTTTGATTTTTTTCTGTAGCGAGCTGTAGTATTTGCCAACTCAGTGAGTGCAATGTTTCAGGTGGTGGGCAACTCCCCTATATTGTTGGACATGCTCCTTCTCGGTTTTCTTTATCAAATTTGACCATGCCGACCTTCATATCTTTCATTAAATAACACGTTCACCAAAAAATGATCAAAATTGGAAAACCCACTGGCAGATCACTCTCCTGGCCTCTGATCACACAAAAACGGCCTACAGCTCCACCCAGGGGACCTTTTTTCATTCCTAAAACTAGGCATAATATACCTTCATTCACCACTCTGAGGAAAGGGACCCCGGCGGAGTACATAACTGTACCTGCCACGCGGGCAGCCTATCCGGAGCGAAAAAGGTGCCTGTGACCGAACCAGTCCGAGCTGGTGTCTGAGAACAAAAACAAAACATGAAAGTCACGTCATTTTCAGGCGCACTGACACGAACTTGGCTAATTATAATACATCAGCCTGGATCATGACATCTCTAAGACGTGGTGCACTACTACTCTTCCCTTATCCTGCATGTTCAAAAAAAGGGAAGAAGTAAGTCAATTATGAACCTTTTGGCACCTCTTCAAGTTGTGATGGATTTCATTAGGTACATGAACTGGAATTATGTACTACAGATAATATCTAAATAACCAACCATTGTGAACAGGTATAAACTACGCAGGCAGTAAAAACACTCCCCGCGTCAATTAATGAAAAAAAGATACCTAGGGTTGAGGCACCATGCATCCCCTTCTCCAGCTCCTATTTAGCTCTGCACCCCCCAAGTAGTTCATCACGCCTTTAAGACTTCAACATGAAAGTGTAATTTTCCTGACACTACAACCTTTTGGAGTTTTTGTGCATGACTCTGCATGCTTGTTTCAAGGTTTACAAGGATAAGGCCTCCAGTCAAGAATGCTTGTTTCATGCAAAGTGACAGTGCGCGTGATTCTAACAGTTGACACTTCTTAACCCAGCTCAAGGCTTTCAGTTGACATTTACACAAGTTTGGTTTGGTTACAGGCACCTTTTTTGTTTCAGCTAAGCTGCCCTTGTAGGCGGGTACAAGGTTTACAAAGATAAGGCCTTCAGTTGAGGAGTGCGACTGCTAGCCTGCTCATAAAAGGCAATCAATTCATGAAGAAAATAAGGAAGTTTGTTGTTGTTCTGGTTCAAAAAAGCAGACACATCATGGGATTCTGCCTGTGAGAACAAGGGAGCATATTTCCTGCGGAGAGAGACCACCTGGGGATGTGTGCAATGGAAGGAGACATGTTGTTCATCCTGGACATCATCATCAGCTTCACGAAGGTCACAGTTTGGGGAAGAGCTGTGATTCCAAGTTGCTGTCTCATAGCGAAGGGTGTGAATGCGGAGTCTAAACCGAGCCACGCTGCGAATGACATCATGGGGGAGGTCAAGGAACATGTATTTGGGGAGACTATAAAGAGAATGCATAACCAAGGCTCTTTTAATAGGAGGAGCGCACCACTGGTGGTAGGTCAAGCGTTTACTGTTGCGCTCTCTAGGGTGCGTGTTGGAAAAAGGCTCCCAATATTGTAGATGCCTGGTCCTGAGATCTACAACAAAACGACTGAGATCAATGGGCTCACAATTCAGTAGCTTCTGTTTGAAAATATGGGAGTGTGCCAAACCATCCATGGCTGATAGAACATGGGGAGACCAACAATCATCAGATCCCGAGCTCAGCCGCATGTCAGCCTGCAAAATCTTCTTCATTGTGGAGCTGTTGCATCGGTTAAGGAGTTGTAAAGACCCATTGCTGCTCGGAACCAGTTTAATTGTAAGGGCTCCAGACCACATTCTCGCATGATGCACCAACAGGGAGTAGTGTCCCTGACCCCCAAAGTTCTTTTAAGCACTGTTAGCAGCCACTTCTGTATGGGATTGTCCATCTCTTTGCCTTGCCGAAGGTAAGGGGTAGCCCAGATCTGACTTGCATACATGCCAGCAGGGATTGCATACGTCTTGAGGAGCCAAATCTGGGCGTGTAATCTGTTGGCAAGGTCGTGCTCCTGAACAAACTTTTTGACTCGGAAAGTACCAGCTGTGAATGGTCAAAACGCTGCATCGGCCGCAACATCCAGACTGATTGTTTTGTCACACACCATGCCGAGATATTTGAAAGTATCTGTGTAAGGGGAGCTGCGTACATCAAAGTAAAGTGGGGGCAGATTATCAGACCTGGAATTGAAGCACACCACCTCAGATTTCAATGCGTTGACAGCCAGCGACTTCCTTTCAGCATAAGCTCTCAATTTGTTTAGCATGTAGGCAGGTACAAGGGTTACAAGGGAAAAAAAGGCCTCAGTCAAGATGTTTGACTGCTAGCCTGTTCATAAATAAACATGAGGTCATGAAGAAAAAAAGGAAGTTTGTTGTTATCCTGGTTTAGAAAAGTATTGATATCCTGGGAATTCACATGGTGAATGGTGCCTAGACAGGACATCCTGTGGGAGATGTGGAGGTGTAGGAAAGAGAAGTTGTGCTCAAAAAGTGAGGCATACTTTTGACGGAGAGAGCAGACCTGGGGATTGGAGCATCTGAACAACACATGTTTTTCATCTTGTATGTCCTCAGAATCACAGATATCACAGACCGGAGAAGTACTATTGGACCAAGTAGCCCGTTCAACTCGGAGAGCGTGTACCCGCAGCCTGAATCTGGCAGTGTTGCGAAGGACATGATGGGGAAGATATAAGTACATGTATTTAGGCATTGTATAAGGTGGGTGAATGGCATGTGCATTTCTGACAGGGAGAGCGCACCATTGATGGTAAGTCAGCCGCTTACTGTAGGCAGGTACAGCTATGTAACCCTATCCTAGCCTATCCTTAGAGACTTCATGAACCAGGTTAATGTCCTAGGATTAGCCAAGTTCGTGTCTGCATGCCTGAAATGCTTTGACTGAGCTTCTAGTATCGCTAGTATTGCTTTTAGATTGGACTGGTTTGGTTACAGGCACGTTTTGCTGCAGCTAAGCTGCCCCTGCAGGCAGGTACAGCTATGCAATCCTTTCCTTTCCTTTCCTTGTAGCTGTTCAAAACTTGTCTGAAGCTTGCAGCCCGTAAATCCATGAGTGGGCATTGATCGCCAGACATGTCGCTGCTTCTCACTGGATAAGTGCAATCCTATTACAGCTGAGCTACAAGGAAAAGCTACGGAAGCGATAAACACCCCAAGCGTTGATTAAGGAAAGGGGTCATCCTGGGTGCAAACACTTTGATAAACCACCTCACCGCCACAAGGGCTCGATCCCAGGACCACCTCCGTCTGCTTGGAGGCTCCCGGGGAGGCACCGTCTGCTTAACCATGCAGAATCCTCTATCCCCTGTATTTGTGGGGACCCCTGGTCCAGGTGTTGGTGCTGAGCTACAGATGATCCGAGTTGTGCACGAATGCTTGGACAGAGACACCTATTTGGCAGTGTTCTTAAGCAACTATCTGTCTGTTGCTCCAACAAAAACACTCCACCCTCACACCGGGTACTGCGCAGTATGAGGAGTAGCACAACTCCAGCCCGCCACATTCACTTAATAGAAATTAAATACTGTGAAGATACAAGGCCTAATGCCCAGCTAGAAGCCGCTAAGCAACATCACAGTGAACTGTGCAAACAACTCCAAGGTGCAGAGATTACTATTCACCCAATCCTCCTGGGTGTAGGTGGGACTATCTACACTGCACATACACTTGAGCAATTCAGGAAACTAGGAATGGACTCACAGAGATCTGAGACTTTGGCAAGGAAACTCCATGCCCATTCTATCCAATATGCGCACAAGCTTACCTCTACTAGGCGTGCCATTGAAAACAAGCAAGCCCATCACAACACTGGTACCTTGGTTCCGCGCGCTGCCAGAAACCCACCTGATCCACACTAAATTCCTTTAAAAACTTTGGTAAGGGAGACTCACGGCTCTTTGGAGCCAATGTGTCGCCCTTTCCTTAACTGATGTAGGGAGAGTTTTCTCTGCCTACGTAGATTTTTCTTTTTTTTCTTTTTTTTTTCTGTTGCTACCATGATGGAGAGGGCTGAAATTCCTGCTTATTGGAAAGTGGCTAAGATAACTCGCCTTTACAAGAAGGGCTCTGTGCTGGACCCAGGGAATCATCGCATGCTCGCAGTAAGTGGCACCCTGTACAGGCTGTATGCTAACGTTCTTAGGGAGGTGGTCACTGGGTGGTGTAAGGAAAAAAACAAGATTCCAGACACTCAATTTGGTTTCTACCCTGGCCGTAACACTTTGCAGCCCATATTCATTTTGCGGCACTTGCAGCATGCTGCTCAGGTCAAGCGCCCAAATGCATCCCCAAGGCTGCATGCAGGATTTATTGATTCAAGCAGGCTTACGATACAATTCCTAGGGAAGCTCTTTGGACTCACCTGCAGCGCATTCGTATGCCTACGTGCCTGTTGGCTATCATTAAAAGCATGTATGCTAATGATGAGTATATCTTGGTGGATGGCTGCAAGCAAGCACGTGTGCGCCCCCATTATGGAGTTAAGCAAGGCTGCCCACTTTCCCCCTTGTTATTTTCCTTGTACATCAATGAGGTGGACTGCTTGGCAGAAAATGTGTAAGGGGCTATTACAGGCACTAGGGACGTTCGAGTCACCCACATGCTGTATGCAGACGATTTGTGCCTCACTAGTAACCTTCCTGATCAGCTCCAACTGATGTTAAATAGGCTACATACGTATGCTCAGCGGAAAGGATTCGATCCTTTGGTTGGTGATAATTGCTGCCAAGTCTGAGATTGTGCACTTTAATTCAGGGGCAAAAATGTGCCAGTTTTCCCGTTAGGTCAAGCTCGTTTGGCGTGTGCAGATTCTTTTAGCATGCTGTTCAAATTAACACAAACTGCAAGCTACTGATGAGTATATGTGTGCCCCTTTCCTAGCTGGTTGTAGACGGATTAGGCGATTCGCATCTGAGCACCGCCTGACAGACAGGCCGCATATCATGCTCTGGCTGACTAAAGCATATGCTCTCCCTGCTAGCATGTATGCATGCCAGATTTGGGGCACTAGATTTATGAAAGAAGGAGCTGAAATGGACTGTTCTTTGCAAACTGTGCACCTGTGCTTACTGAAGCGTATCCTTGGGGTAAAGCGCACCACTCCTAATTGGTCTGTACTGCGTGAGCGTGGGCATGAACCTCTACAGTTTTATTGGTTTCGCGCAGCAGTTAGGTTTTACAATACTTTATTAGGTATTACAATACTTTATTATTATTGTTAGGTTTTACAATACTTTAGACCTTTTGAATCACAAAGCCCCCACCCTAGTGCTCCACCTCCCCTTATCCTCCCAGAAATTTACAAATCATACATGGCCTGCATTTATAACACACAAGGTAAATGTGTTGGGATGATAACCCCTAGCCGATTTCAAATCCTTTACAAGGCTTTCTATAGGACCAAGCTTGCGGGCTTGCACGAAGCCATAACACCTGCTCCCATTAGCTTTGCATCTGAGCTGCAAGGGCTCCTTGCTCGCAAGACTTTGCTAGAAAACAAGTACACCAGCAAAAAGATTAAAGACTCCTTTTCTCGGGCCCTGCCAACCCACATCCATACTGCCCTCCAGCGTTGGGCCCTGGTAACTCAAGACAAAATGGCCTCCCCGCTGGACCACAACCCACAATACCAACATTTCTGGAGCGATGACCCCCGAGACACTCTTTTTGGTGCCCATCATAACTCCCTCTCATCCAGATATTCTGGTTTTTCTGTCTGCCATCCCATTTACGCCGAGGATGCCATGACTCAGGCCTTGCGTCATGCTATCTACTCAGCCATTCTCAACACAGAGGCCACTGCTACTTTCATGTTCCTCCCTGTCTGGGGAATACAAATGATAACTAACCCCTACTCCAAACTCATTTCTGCATTCCCCCACCTCTGCTATGAACTTGGTACCATCCCGCGCACCAACCTTACTTACGAGGCTCCCCAATCATGCCCCAACCAAGAAATACCTCTTCCTCAGCACACCTGGGACATACAAATTATTGCGGTTTGGAACACTGCTGCAAGGGTCCATCTAAACAACCATAACTCAGCTTGGCTACGGAGCCTGGCTAGTGATATAGATAAATATACAAAAGCCAATTGGAAACTGCTCAGTGTCAGCAGCCATGCCATCCTCAATTCCATGCACGCTGTCATGCCTGGATTCGAGAATTGTAAGCGCCTCCCTTCTGACAAACAGCAAGTTTCCAGAATTTCAAACAGCCCGCTCATAAACAATTATGAGGTAGTCTCTGTGCCTAGCCAATCCAATCCTACCCTTGCTCTCAAAGTCCCAGACTGGAGGACATGGGCGGACACTGATGGCAGCTGTCATACCAGAAATGGCAAACAAGAAATTGGAGCAGGTGTTTACTGCCCTCTCACAAACAATATAAAATTTGTTGAGCCCAACGGTGCTGGAATTACTAACACCATCTGCCGAGCTGAACTGGCAGCAATTGCTGCTGCCATCACACACTCTTACACACACATTGCTTCAGACAGTCTCACCTCTCTTCATCAAATACGTAAGCAAGTTATTTATCCTGAGAAACACAAACAACACATTCAAGGGGATGTCCTAAAAACCATATCTACCCTCATTAGCAACTCACAAACCAATATTTGTGTATACAAAGTAAAATCTCATGCTGGTATTGCCGGTAATGAATGTGCAGATGCTATAGCAAATTATCAGGCTAAACAAGCCAATAATAGCATGGCTGATACTGGGATCCCCAGCGCAGGTCCCGGCGGGAACCCGTTTTCTCATTTATTCTGGTTAGCCAAGGAGGAAAAAAGAGAACATGCTGAGGGCACATCCACAGACCCCCCACCTACTCCCAAGCTCACCTACCTCCCCAATCTTCAAAATGCTCTCAAGTCTCACATGCACACAAAACACAGACTTGGATATGCTAACTCCAACACAGGTTACAAGGGTTACAAGGGAAAAAAGGCCTCAGTCAAGACGTTTGACTGCTAGCCTGTTCATAAATACACATGAGATCATGAAGAAAAAAAGGAAGTTTGTTGTTATCCTGGTTTAGAAAAGTATTGATATCCTGGGAATTCACATGGTGAATGGTGCCTAGACAGGACATCCTGTGGGAGATGTGGAGGTGTAGGAAAGAGAAGTTGTGCTCGAAAAGTGAGGCATACTTTTGACGGAGAGAGCAGACCTGGGGATTGGAGCATCTGAACAACACATGTTTTTCATCTTGTATGTCATCAGAATCACAGATATCACAGACCGGAGAAGTACTATTGGACCAAGTAGCCCGTTCAACTCGGAGAGCGTGTACCCGCAGCCTGAATCTGGCAGTGTTGCGAATGACATGATGGGGAAGATCCAAGTACATGTATTTAGGCATTGTATAAGGTGGGTGAATGGCATGTGCATTTCTGACAGGGAGAGCGCACCATTGATGGTAAGTCAGCCGCTTACTGTTGCTTACTCTTGGATCAGGGGCTGTGAATTGGTTCCAATAGCCCAGGTGTCTAGATCTCAGGTCCACCACAAATTGACTGAGGTTCACAGGGTCACAAGCCATAATTTGACGTTTCATCAGATCCGAGTGAGCCAAACCATCCAGCGCAGATAAGAGGTGGGACGTCCAACAAGAATCAGTCATGGAGCTAAGGCTGCTGTCAGCATGGAGAACCTTTTTGAGGAGGAGACTGTTGCACTTAGTAAGCGAGTTGTAGAAGCGCATAGTGGCACGGAACCAATTGAACTGAAAAGGTTCAATGCCACATTCTCGTAAAATGCTCCAAGATGGTGTTGTGGATTTCACTCCAAGAAGATTTCGCAAAACGTTCAGGATCCACTTCTGCAACAGGTTGTCCACTTCTGCGCCCTGCCGTAAGTAAGGAGTGGCCCAAATCTGGCTAGCATACATTCCTGCTGGGATAGCATACGTTTTCAAGAGCCAAATGAGCGCATGCAGCCGATTTGTAAGGTTGTGGTCGTGAGCAAAGGTTTTGACACGATAAGTCCCCGCCATGCATGGTTTCAGAGCAGCCTCAGCAGCAGTGGAAAGGTTGAGACGTTTGTCACAGACCATACCCAGATATTTAAAAGAATCAGTGTAGGGCAGGTTTTCACCATCATACAACAGTTGAGGAAGAGTGTCAGCTCTGGAATTGAAGCAGACGACCTCAGACTTTTTTGTGTTGACCGTCAGGCATTTTCTGGTTGCATAACCCTGCAACTTGTTTAACATGGCTTGCATGTGGGTGTGGTTGTTTGCAGTTAAAGCGAGGTCATCTGCATAAAGCATGTGAGAAACATGAAAATTTGGTAAGCCTGTCACCGCTCCTGTTTCCCCATTTGTGATGCAGCCAATGTCATTAACATAGATTGAGAATAGGAGTGGTGACAGTGGGCACCCTTGTTTAACTCCATGCGTTGGCTGGACACTTGCCCGTTTATCTCCGTCAATAAGGATGTATTTGTCATCTCGGTAGAGGTCTTTAATGATGGAGATAAGCTGGCTGGGCATCTGGCATTTGTGTAAGTGTTCCCACAATCTGTCTCTGGGTATTGAGTCATATGCCTGTTTGAAATCAATAAAGGTGGCATATAAACGTGGGGAGCCTTGAGGTTGAAGTACCTGAGCTGCATGCTTCAGGTGCCTCAAAATAAAAAGTGGCTGTAAGGTGTTGCGGCCTGGGAAAAAGCCAAATTGACTGTCAGGAATAATGTTGTATTTTTCACACCAGTCTTGAACCATGGAGCGGAGGACATTTGTGTACAGGCGGTATAGTGTGTTACTGACTGCAAGCATCCGGTAGTTTGAAGGATGTGTCACAGCGCCCTTTTTGAATATTGGAGCAAGTTTGGCAGCTTTCCATGATGAGGGGATGCGAGCAGTTTTGAGCATAAGCGTGAAGAGTTGTGAAATGTATGGAGCCAGCACATTGTGATGTTCAAGACCTCTGCCATGGCGTCTGGGGACAAGTTTGCACGCATGTTTTATGAAAGAAGGTAGGACTGTGTCAAAGCCAGGTGAAGAGGAACTGCTCATGTTGGAAATGTGCTTAGAGACAAGGGAGGTCAGCTCAGCTTCCCCAGGCAGGTTGAAAGGGTGCGGGCCTGTGCCCCCGAATGCTTCATCACGCAAGCCATGAGTGTCATTGTTGGAAACAGAAGGATGGTAGAATAAGTTGTTGATATGATCCTGCCAGGCCTGCTCAGAAATAGGAGTGGTATGGGAGCTCACAGGCTTCTTCAGAAGTTTGTGTACAGCCGGATCTTTCAACACAGGTTACTACTCTTACTATCAGAGCCTATTACCTCACGTTGACAAGAATATTAGCAATGCCTTCAGGAACATGTCTGGAATATCCTTTCCTGTGAAGCGCGCCATCCTTCAATACCGCACAGGCACTCTCTATAATCAGAAACACGCGGTACTTTTCAAAAGGTCCACTGACCCTTCATGCCCCCTCCCAGGCTGTCACCAATTAGACAGTGCACTCCACATGCTCTCTGGCTGCCAAAATCATATCATCTCCTGCATGAAAACTGAACGCCACAATATTGCAGGAAGGATGATAACCAAAGCTCTTAGCAAAAGCCCTTGGGGGGCAGGCTTGGTTAACACGGACATAGGAAAAGATGATAGGTTGGCGCAGCACAACCTCCAAATTCCTGCACATGCATCCAATAGAATTATCCCCCCTTACCTCTTTCCACGTAATTTTCCCAAGAGATATAGACTCAAATCTAGCCGTCCAGATGCTATACTGATTACTCCTTACCAAGCCAAACCCACTTCTTCTTCTCCTTCTTCCTCCTGTTCACACTATGCGTTACGCAGCAGACACCCAACACAGAGGATCAATGGCTCTAACCGCGTGCGACAACCCCACAAATTAAATGTCAACCAGCGCCATGTACACTTAATTGAAATCAAGTACTGTGAAGATACAAGGCCTGGACAACAGTTGGAGGCGGCACAGCGGCAGCACGCAGACCTCTGCAGACTTATTTCTGCTAAAGCTGTTACCCTGCACACCATCCTTCTGGGTGTTGGTGGGACCTGCTATAGGGAGCATACCCTGAACCAGTTGAAACAACTAGGACTTGACCAACAACGTGCCTTGAAACTTGCTCGCAGCCTGCATGCCCATTCTGTTAAATATGCTCATAAACTGGTTACCACTAGGCGTGCAATTGAGAACAAAAGCAATTCTCACAGCCAGGTTCTGGAGCCAAGTGCTTCCAGTAACCCTCCTGACCCCCATTAACCCTTTTTGTTTTAAAACTTTGTGGTGGAGGGGACTCACGGCTCTCTGGAGCCAATGTGTCTCCTTTTCCTTAATTGATGTAGGGAGAGTTTCTCTGCCTACGTAGTTTTTCTTTTTCTTTTCTTTATTGCGCAGCAACAGCACTACACTCAGTAAGGTACTGCAAGCAGATGTTGAAATGAGCAGTGTTTCCTGTAAATGCTGGACCTCACAATCTTTGGCTGCATGCACAGGCTTGGACAGGTGCAACGTGTTTACTCATTGTGTTTGGTCAGGGCAGCCTATAGTCATGAGGGAGTTTGTTGTTGATCTGAGAAAAAGGCTGCGAGGTGTGTGGAATGCTGATGCCTTGGCAGAACATGGTGAACACACGAACAAATTAGCCAAGTATCATCACTGGATGGCACTTCCTTTGAGACCCTTGTCTGTTCATGGCGCGCCCTTTTCAGTCCCCAGGATTTGCATTTATTTTTCCTATTTGCATCTTGATTTGGGCAAGCGCGCGCTGAGAAACATATCACGTCTTCGCTTACATGCTTACACTCTGAGACATCACCTTGGCAGGAGCACACATCTGCTTGTGATAGGTGTGGCCAAGGAGGACTCCAAGATGAAGGGCATGCCGTGTTCCTTTGTTCTTGCGCTTCTGTGTGTTCTCTTCAAAGAACTTATGCACATTTATTTTCTGACTTCCCCTCTTCTCATTAGATTTTTCTGGACAATTCAGGCACTTTCTACTATTCTCAAGCTAGCTCTGAGGATGTTTTTTCATTTCTTGCAAAAGCAAACTACTAGTCATTAGTAATGAGACATCGTTTTATTTCCGATCTCATGGATATTGTTTTTTGCAGTTGGAACAGTTGAGCAGGCCGAGCAGCCAAACTACCTGGCTGAAGGTCAAACCCCATTGTAACTTGTAACTTCGGTCATTGCTCCTGTTGCTCTGATGCG
Organism: Dunaliella primolecta; assembly: GCA_914767535.2. Classification (NCBI taxonomy): domain Eukaryota; kingdom Viridiplantae; phylum Chlorophyta; class Chlorophyceae; order Chlamydomonadales; family Dunaliellaceae; genus Dunaliella; species Dunaliella primolecta. The sequence goes on along the minus strand of OU611759.1, from coordinate 4,155,568 downwards.
GGAAAAATGTCGAAGTTTTGTTCAACAAAGCCCATACTAACAGAAAAAGACGATACAAATAAAATAAAAGTGGGCACAGATAAAGATAAGTGTCGATCTCAGGGAGTAGCTAAAAATACCAATGCTGCTATATGTACACAGGCAACAAATTTTGAGCAACAAATGTCTCTCTACAAACAATAAGAGTAATTCTTCCATGTCCTGTCAAGGAGACGAAAAGAAGCAATTGAACACAAAAGCTTGTGGCAGGTGAAGGTCTTACAACCGCACATCCTCTTTGTGACACTGCTTAAGCAACGTAGGGAAACTCAGGGAAAACGAATTGATACAAAAAACACTCCCAAGCAGAGCTCACTGAGGCCAAAAACAGGCCCAAACAAACAAATTATCTGATGAATCAAGACACGAACCCTTCGCCATCTCGAACCCTGTGAGTGCCCTGAACAGCCTCCTCCCAGCCCCCTGAACAACCTCTTTAAATCTCGCATCATCTCTGCCTCGCCGTGTCTCTCTTTCTCTCTCTCATACTCGCGCACGCTAGTCCAAAACAAGCATTTGCAGGAACACCAAACAAAAGAGTTGAGTTTTGGAGGATGCGCATGAATGCCGAAAGCATAGCGCATGCCATCATGAACACACTTCAGAGCTTCTTCAGCTCCTTGCCCTTGCTGTCGGTGGCTGCCTCTCCATCACCGCCGGTTGCCAGAAGGCTGGCCCCCAAGATTATAGCGCCACCCGCCCACGTGAGCCCCCCTGCCTCATCTCCCAGCACCAACCACGCTCCAATTGCGCTCCACAATGGAGTTAATGAGTAGATGACCTGTAGGAAGGAAGGAAGAAAGAAAGACTATGCTTTCCAAGTCTGGCCGCGTGCGTTAAGGAAAGGTCACCTGTCCTGAAAGGCAGGGCCCCACCTGACAGACCAAGAGTAGATGACCTGGACATGTAGATATCCATGAGTTGTATATGAGCCATAATCATTTCTCCTCACACATCTTGAGCTTGAGCATGACATGGGTGGGGTAGAGTGTTAATGGGTGGATGGGCGGAGTAGGGAGTTTGGGCATGACTTGTTGGTAGGAGCAGAGCAGATCACCTGGACAAACAGGCACCCATGCACGTGCACTTGGCAAGCAATCGGCTGTGTAGATGGAAGGTTTTTTGTTCCTGCAACCCGACCTGGACGCGCAGGCACACATATACCCTTAAGCGCACTTTTAAGTCTTGTGACTAGTCTACAACCCCAGTGGGGCACACCACTCTCATCTCACGCTTGCTTTGCATCGGGAGCCTCTTGGAAATCATGTCCCATATCAGCGCTCTACGAGTTCAGAGCTTGACCAGCTTGAACATACTAGTTTGCTGAAGCGCAACAGCCCTCGTGGCCTTTGCCAGCGTCGACCCCATGCAGGCTACATGCTCACTCCCTGCGTGCCTTGCCAAGCTGCAATCAACCCCAAGCAGGCTCCACATGCTTTCTCTCCAACATGTCCAAGCGAGACAACTGCATGGAGCTGTAGAGAACGGCACAGGTCTTGAGACACTACAGCAATAGAAGCATTCTTAGTGAGCGCCTGCAGGTGGAGTGCATCACACACATTTCTGGAAAGCACTCAGAGCTGGATTGCTTTGACAGAAAGAATAGCTTGCTTGCTGTCAGTCTCTGATACAGAGCGTCTGCTTGCAAGTGGCAAGCCTCCCCTTGTTGTTTCCATCAACCAGTGGTATGCTCTTTCCTTCAATCAATGTTGGGAGAAACTGCAAGTAGTTGCAAACGTCACTGCCTCTCTTCCTTTCTCTTCCTTCTTCCATTGTGCCTCACATGTGCCAGCAGTCAAACCACCTGAGCAGTCAAACCACCTGGCTGAAGGCCCAAACCCCCATGTAACCTTTACCTCATCGCGTCTCACATGCGCCAGCTTTTGCTTCAGCTGAGCTGCCCTTGTAGGCAGGTACAGCTTTGTAACCCTTTCCTTTCCTTTCCTCACCTGCGCCATCGTTGCTGGCACCCTTGCTTGCCCCGAGGTTTGCAAGAACGCAGCCAGCGCGCCAGGGCCAAGGGCTGCAAGTACGCACACGTACAGGAGAAACACACGGTGTGAGGCTTGAAGGAACGCAGCCAGCGCCCCAGGGTTCAGTGTTGCAAGCGCGCACACACAGGAGGAAGACACCGAGTTTAAACCAGGAGTTGCACCTTCCTTTCCTCTTCTTTCCATTCCAATTCAAGACAGGAGCAGCAAGCGGTATCTAAACATGAGCAAGGTTCAGGACTGGGACGCAAGCAATGTCATTGGAATAGAAATGCGGCGTATGAACACAGAGGCTGCTACCAATGCGGGCCAGATGGCCCCCCTGTGTTTGCAGATCACAGGCCTTGTTGCAGTTGCCCACGGCCCAAAGGCACGGCTCATTTCGCACCCTTGTTCTTAAATACACAGATGAAGCGCTTCAGAGCCCACTCTGTTGACATCAGCATTGCGACCTCCTTCTTAAAACAAGAAGCGTCTTTGGAGTGTTCCAGTGCCTGCTATGCTGACACCAGCATTGCAGCCTCATCCTTAAATAGATGAAGTGTCTTCTTTCTTTGAAGTTTCTTCAGAGTGCCCTTTGCCTCAGCATGAGCACATCACTGCATGCAAGTGGTCCACGCCTTCCCGCTCCATGTTGCTCCTTGCATGCTTCCCGCTCCTCCTTCCAACCTTCCTTCCTTCCTGCTATGTCTGATGCACACAACACCCTGGCAACTCCTTTATTGAAGTTTCCAGCATGAGGGGCATCAGGGCATCCAGCATGAGGGCAGAGCGCCCAGCATGAGGGGCACCAGGGCATCCAGCGTGAGAGGCAGAGCATCCAGCTTGAGGGCAGAGCGCCCAGCATCAGGGCATCCAGCATGAGTGGAGCACCTCTCCTTTCCTTTCCTTGTCTTGGGAATGGCACAAGCAAGACTGCAGGCCAGCCTCACAAACGGGAGTGCTCACTTGGACAGATTCGCCCATGCCTGCCCACAACATGGACACCCATGATCATCACCCACCCAAGAGTAAAGGACCCTACAACAGCATGATATTCCCAACAAAGCACATGACCACCGCGCACCCTCGAGAGCGAGGAGCCTTGTGAGCTTTTGTGAGAGCACCATCTCAGAGCTAGGCAACCAATATACAAGTGCCACTTCACAGGGGACAGGGGACACCAGGGGAGGGACACCAGTGACACCAGGTCAGCCTCACCTGAGCATGTAATCACCACCCACTCAAAGGGTGTCTGGCGCCACAGCGCATCAGCCCAGTCCGCCGCGAAGCTGCTCTCTGCAGCACCACCACATTGCATGCACAGAGAAACCAGGAGTGTGAGGAGTGAGTCTGCTGCACAGCTGCGTCCTGCGGCAGCACCGCAATGCATGCACAGAGGAGCCAGGGGTGTGAGGTGCTGGTTGTGGCTGGTTACATGCAGTGTGACTTCATGCAGCATCTCTCCTTTCATGCACAACCGTGATAATGGACCCTGTGGCTGGCCACTTGCAGTGTGACTTCTTGCAGCAGCTCTCCTTCCAAGCACAACCATGATTATGGACCCTGTGGCTGGCCACTTGCAGTGTGACTTCATGCAGCGTCTCTCCTTTCATGCACAACCATGATAATGGACCCCAGGGCCAGTCCATCACAAATTAAACCAATACAAAAAAAAATACGAGCTCATCACGAAATGAGCCCCGGGTGCCTAGGCTTCCACCCAGGTGGCAAAAGACACTTGAGCCCACAGAATGTATTGCTCTGCAGGCATCTTCAAATGCAGAGCTGATTCGTTTCAAGGTGGAGGCAGAAAAATTGAGGCTGCTACGTCTCAGGAGGGGGCAGAGCAACAGAGGAAAAGCAGCGCGTTGTGCATGCATTTGGAAGCCCCCCAAAGCCCCAAAAGCAACGCGTTGTGCATGCATTTGGAAGCCCCAAATGCTGTAGGAAGTTGGCAGCGACATTTGGATGCATTCGCAAGCCCCAAATGCTGAAAATTTTGGCTGCAGCATCTGGATGCATTCAGAAGACACTGAGAGGCAACTTCAATGTACCTTAAACCTGTTTACAAATTACTTTGCAACAAGAGTACACTTTTTCACACAATTGCTTTGCAAGCGCCTGCAGTACCTGTGCTGCTGATAATCTACATGCAGGAGGCTTGCAAGCCGTGCTCATGCGCTCTTCCTGCTCGCGCTTTCACTCTCTTCTTGCCTGTTTGTTTCCTTAAACGGACCTGATTCAAGCACATGCGCTAACTGTTTTTCTGCACTCTAACACACGCAGGCTCCCAGTGTCACACACACAGGCCTCCTGGCTCACATGAGCAGGCTTCCTGACCCATTTAATGTAATGGCAGCCAGCCAAGCCATGTTAATGTGTGTGCACATGTGCAAGTGCATGCGTGCGTGCGTTTGTGCCAAGCCACGAACAGCACGTGTGTGTGTGTGTGTGTGTGTGTGTGTGTGTGTGCGCGCGCGCGCGTGTGTGTGCGTGTGTGTGTGTGTGCGTGTTTGTACAAGTGCTTCTAACCCACCCTGCGTTGTGGCAGCCAGCCAAGCCATGGACAGCACACCCAGGGTTACTTTCTTGGAGGTGGCGAGCTGGACTGAGCTGTGCTGAGGGGCGTACAAGCTGAGCCTCATGGTGGCGAGGGAGAAGAACAGGCAGGCACCAATGAAAAGCAAATCCCCCAGGTTGCCTCCCAAGGATTCGCCTGCACAGGCACAACAGCGTAGGCAAACCCACAACACGAGCGCTGTTTAAAGGCCAGAAAAATGCATGCGTGCGTGTGTATGTGTGTGTGCGTGCGCGCTCATGTGTGTGTATGTGTGTACATGTGTATGTGTGTGATGTGGCATATGCAGCCAGGCAGGTAAGGACTTCCCACAGGTAGAGTGGAGCCTGTGATGTGTCTCCTCGCTTAGGCTTGCGGTGCCAATAGAGGGGTATAATTCGCCAAGGGAGAGCGTACCCAGGAACACCTGAGCAAGCTCTTACTTGTCCTCACCACGAGTGCCATGTGCCTAAGATCACTTGCAATCAGGGTAGAGCAGGGCCTGCGATGTGTCTTCTCGCTGAGGCTTGCGGTGCCAAAAGAGGGGTATAATTTGCCAAGGGAGAGCGTACCCAGGAACACCTGAGCAAGCTCTTACTTGTCCTCACCACGAGTGCCATGTGCCTCACATCACTTGCAATTAGGTACACCCTGCTCTACTGCTTGATCCCATCGTGATCCTTCGGAAGCCGATAGTCAGTCCCCCTGATACTACCTTACTGGTCGCCAAGAAGTTCGGCTCATGAGGGCATGAAAGGAATGGAAAGGGGAACATGGCTGCACCTGCTCACCATGAGGGCATTAAAGTGTTCTCACCTTAATAGGACAGGGGAGACAAGATGCCTGTTTTGTTTCTTAATGAATTGCAAGCTCACATCTTGTCAGCGCCCGTCTCCTTGTCTCAAAGGAGGCCCTAGGCTAGCAGTGACTGGGGGCCTTTTGTAACTCTTGTAACCTGTAGCCTGTTTCCATGTCTTTCTAAGGCGCTCTAGCTCCCACACAGTCCTCAAACTGTCCATCCCATTGCATCAGGCGCGACTGCCATCCGCGCCTGGCATCATATGCCACAAAATCTCACTAAGCTACACCATTCTCCATTTCCCACTTTTCGCTGACCAATACTGAACATGCAAAACCACAATCTGCCTTTCACCAGGAACCCCTCCTATAACTCCAGGTGTACATGGGCTGCGCTGCACAGAAGGGCCTGCAGCCCAAGCACTTGCTTGCTCATCACACATGCACCACCAAGGGAGAAGCTTGAGGCGGCAGCCGCAGTTCTTCATTGTTCTACACCCAGGCTTACTAGGCAAGTGCTGCTTGTCAAGCCAAATACTTGCTTGTGCATCATTCATGCACATAGGGAGAAGCTTGAAATGGTGACAGTGGGCGCCACAACCACACACCTAGAGAAATGGCAGCCTAGAGAATAAGGAGCCGTGGGCGTGATTATGCTCGCACCTAGAGAGGAGCTTGAAATGGCGGCTGTGGGCGTTACCACTTACCCAAGAAAGTGGCAGCCTTAAGAAGTAGCAACCATGGGCGTGATCATGCACGCACCTAAAGAGAAGCTTGAAATGGCGGCTGTGGGTGTTACCACTCACCCAAGAAAATGGCAGCCTTGAGAAGCAGCAACCGTGGGCGTGATCATGCACGCACCTAGGGAAGAGCTTGAAATGGCGGCCGTGGGCGTGTCATCCAGGCTGATCAGACAGGTGCCTGAGAGCGCTATCAAGGCCGCAGCAATGGTGCGCTTGGGGACGGGGATGCCCGCCAGCGCAGCCATCATCGGTGTGCCCACGGCAGTGAGTTGGATAAGGAACCCTGGACAGCAACAAAAAGGAGAAGCAGTGCTAACCACGATGGGGAACCTTGAGCAGCTCAACAAAAGAGATATGTGGCCATCATCGGTGTGCCCACAGCAGTGAGTTGGATAAGGAACCCTGGACAGCAACAAAAAGGAGAAGCAGTGCTGACCACGATGGGGAACCTTGAGCAGCCAAACAAAAGAGATATGTGGCCATCATCAGTGTGCCCACGGCAGTGAGTTGGATAAGGAACCCTGGACAACAACAAAAAGGAGAAGCAGTGCTGACCACGATGGGGAACCTTGAGCAGCTCAACAAAAGAGATATGTGGCCATCATCGGTGTGCCCACGGCAGTGAGTTGGATAAGGAACCCTGGACAACAACAAAAAGGAGAAGCAGTGCTGACCACGATGGGGAACCTTGAGCAGCCAAACAAAAGAGATATGTGGCCATCATCGGTGTGCCCACGGCAGTGAGTTGGATAAGGAACCCTGGACAGCAACAAAAAGGAGAAGCAGTGCTGACCACGATGGGGAACCTTGAGCAGCTAAACAAAAGAGATATGTGGCCATCATTGGTGTGCCCACAGCAGTGGGTTGGATGAGAAACCCTGAACAGTCACGAACAACGAAAAGCAACGCTGATCACGATGGGGAGCCCTGAGCGTCCAAGTTAAAGGATGCTCTGGTTTTTCATCATTGGTGGACTAGCAATGGTGATTTGGATGGGGAACCCTGAACAACCACAATAGCATTGTGGATGATCAAATGAGCAAAGCACAAGCGTCTGTGCTGATGCAATGTGAGCGCTCAGGAGGGGGGATGCGTCAACAACTTCAACTTTGTGGCAAACGTAGGCTGCTTATGGGGTTGTCCCAGGGTGCATACCCTCTCGCATGCGCAATTGCAAGGGCATGCACGAAACACACACATGCACACACACCACAGAGTTAAAATAATTACCTATCTTTGAGCGGCATCCAATGTTTAGACATGCGCTAAAACTTGCAAGCAGATGCTCTAAATATATCAAGCTACTTGTCCCTCAAAAGCAGTGAGGTGCAGGAGGATGCGTGCATAAAAGCGTGCGCGTATGAGGGTGAACGTGAATTGCACTGTGCTTTACTGTTTCTTAAGTCTCAGAAGGTGTGCTCTGAAGTTGTGCTCCAAAGGTGAATCACATACGCTCCAAAGATGTGCTCCAAAACCTCAACAAGCCTAGGTAAGGCAATACCTCAGCTACATCATGAGCAAGACTGTTTGCGCACAAGTGTAACCAGCAGCGAATGCCAGCGTAATTGCATCCCGTCCTGGATTGCCAATGCTTGGCCCTTGGAATTGCCTGCTCAGTAGGCTAGCACTCAGCCGTTTTGACCGCAAGGCCTTCTGCCTTTGAAACCTTGAACTTGCCTGCTCTCGTGGGAGAGGTGAACTCCAGGCCTGTTACTGCCAGTGCTGTGCCCAGGAAGTTCCAGAGTCCCAGCTCAATACCTGAAAGGACGCACAAGTGTGCTCATGTGTGTGTGCTCATGTGTGTGTGCTCGTGTGTGTGTGTGTGTGTGTGTGTGTGTGTGTGTGCTCGTGTGTGTGTGTGTGTGTGTGTGTGTGTGTGTGTGTGTGTGTGTGTGTGCACGCTCACAGCTGAAGAAGAGACTTGTTCAACACCTCTCCTTATTCATGGCCTTACTGCTGATGGCGTGAGTACACAACCATGTGCAAAACAAAGTTATGCACAAATGCACATCAGTGAACATTCGCAGCCATGCACACAGATTACACGCGTATGCGTGAACAGTGCCACAGATGCATGTGCCCCTGTTTCCAACAGCTTGTACAGCCTTGACACACACCAGCTGGAATGACGCCTGGAATGGTTCGGGCCAGGAAAGGGACAGAGCTGTTGTTTTCGTGTTGAGTGCTGCCTGGATGCTCTCGTCCGCTGGTCTGTGCTTGCTCAGTCCTCATATGCTGCTCGTGAGGCTCCCTGACCAACATGGCATCAGAGTTGCTGCTGCTCCTGCTCCCGCTGCTCATGCTGTCTGAGTGATGATGGGGTATGTGGTCCTCAGTCTGTACACTTCCTCCCTGTTCCCCAATTGGTCTACTGTTTACATAAGTGATGCCAAGCATGACGACGGCAGACATAACCGTGCGCAGCGCAGTGAGCATGGGCGCGGGCATGGCGTGCTCATTGTGCAAAAGCCAAGATACTGAGGGACCACTGCGCAGCATGAGTGGCATTGGGTGGAAGGTTCACTGTGAGACAGGCAAGTGAATTGTTCCGGGGCAAGGATGTGCCCCGAGAGGGCTGAGGGCAGCCCATGGTCAGGGCAGCCCATGCTCAGGGTCAGGGCAGCCCATGCTCAAGACCACAGCAAAAACGGGGGGGCTTGTAGAAAAGAAAGCAAACAGGGTGCATTTTGGGGACTTACTACGTGCCCCAAAGAAGCGAGACGCCCACTAGGGAGAGATAGCTGCCTTGCAGGCTGGGTTGCTTGGAATCCTCAGGGGCATTGGGATTGGGGCCTGGCTGGCTTGCAAACGAGATGCTGGTGGGTTCAGGCTGCTGGGTGGGCTGATTGGTGATCCGTGGGGGTGTTTCCAAGCTGGCTTGGGGCTGAACTGCCAGGCCTCTGCTGCGAAGTCTGCGAGGTCTGGTGGTGGAAAAACAACAGCAATGTGCTGCCCCAGTAGCATGCTTTTGCAGCAACATCTTGAGGTTGGGTGGGACGGTTCTTGCGTGTGTGGTAGTAGTAAAGGATAGGGTAATAGGAAAAAAGCCACGAACACTCTCACGCTCTCACTTGGGTTCAAATCGGAATGACAAACAAATATACGAATGGAATAAGGAACTTTGACTCATTCGAGCAGTGGATTCCCTCGGATCTTTGCAGAATTGATCGGATCGATGTCTCCTCTGAGATCTATGCAATTAAGTGATTATGTTAACCAATACTGTGGACAAAATTCAACGGAAGCCCTCCTGGACGATGTCTGCTGAGTGTCAGACGAGCTGGATGGGGTTCATAGAAGTATCCAACAGAACGGACGCAAGAAACAATCTTATCCCAATATCATTGTTATATTTATCAGGGTATTTACCTGCACTTTCATATCCTGGGCACAAGATTGGAAAGGAAAAATTATACAGGCACCCTTCAAGCATGGCTGTCTAAATTCTATTTGAAAGAAATGTAAATTAAAGTTGTTGAACAGTATTATCTACACAAGCCTGCTCTTGCTCCTCCTTTGATGAAAATCTCAATTCTTGTGCACCTGTGCACAATGAGCAGCTAAGAAATGCAGCGCACGCGGGCCTACAACGGTGTGTGGGCAAGGGCTTTCTACTTGTCCAGCTTCATGCCAAAAGTGCACGATTGTAGGGATGTGCAATGTGACAATCAGTCAACTTGCATGCTCCTCGCTCCTTTAAACACAGTCTGGTCTGAAGAGGAAAAGCAAGCGCTTCAAAAAGGGGTGCACAAGCACGGCTTGGGAGCCTGGGAGGTGATCAGGTAATGACACAAGAACCTGGATATTGCTTTTGAGTTCTCTTGCTGCAATGCGAGCATCAGCAGGCTGTTCATCTGTCACACCACCTCCCACGCCTGCGCACGTCATTCACAGGAAGGACCCAGAATTTGCCTGCTTAGAGTGAGTGCTGTGGGAAAATCAGGGTCTTTTGCATGAAGTGTTCGGGTCTAAATCCTCGCATGTCCTGTGCTGGACAAAGCCCTAGCAGCAGCATAGCATGCGCTGGGGTGGAGTGTTGCAAGCAGTGCAAGACAGAAGAACGGGATGGGCATAATGGATGGGTGTGGTTCCTGGTGTGAGCTTTTTCGACCAGCTGGGAAAGCACCTGTGTTCGGTGCTGCACTGACTGATGTATCTTACACCCGCCAGCGCTGAACCCTAGCAGCGGTCTACCAGATACATACGCGCATCGCCAGCACCATCTTTTCCTGCGCTACTCACATCATCCCGATGTGGAGACGATTTCACGATTCACAGCAAGCTGCCCTGTGATGTGTTCCTCGGCAAAGGCCGCCCCGTGACACTCAGTGCACCCTGCATTGCCAACACAAATCTGCAGGAAAAGAAGTGGTGTTCAACTAAAGGACAAGTTCAGGAAGTGAGTGGGGCTTGCATTTTTGGCACAGGGCTTGCATCATCCTCAGTAGGAGGCTTGCGTGTGTGAGAATGATGCACTGCGACGTATTCATTGCTATCACTGCTTGCTGTTCCTGTTGGTTTTGGGGCCTACCTCAGCTGCACGATGGACCTGTGTGTGTGTGTGTGTGTGTGTGTGTGTTGTGTGTGTGTGTGTGTGTGTGTGTGTGTGTGTGTGTGTGTGTGTGTGTGTGTGTGTGTGTGTGTGTGTGTGTGTGTGTGCGTGTGTGTGTGTGTGTGTGTATGTATGTGTTGCTGTGTGTGTGTGTGTCGCTGTGTGTGTGTGTGTGTCGCTGTGTGTGTGTGTGTGTGTGTGTGTGTGCGCGTGTGCGTGTGTGTCCGTGTGTGTGTGTGCGTGTGTGTGTGTGTGTGTGCGCGTGTGTGTGTGTGTCGGTATCGGGTTGTATATGTGTGTGTCATTAGAAGGAATGGAAAAAGATTTACAAGCCAGGGCCTGGAGCAGGCAATTACTTCCATCGCCGCTTAACATCCTCCTCACTGCTTTCTTTGGCTCCTTCAGCTTGATCAAATTCCGCCACTTATCGGAGGATCAGTCGAGGCAACTGAAGCCCAAAGCTAACGGGCCTTGGAGTCGCAAATACACCAGCTCTGGCAGCCAGCAATTCGAGAGGTGCGTTGCATTGCCTTTGTGTGTGTGTGTGTGTGTGTGTGTGTGTGTGTGTGTGTGTGTGTGTGTGTGTGTGTGTGCGTGTGTGCGCGCGCGCGTGCGTGCGTGGGTCTTTGGTGAGGCCCTTTCCTTAATGCTCGCGGCCATTCTGGCTGGTTTAGACTTCATTTTCTTTTCTAAGGTCACACACACGCAGCCCCTGCCGCCTCACCAGCCCTCTCCCCTTGGCCAAGCAGTCATGCGCTTTGACTGATGACTGCTTCCTCTGCATACCTGACACCTGTAGGTCACACACACGCAGCCCCTCCCGCCTCACCAGCCCTATCCCCACTCCCGAAAACGAGCACGTAGAGGCGCTTTTGGCTCTTGAGGTATGTAGATGGAGATGTAAATGTAAATGAGGTTCATGATGAGCTGCACCTGTCACCGATTGAATTTGTATGCATGGGTATATCATTGGGCACTTGCGCGTGCATGACACACACATACAGACACACACATTTATATGAACTTATGAACATTTTCGCAAACCCACCCGCACATATAATTTGTACATGTAAGAGGTCTGTAGATTGGTGTGGGGGGAATAGGATGCCTGGGAGTTGCAAGCCAGTTTGTGGGTGGGAAAGTGGATAGAAAGGAGGTGGTGGTGCTGGATAAACTAGAACTGACCTTTCAGTTTGCAGTGTCAGCTAGTTAGAAGTATTTGAGCAGGACCTTTGGCTGTGATGGTAGTAGTGACTAGAGTAATAACATGTGCAAGCAGGAGATCACCTGCTTTTGCTCAACCAGAATACTGCTGACTGTTCCGCAAGTGCCCTGCAGAAGGAACCTTCATACCCTTCTGGCGTTTTGTTGTTTTGAGCTGGTTGTGCGCGCCTTTTACTCAGGCCGGTTCATCCTATTCCTCCTAGCTCTTCTCAGCCCATATCTCCAGAGGTTAAACAGTGCATCACGCATTGCGAATCTGTGGAAAGACTTGTTTTGCACGTGTAGAACCGAGGCCGAAGTGGCAACGGGGAGGACACCCAGAGTGAAGGCGAGGGGGGGCAAGCATCCAAGCAGGCACGCAAGCGCCGCCGCTCATTAGAGAACCGCAACTTTGGTGCGTGCTTCAGGGCTTGGTACTGCGAGAGACAAACTTGACAGACGTATATCCTTGGCTTTGCTGCATCCTGAGTCATGCTTCTTCAGGAAAGTGTGTGCTCTATCACACGCCATTTTGGTGTTTGCACTCCTTCTGTGGAAAGTTGGGGCTCTTGTTCAAGGGTTGCAGGAGGTTCTCATTTGAATTAATATTTTGATTAAACATGGACCACTGGAGCTTTTGTTTGGGGGTTCGTCTAGCATTGTCAAGCGAGCCCTTGAACAAGAGCTTGGGACCCATGTGTAATCCACACATCAATCCAAAAAGATCCCAGGACCCTTCCCAGGGAGTAGTGTCTGCAAGTTTGGGCTGTCTCTTGTGACCTGGCGCTCTTCGTCCCGTTTTTGGTCAATGTGATGGAGAAGAAAGTGACGAAGGCCGTTAAGTACCCAAAAGGTTGGGATAATTCCAGAAAGTGCTTCATTGTGCTCGTGGTGTGATAGATATGGAACAAGGGTGGAAAATACAAAGGAGGAATGGGTAAGCCCTTGGCCCATGCATTCAATCTGCATGTCTCATCACTTCTGGTGCCCTAGAAGGCGAAAGGATGCTGTGACTGGGTGTGCGTTCCGTCAACTGCCTTGGACCGATGGCTTGTGCATGCATCAAAGCCTGGTGGTACAAAGCCTTGCTCTTCCACATTGCTTTTTCCACGTGCTTATGCGAGTGCCCAGGCATTTGTGACGCCAGGCGCTGCAAGGCAAGCATCACCTCACCTCCCTTGCTTTCCATGTTGGTTGCCTTGCCTTTGCATTTTGCTTTTACGACACTTACCTTGCCTGTCCATGTTTCTGTTTCCGCATGTCTGTGTGCGTGTCAGGCATCTACGACACCAGGCGCTACAAGGCAGATGGCACACAATGGGTGGAGGGCGACGGCATGCAGGGGACCTATACACATGAGGAGCTGGTAAGATGCTATTCAGCCTTTCTTGTTCGGCGGTGTTGTTGTGCGGTGGGGCGTATGCAGGAGAACTACACACGCAAGGAAGCGGTAAGGTGCAGCCCTTGTTGTTTCGTGGTATCGCTTTGCTGGGGCGTACAGGGAACCTACACGCAGAGCTGGTAAGAGAGTGCAGCTCTTGTCGTTGGGAGATGTTGCTTAGTGTTTGCGCTTGCAGTCCAGAAGGAGGGTTATCACAAGCATCAGAGGAGGCTCTTTTAGGACTCCATGTTTGATGAACCTGCAAGTCCACTTCTGGGGGAAAGAGGAAGGGCAATGATAGCTCTGTGTGATGAGTGGTAGGGTGATGAGAGAGCCAAGTAACACTGAAAAAAGAAGCGGAATGAGTGCCCTGTTGCAACCAGTATTGCTTCTGTCAAACAGAAATGAGCTCAGGAGTACCGTGCAGCCTGGTGATGTGGTTGCATGTGCAAGAGTGTGTGTGTGTGTGTGTGTGTGTGTGTGTGTGTGTGTGTGTGTGTGTGTGTGTGTGGGCTTCGCTAGCATGTCTGCACAATGAGCCTAGGAGAACCGTGCAGCCTTGTGATGTGGTTGCACAAGTGTGTTGGTAGTGCGGTTTGCGTGTCTGGACTCTGGTTACATGGGCTGGCAGCTTCAAAATTCTGAAGGATGATGTACATGTGCCAATCTTGTGGAGGCTTGCTTGAGCAGTCAGGACCAACGGTGTGTGCAGCACTCAGTCACATGTTTTGAACTATCTATGTACATACTCACTCAGAGGGGGTCAACTGGCCTATGTTGCAGGACATGCTCTTCCTCGTGTTCCTTTCTCACACCTATCATGCCAACCATGACTTTTTCATACGGAAATTACATTCACCAAAAAGAGGTTTCACGCCACAGCTAATCAGGCATGGGTCCCGGCATGGGTTCCAGGCATAACGGGCACCTCTCAAGCCTTTTAGTGCTACAGAAGGCCTAAGGAGCCAAGTTTGAGAGGTGCCCGTTATGGGACACCTATGCAGAGAGCATACACGAAAGAGGCAGTTTCAGGCCTCAAGTAACTCCCTCTCATATTTATTGGCAGGTTTGTGACACCCTCTGTTGCCTGTCGATTGGATGATGACCCTAGCATCACTCGTCTCTGACAAAACAATGTTGCCAAGGTTTCATATCTTTAGCACAGGAGGTGTACCGCTGTAATGGCGTGACAAGGATTTGAGGCAGGCGTTTAAGCAGTGCGCTGAGTTTTGAGTCGTGATGCTGTCTAGCACAGATGCAGCTGCATGCCCATTCTACCCTCCCTTTGCAGGTGTGTGCACATGCAAGCCTCACCATGCCCAACAAGGAAGGTCTGCACCAGTTCAAACATCATTTATCCCATTGCCTTTTCTTCTCTGAGCTAACCATACACATGCTTGGCAAGTTCACCAAGCTGTTGAGCGTACACAAGGCGCCTCGTTGCTGCATGCCGAAACAACATTCCCTTAGCAGGTGCGTTCACATTCACCAAGCTGTTGATTGCACACACTGCTTCACTGCTGCATGCTTGAATTACATTCCTTTTGCAGGTGCAGCGCGGGCGTGGGCGAGGGCGTGGGCGAGGTAAACGACGCGCCTCAGGGCGCGCGCGTAGCCGCTTTGACGACTATGATGATGAAGACAGCGAGGTGCGTGGGATCTGCTGGGTGGCCATGTTGACACTCACATGTGTTCAGCTGCTCAGACATGAATGATGATTGGTCAAAAGCGTGAGATGGGTCGCAGACAGGGAAATGCACGTGGCTTGTGGCTGTTTATTTCAAGCCCAGGAGTGACCTTCCTGTTTGCTGATGTTCATTGCTGCAAGTGTGCTAGCCTCCACAGTGCTGTGTGCACTGCTGATGGCTTGTGGCTGGTCATGTGAAGCACCTGTGAGAACTTGCTGTGCATATCATGCACCAGGTTGGTTGCACGCCATGGCAGCCCCGATCGCTGGGATCGATCAAAAGGATGGGATCAAAAGGATCAGAATGGATCACAAATCATTCAATTAAAAGGGTCAAAAAGGGTGGCCATTCCTGCTTTTGCAAATGGTTGAGCTGCACCTACAGCATCCCCAGGAGATGCGCATTGTCTGTGTGTGCTGTATGCTCTTCCACACAGTGCTTGCTGTACAAAAACAATAAAGGGGGAGAGACGGAGCATTTCTGTGTCCATTCCTCAGTGCTCTGGGCCCTTCTTGCGCTTCTGGCCACCCCAGCTCCTCCTCTTTCCACTCACTGTTCCTTGTGACAAAAATAAAAGTGTGCTGTAGCCGTGCAAACAATGCGCTGCAGCTGCACCAACATATGCTGCTGCCGCGCAGGAAACGCGCTGATGACACACTATAAGGATGTGCTGCACAGTCGCTGGCTTGTAATGCATGAAGTTCCTCGCCGTGCGTCTCCCGGCAGAAAATGAGGTGGAGAAAGTGCTGAGGAGGCAGTCCAGGAGGAAGATGAGGTTGAGAAAGTGCTGTGGAGGCGTTTCAGGACGTACAAACGAAGTGCCTCGCATCACTTACTGCATGCTTGTGAGCAGGAGACAGGGGAGGAGGATGAGAAGGAGCTGGAGGCGCTCTAAGAAACCTGATGGACGCGTGAATGAAGTGCCTCACATCACTTGCTGCATGGTTGTGAGCAGGAGACAGGGGAGGAGGACAAGGTGGAGAGGAAAGTCCTCAAATAAACCTGGTGGATGTGTGTGACTGGCGTGCCTCACGTCACTCCCTGCATGGTTGTGGAGCAGGAGACAGAAGAGGACGAGGAGGAGCTGGAGGCATTGAGGAATGGGGACCGCCGGCGCAGCCAGCGCGCAGGCAGAAGACGGCAGCAGGACGCGTCTGCCACCACCACCGCTTCGCACGCTTCCGTCGTCGCGTGCCCCTGTGGTGCGCAGGAGGACGACGGCGCGGAGATGATAGAGTGTGAAGACTGCAAGTGCTGGGCGCACACGCAATGCCTGCTGAACGTGGTGGGTGAGGGGCCTTGGTACAGGATGCTCAGCGCTAAAAGTGCGCCCTTGGTGGGTCTAATCGAGTGCAAAGGAAGCAAGCGCTGGGCACGCATGCAATGCCTGCTGCAGGTGGTGAGTGCAGGCTCTTGGTGCATGGCTCCGGTCACATCTGCCGCCTGCCGCTGACGCACTCTTGCCCGGCCTGCCTGACCGCAGATGGCCCACAACCCGCTGCTGCACCAGTACAACCTAGAGCGCTACCAGTGCTTCCATTGCCAGCAGCGGTCAGCCTGTGCGCTGCTAGGGGGCACCCCAGGAGGTGGAGGCGCCAGCGGCGGCCTGCCGATAGGCCAGCTGCCCCTGTCCTTCTCTCCCTTTGGCATGCCCCCCGGGCACCCAGGGGGCGTGCCAGGCATGCACGGCTCCATGCCTACTGGGGTGCCAGGTGTCCCTCCTTATGCGGGCAGCCTTGGGGCGTTGATGGGCTCCATGCCAATGCAACAACAGGGGCAGCAAGGGGGCAGCTCAAGCGGGCTGGCGGCGTTGCTGGGGCTGGGGGGAGGCGGGGCGTTGGGCGGTGGTGGAGGAGAAGACGATGGGACGGCCTCGTCTTCGTCGGCGGCGCTGGCGGTGCTGGCAGCGCAGCAGCAGGAGCTGCTGCGCTGCACGGGGCTCCTCGGGCCGCATCCGCCGCTGCAGCCGCAGCCGTCAGCGCCGCAGCAGCAGCGGGGTGGTGGGGGGGGTGTTGGCGGAGGGGGGCATGGATGCAGAGGCCTTGACAGCAGCAGCTGCACTTTCTGCAAACATGGGCGGGGGCAAGCAGGCTGGGGGTGGGGCAGCTAGTGGCAGCGGCAATGGCGGGGGTTTTGGAGGGCACCACCCGGGCGGTGCGAGTCCCACCAATGACGCAATCGTGCAGCTGCTGGCGCTGACGAGCAGGGACGGCCCCAAGGTACGTGTGTGCGAGCGTGGATGCAGGTGCATGTTGAGGTGTGTGTTACAGGCGTGTGCGATTTGGTGTTTGGGATGAGGGTGTGGGGAAAGGAGGCATGGTAAAGGGTATGGGAGCAGGAGCAGAGGAGCAGGGGCATGGGAACAGGAGCAGGGGCGTGGAAAAGGAGCAGGGACAAAGGTTACAGGAGCAGGGGCTAAGGGCACGCGTGGGTAGATGTGGGTGAGGCCATTGAGATGGGGATGGATTTGTCTACACATTTGTCCACGTTGGTCAGACCAATTCTGTTTTTTGAAAACTGGAAACAATGTTTCTTGCTTGGGCAGACATGCGGGAGGGATGCAAAAGCGCGTGCAGGTGCATGTGGATGAGGGTGTGTGAGGGTGGGTACAGTGTGCTTGGTCTATGCCATGATTAGCGCCCGCGCACTGGCAGGAGACAGTGACTTACTGTTTGAAGCTCCTTTCAGAAGCCCATTGGAGGAGCCTTCCATCATGATGACACATGCATGAAGCATTGGATCCTGCCCTTTCCTTGGTTGGTTCCTGAGACAGATGGACCCTGGTGACAGTGGAGGATGCTCCAAACTGTGAGCAAGCAGCCTTAGTCAAAAGCCTTCGCGCACACACACACACGCGCACACACACACACACACACACACACTCACACACACACACACATGCACACAGGATTCAGTGTTGGATGAGGATGCCACCAACGGGCTGGCCCGCCCCGGCAGCACCCGCCCCCTACTGCGCGCCAGCAGCAGCGGCGGCGGCAAGCGCGGCGGGAGTGGGGGCTCGATGGACGAGTGGGGAGCTGCGCTGCAGGGGCTGCAGAGCCACCCTGTGGGCGTGGCAGGGTTGATACGCAGCGGCAGCAGCATGGGGCTGGGCAACGGCAACCCAGTGGCCAGGTAAGGCTCTGAGGCTTTGGTGTGTGTATGATGTGTGGTTGCATGGGTGGCACTGGCCACCCAGGAGCCGGGTGAGGTTCTGAGGCTCCGTGTGTGTGAGTGTGTGTGTGTATGTGCGTGTGTGAGTGTGTGAGTGGGTTTGAGGATTTAAGGGTGTGCGTGTAAGTAGGTTAGTGGGCATGTGCGGGTGTGGGTGTATGTGAGTGCTGGTCTGACAAAACAGAGGGCCTGGCTCACTGGCATTGCTGTGGCATTGGCCACGGCACACACACAATCTCCCTGGCATGGA
This sequence comes from Dunaliella primolecta, assembly GCA_914767535.2. NCBI lineage: Eukaryota > Viridiplantae > Chlorophyta > Chlorophyceae > Chlamydomonadales > Dunaliellaceae > Dunaliella > Dunaliella primolecta. The sequence goes on along the minus strand of OU611759.1, from coordinate 4,137,210 downwards.
CTTAGGGCTCAGCTGTGCTGTTCGCATCACCCCGGCAATGCTTTTCTGGCAACCCTGGCCCTCCAAAAGCCATGGATACAATGTCTTTGGTTGCCATTTTTAACACAGTCACCCATACCGCGCGGCTTCTTGGCAGGGTATCCTCCCTTTGAGATGCGAGTCGCCCACTGAGGGTGGTGCCAGCACTGTTTGCTCAGTGTAAGCAATTGCATCTAGCACCGCTGATTGTTGGCTGGAGCTGCAGAGGGGCGGGTTGTTTACATTACCTCTACACAGGCTCGTGTCTTTTGGCTCTTGACACACGTGCATGCATTGCCTGCTCACATGCGTGCTTTGCCCCCCCTCAGGTTGCATGGGCTACCTCGTCAGCTTCCTGGCCTCTGCACAGAGGCGCAACTGCTCGGGCACACCCGCTCATAACGCACGCGTTGCATGCTCACATGCGATGCTGCTTCAACAGTGATGACTGTGCAGATCATCCGATTGTCCTTACGTTCAGGAGCAGCACACAGGCTCCAGAAATCCTGACACGCGTGCATTGCCTGCTCACATGTGTGCTTTGACCTCCAGGTCGCATGGGCTAGCTTGTCAGCTTCCTGGCCTGCACACGTGCATGGCCTGCTCACATGTGTGCTTTGACCTCCAGGTCGCATGGGCTAGCTTGTCAGCTTCCTGGCCTGCACACGTGCATTGCCTGCTCACATGTGTGCTTTGACCTCCAGGTCGCATGGGCTACCTTGTCAGCTTCCTGGCCTGCACACGTGCATTGCCTGCTCACATGTGTGCTTTGACCTCCAGGTCGCATGGGCTAGCTTGTCAGCTTCCTGGCCTGCACACGTGCATGCATTGCCTGCTCACATGTGTGCTTTGCCCCCCCAGGTCGCATGGGCTACCTCGTCAGCTTCCTGGCCTGCACAGGGGCGCAACTGCACAGGCACTCCAAGTCTAGACGTAATCAAGGCAGCCCCTGACTGAGGCGATTATAAAGCATCCATCGCTGACTTTTTGGTGCTTATGAGGAGCGTCACACAACCTCATGCGTCTTTGCTGCTGATGGAAGCGTGGCCCGCTTGCGTGTTGTGTTGCTGGCCCCCGCATCGATGACTGCATGGGTTTCCTCCTCATCAACGTCCTGGTGCTCTTCAAAAGCGTCACGCTACCTCGTGTGCCCCTACCCCCCGCAGTGATGACTACGCAGACTCCCTCACCAATTTCCTGGCGTTCAACAGGGCCGGGAGTGCGCTCGGCCATCGTAGCAACAGCCCGGCTCGTGTCTCAGCAGGTGCGGGCAGTCGAAGACGTGTGTGCGTCTGTGTGCGTGTGTATGTTTTCCTGTATGTATGTGTGTACCTGTGTGTGTGTCCCTATGTGTGTGTCCCTGCGTGTGTGTGTGTGTGTGTGTGTGCCAATTCCTGGAGGCCAGCAGGCGTGCCACTCCTATCGGGTCTGTGTTACAAGGTTTGCCAAGGTCATGGACAAAGAGGGACTTGAGGACCAAGGGTCGTTCAAGTTGGCAAGTGTGTTCTTGAGGAGGAGCAGCCTCAGTGCGCCTGAACAACAGAGGTGTGTAGCTGCGGCGCACACAGTGTGCTTGTTTACCAGCATTCCATGGATAAAGAAACAAAGGCAGCATTCCACGGGTTTGACTTTGAGGCAGCATTCCATGGGTTTGACTTTGAGGCAGCATTCCATGGGTTTGACTGTAAGGCAGCATTCCATGGGTTTGACTTTGAGGCAGCATTCCACGGGTTTGACTTTAAGGCAGCATTCCATGGGTTTGACTGTAAGGCAGCATCCCACGGGTTTGACTTTGAGGCAGCATTCCACGGGTTTGACTTTAAGGCAGCATTCCATGGGTTTGACTTTAAGGCAGCATTCCACGGGTTTGACTTTCAGGCAGCATTCCATGGGTTTGAACTCAAGGCAGCATTCCACGGGAATTGAATTTGAGGCAGCATTCCATGGGTTTGACTTTGAGGCAGGATTCCACGGGTTTGACTTCAAGGCAGCATTCCATGCGTTTGACTTTGAGGCAGCATTCCACGGGTTTGACTTTGAGGCAGCATTCCATGGGTTTGACTTTGAGGCAGCATTCCACGGGTTTGACTTTGAGGCAGCATTCCATGGGTTTGACTTTGAGGCAGCATTCCACGGGTTTGACTTTGAGGCAGCATTCCATGGGTTTGACTTTGAGGCAGCATTCCATGGGTTTGACTGTAAGGCAGCATTCCATGGGTTTGACTTTGAGGCAGCATTCCACGGGTTTGACTTTAAGGCAGCATTCCATGGGTTTGACTGTAAGGCAGCATCCCACGGGTTTGACTTTGAGGCAGCATTCCACGGGTTTGACTTTAAGGCAGCATTCCATGGGTTTGACTTTAAGGCAGCATTCCACGGGTTTGACTTTCAGGCAGCATTCCATGGGTTTGAACTCAAGGCAGCATTCCATGGGTTTGAACTCAAGGCAGCATTCCACGGGAATTGAATTTGAGGCAGCATTCCATGGGTTTGACTTTGAGGCAGGATTCCACGGGTTTGACTTCAAGGCAGCATTCCATGCGTTTGACTTTGAGGCAGCATTCCACGGGTTTGACTTTGAGGCAGCATTCCATGGGTTTGACTTTGAGGCAGCATTCCACGGGTTTGACTTTGAGGCAGCATTCCATGGGTTTGACTTTGAGGCAGCATTCCACGGGTTTGACTTTGAGGCAGCATTCCATGGGCTTGACTCTAAGGCAGGGGCACAAATGCAAGGCAGCAGCTCCAAGGCCTGCCTTTCAAGACGCAGACTGCAACATTGCCCTCCAGGCAACCGAGCAAATGAACGCCTGCACTCAGCCCTGACTCCTGTCGTACCTACCAGCAAACAAAGAAAACCATACTGCCTGGAGTCCAACATTTCCTCAAAACACTTGCGCGCAAACTCATCCACTACCTTTATACCCTCCCTCCCCCCACGCAGGACTCCCCACCTCCACAGCCATCCTGGCGGACCCCTCCCCCCTTCCATTACCCGGAGTCCCCTCCCCCATGTCAGCTGCAGCAGCCGCTGTGAATGCATCCGCTGCAGCCATGGCCGTCGCGCAGCGTGCGCGCGCAGAGCGCGCCACAAGCGCCGGCATCGGCGGCAGCAGCAGCAACCTGTGCGCAGAGGCTGGGGGCGGTGAGGGGAGTGGGCGTGGTGCAGACGGCGGCAGCAGTAGAGCGATTGGGCCTGGGGCCTTACCTGGCGCTGCGGAGAGTGGGGCTACCCCAGCGTTTCCAGGCGCGCGGGCGACTAGCCATCATAGCCTCGATCGGCTGCTGGCGGTGGCACACGCTGTTGGGGGTGGGTCAGGGCCGCTTGGCACCAGCACTTCTGAAGCAACAGCAGCGGCGGCAGCGACGCCTGTAGACCCTGCTACGGCAGTAGCTGTCAAGCTGGAGAAAGACGTGGGCCCACCCACAGCAGTCCCGGCGGCATCAGGGCCATCAGTCCTGCACCACCCGCTCGCGCAGCATGCCGGCAGTGGGGGTTTGAGGCCGCCGTCAAGGGGGCCATTGCTCCCGCCTGTCTCCCTCCCCACCCCCCCCTCCCCCCACTTCCACGCCCATCGCAAACGGCGGTGGTGGTGGTGTTGGGAGTGGGGATCCCACGAGCGAGCAGCAAGGAGCAGGCACAGCAGCAGCAGGAGATGGCTACAGCCAAACGCATCAGCACCAGCAGCTGCTGCACGCGCAGAACTACCCGCAGCATTTGTTGCTTGGTTTGCTGGGTGCAGGCCCCGTGGGCCATCCCCACAGTTCCCAGGGCATGCCGTTGTTCCCTCATCACCATCACCATCCTGCCTACCCCAACCGTGCGGCCACGCCCTCCTCGGCTTTCATCGACTCACTGCTGAGGGGCGCCACACCAGACATTGCCATCGCGCCGCTCATGCAGGGTAATGCTGTGGCTGGTGGGCGGGCGTGTGTGTGTGTTGTTGACTTGTGTGCACCCTTTCATGCCTTGATGGAGCAGGGCAGAGTGCGATTGCCTCTTGCGGGGAACTAAAGCAACTCAGCCACGTGTAGGCAGGTGCAAAGGCAAGATAGGCAGGCCACAGTCACTTCCACATTGAAGGGCACAAAAATGAAGGTCGTGCTACAAGAGCACGCCACTCCAAGGAGCAGATGCTCTCTGCAACTGTGAGCTCTGCAACAGGCTGCGCGCAAGCGCACCCGCGCGCGCGCGCACACACACACACACACACACACACACACACACACACACACACACACACACACACGCACGAGCGCGCGCGCACACACACACACACACGCACACACTCCATCCAGGCAGGAGGTGCTTCCCTGGCATGCGCACACGTGCACTGCATACATCCTCCGCTCTTGCTTCACTCGTTCAGTGGTTTTTGTTAAATCAAGCATTTGAGTGCGCACATCTCCTCTGTACATCTGAACACAAGCATTGGGGTTGTGGCAGGGGCACAGCTGTCCCAGCTCTTTCGTCTCAGCTCTCCCGCATTCACCAGGAGTTGGCCCACCTCAGGCATGCAGGCACACACACACCTGTACACCCCACACTACCCTACACACCCACACGCAGGCAACGGCTGCGCAGTAGGGGCACAGCTGTCCCAGCTCTCCCGCATTCACCAGGAGCTGGCCCAGCTCAGGCATGCAGGCACACACACCTGTACACCCCCCACTACTCTACACCCACACGCAGGCAACGGCAGCGCAGCAGGGGCGCAGCTGTCTCAGCTCTCTAGCATTCACCAGGAGCTGGCCCAGCTCACGCACGTAAGCCACCCAGGCCTGGGGGGACCATTGGACGCCCTCCGGCCAGGCACGCCAGATGCTTGGGCCTTCTTGCATGGTGCCACAACCCCCACGCCCGACTTCCACATCCTGCAGGTGTGCACGTGTGTGTGTGTGTGTGCATGGTGCGCGCATGATGTAGGTGTATTTGTGTGTGTTGTGCAATTGGTGTGGGTGTGCGATGTGTGGTGTGTGCATGGTGTGCGCATGACATGGGTGTGCGTATGTTTGGTGTGCGCATTGTTGGGGTGAGGGTGAGGGTTTATACATAGTTACTCCCACTTCCACATCTTGAGGTGCACGAACATGGACTGTCTCCGTGTTGGGGGCTAAGGGTGAGGGTGTGCGCTGACTTGCACGTCTGGCTGGTGCAGTAGCAGAGCTAGTGGTGTCCGCTCCAGCCCCTGTTTGAAGGTTACAGGTTTGGGGTATAGTGGATGCGCCCTAGCCCCTCTCCATTCTAAGAGATAGTGGGTGCGCCTTAGTCCCTCTCCAGTCTAAGTGCAATGCTCTCCAGTCTAATTGCTGGTGGGTGCTCGTCAGCCCCTTTCCGCTCTGAGTAGGAGTGGGTGCGCTCTCGCCTCTGTGCTCTCCTATCTGGCAAAGCCCCAGTCATGGGGCCTGAAAGCCCAGGTTTGCTGGCTTCTGGTAGAGTTCATACCATGCTGCCCGCGCAGCCCCCCTTCCGCCTTGAAACTCGGCATGCAGTCCCAACCAATCAGTGTACCAGACGCTGTCGAGTTTGGTTGGCTTGCACTGCAGCGGCAAAAGTTTTGGGGCTCCTTGTAACATTTGGCAACTGTGAAGAAGCTGGCCTGCCTGGGAACCCAGCCTGGCCGCCCCATGCTCACTAAAGAGCCTACCTGATGGCACACAGGCTTGCTCAGCATGCTCCTGTCCGTGCATTTGCTGAGCCTGGGACTTTTAAGTTGGCCCAGTTGGCTTCATCTAAGTTCTCCTGCAGGATGCCAATGGCTCCGCTTATTTTATAATTCTGATTGTGGTGAATATCGCATTTTTTCTGCATGATGGTGTGCTGTACTCTGCAATGTGGGGCAGGACCTCCACACCTAAGCAATGTGGATTTGTGTGTTGCTGGTGCATTGCGGGCCTGCTCAAGTGCCCAGGGGACTGGGAATGCATTGATTGACAGCAGCAGCTTCTAAGGAACACACTCAGTAGCAATGCGCGATGGAAGCAGGGTATGGTGTTGTTCTGGACATCGAGTCTCAGTTTCATTCATGACTGAGCGGCTTGTTGAACACTTTTTCAGTGTCACTTGCAGCGCTTTCCCCCACTTGCCATTGCAAGTGCGCTTGCTCTCTCTCTCAGAGAGTGCACGCAATCTGCCTGGCATGCTCAAAGTAAAGCAAAGGAGACCATGCCCATGAAGAGAGTATAAGCAAAAGCATGCTCGATATGTAGACAGCACAAGCAAACTCAGACAGAAGGCATTCTCAGGTACGTGAAACAAGCAATGTTAGCACTTTGCACACCCAGAAAACTCAGAGCGCCAGTATGTGTGCGTCAATTTTTTAATGCACACATATTGACTCATGCATGCAGACGCAAGCAGTTAGTTCTCCAGAAAATTTTCAATCTGTCTGAAAAATGCCGCCTGAGTTGAACTTGCCCCCTGCCCGCACGTCCTTTTGACAAGTATTCTGCTGGCCACTGGCCGCCGCTGGCTGTGCAAGTTTCACCTCAGCCAGAAGGCTGAGTTTGAATTTGAATGGCTCCCCTGCAGGCCACACTAGCCAACGACTGCCACCGGAGATGGCTGTGCAAATTGGCTCTTCAACACATCGGCTCCTCAACAATTTTTCTGCAGGCCACGCTAGCCAACGACTTTGGAGCGGGCGGCACAAACTGGCTTTTCAATAGAGGCACGCCACCTTTGCCGCCCGTCGCAGACCTGCAGGTAAGAGTGACACAGCTGTCCATGTTGTCGGCCCTGCATTCCTTGGTTGTTTTGTCTGTGGCGCCCTGCAGCTTGGCCCTGCATCGCCTCTGTGTTTTGTCTGTTGTACATGTAGGGGTGGCCTGTTTCATACACAAGCGCCAAATGTATCGTACTTCCCCTGCCAAAAAAGCTGATACGTATGGCGTGTGTACAGAATGGGCCAACCCTGTGTGTTTTGCATGTTGGCCCTGCATTGCCTCTGTGTTTTGTTCGCCATGTTGGATGCCCTGTGTTGCCCCTGTCCAAATGTCAAAGTTGCGTTTCCTCATCTCATGACGCCCTGCGGTGCCCCTGTTCAAATGAGGTCTTGTATCCTCATCTCATGACACAGGTACGCCAGCATGCTTCCTCCTGCGTTTGCTCCGCAGCACTGGCCTGGACATCAGTGTGGCCACTTATTAATTGTGGATGTCTGCTTTCCATGTGCATTGTGTGTTTTCAATGTGCATCGTGCAGAGGAACTTTTTTTTTGGTCCCGCATGCAACGTGCCCTCTATCAGGCCAAGACAGAGCCTGCCTCTTGTGCTGCACTGCTGCAGCACTCCGTGCTGTGCACTGAGCAGTCACAGCCTGCCTCTTGTGCTGCACTGCTGCAGCACTCTGTGCTGTGCACTGAGCGCCACGTTTTTCCTGTCCCCAATGCTGCTGTTTGAGTGCTGCTCTGCTGAGACTCTGCGCTCGCTTTGGAATCTCAGCAGCATGATTGGGCCGAGCTCCCTGCACAGCTGCAGCTGCAGCTTTTGGCCTGTTTGCTCCGGGGCAAAGCCATGCCTGCTCTGTGGCGATGCATTTATGCCTGCATTGTGAGCGAGCTGTGGCCAGCGCGCATGCATGATGCTCAGGCTCACAAGCACCACCCACTCTGCCTGCATTGTGTGTGAGCTGTGGCCAGAGCACATGCATGATGCTGAGGCTCACAAGCACCACCCACTCTTACATTGCACTTAAATTGAGAGCAAGCTGTGGCCACAGCGCATGCATGATGCTGAGGCTCACATGCACCACTGGCAGGCGCATGTGCAAAAGTATGGGGGTGCAAGGCTCAGCATAGATCCAACGCTGGAGGGGCACCATGGGGTGCTCCACTCGCAAGAACGTTCACATGCGGTTGCCCCGCGAGCAGGTCAGCCGAATGATCTGGCTGAAGACAACCCCCAAACAACCCCCAAACTCCAAACAAATTGTAACCAATGTCACCATTTACAGGTGCCCCAGCCTGCGCAGCAATTAGAGCAACAGCCGCCGCAGCCGCACCCGGGCCACATGTCGGGGCAGCAGCCTGCGCAGCAATCAGAGCAACAGCCGCCGCAGCCGCACCCGGGCCACACATCGGGGCAGCAGCCTGCGCAGCAATCAGAGCAACAGCCGCCGCAGCCGCACCCGGGCCACACATCGGGGCAGCAGCCTGCGCAGCAATCAGAGCAACAACCGCCGCAGCCGCACCCGGGCCACACATCGGGGCAGCAGCCTGCGCAGCAATCAGAGCAACAGCCGCCGCAGCCGCACCCGGGCCACACATCGGGGCAGCAGCCTGCGCAGCAATCAGAGCAGCAACCGCCGCAGCCGCACCCGGGCCACACATCGGGGCAGCAGCCTGCGCAGCAATCAGAGCAGCAACCGCCGCAGCCGCACCCGGGCCACACATCGGGGCAGCAGCCTGCGCAGCAATCAGAGCAGCAACAGCAGCAGCCACAGCCGCACCCGGGCCACACATCGGGGCAGCAGCCTGCGCAGCAATCAGAGCAGCAACAGCAGCAGCCACAGCCGCATCCAGGCCACTCATCAGAGCAGCAGGGTGCAGTTGCTGCCCTCGGCCCAGACATGCATGTGGACATAAGCAAAGGGCCAGCAAACAGGGAGGCACCTAAGAGCAGTGTGCAAGGAGTGGCAGGGCCCTCATTGGATACGCCAGCAGACCCCAGCCACCAAGCTGCATATGTTACCGCTGCTGCTGGCCCACAGGCCGCACCTATGGCGCATACGCAGCAAGGTGCTCATGCACAGCAAGGTGCACATGCACAGCAAAATGCTCACTCACAGCAAGGTGCACATGCACAGCAAGGTGCTCACGCACAGCAAGGTGCTCACGCACAGCAAGGTGCACATGCACAGCAAGGTGCATTTGGTGGCCCTGAGGACCCCACAGCTGCAGGTGCAAGTGCTGTCTGTCATGCTGCAGCTGCAGGCAGTGAGCAGTGCATGCAGGGAGGAGCAGCGGCAAAACAGACATCTGCAGGTATCAAAGAAGAGCAACAGGGCTCTAGAATAGGTGGATCCACGCCCCCACAATAGGCGCCTGCGTGTCAGGCATGTTTTTGTCTGTGCTGTTGCCACTGAGCCTTCTCTGCCAGCTGGACTGGCCCTGCCACTTGCCTTGCCACCTTGTCCCCGGCTTGGGATGCATGCGTGTGTGTCTACGTGCCCTGTGTGAAGAAGTGAACGAGCGACCCGCGACGCAGCCAATGTACATTTTTTACCAATAAGCATACATGGCTTAATACATGCCTCAGTGGACGTGCGGCGGCTTCTAGCTTCCTGTACTCTCCCATTTCATTTGTCGTCCTCCTGAAGGTTTACAAGGAAAGGGTTACATAAGGTCCTCCTGAAGGATGCTGTCTGCCTCAGCCATACGATAAGGTTACAGCGACAGAGGAGGCCGCGCAGATTACAGGAGGAAAAAAATGTCTGCCTCAACCATACGATAAGGTTACAGCGACAGAGGAGGCCGCCCTTATTACAGGAGGCCTCATCCATACGTTAAGCTTACAGCGACAGAGGAGGCCGCGCGGATTACAGATTTACAAGGAAAGGGTTACAAGGTCCCCTAACCTGCAAGCTAGCTAGGGTCTCCAAAACTGCCTCAATAGAAGAATCGGGGGGAATTTGTAAAAAGGTTGGATCGGTAAAGCTGCCCAGGTGAGGTAAGTGAAGCTGCTTCTGCAGGTGAGCGTGGTGCGCTGTCTCGCCAGAGATTGAAAAGTTATAAGTTACATGGGGTTTGACCTTCAGCCAGGTGGTTTGGCTGCTCGGTCTGCACAACTGTTCCAACTGCACAAAAAATATCCATGAGATCGGAAATAAAACGATAAGTGTCATTAGTTTGCTTCTGCAAGAAATGAATAACATCCTCAGAGCTAGCTTGAGAATAGTAGAAAGTGCCTGAATCGTCCAGAAAAATTCTTTAAGACGAGGGGAAGTCAGAAAATAACTGTGCATAAGCCCTTCGAAGAGAACACACAGAAGCGCAAGAACAAAGGAACACCGCATGCTTTTCATTTTGGAGTCCTTGTTCACATCTATCACAAGTTGATGTGTGCTCCTGCCAAAGTGATGTCTCAACTCTTAAAGTATGAGCATGTAAGCGAAAACATGCCATGTTTCTTAGGCTGCGGTCACACACAATTTTTTTCGGTTTTTTTTTCGACTTTTTTTCCGTCGGAAAGTGAAAAAAATTTGCGGTCACACACAATTTTTTTCGGATAACTAGCGGTTATCCAGGGGTATCCGGACCAACCTCCAACTCACCCGGACCGGAATCCGGACCGAGGATTACACGGGCTGGTCCGTGTAGCAGAATAACCACTGAGCGGTCTAGTTATTTTCAAACTTTCAGAAATGCTCAAACGTAGGAATATACACTGATACAATGTGATTGAATGGCCCCAAAGAGAAAGAAGGACACAGCAGCGGAGCCTTACGACAGGGATGAAGCTTTGAAGAGCACAGAGGACTTCCTAAGACAAGCAGATGTAGAAGATTCAGCTAAAAACTTTACTATTAATGAGTGAGTGGCCTATGCTGCAACCAACGCAAGCCTGGGATGAAGCATGCTTGCAGCCACAGCTTGCACATGCACACTCACCCCTCAACACACACACACACACACACACACACACACAATGATGTACATTTATGCTCATGCAAGCAAAGTCACATGCCAAATCACACATTTCCATGCTCTTGTGCTGCAGGCTCAGTCCAAATGAGGTCCAGGACCTCACAACTGCAGCTGAAAACCTTGCCAACAAGAGCACTTTGGCTGCATATAGGACGCAGCAAAAGAAGATCAAGGTGAGAGGTCTTACTAGTCCTAGCATGCATGCCTGTACGCACGCACAAGCACGCACGCATACACACACACACTTACACACATGCATGCATGCTGGTACGCACAACCAACCTCGCATGAGCATGCACGCACATGTATGCACTCGCAGCACACACACACACACACACACACACGCACACACACACACACACACACACACACACACACACACACACACACACACACACACGCACACACACACACACACACACACACACACACACACACACACACACACACACACACACAGTCACACACACACACAGTCACACACACACACATACACACATGCGCGCGCGCGCCTGCATGCATGCTTGCATGCCTGTACGCACGCACATGCAATTTTACTTGCACAGCACAATACAAACACACACACACACACAAACACACAGTAGCACCTCCAGTACCTCCCCCACCCCACACACACACATGCATTGGAACATGCTTTGCTTGCAGGCCTATTTTGAGGAGCATGGGTTCCGCACGGATATCTGGGACCCTGCATATTTTACTAGGTACTGGATAGCATGGCTGCAGCTGTGGACAATCAACAGTGCCGAGAACATGGCTAAAAGGAAGGGGCAGTCACCTTCAGGGGTAAGTTTATGTGTCAAGGCTACTTGAGGTGGTGGCAGCTTGCACTTCTCACACAGTGGATTTTCAAACTTCCCTGGATGTAGGTCAGCAGCCCAAGACCCGCAGCAGAATGTGGTCCAAACCACTTTAGGGGTTTAGGGTTTAAAACTAACCCTGCCTGCTGGCCCCCTTCCTGCTGCTGCCACTAGTGCCCCCCCCTCAGCTGTACCTCAGGGGGCTGGCAACTTGCTGGACATGCTGCAGCAAGGTGGGTGTGGGTGTGGGTGTGGGTGTGGGTGTGGGTGTGGGTGTGTGGTTTTTTACATGCACCAGAAATTGAATTTCAACCTTCTCGTACTCATTGTTGTTGCAGGGATGGCTGCTGCAGGAGGAGCAGCCCTGCCTGCTGGCCCCCTTCCTGCTGCTGCCACTAGTGCCCCCCCCTCAGCTGTACCTCAGGGGGCTGGCAACTTGATTCTGCAAGGTGTGTGTGTGTGTGTGTGTGTGTGTGTGTGTGTGTGTGTGTGCTACATTGACATTTACAGCTTGTGCTACATTGGCATACACAACTTGCTTGCATTGATGTGGTCAAACCATTCATGCTTGCTTATTTCTTTTCTCTCAAACATGCTTTTAACAGGGAATGAGGAAACGTACACCCTTGACAAGGAGCACCCACCACTAAAGCCTCCAAACAAGTACATGCTCTTCTGTCAAGCTGAGAGGAAACCAGGGGCTGCTAACCATGAGTTACCCAATAGGTGGAAACAGCTGTCCAATGCTGAGATTGCTGTTTGGGAGGCAAAAGCAGCAAGGGCTCTGGGTGAGTATCAGAAAAACAAGAAAAAGTACATTGATGCATTTGGAGAGGATGTCTACAAAGAGATGTCCAAAAAGAAGAAGGTTTGAGTAGTGGTAAACGTGTTGCATGCCCATTTTCTGCAATTTTCCTAATGGCTTGCTTAATTATGCTGTGGACTAACAGGTTGCATTTAGAAGCCAGCATTCTACAGACCTGACAATAATTGCGATCAGATGCAAAAGACAGTAGGTGTATCTTACCATCTGGAAGTGCAAGTGCACCTAAGTGAAGGAGAGAGCTGCAGAACAGCAAGCACTCAGTTCTACAGAGCAACCAGCAGCATCTTGGAATCCTTACAACTAGTGTATTCAGTTGCAAAAGACAGCATGTGCATCCTCAGGACAGTTGGAAAGATATGTACTGCTCTGTTCAGCAAACATACCTTCCAGTACTGAAGTGCAAGTGCACCTAAGTGAAGGAGAGAGCTGCAGAACAGCAAGCACTCAGTTCTACAGAGCAACCAGCAGCATCCTGGAATTCTTACAACTAGTGTATTCAGTTGCAAAAGACAGCATGTGCATCCTCAGGGCAGTTGGGAAGATATGCACTGCTCAGGCCAATACACACTCTCCCTGTTTTGTGCTGGTGCACCTAAGTGAAGGAGAGAGCTGCAGAACAGCAAGCACTCAGTTCTACAGAGCAACCAACAGCATCCTGGAATTCTTATACCAACTTGAATCAGATGCAAAAGATAGCAAGTGTAGCTATGGAGCAAGTGGAAAGATATGCACTGCTCTGGTCAGTACATACTCTCCCTGTTTTGTGTTGGTGCACCTAGGTAAAAGAGGAGGCTGTAGGAAGTTAACCACTCAGATCCACAATGCAACCAGCAGCATCCTGGAATCCTCACAACTAATGTGTTCAGTTGCAAAAGACAGCAAGTGCATCCTCAGAGCAGTTGGGAAGATATGCACTGCTCAGGCCAATACACACTCTCCCTGTTTTGTGTTGGTGCACCTAGGTGAAAGAGGAGGCTATAGAAAATCAACCACTCAGATCCACAGTGCAACCAGCAGCACCCTGGAATTTTTATAAAGACACTTAATTAGGTGCAAAAGACAGAAAGTATTGTTATGGAGCAGGTGGAAAGATATGCACTGCTCTAGTCAGTACACACCCTCCCTATTTTGTGCTAGTGCACCCTGCTGAAGGAAAAGGCCATAGAATTGCACCCACTCAGTTCCAATGTGCAACCAGCACCATTCTAGAGTCCTCCAAAGTATTGTGTTCACATGCAAAAGACAGAAGGTGTATCTGACCATCCTGTGGAAAGTTATGCACTCCTCTGTTCAGAGCACCCCCTCCAGCAAATGTGCTGGTGCACCCTGCTGAAAGAAAAGGCCATAGAATTGCAACCACTCAGTTCCAAAGTGCAACCAGCACCATTCTAGAGTCCTCCAAAGTATTGTGATCACATGCAAAAGACAGAAGGTGTATCTGACCATCCTGTGGAAAGTTATGCACTCCTCTGTTCAGAGCACCCCCTCCAGCAAATGTGCTGGTGCACCCTGCTGAAAGAAAAGGCCATAGAATTGCAACCACTCAGTTCCAAAGTGCAACCAGCACCATTCTAAAGTCCTCATAAGTATTGTGTTCACGTGCAAAAGACAGAAGGTGTATCTGACCATCCTGTGAAAAGTTATGCACTCCTCTGTTCAGAGCACCCCCCTCCAGCAACTGTGCTGGTGCACCCTGCTGAAAGAAAAGGCCATAGAATTGCACCCACTCAGTTCCAAAGTGCAACCAGCACCGTTTGGGGTGCTAAATCTGATTATAAGGAGCTGTCCATACTCTGTACGTGCACATGTAATGTGCTTGCATTTGCACACTGCACTTGCATGTGCAAGGTTCCTGCATAAAATAACAGCAATCAAAATTGATTGTCTTCAGAGATAGAGGCTGTGGTATCCTGGTAGTGGCTAGCCACCAGGAAAACCTGGTAGCCCATAGGCTAGCAACCTGCATGTCACCTGCACCCAGCAGGGCAGGCCCAGCAGGTCTCCAAATAGGCAAGGCGAATTACTACCTGTGCACATACTACTACTGCTTAGGATAGGTGCTTTATAGGTGCTCTCATGCATGTGCAGTCAACATCAACATCAACAGAGAAGCAGCCCATCCTTTGATGGTATAAATTTAATTATCAAATAAATTATTCTGTTAAATTTGGCCGCAGCGACCGCAACACTACCAACCGCAACACACCGACCGCGCGACACACACACGCACCAGTAGAAGCCCTGTCATTGATTCTCAGCGTTTAAGAATTGTGATTCTCGTTCAAACAAACGTGTGCAAGAAGGTCCGGGTGAGGGTCCGGGGCACCCCGTGTGCCGTGTGTGCTACACGGACATTCACGGTCCGGATCGCCCCCCTAACTGAAAACAATTTTCAATCTCGACGGAAAAAATTTTAAGCGTCCACACGGGATTTTTTTCAGATTTTTTTTTCAGTGCTCAGCCTCCCTGGGAGCGCCCCTTCCAGGCCGTTTTTGGCAGGCCCTTACATAAGGACCATAAGTGCTGCCCTTCTCCTTGTATGGCTGGCAGCCATCATGCCACAGCTAGCAACTGAGCAGTCAGACTTCTCAACTTGGGCCCTGAAAGCTCTGATTCCAGCCGTCACCTTGGTTCTGGATGGTAGTAATCACACAGCGCAGCTTGCAGCCTGCCTTGCCATGGTCCAAGCAGGGCACATGGGAGGTGGCAAGAAAGCAAGGGGCTTCTGGAGCGTAAGGGAGGTGATAATTTGTTTCATAATCACGCAAGCGCGCTTCCTCTTTGTGAGTGCCCCCTCAATTCTGACTTGAAGGGGCACTCATGCATGGGGCATGCATGGGACCCAATCCCTCTTCTCCTCCCTTCCGTCCTTCACACTCTACTCCTCCTGCCCTGCCCTTGAAATACAATCCTTCTTTTGGAATCCGGGAGAAGCAAGTGCTCGGGGACTGGGCCAACATTGGAAGGACTCAGCCTGAATATGAGGCTGTCCAGTTCAAGCAAGCTTTCCGCATGAGCAAGCCGGCCTTTAAAACCCTGTGTGAAATGCACTGTGCCACTCATGCAAGCTTGACACACAAATGCGGAATGCAATCCCTGTTGAGAAGAGGCAGGAAATGTTTTTGGATTAGGCCGGTTCAAGTGCTCACTATCAGATGCTTGCGTGGACTTACGATCTTAGTAAGAGTGCAGTGTGTAATGTCATTCATTGAAGTTGTGTATGTACTATGCAAAGAATTTGTGCCTAGCATGATGGTCTTTCCAGACAGACATGAACTCATGCACATCATGCGAGATTTCAGAGGATTGTGCAATTTGCCTTTTGTGCTGGTGCAATAGATGGAATGTTCATGAGGATTGAAAAACCATTAGTGCGGCTGGGCTCATGCGAAGCGGGCTTGATGCTGTGGGTGCTTATCAAGTCAGGGGCAAGCTTGCATCATACATGGCTCGTGTGCTCAATATTGATCCTGTAGCAGGCCCGCTGCCCACCACCACTGCCTCTGACATGTGCAAGTCCCTGCCAGGCCTCTGCTCCACCTCACCTGACCTGGGCAACAATTGCTTGCTGGCCTGCTTTGGCCCCTTCCCCCTCACATTGTCCCCTTTCTTGCCTTAGGGGGGCATTAATGGATTATCAGAAATGAAATAGTGAAATGTAGATAGAATTGAAGATTTTTGGGTTTTTTAGGGTTTGCATGCAAGGGGCACTCCCAGGGGGAACTCCCAAACGGTTCCTGAAAAGTGACCCAAACCGAAAAAATGTTCCAAACACGGTCACTAGTGACTTCTGGCTTGAACGGAAAAAATTTTTTGGGTGGGCGAAAAAATTTTTCGGTTTTTGTGTGTGACCGCAATTTTTTTCGCCCAAACTGAAAATTTTTTTCAAAACCGACGGAAAAAAGTCGAAAAAAATTGTGTGTGACCGCCACCTTAGCGAGTGCTTGCCCAAATCTAGATGCAAATACCTGGGGACAGAAAAGGGCGCGCCGTGAACAAATAAGGGTCTCAAAGGAAGTGCCATCCAGTGATGATACTTGGCTAATTTGTTCGTGTGTTCACCGTTTTCTGCCAAGGCATCAGCATTCCACACACCTCGCAGCCTTTTTCTCAGATCAACAACAAACTCCCTCATGACTATAGGCTGCCCTGACCAAACACAATGAGTAAACACGTTGCACCTGTCCAAGCCTGTGCATGCAGCCAAAAATTCTGAGGTCCAGCATTTATGGGAAAGACTGCTCATTTCAACATCTGCTTGCAGTACCTTACTGAGTGTAGTGCTGTTGCTGCGCAATAAAGCATTGTAAAACCTAACTGCTGCGCGAAACCAATAAAACTGTAAAGGTTCGTGTCCACATTCACGCAGAACGGACCAATTAGGAGTGGTGCGCTTTACCCCAAGGATACGCTTCAGTAAGCACAGGTCCATAGTTTGCAAAGGACAGTCCATTTCAGCTCCTTCTCTCATAAATCTGGTGCCCCAAATCTGACATGCATACATGCTAGCAGGGAGAGCATATGCGTTAGTCATCCAGAGCATGGTATGCGGCCTGTCCGTCAGGCGGTGCTCAGATGCGAATTGCCTAATCCGTCTACAACCAGCTAGGAAAGGGCCACACATGTACTCATCAGTAGCTTGCAGGTTGCGTTGTTTTGTGAAAAGAATAGAGAAAAAAATAAAAATTACGCAGGCAGTGAAAACACTCCCCACATCAATCAAGGAAAAGAGGATACCTAGGGCCAAGGCACTGTGTATTCCCTTCACCAAGAGAAACAAAAGAAAGAAGTCAATGGGGATCAGGAGGGTTACTAGCAGTAGCCCGTGCCTGGTCTTGGTGACGAGAGTTGAGAGGAGTCTTCTCAAGAGCGCGTCTGGTGCTGGAAAGTCTATAAGCATACTGGACGGAATGGGCACGAAGCTTCAGAGCAAGCCTGGTGGCTGCGTGAGTGTCAAGACCAAGCTCTTTAAGAGACTCTAGAGTGTGGGGGGTGTAGATGACCCTCCCACGCCTAACAGAATGGTATGGAGGGTGACTTGGAGTTAAAACAGACGATGACAGATTTTTTGGTATTGACTGTCAGGAATTTCGACGGGCATACTATAGGCTTAGTAAGCCTCGAGACGGTAAAGCATGGCCTGAAGGCTATTTGGTGAGTTGGAAGTTAAGCATAAGTCATCAGCGTATAGAAGTTTGGATACATGGAAAATAGGTGTGCCAGTGCAAGCTCCTTCAATCCCCTCAGAGACCTCATTGATGTCAGTAAGGTAAATGGAGAAAAGCAACAGAGAAAGGGGACAGCCCTGTTTAACACCATAGGTGGGCCGGACACATGCTTGCTTATCCCCATCAACCAGAATGTAGTTGTTGTTGTGAAACAAAATTTTCAGGATACTGAGAAGGTGAATAGGGAGCTGGCATTGGTGAAGATGGTGCCATAGCTTGTCACAAGGGATGGAATCGTAGGGGAGATGTCTCAAAATAAAAAAAGTGGGTGTAAAGTGCTGCGCCCAGGGAAGAACCCAAATTGACAATCAGGAACTTTGTTATTTTTGAGGCACCAGTCCTGTAATAAAGTGCGCATGACAACATTATGCGCATTGAAAACCTAAACGAGTTTTGATTTACAAAAGCATTGATCTCAGGGTCAGTTATAATGTAGAAGCTTGCCAAGAAAGGAAAGAACTTGAAGTCTGTGTTTGGAAGCCAGGCAAAAGTATGTAACAGCTTGAATAGATCAATGAAAACATTCTTGTATTTTCTGTGCAGCTCACACACCTCAAAGCCATTCCAATAGAAGAGAGCATGTATCTCGTCTTGGGCCTCAGCAATCTCACACTGATCACAAACATTTGAACCACCCAGCTATTTATAGGATTAAAACTTCAAGCTGTGGGCACGAATCCTTAACCTACTCACATCCCTCATAACTTCTTTACTGAGTACTGTGGCCAAGGGAGAGGGGCTCAACATACGGTGTTGGTAATTCCAGCACCGGTGGGCTCAACAATGTTTTTGCTGTCAGTAAGAGGGCAGTAAACACCTGCTCAAATTTCTTGTTTGCCATTCTGGATATGACTGCTACCATCATTGTATGCCCATGTCCTCCAGTCAGGGAATTTGAGCATGAGGATTGGACGAGATTGCGTAGGTACAAAAAGTTCATCTTGATTACCTATGTGCGGATAGGTTGGATTTCAAGATACTTGTTGTTTGTCAGAGGGGAGCCGTCGGCACTTAATGAATCCAGGCATGTTGGCATGCATTGTATTAAGAGTAAAATGGTTGTCAACACTACGTAGCTTCCATTTGGCTTCTGACACAGCTGCAGCCAGGCCCCGTAGCCGAGCTGGGTTATGGGTTATTCAGTTTGACTGAATTAGAGCCACTGTGACTCGAAGCCTTTACGATTATCTCATTCATTGCAACAGCCTCTTCTTCAAAAGCTATTCCATGATGGTATTGACCTCAGCAACAGGAATACTTCTTGCTGGACATCAGATTTATTGTTCGCTACGGATGGCTTACACCAGGCTCATGGTTTTCAATACAAGATACGGTCAGCGAACCCTCTGGTTTCGAGCCAGCTTGCGGTGGACCTCAGGTTTTGATGTCTTGCTTACTGAGACAGTCCTCTGCTCACCATCCTCGATGTTCTACCCAAGTATTTGTACGTGGATTTGCCCAAACAAATTGTATGCAGCGTGGCCCAATTTTACCTTTGCAATGTAATCTTACCTTACCTTTGCGCCCACACTCTCAAAGTTGAGCAATCTACTTGGAACGATGACACATCTCCTACCTGTGACCTTTGTGATGCCCAAGATGATGTGCAGGACGAACAGCATGCTTTGCTCAAATGCGCACAACCCCAGGTCTGCTTTCTTTGGCTAAAGTATGCTTCCTTGTTATCTGGTCCCCTTTTTTACTCTCCAGTGCCTCTTCCCAGACTGTACCATACCTATTTTCTACTCACCATGGATCAGACCTGTCTTCTACTCACCATGATGGATCACCATAACGGTGATCCATGGTGATGGTGATGGATCATGGCGAGAGAGAGAGAGAGATCCATGGTGATGGATCCATGGTGATGGTGATGGATCATGGTGATGGATCATTATGATGGATAAGACCTTTCTTCTACTCACCATGGATTGCCCGCTGCAACAGGTCATCTCTGTCTTTTGAAGCGTGTGCTAGCCTAGCACACTAATTCCTGAAGGCGGACTACTTGTAACTGGACAGTGTTGAGGAAGTGTGGGCAGGAACCTGCTGCATTTCAACTGGTTCAGGGCTGCGATAAGGTTTTACAACTCTCTTTTGTGTTGTAACAGTATGATCATGAGGAAGGTGCTGCAGGCTGATAGGACACTGAGCATTATTCCTGGTGTGGAATATTGGGCACTTGAAGTCTTGACTGCATTTGGGGGCTGCACAGGAGTGAGCTGTGTGAACAATCTGTACGTTATGTGTCGGTGATTAATGCTAAGGATTTTGCAGTAGACTTGTGCACACGGCAGTGTCGGGTCTGGAATGGTTTGGACAGCGTCTAGGTTGAACCTAGGGGTCACAATCACAAGCGGACTCTTTAGCATCGTTGGTTTGCTTCTCCTTTGAATCCTGTCAGTGTTGAGGCTGCGCCTTACAAGGCCCCTAGATGTCTTAAGTTCGATTTAGGAAGACATGTGCAGTACCCTCTGGTGAGAGAGACTCACGGCAATTTGAGGCAATGTGTCGCCTTTTCCTTAATTGATGTAGGGAGAGTGCTCACTACCTATGCAGTTTTTCTTTTCTTTTCTTTTCTGCAGCAAAATGTTTCTCGTTTTCGGCTGAGGACCCACACAATGGGAGCCTCCCTGAGTAGAGAGAGCTTGTTGGCAGACTGGTGTGAACGGTTACTGTGATTTATGTGATCTACAAGATTTGCAAGACGGAACATGTCCTTTCCTTGTGCAATTGTGCTAGTATTTGTGCTTTTTGGAACAAGTACGCCCATCTCTTCTTTGAGAATTCTCCACAGAGGAGACTTTTTCTTGGACGTACCGGTTTTTACTATCCCAAGGAAGCGTCGCAATGAGGACGTTTGTCATTTTATTGAGCAAGACTTGAACCAGATGTGTCACTTTCTTGCTTAGATCTTGGACTTTTTTGTGTGGCCGGCAGAAACCAGCAGGCTGAGCGATCAAACCACCTGGCTGAAGGCCAAAACCCCATGTAAACTGAACTACTCACCATGTAAAATCCTTTGATATCTGAACTTTCAAAACAACAACAAACTGTATCCTTTTCTTTATGAACCTTATCCTTTTTATGAGCAGGCCAGCAGTCAGTCGTTCTGACTGAAGGCCTTCTTTGCTTCTGTAACCTCTGTTCTCCAGCTCAGACTGTTTTGGTTACAGGTTTTGGCTACCTTTTTTGGTTTCAGCTAAGCTGCCCACGTAGGCAGGCATGGCTATGTAACCCTTTCCTTTCCTTATGAGTGTCAAACCAAGATTTTATATTGCAACAAGAAGCTTTTCCATTTCATGTCAGAGCAACCCACAATACCAGCACTGCTGGAGCACTGACCCCCGAGACACCCTTTTTGGTGCCTGTCATAATTTTCTGTTCCTCCAGATTTTCAGGGTTTCTCTGTCTGCCATCCCATTCATGATGATGCTATGACTCAGGCCTTGCGTCATGCTATCTACTCAGCCATTCTCAGAGGCCACTGCTACCTTCATATTCCTCCTTATCTGGGGAAAACAAATGATATCTAACTCCTATTCCAAACTCATCACTGCCTATCCACATCTCTGTTGTGAATTTGGAACCATCGCTTGTACTAACCTTTGCTACAACGATCCACAATCCTGCCCCAACCAGGAAATACCTCTTTCTCAGCACACCTGGGACCTACAAATCATTGCAGTCTGGAACACAGCCGCAAGGATCCATCTAAACAATCACAACCCTGCTTGGCTGCAGGGCCTGGCCTTGGCTGTACCAGAAGTTAACTGGAAGCTGCGCAGCGTTGGCAACCATTCTACTCAATACTATGCATACCGACATGCCCGGTTTTAAAAAGTGCCAACGCCTCCCCTCTGACAAACGACAGATATCTAGAAATCCAACCCATCCACACATAGGTAATCATGACGAACTCATTGTACCTAACCAATCTAGTCCAACCCTCATGCTCAAAGTCCCTAACTGGAGGACATGGGCATACACTGATGGTAGCTGTCATATCCAGAATGGCAAACAAGAAATTGGAGCAGGCGCCTACTGCCCTCTCACTGACAGTAAACATCTTGTTGAGCCCAACGGTGCTGGAATTACCAACACCATATGCCGAGTTGAATCAGCAGCAGTAGCTGCTATCACGCAAAAGAAAAGAAAAGAAAAGAAAAAACTACGCAAGCCAGGTCCAGCTGCGTGCATTAAGGAAACGTCCCCTAACGCACTCTTATTTACATGTTGCTTCAGATAGTCTCACCTCTCTAAGAAAAGAAAAGTCTACGCAGGCCAAAGGCCGCGTGCATTAAGGTAAGGTCCCCTAACTGGAAAGCTAGAGGCCTCACCAGAAGGCCCTCTAAACCTACACTAGACACAGCTAGCCTAGGAGAGAGTTGAAACAGATCTAATGGGGATCTGGAGGGTTGCTCGCCATGCTCCTGGATGCTCGGACTCTCCTTCTCCCGTCCTCCTCCGCCGCGTGCCCAGCAGAACCCCCCCAGAAGCCCCCGTGAAAACAAAGAGCGTGTCTAGTGTTAATGATAGTGGTTAATCTTTGAATGGCATGGTCCCTAAGCTTGGATGCTAATGATTTAGCTTTTTTATTGGGTAAGGCCGCCTTGGGCGGCCCAAATTCATAAGAGGTGTGATCGTATACTCATTGTAAATGGTGCCAGCCACCCCAATTAAGATGATGTGCAGAGCCACTTTGTTATTCCTATTTGGATTCCTTGAGCTGCGGGTCTTAAGTCTAGTTATGGTGTGAGAATGTTGAGTTGCTGCACGTTTGAGAGTGATGAAAGGATTCGTGTCAGGGCAGAATTTCAGTTCAACAAGGTGGATGTCCCTGTCCTGAGGAGGGATCTTGGAGGGATCAAGGTGAGCTTGTCTGCCTGGGATAGGGCGCACAAAGAGAGCATCAGGGCAGCTTTGGTGCCGGGCAGGGGAGCCAGTACCATTAATTAATTATAAGGAAAACCCAGTTTGGAATAGCTCTTGAGATGTTTCCAGGGACTTGTATGCCCTGATCCAGGAGTCTCTCATTACTGCAGCCATCCATGCCAATAAGGGATGAGCCATACCGGCCTTTACTAAGGGCTTTCACACAGAGACTGAGGGCTTCATGGTGTCTGTTGGTGTGCATCCCGCTCATTGACTTTGTACACCTGAGGAGTATGTGGTCCATATCATCGCAAAGAGGGCATCTTCCAGAACTGGAAGAAAAGTTGAAAGTGGAGGCATGTTTCTGTGTGTACAGTGTATCTGTTCGGTACTTTCATTACATTTATTTGCTGTTTCAAAGTAATCTTTGGATTTTGCCAGAAGGATTTGCTGATCTCCTTGTTAGCAAGTCGAGAGATTGGGTTGTGTGCTTCAGTGTTTGCAGTGGTGGTGGTTGGTATGGTATCGTTAAGTTTCTGCCATCTCTGGTAGTGGTAGCCAGAGATGTCAGTAGAGCCAAGCTTGCGCTTATTGTGCATATGAGCTTTAAGTTTTCTGTTCAGGTTGGTGAGGTAGTGGATTGAGAAAGTGTGGGAGCGGTGCACACTATCATTCTGTGCGCGAGAGGTCTTCAAAGAGAGCCAATAAAAATTGTGGAAGGGGTCCCTAGCATCTGTAAGTGCAATGTCTATGGTATTTGAGAGGGCTGCGGTGCGTGCGCAGGCGTCAGCCCCCTCATTTCCAATGATGCCAGAGTGGGCTCTGACTTTGCAGAAATGAATAGGATAAGAGGATTGTTCTAACAAATTCGATATAGCCTGGATGAGCTCTGCGTGGAGGTGATTCCTCATCTGCATAGGATTAAGGGTTTGCTTATAAAGTTGGGAGAGGCAGGATGCACTATCAGAGGCAATGTCAGTTTGCCCTTGTTGGAGTGCCGCAAGGATACCTGCTAGTTCTGCACTGTTGATAGTACTTGTAGGTCCACGGCCGTTGGGTTTGACATGCAGCTGCAAGTGTTGGGAGGGTGGACTAGTGTCCCTTCCCGTTTTGTAAACACCTGAACCAGAAAGTGGTGGGGAGTCATCATCTTTGTGCTTAATTACACTGCCATCTGTGTAGGTGATTTCTCTCCATTCCTTGATTTTAGGTGTGGACATCTTTTTGTAGTTGGCAGAGATGAAAGCTGCCCTAGCCTGAGGGCACTTGTGTGAACAGTTATGTGTGTCAGGAGGAAGTGATTGGAATTTATTTTTCCAAGTGTTGTTAGGTGTTGGTGAGTTCGCAGTGGTGTGGCAGGATTTGGACGATCCAGGGGTAGCCAGTGACCTTCTGGAACATCTTGATTGAGGAGGTGAACCCAGTCTTTGTTTGCGCTATCAAGCATTACTTTGGCATTAAGATTCCACACGACAATGAGTTGCATAGGATAAGAAGGTGGGGAAGGGTTGGAAATGGTATCAAACCAGTGTTGTGCCGCCTGGAATTGGATGTTTTTGGTAGGAAATTTGGCAAGCACTTTTGCAAGATCTGGGTAATGCTTAAGACAGCTCATATAAGCGTTGCAGCTGAAGCCTCTCCAGTGGGGCAGGAGCATGAAGGTAGCAACTGTTTCTGTTGTTTGGTGGGAGGATTGCACTGCGTGGCGCAGGAGCCTAAACATTATTTCATCATCATGTGGGGGATGGCAGAAGGAGAAGCCATTGTAGCTTACAGAGAGGGCGTCTGTGTGTGCTCCAAAGACCTGGTCCCGGCAGTTTGTGCTGAAACAAGTGTTGTAGGTGTCGTCAAATTCAAGAGGGTTGGAAAATCTCTCTGTCGAGACCATGTACCATTTGTGTCGGGCTGATGGGATGTGGGGAGGTGTGATCAGCGTGTTAGAATTTGGAGCTTCTTGCTCTTGGCTGAGGGATCTTTTTGTTGAGCCTTTTGACGTGAGAGCAGTCCCATAATTTCAGTTGCTGAATCCTGAACAGGTGGCTGGATGGTGGCATGGATGCCTGCCCTTCTAGCTGCTTTAAAGGCTTCGAGCAGGGTCTTGAGTCTGTCTACAGTGAGCATGCCAACGCACTTGCCATTGGCATTGTAATTACAAGCGCATTCAGAGGTGGTTACCTCTGGCATTTGTGCCGACATTGCGACCTCATCAGGTCACCTCTCTTCATCAAATACGTAAACAACTTATTTACCCTGAGAAACAAAACAACACATTCAAGTGGATGTCCTTAAAACCATATATACTATCTACCGCGTGAGACAGCCTCACCAACTGAATGCCAACCAGCGACACGTGCACTTAATTGAAATCAAGTACTGTGAGGACACGAGGCCCGGACAACAGTTGGAGGCGGCACAGCGGCAGCATGCAGACCTCTGCAAACTCATTATTGCAAAAACTGACTCTTCTTACTATCCTTCTGGGTGTTCGCGGGACCTGTTATATTGAACACACCATTAATCAGTTCAAACAACTTGGACTTGACCATCAATGTGCCATTAAACTTGCTCGCAAGCTTCATGCCCATTCTGTTATGTACGCCAAAAAGCCTGTCACCACTAGGCGTGCTATTGAAAACTATCATACTTCTCACAGCCAGATTTTGGAGCCGGATGCTTCCACTAACCCTCCAGATTCCCATTAGCACTCTTTATTTTTACAGCTTTGTGGTGGAGGGGGCTCACAGTTCTTCTGAGCCAATGTGTCTCCTTTTCCTCAATTGATGTAAGGCGAGTTTCTCTGCCTACGTAGTTTTTCTTTTCATGTCTGAGTTTTTGGATTTGCTGCTGGCTGGCAAGGACTCCTGGTGTAATATAATCTGAGTTATAAAATATAACCACAGGCTGATCAGCCAAACAGTCTTGCTGAAGGTCTCCCCGTGTAATATAATCTGAGTTCTGTAGGTGGTGGTACTCAGACTCTTCAGAGTGTAAGCCAGAGACTTTCCATGTTGCTTCTGAGCATTGGTTCCTTTGCACCTCCCTCCTTTGGTCAAACATATGTTTTGCATCCTGTGAACCTACCCTCTGTCTGTTTTTTTCTTTTATAGTCCGTTCTTAGCATGCTAGCTTGGGATACTCGGAACGCTCTCTTGTGTGATCGCTGTTCTAGTGATGAGATTCAAGATGGGGCTCATGCCCTTTTGGTGTGCAGAGACGCAGATGTTTGTGCCTTGAGAAGAAAGTACGCTTACCTGTTCAACTGCTTCTCTGATGATTTTTCAATGGAGCAACTTTTTTTTTACAACAAGCCAGTGTCCAGGATGTTTCTGATTTCCTCTAAATCTAAATAAAAAACAGGATGTTTCTGATATCCTCTTGCAACACAACAACAAGCTTTTCTCGTTTGTTTCTGAGCTTATGGACATTATGTTGACTGGCGAGGACTCCTGGTCGGACCAATCACAGGCCGATCAGCCGAACAGTCTGGCTGAAGGTCCCCCCATGTAAATCTCTCTAAATCTCTCAGACTCTTCAGAGTGTAAGCCAGAGACTTTCCATGTTGCTTCTGAGCATTGGTTCCTATGCACCTCCCTCCTTTGGTCGAACATATGTTTTGCATCCTGTGGACCTACCCTCTGTGTTTTTTTTTTGTTTACAGTCCGTTCTCAGTGTGCTGGAGATGTTTGTGCTTTGAGAAGAAAGTACGCTTACCTGTTCAATTGCTTCTCTGGTGATTCTTCAATGGAGCAACCATTTTTACTACAAGCCAGTGTCTAGGATGCTTCTGATTTCCTCTTGCAACACAACACTAAGCTTTTTTCGTTTGTTTCTGAGCTTATGGACATTATGTTGACTGGCGAGGACCAGTCACAGGCCGATCAGCCGAACAGTCTGGCTGAAGGTCCCCCGTGTAATTCTAAATCAGTGTGCTGGAAAGTACCCACACCAGGCCTATCAGCCCAACAGTGTGGCTACCGGTCCTTCTCTAAATCTGTAGATGTAAATCTAAAAATCTAAATCTAAATCTGTAGATTCTGTGTAATTCTGTGTAGATTCTGTGTAGATTCTGTGTAGATTCTGTGTAATTCTAAATCTGTGTGTGGGAGAGGTATCTAAAAGCGCACTTTCAGCCCCGTGAGGCAGCTCAATTGGTTCGTGGGGGTGTGGCTTTGTCTGCAAGGGATATGGCTGTTCCTTTGGGTCGTGGGCGCGACGTTGAGGCTCTTTTGAGACAGGGCACTCAAAATAATTGGATGCCTGAGCCGGATACAGTTGCTGTGCCTTCAGAGGAGGAGATGCAAGGGCTGGTAGCCAAGCAGATTGGCAAGATGAATGGGCGTGCTTCCCCTGGTTTTGACTGTGTGGCTGCTCCTTTTATCAAATATGCTGCTGTGGTGCGCCCGTGGGTCAATGGCCGGGGCACTGAGCGGGTAAATGTGCTGGTGCCATACATTGCCCGGCTTTTCAAGCTGTTCTATGACAAGGCTCGCATTCCTGAATGTTGGAAGAAGGCCAAGCTGACCCCCTTGTACAAAAAGGGGCCCCTCATTGAACCAAATAGCTATCGCATGCTGGCTGTCAGTGGCACAATGTACCGCTTGTATGCTAATGTGATTCGTTCTCTTGTCACGGACTGGTGTGTGGCCTCAAACAAGATTCCAGACACACAATTTGGCTTCTACCCTGGAAGGAACACCCTCCAGCCCATCTACATTTTAAGGCACCTACAGCATGCTGCACGCACAATCAAGCCTGGGCGATCTAGCCGGCTGCACACTGCATTCATTGACTTCAAGCAAGCATATGACACCATCCCTAGGCAGGCACTCTGGCAGCACCTGCAGCGCACACGCATGCCCACTTCCTTCTTGTCCGTCATTAAAAACATGTACGATGCTGATGAGTATGTTTTGAAGGATGGAGAGAAGAATGCTCAGGTGCACCCTAACACAGGTGTGAAACAGGGCTGCCCTTTGTCCCCTCTGCTTTTCTCTCTGTATATTAATGACATTGATGAAATTGCGGAGGGGGTGCAAGGTGCTGTCACGGGTACGGCTGAATTCTATGTGACGCACATGTTATATGCTGATGACCTGACTCTGATGGCCAACGATCCTGTTGCGTTGCAGACCATGTTGAACCGCTTGCATGCGTATGCTCAGAGGAAGCACTTAGTCATCAACACAGTTAAATCTGAGGTGGTGCACTTCAATTCCTCTGGGTCGGACCTGCCTGTTTTTCATGTTGGGGGGGTGCCACTGGCACACAAGGAGTCTTTTAGATACCTTGGCATGATGTTCCACAAGTGCATGAGCATGGCCAAGTCCTCTGAGCATGCAACTGGCCCCTTCATGGCGTCTGCATTTCGGGTTCGTCAATTTGTTCGTGAGAATTTTCTGGCAAATAGGCCGTACGTGTCTCTGTGGCTTGGGAAGACGTGTGTGGTTCCAGCTGGAATGTATGCAGGCCAAGTGTGGGGCACTGAATACATTAAAGGGGGCAAGGAATTTGCAAGTGATCTGCAAGTGCGGCACATGAGTTATCTTAAGAGCACGCTGGGTGTTAAGCGTACCACTACAAACTGGGCTGTCCTGAGGGAGTGTGGTCATGAGCCGCTTCAGTTTTACTGGTTTAGGTCTGTTGTCAAAATGTATAATAGCATGCTGAGGTCTAACAGTGAGACGTTGAGAAGAGTGTTCAAAGCGGATTTGAATATTCATTCGCGTGAGCCAGCCTGCTGGACTGCTCAAGTTTTAGATGCTTTTCAAGGCTTACGGCGCTGTGATTCCTTTGTGCAAGCTCTGCGGCAGGGCACTCCTATCCCTATTAAAGAGTTTACTGATGACCTCAGACACAGGCTGCGGGCAGTGTGGAGAGATGTTGAGGGAGTGAACCCGCGGGACACATATAGTAAGCTGGCAACTTACCAGTCTCTTTTTGCAGTGCCTTTTGACCATAACGTGCGTGCCCCTGCCCGTTTACCAAGGCACATGCATTTGGATTTGTCTCCACATGTCATGACGAATGTTAGTCGTTTCATACTTAAGGCACACACACTGAAGGTGGAGACAGCAGCTTGGGATACTCGGAACACTCTTTTGTGTGATCGCTGTTCTTGTGATGAGATTCAAGATGAGGCTCATGCCCTTTTGGTGTGCAGAGACGCAGATGTTTGTGCTTTGAGAAGAAAGTACGCTTACCTGTTCAACTGTTTCTCTGGTGATTTTTCAATGGAGCAACCACTTTTACAACAAGCCAGTGTCCAGGATGCTTCTGATTTCCTCTTGCAACACAACAACAAGCTTTTCTCGTTTGTTTCTGAGCTTATGGACATTATGTTGGCTGGCGAGGACCAGTCACAGGCCGATCAGCCGAACAGTCTGGCTGAAGGTCCCCCTGTGTAAATCTAAATCTAAATCTGTAGATGAGTATCCAATCACACACAGAACTTTTCACTATTCTTGAGCAAGTTCTGAGGATGGAATCTAAATCTAAATCTTGCAAAAGCAAACTAGACGAGTAACATTTGTGTACAAGTAACGAATTATGGTGGGGCCCTGCCTTCCAGGACAGGTGGCCTGTCCTAAATGCATGCGGACAGACTTGGGCTGTGTAGTCATCCTTTCTTTCTTTTGAGAATTGTTTTTTGTTTGGCTGGCGCAGTCCAGCAAGCCGAGCAGCCAAACTGCATGGCAGAAGGTCAAACACCATTGAAGGAAGACAGAAAGAGGATCAAGCAATCGGCGTTTTCAATCAAAAGACCACACGCTTCTCAGCTCCCGCAAACAAAACTGCAAAAAGTCGTTCAAGACAGATGGTTGAAAAGCAACATGTCCGTAGTGTGTCATTCGACAGAAACTCTATTAACACTTGCACATCCCTACAGTCAGCTCAGTAGCAAGGCCATGCACTTGACTACAACACTTCATCAACGCCTCACTGCTTCCTTCTCCGAAGACTGGCAGCAGCAACGCACTCGATTACAATGACACACCACACATTATGTTCATTTTAAGGCCTTTATAAAACCGTGGGCCTTTCTCCCGGCCTCCCACAAGCACAGACAACACCTGTTCATTAGAACTAGAAATACGGAAAAAGAAGCATCACAAAAAACTAACACCAATCTAAGTCCGGAAAGCTTCATGGTAAGTTCATGCTTGAAACTGTACAGCAAGTTCTTGAAGAGTGTTCCCCATTTAGCAAAGTTGACACTATCCATCCTTTTCATTCAGAGAAAATAATTCTAACATTTGGAGGTTCCACTGTCAGCATGGTCGGAGGATTGAACTGGAAAAACTTGTAAGGAAAGGATGACCTACGCGTCCTTCCACTGTCAGCACAGTTGGAGGGTCAGCTAGAAAATTTGGGGTGAGGAAAAGATGAGTCCGGAGTACTTGGATCAGGCACCAACTTGCCAAGCCTAACAGCATCCACAAAAGCAATATCACGCATGAGCACAGTCCTCAAGTGATTGTGCCAGCTGGCAATTGCTGGACAATTGCTTGTGTTGGCAATTGCGACCAGATGCAAATGCCAGCTGGCTTCCTGGCGTGACAACCTGCTGATCTTGCCGATCAGAGGCCGTGCGCACAGGGCTCCTTGGGTTCTGCTAGTTGCTAACTGTCTGAGCAAGGTCACCTTGCAAACCAAGCAGACTGGCGCGCTAGCCTAGCCTACAACCGATCAACTTGGATACCGGGCTAAAGGCCTTCTTGTAATACCCTCTTGTAAGGTCACCATGGGTGAGCTTACAACCCCCTTGTAAGTTGTAAGAACTAGTTGCTTGTAACAAGCAAACTCTGGTTGGTCTCACGGCAACAGAAGGGGTGCAAGATGTTCCACCTTGCACAGCCATGGATAGCAGGATCCTGTTGGATGTCAGGAGACTGCTGACTGGCCAAGACCTCCGTTTGCATGTCTGAACCTAATAGGAGGAGCGCACTCATACTTGCACATTGATGCAGGCAACCTGGCACAGCAGGATGTTAAACAGTACTGAGAGCACTGAGCGCGCAAGGAGCACAGCTCCACTAAGAGCACTTCGAGCACGGGTGCCAAAAAGGAAACCTCGCGCTTCATCAAAAAGTGTGTGTGTATCTTGAGCAAACTAGGCAAACCCGGCATGGCAAAAACCAGCAGGACGGCAGCTTCTGCCTGCCCCAATAGCGAAAGCCAACACTCATTGACATCCCTATCCTAATCTGTGTTGCACACTCACATGCTCAATCCTCAGTGCTGCCATTCCCACATGGCACCTGAGCACGCCGACACTGGCGGACATTCCTCTCCTCTCCTTATCCGCACTGCACACCTGCTTAACCCTCAATGCTGCCACACCCACTCGGAACCAACCAGTCTTATTGTTCATGTCCAACTGACCTGACCCCACCCTGGGCGCTGCGCCCAGGGACATGAGTAATATTGTGATGTCCACTGACCTGACCCCACCCTAGGCCCTACACCCAGGGACATTAATAATAGCATGAACTGCACTTTCTTTAGGATAAGCATTTGCTTCTAGTAGTCATTATCCGCTCAGGAAAAAATGCACCGGGCCCCTCGAGGAGGCTTGCATGGGTTGGGCATCATTTGGGCTCCTTCCAGGCATGGTCGCCGGTTCACTCACTTGCACAGCCTGGTCATGCTCCCACTGCTGCCTACGACACAGCTGTCTAAGTCTTCGCTGGAAACCCTGGCGCAGCAGCGGCTGGGCGTCATGCACACATGGCTGGCACTGGAGAACATGCGAGAAGGGGTGCCTCGGCAGTGCTGCTCCAAGGCATCCAGGGAGCTCAGGCAGGCCTGCGCGCGCACACACACACACGCACACGTTTGCACATTAGTTGGTCGTCATGGCTTCACGCACACAGGACTGGCACTGGAGAACACACATGAGGGGGCACTTGGCAGTGCTGCTCTAAGGCATCCAGGAAGCGCAAGCAGGCCTGGGTTGTGCACATACGTGTTTGCACATTAGTTTGCCGTCATGGCTTCACACACACACACATACACACACACACACACACACACATGGCTGGCACCGGAGAACATGCGAGAAGGGGTGCCTTGGAAGTGCTGCTCCAAGGCATCCACAAAGCTCAGGCAGGCGTGCGTTTGCGCAAGCATTTGTTTGCACAAGGGCGCGCTGAGGAGTGTTTGCTTGTGAGGCAGGAGTGTGCTTCTGTGATCATTCCATGCTCTGTGCTTCTGGTCAAAGCATCACAGGCAGCAGATGTGGAAACTGGTTCCTTCTCTTGTTGTAAAGTAGTCTAGAGCAGGATCTGTCAGGTGTGCTTTTTGCTTGGTAAGAAGTCCATATGCCTGCAATGTTCAGCATACACTGAGGTCACCCCCGGTCCAAAATTTGAGGCGTCTTTTTAAATAATTGCAGAGGGGGTGCAA
This sequence comes from Dunaliella primolecta, assembly GCA_914767535.2. Lineage (NCBI taxonomy): Eukaryota > Viridiplantae > Chlorophyta > Chlorophyceae > Chlamydomonadales > Dunaliellaceae > Dunaliella > Dunaliella primolecta. The sequence continues at coordinate 4,105,391 of OU611759.1, read as the reverse complement.
GTCCAAATGCCAGGGCTTCAAGATCATGGAGTCCACTATTGATCTGGCTCAGGAGGGGATTTGAGAAGGGACAGAGCCCCATCAATGGTCTTCATGTCATCAAGAAACAGGTCTTGTTTTATGACGTGGAGCTTGCTTGCGGGAAAACTCTTTCAGCTGGCGAGCTTCCAGGGCCTTGCACCAATCTGGCCGGGGAAAAGAGGGATTCCCTACAACCAGCCACCCACCCTCCTAGACCCGATCAGTGCAACATTCGGTCAAACAACATCACGTCATGCTTGTCACAGAGCTACTCTGGTCCAGTCAAGAAACAAATTGCATGAACTCCAGCGCCAGCACACCACGCATTGCAGCTTCCATCCTCACCTGCAGCTGGGAAGCAAGCAAAGAGCTGGGCGTGCTGTTCCCGCTCCCTCCCCTTGGGCTCAGCTGAATGAGGGATGCAGTGGCACTGGGTGAAAAGCAGTCCTCAGGGGTGATGCCAGAGATCCTGTGTGTGTGTGTGTGTGTGTGTGTGTGTGTGCGTGCATGCGCACCTACTCCTGCACACGCGTGCACTTGCACGCAGAATGCAGCTCTGTTTATGACTCTTGGGTAAAACACTATGAGTAGCACTTGTAAGCATGAAGGCTGAAATCTCAGCACAGAATCAAGAATTTGGAAAAGGTTGCATCGCTCACAGCCCTTGTTGCGATGCGCCGCTGGCAATGCCGGGAGACTGCTGGCACAGTAAGTGAAAGGCGTGCTTGCTCACCTAGGCCGTGGAGTGCGGATGGTCAACTGTGGCCCCAAGAAGGAGTTGTCTAAAGCAATGGATTTGCAGGCAGCTTCCAGCATGGCCTGGCACTGCTGCTGCTGCTGCTGTTTTGCACTATGAAGGGCAGCTGTGGCTGAGCGGGCGGGAGGAGCAGGCTGCTGCTGACTCTGCTCAGCTGTGATTCTGCGTGCCACAATTTTCTTGCGGGAGGTGCTGCTGGAGCTGAGCTGTGCAGATGCACCACTAGGAGAGAGGAGGGTGAAGGGTGCCATGGTGGCAGGTGGTGAGCCCATGACCTGACCAGAGCACTCTTCCGCTGCGCAAGCAGCTAGCTTCAGGAATGGGCCAGCAACCTTGGTCCACTTTGGAGTGGGCGGAGCTTGCTTGCTATCCAACCCCAGGCACTGGTTATCTGCAGAGTGAGTGGAGCAACCTGTTCTGCTTGCTGCTGATGGCAAGGCATGCTGGATGCCTACTTGCTTGCACAGCTTGCACAGCAGACCAAGGAACCTGACCACAGCTCGGGGGATACGACTCAAGACACGCAGTAGTAGATGGACTATGCGTGTGAAAGCGAGCGAATGAGGTGCGACATACGGGTGGGTTCGCCGATTCTGGATGGAGATATTTTGCTTGCATGCGCATCAAGTCAACGTCAACGCACGTACGTCAATCCTCCTCCGGCACCAAAGTATTGCCCTACGATGGTTTTGCCTACCGACTTGTCGAAACAGAGAGGACGGAGCTGGAGGGCCCGGTCAAACGGGGGCGAGGCACATACTATGTGCATAGCCAGTATGACACAAGACCGATTCACGTTTGTTGTGCTGGCTCACTCACCCATGCTGGGACGCATCGATGCCGTGCAGCTTGCCTGAGCTGCATGCTTGGTGCCTGGAGGAGACAAGAGGGTGAGGGATGCTTGTATGCGTAAGTTTGAGCATGCAGACAGACTTGGGCCGCGCACACGCAACACAAGCTGGGACGGTGCCTCAGGCACAACTACTACACCAGCAGCAACTAATAGGACCCGAGTGCGTGCGTGCGTGCTTGCGTGCACGCCCGGATTTTTCTGGGCCCGCTGCACAGCTTCCGAGGCATCTGCGCACCTGCACTGCACTTGCTCGCTTCCGCTGGCATTATGCTTTGCTCAAAACTCCCTCGCTGCCGCTTCCCTCCACCGCTCATCGACCGCTGCCAGGCTTGGCTTCCGGAGGGACCCCAGTCGTTTGCTGGATGTCTCAGAAGAAGACGAGGGAAGCAAGTCCCTGTCAATGAGAAATATTAGCTGTAAAATACTAGCTGATATTGAGTTGTGTTAAACGGATGGGGAGTTCAGGTTTGACTAGAAACCGGCCAGCTGTCAGTCAAGATATTAATTGGTCAAGGTATTCGAAAGCCGCTCACATGTACCTATGCAGGAGCTGATTTAAAATAAAATTTGAAATGTCATAAAAATTGAGCGTGCACTTACAGCTATTGGTCTTGGAGGGCTGCCGCAAGGAGCATGCAGACTGTAAACGTGCACCAGCTTGCAAAATGGGACCTGCAAATGGTCATGGAGAACTTAATGAGAGATAGTCTTCTCAGTCTGCCTGTAGCACCTACTGTACGACTGAACTGTACATGTACATCGAAAACCAGCTAGTGAGAATCAATGCTTACATCATAATTTCTATTCCTTGTTTTTTTTCTTCTGTTCCTGCTTCTAGTAGCCTCATAAACCAGTCAGTACTAGAGTTAAACAGATTGAACCCCCAATATGTTATATATCATATAGCGCCCTTCCCCCTGTGAACACCTGCTGTTTATGGTAAATTACCATTAATGAACCAATACTGGTAATGAAAGGACAATGATGTCGATGAGGCCATTGAGAAGCAAGCTGATGTCACTTTTTTTGCTCACAATTGTGAGCGACAGGTTGCAACCTGTCAGGCTATCAGACATTGTCAAATGAAAGAGAACTGTGATTCGAAGTCCGTTTTGGCATGTAACATTGACACAAGGGGAACTGCACAGAGTGACAACATTGCCCCTGTGCCTATGCTATTAACAGCCTTGATTTATATAATATCACGCTGTTTTGCTGCCTTGGCATTGCCTGAGCTCTTTGCATGAGGAGAATGAGACACGCAACGGCCAGAGCAGCAACCGACATGCTCACAGTGTCAAGCACTAGTGCTGCTGTCATGGCAGTCTGGTGTTGTTCTCATTTCTTGGGTTGAAGCCATTGTGCTGCCCAAGCCTGTTGTACCTAAAAATGACACGTTTAATTATTGCTGTTGCTTATCAATGTGTTGTAATGCTATTTTGTCACAACACAAATACATTTGTGTTGTGAACTTTGTGGCAGATGTGTGGCATGCACGCTGCCATTTAGCCTGCTTCATTTCAGAGCAGACAAGGTCTGGGAACAAGCTCCTGCCGCAGCCACCAGCATTAGTGCCTCTAGGCCAATAGTGCCTAGCTTAAAGTAAAAACAATCCACACACCTCATCCAGTATTCACCAACATGGTTTTAAGAGAAGTACTTGTAATTTTGAGTTAAGGAAGGTTGCCTAAGGGTTGTGGCTGGACCCCCTAAGCATTATCGTTGAGTTTTTTGTGCTCTCTGCATGCCTCAATCTCGTTGAGCGCCTTTGCTTATTAAACACTTTGACCAGGATTTGGAGGGGTGCAGGAAAGAGTGAGTAAAGCTTGCTCCTAACAACAGTGTTTTTTGGCCTAGGCAAGGGGAAGCCCAGCTGTAAATGCGTCCCAAAACTCGATGAAGCCATGCATTCATTGGCTTTCGAAATTACCCTAGTTAATGCAACGAAGAACAGTACCCACCCAGTTCCAGTGATCCAATTTCTGCTTGCATTAAGAACTACCCAAATTTTCATCCCTCATCATCCTGTTTCATCCTGTTTCAAATGACAAGTTGTCAGATCAATAAATACAAATTTGCAGTTCAACTGCATGTCACAAGTAGCCTCTGGAATTTCCCTACATTTCTGTCATTTGCGTCTGCAAAATAGTCAGAGAGGGAAGATCCACAAATTGTAGTAACAAAGCACATCTGACCACAAGGTGCACTGAACACGCACCAAATTTCTTTGCGGGAATTCTTGTGAGCTAGACGATCCCCAGGGGAGGAAATTCCAGGGACGCAAGCACGGGCATGCACGAGGTCCACGAAGAAGTGTTGCGTGCGTGCTGCATGCTCTTGTCTCACTGCCACTAGAATATCACAAGACGGTGGCGCGGGTACGTGCTTTCAGCAAGAGCCTGCAAAAATCAAACATGTTAGTACAGAATTGAGGTATGAGGCAGCACAGGTACACGTGACACAACATCATCTCAGGGATTTCACATCCAGGGCTTTGGAAAACAGACTTGCTCTTTGAGAAAGCTTTGACAGTTTTCAATCATCGTGCAAAGCTGATAAAGTCACCTGAATTGCATGCATGTGTGTTCAGTATGACCATGAATGCACACTTTCAGCTGCAGGTTTTGTGCCCGTGTACCCTGCTGAATCCTTATGTTGCAGAATTGTTTAATCAAATCAATTTGGCTGTACACCTGCAAAGCATGAATATGGGCTTCTCACACTCTCCCGGACAAACAGGAAGTGAACGGCTGCGCACCTGAAATTTGCATAGGTGGTCCCGGGGCAATTGACCTCGCCACTGGCACACACTCGTGCTCTGTGCTGCTCTTTGTGGCCTATCTTTGAGAAAAGCCATGTCAGAAGTACAAGAGAGAAGCCAGAAGAGACATAACTGCATTTTGCCTCCGTGCATATCTGAGCCCGTTAAGCAGCGCTCAGATGCAGTGAGGCTTTCGCAGAACTTGAAGAAGAATATATATATATATCCTGTGCTCTTGTGCAGTCACACAGGTCGGTGGAGAGGAAACTACTGAATTCACCTATGAACATGCTGCCGACGATAGCCCCAGTTTACGTGTTACTTTTAACAAAATAGCACCACACGAACAAATGCATTTAAAAGGCGTAACGAGGAAGTGTCTCCCAACTATTGGGAAATATGATGCGACATTTATATTTGGTTGCGATGATTTTGTGTCTATCCAAAAATAGGTACAAAAATCAGTATTTGTAGTCATCACACACACAGACAGACACACAGACATACACACACACACACACAAACACACACACGCACACGCACATACACGCACGCACGCACACACACACACGCACACGCACACGCACACGCACACGCACACGCACACGCACACGCACACGCACACGCACACGCACACACACGCACACACACGCACACACACAAACACACCCGCACCCGCACACGCACACACACAAACACACCCGCACACGCGCGTACACGCGCGCAACAATGTAAACCTTTTTGACATCCATGGGCCTGAACCGCCAAGGCACTGATCTCCGCGATCACATGAGGGCTGCACAAAAATCACCCGCCCTCTCCTCTTCCACGCATGCACCTCAGCCTTCCCTGCAGCTGACCATTTTTGTGATGTAGGAAACCATGGTGCTCATGACCTCAGGTTAGGCTGTCGAAGTTTGTTCAGTGTAGCAATAACAAGTCTGTACAAAGAAAAATTAGTTTACACCAGATTAACTTTTGATTAACCCTGATACCTCCAGTATCCTGGTTCCTTCTGGCCGTCCCTAATCAACCAAAGGAAAGAAAAGGATTACACATGCCATTGCATGGCCGCACGTACTTACCAATTGACTTTTTGTCCCCAGAATTGCACCAGGTTTGCACTGCTTTCAACGATTGAACACAGAACCTCTTGCGCTGGCTGTGACGCCATCTCCTATTTGCCACAGAGTGGTCTTTTAAAAGATGGATTTATCCTAATTTTCCAGGGGCCATGTGGCCAGTCTCAACCAAAAACACCTGCAACTTAGGTGGGGCCACTAAGAATGGGGCTGCAAAGCAGAATTGAGAAAGGAGAGTTGTTGCAACGAACGCCAGGCAGCCTCATAATTCGGGCATTCTAAATTACCATGTGCACTTGGCTCAAGTCAAATTTTGTGAGAGCACGAAGCTTGGAAATCAGCCTTGTAGCATCAGTAAATGAAAGTTTGTAGTTGGCTAAAAGGCAAAGAAGACCCTCCCTACACAATGTTCCCAGGTGTAAGTAGACTAGCAAATTTTCACACATTCACACGAAGATCAATTAAAAATTCTTGGACTTAGGCTGACACCGTGTGCATTAATTCAGAATCAATTTCTAAAGACAAGAATTGTCCTGGTGCCACCAATGCTACTAGATTCATAAAAAGATCCCGACTAAGTTTCCGTTCTTAACTCTCTGGTGAAGGGACTGGCCTCGCATTTCTTTGGATCTATGCCTCTTTTCCTTAATAAGAAGGAAAGGGCTCACTGCCTAATGGCAACCAGCAGCATCATGTAGTAGCATTATATCTTTCCTTTACTTCTCCTAGAAGGGACTCATCCCAGAGTGAAGCCATCGCAGTGTCTATGACACCTTGCAACTGTCATATTCTACAATGCTTTTCTGGACACCAACAGTTGCCCTCAGCAATATTTTGTGGGCAGATGCTAATGTGAAAATGCCTCCTTGAAATGCTGGACCCAAAAGCCCCATGCTGTGTGCTCAGGCTGGGAAGGTGCAACACTCTCACTTGTCGTGCTTGTTTTGGGCAGCCTGTTGCCATGGATGTTTTTTGTTTTTAATCAGAGAAGAAGGCTGTGTGGCGCGTGGTGTTGGGCTGCCTCTACTGAGCACATATTTGCCCTTGTCGTTTCCCTGACAAACAAAGGCTCACTTTTAGTCGCCCTGATGCATTTTTAGTGGTTCCAATGAAGAGTGCCAAGGACCAATCCCGGGATCCATTGAGAAGTAGAGGGGGGCGCGAGGGGAGCAGGGAGCACTAAGCGCCAGCTACAGTCACTCCACCTGCTTGCAAGGTCCGTCACCCTAGTCAGCTCCTTCCAGAACAGAGGCACGTCCATCTCGTGGAGGTCAAATACTGTGAAGACACCAGGCCCAAGAATCAGCTGGAGGCCTCCGAGCAACAGCACCGCGACCTCTGCCACGATCTTTCGAGGGCCACAGCTCAAGTCACCCCTTATACCATTCTGTTAGGTGTGAAAGGGGTCACCTACACCCCCCACACTCTGGAGCCTCTTAAAGAGCTTGGTCTTGACACTCAAACAGCCACCAGGCTTGCTCTGAAGCTTCATGCCCATTCCGTCCAGTATGCTTATAAACTTTCTAGCACCTGACGCCCTTTTGAGAAGACTCCTTTCAACTCTCGTCACCAAGATCAGGCATGAGCTACTGCTGGTAACCCTCCTGGTCATCATGATGATCCCCATTGACTTATTTCTTTTAGTGGAAACTCGTACAGATGATATGGATAGGCTCATGAGGCATCTGCAGGGCACGCACAAACTTGTGCACCGTTTAGATGTTCCTGCTGGTTGTGCTGGTAGAAGGGGTCATGGAGTTGCGATCATTGCCTCTAACGCTTGTGCAGAATTCTTGTCCGTGTTTCGTATTGCCCCAGACATTCAGTGCGTGTGGATTAAGTGCCGGAAAGAACTTTTGGGTCTAAATAGGGAAGTCCTGCTTGGTGCGGTTTACACTAACCCCCAAGGAAGGTTGTTTACTGTGTCCCAAGTCCGCGAACAATTTACTCACCTTTTTGATGAGCTTGCGTGTGCTGCACAGGTGACTCCAGACTTGCTGTTGTGTGGGGATTTCAACGCCAAAATTGGCAGTCTTCATGAGGTTTATGATGCCCATTATGAGACTTTGGTGGACTGCCCGGCTCTCCAGACTGCTAGAAGGTGTGAATGCAGAGATGTTAATGTGGCTGGAAGACTGCTCGTGGATACTGCAGCTGCCTATGGACTTGTGATCACAACTGGTCGTGTGCCTGGTGATGTGGGCCAGCCCACATTTGTTGGGTATCGTTCAGACACTCGGCCTTCCAGACGGAGTAGGCCTGATCATGTCTTGGTATCACCTTCCTTATTTAAGTGTGCTCAGAAGTCAGACATTTGCGCTCCGATCTTGGACACCACTGATCATGGCAGTATTGCAGTTGTTTTTCGTATTCCTGATGTTGTGCCTAATGTGGATTGGACTCCTTCTCCTGAACATGTGTGTGGGATGGGACGTTGTGCAAGTCTTTTCAGTGGAACTTGGAAGCATGAGCGGCAACTGGCCTATGTGGAGGAACTGGAGAGAAACTTGGAGATGCCGGTGCAATTGGAGGCTGCTCTTGATGCTGGCAACATAGATACAGCATGTTCCTGCCTGAGAAGCTGGATAATGCAAGCTGCTAGTGAACAAACAGTTGGCATGTCCAGAATTCAGGCGTGTGTTTTTAAGAGAACAGAAAAGCATGGGATTAGAAAGCCTGTCTGGTTTGATGATCAGTGTCGGTTAAAGAGGCGTCTGTTTATTCAAGCTGTGCAAAATGGTCAAGCTGTGCATGCCTGCCAGTTTTTTTAAAAAAGAATACAAAAAACAAACAAGGCGTGCACGGCGGGCTTATGAGAAGTACCAGAAAGCAGTTTTCTTGGACAGGCTGAAGAGACACAGGCCTGACATTCATAAAATGCTTAGGAAGCCCAAGAGCACCCATCAGACTCCTATTACAGCGGAAGGCTGGAGCTCCTACTTACAGCATCATTTTGGTGCCCGCATGAGCAATTGCTCTTCTCATTCGAATAGAGAAGCAGCACATATGCATGGCATGGGGAGCTGCCCTGAAAGCACACACTATCAGGAAGCCGCCTTGCATACCAATGGATTTGTGGGCAGGCACCCCACTTGTCCAGCAAGGAGCGCTCCTCACATCCCTGATCAACAAGCAAGCCCCATGGGTAGCTGCCCTAACAGCACCTTAAGCAGAAGGCCTGGAATGTGGGACAGCATTAGCAGAGGGGTGGAGTACGGTATTGGAGCTATGCGCGGGGTGGCACAGCGGGTTGCTGCACGCTGGACTGGCAACTCTGGAGCTCCAGCTCGGGATATGGCAGTGCCCCTGGGGCGCAACAACCCGCCTCCTGAGCAGCTTTTCCGTCAAGGTGCTGAGCCTCGGTGGATGCCTGAACCTGATGTGATGGAACTGCCTGATGCAGCTGCCCTGTACCCTATTGTTTGCGAGCACATGCGTAAGCTGAATGCTAGGACATCCCCTGGTTTTGATGCTGTTGCTGCACCCTTCATTAAGTACGCTGAAAAGAGGGTCCCAGCAGTTAATGGTAGAGGCACGGATAGGCTGAATGTTTTGGCTCCTTACATTGCACGTCTGTTTGCTGCCATGATGGAGAGGGCTGAGATTCCTGCTTGTTGGAAAGTGGCTAAGATAACTCCTCTTTACAAGAGGGGCTCTGTGCTGGACCCAGGGAATTATCGCATGCTCGCAGTAAGTGGCACCCTGTACAGGCTGTATGCTAACGTTCTTAGGGAGGTGGTCACTGGGTGGTGTAAGGATAAAAACAAGATTCCAGACACTCAATTTGGTTTCTATCCTGGCCGTAACACTTTGCAGCCCATTTTCATTTTGCGGCACTTGCAGCATGCTGCTCAGGTCAAGCGCCCAAATGCATCCCCAAGGCTGCATGCAGCTTTTATTGATTTCAAGCAGGCATACGATACTGTTCCTAGGGAAGCTCTTTGGACTCACCTGCAGCGCATTCGTATGCCTGCGTGCCTGTTGGCTGTCATTAAAAGCATGTATGCTAATGATGAGTATATCTTGGTGGATGGCTGCAAGCAAGCTCGTGTGCGCCCCCATTTTGGAGTTAAGCAAGGTTGCCCGCTTTCCCCCTTGTTGATCTCCTTGTATATCAATGACGTGGACTGCTTGGCAGAAAATGTGCAAGGGGCTATTACAGGCACTAGGGACGTTCGAGTCACCCACATGCTGTATGCAGACGATTTGTTCCTCACTAGTAGCCTTCCTGATCAGCTCCAACTGATGTTAGGTAGGCTACATACGTATGCTCAGCGGAAAGGGTTGGTGATCAATACTGCCAAGTCTGAGATTGTGCACTTTAATTCAAAGGGTGATAATGTGCCAGTTTTCACGTTAAGTGGAGCTCGTTTGGCGTGTGCAGATTCTTTTAGGTATTTAGGCATGCTGTTCACAAAACAACGCAACCCACAAGCCACTGCTGAGTACATGTGTGCCCCTTTCCTAGCTGGTTGTACACGGATTAGGCAATTCGCATCTGAGCACCGCCTGACAGATAGGCCGCATACCATGCTCTGGCTGACTAAAACATATGCTCTCCCTGCTAGCTTGTATGCATGTCAGATTTGGGGCACTAGATATATGAAAGAAGGAGCTGAAATGGACTGTTCTTTGCAAACTGTGCACCTGTGCTTATTGAAGCGTATCCTTGGGGTAAAGCGCACCACTCCTAATTGGTCTGTACTGCGCGAGTGTGGGCATGAACCTTTACAGTTCTATTGGTTTCGTGCAGCAGTTAGTTTTTACAATGCTTTACTGCACAGCAACAGCACTACACTCAGTAAGGTACTGCAAGCAGATGTTGAAATGAGCAGGCTTTCCCATTATGCTGGACCTCAGAAAATTTGGCTGCCTGCACAGGCTTGGACAGGTGCAACGTGTTTACTCATTGTGTTCGGTCAGGGCAGCCTATAGTCATGAGGGAGTTTGTTGTTGATCTGAGAAAAAGGCTGCGAGGTGTGTGGAATGCTGATGCCTTGGCAGAACATGGTGAACACACGAACAAATTAGCCAAGTATCATCACTGGATGGCACTTCCTTTGAGACCCTTGTCTGTTCATGGCGCGCCCTTTTCAGTCCCCAGGTATTTGCATCTTGATTTGGGCAAGCGCGCGCTAAGAAACATGGCATGTTTTCGCTTACATGCTCATACTTTAAGAGTTGAGACATCACTTTGGCAGGAGCACACATCAACTTGTGATAGATGTGAACAAGGACTCCAAAATGAAAAGCATGCGGTGTTCCTTTGTTCTTGCGCTTCTGTGTGTTCTCTTCGAAGGGCTTATGCACAGTTATTTTCTGACTTCCCCTCGTCTTATATAATTTTTCTGGACGATTCAGGCACTTTCTACTGTTCTCAAGCTAGCTCTGAGGATGCTATTCATTTCTTGCAGAAGCAAAGTAATGACACTTATCGTTTTATTTCCGATCTCATGGATATTTTTTGTGCAGTTGGAACAGTTGAGCAGACCGAGCAGCCAAACCACCTGGCTGAAGGTCAAACCCCATTGTAACTCATTATTTCTTTTGTTTCTCTTGGTGAAGGGGATACACGGTGCCACAGCCCTAGGTATCCTCTTTTCCTTCATTGATGTGGGGAGCGTTTTCACTGCCTGCATAGTTTTTCTCTTCTTTTTTATCTTAGACCTCATGGATAAACTTTGTGTGGCTGGAGCAGTTGAGCGGGCCAAGCAGCCAAACTACCTGGCTGAAGGTTAAATCCCATTGTAACCTTGCAACCTTTGACTTTCCTAGAATTGGCTCTAAGGACGTCGATATTTTTTGCAAAGGCACACGAACGAGACGTACCACTTTATATCTGAATCTATGGACTTTCTTTGCCAGCATGAGATCACCCTGTAGGCAAAGAGGTATGTAAAACGAAATCGGCAGATGAGAGCTGCTGCAGGGAGAGTTTCGCCTGCCTACGCTACGCTTCTTTTAGAATTGATATCTATCTGAGGACCCCTTCTTGAACGCAACGCCTGAGTTTTCTTCTGGGTAAAACTTGCGTTTATGTACCTGATAGATAAAGCTGAGGCTTTTGCAGCAATTTGAGTGGTAGCAACAAAAGAATGAAGAAAACCACAAATCATTGTCACGCTTCAACACAAAATTTCTCTAAGAAAGGGCAAAGAGACATCATGTCCAGCAACATCAGTGTTGATACGAGTATGTATCCTAACAAGATCCAAAGATGCATGCGTGCAGCTTGTACACTAAATACGAAAGTAGGGAAGGAAAAGTATGCAGGCATTGACACCCCCAGCACCATTTTTAAAGACGATGCAACAAAAACTTGGGTTTCTGATTGAACCGCAGAAAAAGGCTCGGTACATTGCCCACTCAGTGCAATTGTCATGTCAGCTAAGTCTTCAACTTGACAGGGTTGGACCCTGAGGTCTGGAGCAATGCTTTCAGCAGGCTGTGTCAAATCAGAAGGAGCGCTGCTTTGTGTGTCCAGGTAGGTTCTCTCAAACACCAGATCGGCAAGGGCTAAGGATATGCTCATAAGCTCAAGTAGCATCAAGACTCACGCTACTTTGTCCCTACAGGACCAAAGGTAGCCCACATTCTGAATTACTGTTGTCAAGGCACATTGATCAGGTCGCGAAGGTATCACCCTTCAAGGTCAAGCACACACACGTTCTGCGCAGTGCAGTCAATGCTGGAAATGGAACAGCTGGAGTGTGAATGCACACAACACCGTACACCGTGCGCAACAGACGACGGGACATGCGCAGACATTGTACAACATGCGCAACAGATGACAGTCATGCGTTTCTACTGATGGTCTCTGCATGCAAGCCTGTCAGCCCAGTACAACATGTGCAACAAAAGACAGGGGCTGCAATCATACACAACTGAAACTGGTCACCTGCCCACATGCCATGTGCTATCCATACATGCCGTCTTGCACCCATTTCCCATTTGCACAAACAAACTCAAATAACCACATAAAAATGCCCGGCACACACACACACTCGCACACTGCAGAAATACAAATTCCATGCGCCATGCTGGCTTGGTGTGCGCATGGAGCACAGGTTTAAGTTCTGTAATTCAAGGTCGGAGCCTCTGTGTCACCAAGGAGGGAATTGAGAAAAATGAGTTAGCAAGGCAGAGCAGGGCAGGGCAGGGACCCCTTTGCTCAAGGACGCGATGGCGGGCAGTGTGCTGAGCTAAGCCGTGATGCGAGCCGGGCGCAAGCAAAGCACAAAAGCGCGCCTCGCAACTGGCTAAGACCCTATACATTAATCGATCTCCAGCAGGGTCGTGGGAGTAGCGTGCAAGGCGGAAGCTACTGCAGCTACTCCTTGGGCGTGCCAGCAGTCGTCAGGGCCACTTGTGCGGCGCCGTAAGTCGGGTTCTCCTTGAGCTTGCTCACAGCAAGGTCCTCCTCATGCTCAGACGCCAGCGCTTTGCCCTTGGATGATGGGTCGGTCTCGGGCAGGTCAGGTAGCGGCAGAGGCTCGTAGTCCCTCCAAACCCACATGTACACAGCTGCCGAGGCAATCGCCAGGACGCCTGGCAGTGCAGTCACAGGTACAGTTTCACTCAGACATAAGGGCAGTCACAGGCACAGTTTCACTTAGACACAAGGGCAGTCATAGGCACAGTTTTACTCAGACACAAGGGCAGTCACAGGCACACATTCACTCAGGTAGACAGGCACACAGGCGGCCTAGTCAGCCATGCAGCTGTTGGTCACGTCTGCTACATCCTGTTGTTTGTATCTGGCCAGCCATGCAGCTGTTAATCACGTCTGCTATGCCTGCTACATTCTGTTGGCTGGTTGTGGCTGGTCGGCCTTGAAGCTGACGATCCAGCTACACGGGCACACATACTTGTCAATCATAAAGGCGTTGACCCTGCCACTAATTCCTTTGGTTGGGAGATAAGTGGTTGATCTTGCAATGCTTGCAGGAAAAGCTCACATAGAGCACACGTGGCTTATTTGCGCTGAGGCACAGTGACCTCAAAGCAAAGGTGTCAACAAGCGGCATAGAGCCCAGGCACAGGCGTGATTGAGGCTACCTGCCGTCATTGGTGAGGAATGAGCAGATGGGGGAGCAGATCACTGAGGCTACCTGCCGTCATCGGTGAGTCATGAGCAGAGTACTGTGGGGCTGCGGAGCCATACAAATGGTGCAGTGCCTGAGATTGGCTCTGTACCACCACTGTTGCTGGAGGTGGCAGGTTGCTGAGGCAGTGGAGTGGCAACGGATGCCAAGATGCGTGGGCCAACGCAGCCCCTCTGCAGCACCTCCACCACCTCCAGCAACTCCAGCTCACGAATGTGTGGCCATGCTCGCCTCAGAGGCCTGTGATACATGGTGAGCCTATGACCCCATGCTGGCAACTAAGTGCAGGAGGGTGCAACGGTTGCCTTGGTGACTTTTGGAGGCCTGAAATAGGCTCTGTCCCCACTGTTGCTGGAGGTGAGGCTGGTGCCGCTCCGCTGCCTCAGCAAGCCCTGCCACCTCCACCAGCAACAGCCCCTCTGCAGCCTCCACCCCTCTCACCTCCACAGCACCAGATGCCAGCATGTGTGGGCGTGCTCGCCTCAGGCCTGTGGTACATGATGAGCCTATGACCCCGTGCTGGCAACTCCAAATTGAAATTAAGGCCTGTGGTACATGATGAGCCTATGACCCCGTGCTGGCAACTCCAAACTGAAATTAAGGCCTGTGGTACATGATGCGCCTATGACCCCGTGCTGGCAATTCCAGACTGAAGTAGGAGCTGGCATTCCTACTTCTGGGGCGTAAAACAGGGGCTGCAAGGCAGGATCTCACTTTGGCCCACCTGAAAGGAACAAGCTGGTGAAGGCCCAGGAAGCCATGCTGCCAACATACGTGTCTGGGGCATCATGCTCACGGTAGAAGGGGATGCAGAACCTGGGACAGAAGGTGGGGAGCAAGCAAGGAAAACCATTGAGCTTGGTGAGGAGATTGCACATGCGCATGCATGTATGCACGCGCGCAGCACACCCACCCACCCACCCCTGCCCCTTCCTCCACACGTTTGCTTGCAAGCTATTCCTAGGGTCCATAATGCATGACTGCTCCAAAGTGGATTGCAGCGGGCCTCAGCAGGGGTCCCATGCCCCCGCTGCACCTGAGGCCTCCCACGGTACAGATATATTGACACGTGACATATGGATGTTGTATGATATATGAAAATGTTATACTGCATGCAGGGCGGCACCAGGGGTCCCATGCCCCTGCTGCACCTGAGGCCTCCCACGGTACAGATACATTGACACATGACATATGGATCTTGTACTGCTTGCAGGGCGGCACCAGGAACCTGATGATACGCACTTCCCTGTCAGCTTAAAGTACAACCTTTGCTGTGCAACACCGCTTCTTATAAGTCCAAGAGAGCTCTGAAGCAACAGTTGCATGAGAAGAAGCAGAAGCACTAAGCACTGAAGCAGTAACAATAGGCTTTACAATCATAACGCAACGCTTCGCTAGCGCAGTTAGCAGTACAACCAGTAATGCAGTGTTTAGCTGGCGCAGATATGCAGAAGGTAAACAAAGGTGTAAACAACAGAAACAGCCACAGTAAGTTATGTGAATCTGAAACTCATGCGATCATTTCCCATGGCAGAAGCTACAAGCATGCCTCAGAGCACAAAGCATCGTCGCATTGCGAGAGGAGCAAAAAGAAAGCTGACTCCTCCACTCCAGGTGCCCCTCTTGCACCCTACCCCCTTTCTTGGCACACAATCACTGCCTCTCACTTACAGGAGCAGCAGAAAGAATGGCACCATGTACTTGGGGTGGATCAAAGGATCATGCACGGGTCCAATATCGATGGAGCGCCTGTGATGTGTGCCAGCATCAACCACCAGGGCAGTGAGTAGTCAGGCAGTGAAGTTGTTAAGGCAGTGAGTAGTAAGGCAGTGAAAAAGCAAGGCTGCGATGTGTGCCAGCATCAACCACCAGGGCAGTGAGTAGTCAGGCAGAGAAGTTCTGAGGCAGTGAGTAGTAAGGCAGTGAAAAAGCAAGGCTGCAAGCTGTGTGCCAGCATCAACCACCAGTTTTGTGAGTGCAAGGCACTCTCAAGCAAGACATGACATGCTGGGGACCCAGACAGGCAACAATGCTGTGTGCATCCTGGGATGGGGTCCTGAAGGTCAATGATGGTGATGATGATGATGATGATGATGACGATTATGGCAATGCTGCTGCTGCTGCTGCTGCTGCTGCTGTTGATGGCGAAGATCATGTGCGAAGATGATGATGATGATGGCGATGACGACAATAATGCTGCTGATGGCAATGATGACAATGATGATGATGGTGGTGATGATAGTGCTGCATTGCAGGGGGCACTGCTGGTGGAGTTGAGCAAATGGCTGCACAAAGCCACTTGCTGCGGCACAGAGCCATCATAAGCCATTGATCCACCTTTAAAAACAGAGCCACTTGCTGCGGCACAGAGCCACCACAGGCCATTGATCAAAAATTTACATCTGAGCCACTTGCTGCAGCACAGAGCCACCACAGGCCATAGATCAAAACTTTACATCTGAGCCACTTGCTGCAGCACAGAACCATCACAGACCTTAGATCAACCATGTACAAGCAAGCTTGGTAAACATAGCACGCACGGCAAAGCAAGGAGGCTAGTGTGTGCTCATAAGCTCACAGTGAGGGATATGATACAATGTATTTCAGTTACTGCATGCTTAGTGTGTAAAAAAAAGGGAACCGCAAAGGCCAGTTGTAAGTGTGCGGTGCAAGGGCTTGATTGAGCGCGTATTGTACGTCAGAGCAGATGGGGTAGCAAACAGGGTGGGGATGTGCATTCTCCGTGGTCTGAAGAAAAGGCTATGAAGCACTGCGCTTTTAAAGCAAGGGACCTGGGATGGAAAAGTGCCCTTGCTGCAATGTTTAGATCAACGACACTGAGCGCACCGTTTGATATTTTTTGGGTGTGGTGCGGTTGGCTCCTTGCTTGCTTGAGGTACGCTACCCATTGCCCACTCATAGTATCGGCCAAAGAGCTAAAATGTTTTGTACAGCTGTCATCTAGGTGTGTGCAAAATGTGTAAGGCTACTCACGAGTCCACAGGTGTGGAGTCACAGAATGTGTATGGCCACGGAGGTCACTCTCCAACGGCTTTGGCCAACTCACTTGTGGATTTCTTGGGTGAGCAGGCTGGCGAGCTTGGGGTACACGCGAGGGCCGAACTGCAGGATGAGGCCCAGCGTGACGGTGACAAAGAAGTTCACGCAGAAGCCAATCCACGCCGTGGATAGACCTGCAAGGTGTGGTGGTGGTGGTGATGGTCCTTTCATGATATGTGTTCTGAAACATTCAGAATGGCCGACCTGCAACATGGAGGCTCAGCGGGGCGATGACAGAGTTCACGCAGAAAAGCCGATCCATGCCGTAGACAGGCCTGTGTGAGTAGGAAAGAGGTCTTTCATTGCTTGAAAATTTGAACAAGAAAGCAGCCAGAGTGTGGGACATGGCCGCATCCAGCAGAGCAGGAAGCACGCACAGAATAAGGAAGGACTGAATGTGTAAGCCTGGCATTTGCTTGGTGTGGGGACTTGCAAACCTGCACTTCCGGAGTGTGCTTTGGACCGCCCCACACGCTTGCTCCTGCCAGGCAACTATGAGCAAGGGGTCTGAAGCAGGAGGGAAACCCCAAAAATGGGGATCCTTCACATTAATTTGTGGCTGATGGCAGCATTCAGGATCGAAACAGAACATTTGCCCACACATGCCCATTTGCGGCAGAGCACACACACATGCGCGCACACACAACACACACATACACACACAAAACACACTCCACATTTGACATGTGCGCACACACTCACTAGCGAGGCCATACGCAAACATCTAAAATATCCGAGTGCCTTAGAATGATTGGCAAGCCGCTGCCAGGTCTGAGGTTCAAGCATCAAAACATGGTGCCATGCCAAGAGCGACCAGAGCTGTGCAACGTTACACGCAGCAGTTGACAGCGCCAATAGCGAATGAGGCTGACATGTGAGCAGGCACACTGGCCATGCAACTGTGCTGGTGTGCATTGCCATACCCTTGTTAACCTAGTGTACGTGGTCCACCTCCACGCTCACAGAAGTACATCTGAGCTGATCTGTAGCACACGTAGCCGCTCATGCTTCAGCACAAGGGCACAGGCACTTCCATCACACTACAGGGCACAGGGCACAGGCACTTTCATCACACCACAAACAACCCCCTGTTCTCAGTCCGGCCTGAAAACGGTCGTACATGACATCCATCGCCACAACCCATGCAAAAGTCACGGCCGCCACACTACACTAAGAGCCCACCGTTCTCTGTCCGGTCCAGGCCTCTGTCATACGCGACGTTCTTCTCTGAAAACACCATGCCCACTGTGACTCCCAGGCCGCATATCATGCCTGTGAGCACGGCTTCTGCGCGCAGGCCTCGCCAGTGCATGCCCAGCCACACGGCGGGGGCCACCTAGGTGCACGTGCAAAATGGGAGAGGGTGTGCATGCCTGTGGATACAGTTTCTGCGCGCAGGCCTCGAAAGTGCATACCCAGCCACACGGCAGGGGCGACCTAGGTGCATGTGCAAAATGGGAGTGGGTGTGCATGCCTGTAAGCACGGTTTCTATGCGCGGGCCTCGCCAGTGCATGCCCAGCCACACGGCAGGGGCCACCTAGGTGCATGTGCAAAATAGGAGAGGGTGTACATGCCTGTGGACACGGCTTCTGCGTGCAGGCCTCGCCAGTGCATGCCCAGCCACATGGCGGGGGCCACCTAGGTGCATGTGCAAAATGGGAGAGGGTGTACATGCCTGTGGACAGGGCTTCTGCATGCAGGCCTCGCCAGTGCATGCCCAGCCACACGGCAGGGGCCACCTAGGTGCAAGTGCAAAATGGGAGAGGGTGTACATGCCTGTGGACACGGCTTCTGCACGCAGGCCTCGCCAGTGCATGCCCAGCCACACGGCAGGGGCCACCTAGGTGCATGTTCAAAATGGGAGAGGGTGTACATGCCTGTGGACACGGCTTCTGCATGCAGGCCTCGCCAGTGCATGCCCAGCCACATGGCGGGGGCCACCTAGGTGCATGTTCAAAATGGGAGAGGGTGTACATGCCTGTGGACATGGCTTCTGCATGCAGGCCTCGCCAGTGCATGCCCAGCCACATGGCGGGGGCCACCTAGGTGCATGTGCAAAATGGGAGAGGGTGTGCATGCCTGTGGACACGGCTTCTGCGTGCAGGCCTCGCCAGTGCATGCCCAGCCACACGACAGGGGCCACCTAGGTGCGGGTACGTGAGGCGAGTGGGTGTGCATGCATGTAGGAGTGCACCCTAGGTGCAGGTGCATGAAGCATGGAGGAGTGCGACCCCAGGTGCAGTGCGTGAAGCATGGAGGTGTGCGACCTAGGTGCAGGTGCATGAAGCATGCGGGTGTTCATGCATGCACATGTGAGCGCGCATTGTGTGTGTGACATGGAGGTAGAGCGCCTTCAGGGGACAAACAATGGACTAAGTCGGGCTTGCATGGGAATCCACAGGAGGACTTATGATGCGCGATTGGTATGGATGATGCTTGATTGGTATGGATGATGCGCGATTTAAATGGAAGCTCTGGAGGAAAGACCCTCGGCTCTTTGAGCTTTTGTGCCTCCTTTTCCTGAATTGATGTAGAGCCTTCACTGCCTATATAGTTTCTGAATTGAGGCATGCATTGCAGCCAGGCGCGGCCAGGTGATGGCAGATGGGAAAGGCCTCCAGTCAGGGCGCCTGATTACTAGCCTGACTGCTAGACATAGCTTTTGCTGTAAGGCTATGGACTACAGATGGGGAAGGCCTCCAGTCAGGACGTCTGACCGCTAGCTTGACTGCTAGCCACACAGCACCTGCTTGCTGTAAGACTACGGACTACAGATAAGGAGAGGCCTCCAGTCAGAACGCCTGACCGCTAGCTGAGGCAAAGCCAGGGATCTGCGGGGGCTCTCCCAAGCTCGCAGGTGGAGCTCATGGTCCTTTTGATTTTTACTTTGAGGTGAAACACTGGGCACAGAGACTGAAGTGCAGCATACTCAGAAAACGAAAACTTAAATGCCAAAGTGCAGCGTACCCAGAAAACAAAAACTTAATGCCAAAGTGCAGCGTACCCAGAAAACGAAAACTTTAATGCCAAAGTGCAGCGTACCCAGAAAACGAAAACTTTAATGCCAAAGTACAGCGTACCCAGAACACTTGACCCAAAAAACTTTGATGCGAAAGGAGCTTTGATTCCAGACGATTCCTCTTTGCTGACAGGGAAAGCGGCATGGAGTTACCTTGGAAGCCTAAGCCGTAAATTACATTGAAGCTTAGCCCCAGGAGGGACGAGCAGGTAGCATTTCCTCAAGGTTGAGCAAGCAGGCTGGCATTGCACAGAACGTGCAGTTCAGTAGCATTTCAAAAACCGAGCGTTGTAAGGTTTTGAGAAGGACAGCCTGACTCACCAGCTTATTTTTGGCAGGGAAAGAATGTTGGTTAGAAGGTGTTTGCTGGCTGGTGATATGTAGGCTGCACTCACATGAATGGGGGTCACATTTTGGAGGGAGAAAAGACCAGTCAGGTCGGGCTTGCCGTCTCGGATGCTCAAGATAGCCAAGGCAATACCTATGCAAAGGGCAATGAACCTGCACACACGAATCAGATGTGCAGGCAGGTGTGTGTGAAGGCATTAAAAGAGGCGACACTTAGGTCGCACGAAGTTGAATCCATTGGTGGGACAAAAGGCGAGAAGGCTCAAAAGCATTTGAGCACTTCAAAACAATAGTCTATCAAACTCACACATACAGGCGCGCACGCACACACACCACGCACACACACACACACACACACACACACACACACACACACACACACACACACACACACACACTTCAAATTTGCAGGCAAATATAGAGATGAAAACAGAACACAATTTCTTACCCCATGAACTTCGCAAACAGCATTTGCGCAACCTCAGAGGCACTTGGCCAGACGTATGGGCGGAGGAAGTCTTGAACCCACCTGCACGTCATTGCAGTTAGGCAAAAGTGGAGACTCAAAACAGCAACACAAGGGCAAGTGAGCTGGCACAAAAGTAATGCCCGTGCTGCTTACAAAGTACACACGACTCAACAGCTGACACTCTACATCTTGTCATGCTTGTGCAGGCGTGAGCAAATAGGCCAACTAAGGACTACCCTTGCAGGCGCGCAGGCATGAGCAAATAAGCCCATGAGCATGCAAGCCCCTGCTGGCTGTGCAGGCATGAGAAAAGTGCCGACCAAGGACTGCTGAATACAAGAGGAACAAGAGTGACTCATAGACCGAGCAGGTGCAAAAGGGGAAACAAAATCACGCACATTATGCTCAGCACAACAACAGAGATGAGTCTGCAGTGCTCTTACTTGCATACACTCCTGCAGTGAGTAGCAATGCAGGTGCAAGAGACTGGATAAGGATGAGCAAGACATGCACATGGTGTTGAATGTAACACCAGAGACGAGTCCACAAATCTCCTCATGGCACACACGCCGGAAGCGAGGAGCAATGCCAATGCAAAAGGCTGCATAAAAAGAAACAAGTCACCCACATGGTGCTGAACGCCAACAGAGATGAGTCTGCAGTGCTCATCATGGCACACACGCCGGAAGCGAGGAGCAGTGCAGATGCAAAGGACTGCCCTGGGCCGTTCTTGGCAATCAGCCGCAGGAGCGAACCAAAGGGGGAAGGCGTGGGCAGCTCCAGGTCCGAGAACGCAGCAATGGCTGTCCAACCAATCACCATTGATGCACTGCGACAGCATCAGGTGGGATGATGTGATGTGATGGAGTGCGTGATGTGCAGAGGAAAGTATTGCACAGCTTCCAGGGTTTGCAGCATATACAGGAACAGACAAATATGCAAAGAGCAATGATTTCAGCAGAGCACTGAGTCTCTTCCTCTATAAGATGGCATCTATTCCTGCAGCCGAGATCAGCGCAGGAGAGCCAGCATTTATTCATTTAGATGTGGCAATATCGGAAGCACTGGGAGAGCAGCAGCGCTAGTCTTCTTGCAGCTGACAAGGCAGGCAATGCACTAACCTTGCTTGGCACACTTTACACAAATAAATATGGGACCATATCTAACTACATTTTTTGGATTGGTTGTATCATTAACACTCGGACACTGTGCAGAGTGTGTGCATCCACTGAGACAGTTAACATACAAACTGCTTAGCTCTTGGCATAGACTCCAGCATTTGTGCTGCCTTTCATTGATTGCTTAGCAAGGACTGCAATAAGCGATGCAGTTACACCTCTGAGCGTTTTCGTCAGAGTCCAGATCTGTGCTTTCCTCACACTGCAAGCTGTAGGTACATCCCACATCTTCAGGACCTTTCTCCATGCATGCACCGGCTTTCATCCCAAATTTATAGATGAGCTTGTGGAGTGCCAATGCAAAAAAACACTTACAACTGCACCACAAAGAATGTCAAGTTCATGGCAGCCAGGCCATTTTTGACGACACTTGAAGAGGAGGCACAGAAGAGCCGTTGCCACAAATGTGGAAACCTGCAGCGGGATGAGAGGATAATGATCACTCTTAAAAGCTCTGGAGTGATCACAGCAGAGCAGCTGGTATGAATTTCTTTGATGACTTCATAAATGTAAGGGTGTACGATCATTAAGCATTTTGAAGTAGAAGTTCATTCTACTTCTCTCAAGTGAAGTAGGGAAGAAACAAGTTGCAACCTGAGGCTGAGTTCTGACTGGTGTTTGCCAAGGCGTTGCCCTGTTGGTTGGTTTTAGTTTGGTGCAAGCTGTGCTTCTATACTTGCCATCCAACCTCATCCGCTGCATCAATGTGCGTAGCTGCACCGTATACAGGTGCTCACTTCATCAATGATGTCCCTGGTGGCTCCTACATCCGAGGCATGACTTACATGGTGGCAGCAACAGTCGTCTTGAACAGGAAATCAAAGTAGGCCACCTGTGGCGCAGCAGCAGCAGCAGCAGCAAGCACCATGAACAAATTTCAAGCAAGGAGAGCAAGAACCAGCGCAAAGCCAACAAGGAACTGGGTGACCTGGGCTACGTAATTCACCGCAAGCAAGGAAGAAGAGCAAGGACCAGCGCAGAGCCAACAAGGAACTGTGTGGCCTGGGCTTTGTGCATCAAATTCGCAAGCAAGGCTCTGCAAATGAGGTTGCTTTAGAGCGACTGAGACCAAAGTCCATCGTTTCCCTGATCCAACCCACCACCTGAGGACTGAATTGCACTCAGCAACACAAGCTGGATGGAACGCACTCTTGCAAGTTGGACAAACAGTGTGTGCACCACTGAGCATTGCATGTGCATACCAGAAGTAGCCCCAACGAGCCTCTTGGACTCTGGCACTCACTGTTGAGACTTCTGATGGAATGAGCTGCATGTTTGCAACAAGGGGCTCTTGGCGGTTGTCGGGGTCAGACCAGTAGCGCCAAGCGGTTGGCAGCCCGCCAAGCTCGGTGTATTGCAATATAAGGAAGATGATGGAGCCAGCCTGGTAAGGTGTACAAGAGCAAGAGGAGCAGCCTGGTTTTTGCCTCCCACCACGCTTGGACGATCCCTTTCATTTCGGTTTGTTGACGCTTCCGCTGTTCCCCTGACTGGGGAGTGCACGTCTGTGTAAGCATCGGCTTGGACATTCAATGTCCGTAATTGGTCGAGCTTGCATGCTTTTTGGGTATAAAACAATTGGTCCATAATTGGTCAAGCTTGTCCAGCTTGTCCATAATTGGTCGAGCTTGCATGCTTTTTGGGTATAAAACAATTGGTCCATAATTGGTCAAGCTTGTCCAGCTTGTCCATAATGTCCAGCTTGTCCATAATTGGTCGAGCTTGCATGCTTTTTGGGTATAAAACAATGGGAGTCCTTCCCTGTGCATGCTCATGTCTAGTGCAAACATCCCCAACACCTCTCGCATTGCATACCCACTTACACAGCAGTGCGCGAGCGACAGCACGTCTGCAAGGGATCTTGTGTATCAGTTCACCACTTACAAAGCAGCATTTCAGCGAATTATCTGCCATGCCAGCCCTGCTTACACAACAGCACATCAAAGAAAGCACCTCACTTTCCCTCTGCATTTAACACCCTAGTCTGCCCACGCTCTACCTTACAAATTGTTAGCCAGCCGCAGAGGCCTTTTGCAAAGCATCAGTCAGCAGCAGAAGCCCTTTGCTGGGTGCCAGTCAGCAGCAGAGGCATTCGCTCACTCACAATCAGTACACAGCCTTGCAACACATCTGAGTACGCCACTGCTTGAGCCACAGCACTGCGGCAGAAGTGCTCACTCACAATCAGTACACAGCCTTGCAACACATCTGAGTACGCCACTGCTTGAGCCACAGCACTGCGGCAGAAGTGCTCACTCACAATCAGTACAAAGCCTTGCAGTACATCTGAGTAGGCCACTGCTCGCATGCCGCCAATGATGTCATTGAGCCACAGTACCGCGGCAGCGACTAGGACAGCAGTCAGGCTGGTGATGCCTCCATTTGTGAAAGTCTGTAAGAGCACAGGTGGTGAGAGAGTTGGTGGAGCCTCAAATTGTGGAGTGGTCTGAAAGGAGCACAGGTGGTGCTGGGAGCGCAGGCTGTTGATGCCCCCACAAGTGTGAAGGCTTGCGAAAGAAGCTCAGGTGGTAAGGAAAGCTCAACAGCTGGTTATGCCTCCATTTGTGATAGTCTGTGAACAGCTGGTAATGCCCTCGTTTGTGGGGGTTTGCTGCGGCCTGTGACCAGCGCTCTGTGGTGAGCGAGACATGGACACACAGTGAAGGTGGTGTGATGCGTTGAGGCATGCATGGAATGCCATGGGCAGTGACGACACGATCAGCGTGCTTCTTTTGGTTTCAGGCCCAAAACAGTGATGCACCGAGCTGGGAGGTTATTGTAGGGCTGGCATGAGCAGGCATGGATTGCACCACTCCTTGCAGCATTTGTTGGACTGGTACAAGCAGGCTGGACTGCGACAATTGGCAAGGGATGACAGAAGCCTCCTTGCCCTCAGGCAAAGCCATGCAATGCCTTAATACATGGGACGCAGAACAGGGCGGAACAGTGAATCCTTTAGAATAGGACACGTGTGAGGTTAAGAGGAAATGTGGAATGCAAGATGGAAAGTTTGGGACGCAGCTGCTTTTCTGCATCTGTAGGTATGCCACCTGAGTTATGGGATGTTGCAAGTGTGCAGGCTGACACTGAGAGCAGCTCAAAAAGACATCCTGAAACATCCACGCCAACTGTGGCCCACCGAGGGGATCATCATGACCTGGGCCTTAACAATGACATATGTTTCCAGCTGAATCAGGAACTTGCACAAGGTGGATCTAGGATGGTCATAACCATCATTACCTGGAACTTAACGAGGATGTCCATTTCCAGCTGGATCAGCAACATCAACATGGTCAACCTAAAAGCTGCACTCTTCAAGACTGATTGCTCCCTCTCTTACCTCGACTTCCTTGCCGATTGACTGGAACTGGGTGATCAAATCTGGAGAGGCAGTGCACACAGTGTCAACAGTCTCAGGCATGGGGAGAGCAAAGATAGCACACACATATCAGGCCGAAAAATTCCAGTTGAGAAGGTCCGAAAAAAGATCGTAGGTAAGTAGTGAATATGCACAGCTGGCAAAGGAAAACGAACATGCAGCGCTCGTTAAAGCATGATTACTACTATCATTGAGCATTCTATTGCTAAGTTATGGAGGCAAAAGTGGAAGTTCAAAACACAATTGCATTCAGTCCCTGTATTCAATCGTGAACAGAGACATGAAGCAGTGCTTGGAACACAAAACAATCAATCAACACAGCTAGCCAAAACGAGCACGCAGCACTGCGCCTTACATGTAAAGATTGGGAGCTGCAGGCACCCAAAGGCTAGGAGCCGCAACAGGTGGGCACACTGCAAAAGCAAAGGGAGGAAAAACATTAGTTCAGTATGAAGCGGGGCAGGCTCTCAGGTTTCCCCTCTCAGGGGTTCCAGGTTGTCTAACAGGCAGCCAGGCGCCGCAACATGTGGGCACACTGCAAAAGCAAAGGGAGGAAAAACAAAAGTATGAAGTGGGGCAGGCTCTCAGGTTTTCCCCCTCAGGGGTTCCAGGTTGCCTTACAGGCAGCCACAAACAGTCTCTTGGTGCTCTATACTTTTGTGGCCCGGCTGCTTGTTGGCTGCAGCCTTGTTGGACGATAGCCACAGCACAGATAGGTGCATTTGATTTTAATTGAAAGAACAGGTGGTGAACCATGCGTGTCTGCATGTGACCTTAAGAGTGGATGTGCTATATAGGCCTGCTCACACGCACATGGGCGCACACGCGCGAGCGCGCGCACGCGCATACGCACACATGCACGCATAAATACTGATAAATACTCCAGAGGCACAGCAAGGCCACAAGAGAGGCACACCAATGCCACCAGAGAGAGGCGCAGCAATGCCAGAGGCACAGCAATCCACGAGAGGCACAGCCATACCAACTGGGGAGAGGCACAGAATTGCCATCAAAAGCACACGACTGGTCTTACTGGTCCGTTCAGGCAGCAACATTGCAAAGGCCAAAACGAAACACGAGCTGCGAGTTTGACTCTCTCATTGACACTTACCCAAGGATGCCCCGCAGGAGGGAGGTAGCGCTCAAAAATCAAGCCACCCAGGGTCATGAATCCACGCTGCCTGCTGAGAGCATAACACCCTGTGCAGGGGACAGGTTTGTGCAACAACAGCCTGGTGAGGGCAAAAACCACCTGCTGAGAGCATATTACCTTGAGTGCAGAGGAGGAGTTACGCAATAACTGCTTGCGAGCTGCTTATGAAGGTGTCCAACACGAAGAGTGCAAGCGCTCCTCGGCCCAACTACGACATGCGTTGCATGCAAAGCTAAGTGGGCATAGATGGGGCAGGCACACATAAGGGTTAAAAAGGCCTGCCAATAATTGATCTAGGTGCTTGAATGCAATGAAGTGAATCTGAAGTTGCTGGTCTGATAAGGGGCTCTTATTGAGCACGTTGAGCACAGCACGGATCGGCTCCTGAGTGAGCATCAAGGGTGAACAATGACCTGCAAGCGTCCCTCATAAGTGGACGCTGTCCTGCTCACAATGAGGGCCTCATGCATGGTGCCAACAGGAAGCAAATGGCTAGGCTAACAGACGGGTCCGGAAGTTGCTGGTCCCTCACCAGGCTGAAGCCCAGCAGCAGTAGCCTAGTGCTCTGGTCCTAGCAGTAGAAAGGGCTGGACATGGCAAGGCGCTATGCAGACTTTGTCACATACAACAAATAGGACAGCCGATCCAGAGGCGAGTGCACATGCTGACACACAAAGTTTGTGACCAAACGGGTAGATGTTGACACACATGCACACAAGGCTGTTGTGAGCCTTACTTGGGGCGAGGAACATGAAGCCGCAGTATAGACCGATGCCAGCTGGAATCCAGCGTGTAGCCACAAAACCAAGCCCGTAGGCCTCGCTACTGATCCCTGTGGGCACAGATGGCAAAAGGGAAAGGCTGGCTACAGTCATTAGTAAAGAGTCTAATCACTGGTGATAATTCCCTGTTTATGGCGCAGAGTGGGTCACCGCTGCAAATGTGTCAGCAAGGACCCAAAGGCGATGTTAAGTTGGCACGCTCTTCATATGCTCCCAGTACAGGGTATTTTATTTGTGTCTGTTAAGCTGCTTGAGGCAGCCCTTGAAAGAATTCAGGCTGAAGTCTGCACAGATGGGGGCCCATGGTGCCAACCCATCAACCTCTATGGAAGTTGCCTCTTTCACAGATGGCTCACCAGCTTGGATGATTTTTTTGCTTTGAAAAAGTCATTGTCACAAAAAAGCAACGCTGGTAATCGCAGAATACATGCAATGGACTGCCTTGATTGGAATACCTTGCATGCACGTAATGGAATGCATTGGATGCACAGTCAAAATGGCTGGCGTCAGACAGACAGACAGTATCCTTCACCACGGGATCAGTACTGCAAAGCAGCGTGCTAGCCACTTTAATAGGTTTGTTTCCTATGCTATGCCATGCGCGATCATCCTGCCTTGATGCCAGCTTACAGTTAGTAGTATGTTGTCTCTATCACTTTGGGAAAAGCCAAGCGGCAGGGGTTTGTAGAGAAATGCAAAATCCCTAAACAAACAGCTTTTTTAAGTCCAGTTTCATTGCAGCCTTTATGCTTCAGCACAGCTTTAGCTTCCTGAATTGAATGAACGTTCCCCTTTGGACAAACAGGTCAAGGTTGATACGACACAATGCATAATATATCATCAGCCATTAAGCTCGGCAGTGATGATCAGCTAGAGCGCACAGGGTATCAGCTGCCATATCGTGATCGTATGACAATATAGAATGGTAGTATGACAATGTCATAATAGTGAACAATAAAAGAATGACAATGTACCATAGTATGATAGCATGATAATATAACAATCTACGCATGCCTGGATCGAGAAGTTTCTCAAGGTGTGGCAGTTCCCAATGGCTTGTACGCGTATGTATAATACTTGCCAGAAAAGCAATTTCCATTCATATTAAATGTATACATTGGGCACCTCCGAGAGCAATCAGTCACACCCGGTCAAGCATGGGAATACAAAATCAGATTGAAAAATAACTTACCCGAGACAGAGTATCCCGAGAACAGGGATGAAGCCATGGTAAAGAACCAGACCATGGGGCCCAAACCAGTTCCAGCCATGAAATGGTTTCGCATCTGCGAGGAGTTGTGCACATGGTAAATACTTGTGTACGGGTTCAGTCATTTTAGTGTATCACTCACCATTCAAGCATGCCCAGGTCTTGCCTGCATCTGAACTTGAGGGTATGATGCAAAAGGAGCTGTCCAAGTTTCTTTACTTACACAAGCAACCATAATGCACAAGCCTGCAATTTTATTTTCATTTGACCATGTTTGTGTGTATGTGTACATGTCAAATGTGAAGAGTGTGTGTATTAGTGTGTGCATATATGCATCCACATGTATGTGCACGTGCACGCGCGTGTGTATAAGTGTGCGTGAGCGCATGTCTGTGTGTACGTGCGTGTGTATGTATGTGCGTGTGTATAAGTGTGCGTGAGCGCATCTCTGTGCATGCGTGTGTGTGTGTGTGCGTGTGTGTGTGTGTGCGTGTGTGTGTGTGTGTGTGTGTGTGTGTGCGCGCGCGCGCTCTGCCGCATATGGGGATGTGTGCGCAGATGTTCTGTTTCGTTCCTGATGAGCTGCCATCGGCCACAATTTTACATGCAAATCCCCGTGTTTTTGGTTCCCCTCCTGCTTCAGACCTCTTGCTCATTGTTGCCTGGCAAGTGTGTGGGGCGGTCCAGTGCACACCGGAAGTGCAGCACCACAAGTCCCCACACCAAGAAATTGCATTGGCTTATCGCTTCAAGTCCTTCCTTATTCTCTGCGTGCTTCCTGGTCTGCTGATGATGCGGCCGCAGCCACCCTCGCTGACCAGCACAGCAGGCTTTTCCTGTCGACCATGATACGAAAACTCACCAAACCTCCGCTCCCATCTTTCTTGCGAAATAACCAGTTCACGACAGCCGCCAGCATGCCTGAGCCCACCAAGAGGAGAATGTAAATCCCCAGCACGATGTACCCAACCAGCATGTTTTCCGAGCTGCCCCCATCCCCTGCCATGATGGCCCAGCGACCTCGTGAGAAATAATAAAAAAGTTTGGATGGGATCCAGCTCGCGCCGGGAAACGCTGATGCAAGCTCAGCTGTGTTGCGATCTGTTGTTCCGGAGTGAACGCAACGCAACGACGGAAGATGCTTGTGATGATAAGTAAATAAGAAATTCTTTAATCAAATACCACACCGACATGCTCGTTCCTCTCTGCCGTGCGCTCGTGCCCTCCTCCTCAGTGCCAGTAAAAGCTACAGCAGCAGCTGCAGCAGCAGGACATTTGGCAGCTGTTGCTGAGCGTCTGTGGAGCAGCAAGTGTGCGCAAACCTCATACAGTACTCTGAGCCACACTTGGTTCCCTCCACAAGTCCAAGGTGCCCAGCCCAGGACCAGCTCCCCTCAACAGCTGGGCCCATGCAGCACCAACAGGAGCCTCCAGTTTTCCACAGCAGCAAGTGCTGCAATGCAGCAACAGCAGCAACAACCTTTCCAAGGATCCAGTAGTCCGTCCAGCACATTTGAGCAAGGAGGAGCAGACCAAGGGGAGCTGATAGTGGAGGAAAGTGCCTTCAAGGTGGGTGACTTAGCTGGAGAGGGGGTGACGGATCACGCGGGGGTGACGGATCACACGATATTTTCCCAGTGAAATGCATGCTGTGACTTGCTGAGCCAGCAACAAGGGGACATGAATATCCACGTTCCTCCCGTGGAGTAGCACTTGATGAAGACATGCCGCCTGCTGGTTTGTCCATGGACGTGATAGAGGTGTTGGGCAAGTCTTGCTGCTGATGCTGTGCTGATGGCCAGTTGTTACAGAGGACACTGAACATGTGCTTTGCGTGCAGCGCCTCCAACACCTCTCACACCTGCAAGGAGGGAAACCAGTGCTTCTCAGAGTAGAAGTGGAGGGAGGTGGCTGCTCAGGGTTCCAATACAAGTTTGCTCTGGTGGACAGCATCAACCCTGATGACAGGTGGGTGACCTGTGTGTCATTTGCCGCAAAGGCTTTGCGAGATCCTCTGTGCCCCAAATTTTACAGCCAGCCACGACTTGACAGCAGTCCTATCAACGCTCCCATCTGCCATGACATGATAGCGCTCCTATCTCAGTGCGTTCTTTATGCATGACGCTTTAGCTTTGGAGGATGCACAAGTGTGCTCGTAATGTGATGCGCTTGTGAAGCACAAGATTGTACCTAGGCAAGCAAACACATTTGTAGGGTTGGCCAGTTCCGTATGCCAATACCGTATGCCCGTATACTTAGTGCTAAAAATTCCATACATTTGCCGTATGGATACGTATAAAAAGAGGGAGTTGGCCAACCCTACACATTTGTGAAGAGTCTAGATGCCTTATGAGCTCTTGCTTTGCTAGAATTCTAGAAAGACGGTTGTTCACTTTTTTGGAAATGCTAATTAAGTGCGTGAATCGGTCAATGTCCGATTTCTACACACATACACAAACTTGCATGCAAGCAAGCCCAAAACGCATGCAAGGACATCATAAGCACACAAGCCCATGCGCGCGCGTATGTAAGCATGCGCACACATACATGCATGCATGCATGCAAGTGCAAATGCATGCAAAGACGTCACAAACACACATGTGCATGCATGCGCACGCGCGCGCGCGCACACACACACACACACATACACACACGTAATCCCATAAACACACACACGCACGCGCGCACACACACTTATACATACACACTTGCTTGCAGGGTTTTTGGGAGTGGGGACTGCAAAGTCTTATGTGACACTCTTTCCCTGGAGTTTCTTCGAGGAGCTAAGGTGTGCACATCACATACATTGTCTCTTTTCCTGAGCATACTTCAAACAGTTAAAATGTTTGTCACTCGCCATTATGTGAGTGTTCTTGCCACACGTGATACTTGATGGTAGAAGTCTTAAATCGTATGCATAGTTACAGAAAAATATGTTTTGAGCATTAGGTCAACCAGAAGGAGGTCCTCGCTGAAGATGACAGAGAGGTGGCAAATCAGGAGTGTACAATAGACGTCCCAAACCCAGATGATTGTGATTTACACACTGTGCAATCCGCACTCTTATCCCAGTCCACTCTCCTTGTGGGGCAGCCTGGCCAAATAGTGGAATGTTGGTACTCAAAGTATGTAATGTACTTCAAACTGTAAATTGCAAAGAGCGGTCCTGACCTCACTTCTTGTGAACTGCGGAGGGCAGGTCTGGCTTCTCATCTTGTGAACTGCAAATGCTAGGTCTGGCCTCACATTTTGTGAACTGCAAAGGGTATGTCTGGCCTGGCGCGTCACAGCAGAAACCTCATGTGTGCAAATTTCACAAGCAGGGAATTTTCAGGGACAGTTTAACTTGTAGCGTCGGACACTTAAATCTTTCATGAAGGCAATCCACTGCACTTGCTAAATGTATTGCATTTTAAGCTCAGACTGTCAAAAAGTAGTTTTTGCGCTGCAGCTGACTGGAACAGCTCTGCTGTACTTGATTGTGCAGGTTGAATTTGAGGACAGCTTAATGCGGAGTGCCTTTGTTATTAACTCAAATCCAAATGCGGACAAGTCAACAAGCTGCGGCTGTGGCTCCTCGTTTTCAGTGAAATGACCTTTTATCAAGCCTGGCTAGTGTGCATTTGTGAAATACGTGTGATTTGATTGCAAAATGTGAGACGCGTCTTCTTTTTCTTCCGTGTATTCTGGCAGCAGCACACTGCCTTCGTTTTCCCTTCAATTCATCCCTTTTCTGTCTTTGCTCTCATTTGTGGAACCCCTCTGTCATGCATGCAGCCTTGTTTTGGTCTGTGTGGCCTTTTCTTTTTCCCTGCCCTTGCCCTTGCCATCCAGGACGATGACTTAGATGAATATGGGTAACCTGCACTGTTGTCATGTTGCCCGTCCCTGGATGACATAAACCATCAACCCTTCCCTTCTTGTCTTGGGCACAATTCAATAGTACAAGTTGTATTCTTAATCAAAATGTATTACCTGTTTCTTGTTATGTCACTGTTGGCTCCAACCTTCCTACAGTTTGCAATCTCCTTCCATTTCTTCCTCAGAAGAGGAGTGCATAGTACAGAGAAGGTTGGATTTGATAGTCGTGTAATCCAGAAGACACGCCCACTTCTCCAGCGGTAGAGACCTTTTTCCGGAGCTGCGCATGGAGGCTTTTCTTGCCTTTTTACATTCTGGAATGCCTGTAGAGCGGCATGTATATTCTGCAACCCTGCCAATCGGCAGGCTTTCCCGGGCATGGAGACGAAACCTCAAAGTTCCAAGGTTTCGAGGTCACAATGCAACTTGACCCGCAGCTGGGTAGGGTGGCTGCCCGGCTTGCTGGGCTGCACCTGGGCCAGCCAAACAAAACAATTCTTGGGAATATAACACCAAGTTTCTTTAGTCTGCCCCTGCAAGGAATGAAAGACGTCCACAGGATTAGTTGCAAAACTATGCTGAGGGCCTGGCTCATCCGAAAAGAGTCCAAATTGTAGTTGTGATTTCAGGATAATGGTTACAATGGTTACAATCGGTGTGACCTTCAGCCAGTTCATTAGGCTGATCGGCTTGTGGCTGGTCTCAGCCAGCCATAAACAACCATAACTTTAGGCACAAAAAAGAGGAACTCAGTGTTTTGCTGATGGAGGAGAAACAACTTGAGAACTCACTTAATGCGGGATGTTAGAACAAAAGTGTGCTAACTTTCTTCCAAAAGAATATATGGGAGCACCACTGGCAGGGCAA
The DNA here is from genome assembly GCA_914767535.2 of Dunaliella primolecta. NCBI lineage: Eukaryota > Viridiplantae > Chlorophyta > Chlorophyceae > Chlamydomonadales > Dunaliellaceae > Dunaliella > Dunaliella primolecta. The sequence goes on along the minus strand of OU611759.1, from coordinate 4,072,485 downwards.
ATGAACATGGCACATTTCATGTTCCTTGGTAACACCCAGAAGAATTTGAGCCGGAGGTGCGCTCTTGCCAATGTCACACGGTGGAGCCCCAATGTGCAGAATGGTGTGTGTGTACTATTCAATTCAATTGAAAACAGGCTATATTTCTCAGCGGATGCTTGCCTTAGGCATAATGGAAATAATACTTTTTTAGGAGCGTACCTATTGAAATTTTCACGCGTCAACAAAGTGCTACAACCTCCACCTAGGAACAGTGAAGGGGCTGGTCATGCACAGAGGAAGTGCAACCCAATGATGATATTTAGCACTGCAATTTTGTTTATTTGCCCACCATGCTCAGCCAAGGTTATAATGGGATTTGACCTTCAGCCAGGTGGTTTGACTGCTCGGCCTGCTGGATTGTGCCAGCCACACGAAAAACATCCATGAATTCGGGATAAAATAGCACTGCTGTGAGACATGGCATCGTCTCATTAGTGTGCCTTTGCAAGGAATTGAAGATATTCTCATGCGCAAGAGTCCTTCTAAGAAAACACATAGGAACACTGAAACAAAGGAGCAAGGAATTCTTCTCGTATTGGAATCCTCCTTGGTCACACCTATCACAATCAAATGTATGCTCCCTCCAGAGTCTCAACTCTTGAAGTGTGTGCATGTAAAAGAAAGCGCGCTACATTTCTCAGCATGACTTAGCTTCAAACTGCAAGCTGATCACAACTGAGCACACTAATGGAGAAAACGGTTGGCCAATGTCCATTGGATTTGATAGGCAACATGCAAGCAGGGTTGACCAATGAGAAGGAAAGGAAGAAAGGAAGGTGACTTACCCTCAAACTACAACTTGAAGCTGATCATCAACCAACCAATGTTCATTGAATATGACAGGCAACATGCAAAAAAGGCAAGGAAGGAAATGTTCTCAATAATGACTCGGGGCTCTTTTCTTTTCTACACCACGCTGCTGCCACTTCCTTTTCTGGTTAGAACTCCGCGCTTTCAATTCTGCTTGATATCTCCAACAGGCTTACCTCGCACTTTGACAAGCGTATGTATCCTTCTACTATGCTCATACTTTAAGAGTTGAGACATCACTTTGGCAGGAGCACACATCAACTTGTGATAAATGTGAACAAGGACTCCAAGACGAAAAGCATGCCGTGTTCCTTTGTTCTTGCGCTTCTGTGTGCTCTCTTCGAAGGGCTTATGCACAGTTATTTTCTGACTTCCCCTCGTCTTATAGAATTTTTCTGGACGATTCAGGCACTTTCTACTATTCTCAAGCTAGCTCTGAGGATGCTATTCATTTCTTGCAGAAGCAAACTAATGACACTTATCGTTTTATTTCCGATCTCATGGATATTTTTTGTGCAGTTGGAACAGTTGAGCAGACCGAGCAGCCAAACTACCTGGCTGAAGGTCAAACCCCATTGTAACTCATTGTAACTCATTGTATCCTTCTACAGCCTCCAGTTTTCTATTTTCTGGCCAGTTAGAGGGGTATTATTATCCTTTTCTTAAGCATGCGTGCTTGCCAGTGCAGTGTGGGAATAAAACCAAACAAGTAAATGTGCTGGTACCTCTGTTGGCTCGTCTTTTTAAAGTGTTGCTGACTGAAAGTAAAGTGCCTGCGTGCTGGAAGGTTGCCAAGTTGAGCCCCATTCACAAAAAAGGGGAAGTGCTGAAACCTGGGAATTATAGGATGATTGCGGTTAGCGGTGTAATGTATAGGATTTATGCTAATGTGCTGAAAAATCTGGTGACAGATTGGTGTATGAAAAAGGGAAAGATTCCGGACACGCAGTTTGGCTTCTTTCCAGGAAGGAGCACTCTGCATCCTCTGTTCATTCTGAGGCACCTCAAGCATGCTGCGAAAAAATTGAAGCCACGGAATTCTTCCAGATTGCACGTTGCTTTCATTGACTTTTCTCAAGCTTATGACACCGTGCCCAGACAGCAGCTTTGGTCTCACTTGCAGCGCAATGCAATGCCGACTCCTCTGCTCAGTGTGATCAGAGATATGTATGATAATGATGAGTACATTCTAATGGATGGTGAGAAAAGGGCGCGCGTGCAGCCATCGAACGGTGTTAAGCAAGGTTGTCCTTTGTCCCCCCTTCTTTTCTCTCTGTACATCAATGATATGGGCAGAGAGATAAGTGAGGGCATTGAGGGTGCTGTAACTGGTGATAGAGTGAATGGTGTGTCCCACATGATGTATGCTGATGACCTTGGATTAACTACGAATGACCCTGGTGAAATGCAGAAGATGCTGGACAGACTCCGTGTGTATGCTCAGAGAAAAGGGTTGACTGTAAACACAGCTAAGTCTGAGGTGGTGCACTTCAACAGTACGTCTGTCTCTCCTCTGCAGAATCCTTTTACGTATGATGGAGTGGTCCTTCCAGAGAAGGACAGGTTCAAATATTTGGGAGTGCTGTTGGATAAAAAGATGGATTTTAAGGTAGCTGAGGAGCATGCGGTGCGGCCTTATATGGCTGCACAGAGAAGGATTTCGGAGTTTGCCAAGGGTCATGACCTGAAAAACAGGCCTCATGCTATGCTCTGGTTGTCCAAGGTGTATGGCATTCCTGCTGGGATGTATGCGTGCCAGGTGTGGGGAACTCATTACTTGAGAGAAGGCAGTGAGTTTGAGAGTCAATTGCAGAAAAGACATCTGTGTTCCTTGAGGCGCATTCTTGGAGTAAAGAACAGTACTACAAATTGGCCGGTGTTGAGAGAGTGTGGCCAGGAGCCTCTGCAGTTCTTCTGGTTCCGTGCCTCCATCAAGTTTTTTAATAGCATGCTTGACTCCAATAGTGAAGTCTTGCGTCGTGTGCTGAGGGCTGATTTAAGTCTGGCTTCTTTTGATTCCTCTTGCTGGGCTGCTGAAGTCTCTAATGCTTTTGGTGGGATGCGGAATGGTGATTCGTTCAAACAGAACATGCTGAGAGCTGAGAAAATCCCCATGCAAGAGTTCATTGGTGATTTGCGATACAGACAGCAGAAAGTGTGGAGAGGGGCCGATGTTTTTTGTCCTCGTGCAGTTAACAAGAAGGTAGTGACGTACCATAAGTGGTGTGGGAATTCTGAGAGTGGTCCCAGAGGTGCTCCTTTTTGTATCCCCTCGTATCTGTTCAAGGATTTGGACAAGCATGTTTTGAGAAACATTAGCAGATTTAGATTGCGTGCTCATCACTTGAGAGTGGAGTCTGGTAAATGGCTTGGGGGTTCAAGTATCTGTGATAAGTGTGAGTGTGGGGAAGTCCAGGATGAAAAACATGTGCTTTTCTTTTGCAAATGTACTGAGGTGCGTGAGCTACGCACGAGATACAAGGACCTTTTTGAGGAGATGTTTAAGACTTTGCGTGTGTTTGCTCCGCCCTCAAACGCTGACTTTATTCCATTCTTGGCTTGCCATCATACTATCACTGATTCTGAGATCAATGCTTTCCTAAACCAAGACTCATACAGACTTCTTAGATTTGTGTCAGACTTGGTCTCAATTTTTGATACTGGTTGAGCTTGTTTCACCAGCTGCCATCAGCCAGAGTCTCGGGCTGTAGGCCACCATTGTAAACCCTTGTAAACCCTTGAGGGGTATTAACACCGTTGGCGCCCTGGTAGAGCTACAGGATTTGCGGAATATGAAAACAATCAGGAGATGCACCAAAATTTCTGCAACTGTCTTTAAGCCAATGGTGTGGACCTAATATACAGCACTCTTAAATCTCATTATTATACAGACAGCGTGTCACCCACATGTTCAACAAGGTTGGTATTCCTAAACCTGAACAACCAGGTAACCTTTTTGGTTTGGTGCTGTGTGTTACCAGAAAAAAGCGTTTGTTACAGCTGCCAAAACAGGGGTGGCTTGGAATGCTTGCCAACAACTTCACAGAGAGTACAGGACAGAAGTCCGGTGGGCTAAACACAGATTTACACAAGCTTGTGCGGCCACCTTCCAAAGAGAATTTCAAGAAAAATTTGAAAAGCTGTATGAAAAGGACCCCTCTGTTCATGATTTGCCGAAGGAACACGCTAACAAATACACCACTCCCATTCCTAGCACAGCCTGGCAAGGCCACTTACATAGCAGTCAGTCGTTTTGACTGGAGATCTTCTTTTCTGCTGTAACCTGTTCTCACTGCCTATGTATTCTTTCAATGGGAATCATTGACATATAAGTGAGCCAAGGGGTAAAACCATTGGAAATGATGAATGTCATAAATTTGTAAACTCTGTTGGGCAAGACGATTTGGTGAGGCCCTAGCTAGCTTGCTAGTTAGGGCACCCTACCTTATTGCATGCAGCTGGACCTGGATTTGCGTACCATGCAAAAGAGTCTAGTCTTTCCTCTTCTTTTGGGCAAGACGATTTGCACTGCCTATGTCCATGCCTTAGGAAGTGATTAAACAACAAGAAAAATAAAAAGAAACCCTCCCCACATCAAATAAGAAGTGGCCAATCTGATATAGAGTGACGTGTGCCCCCACCATAGTTAGGCAGGAGGATTTAGGCAGGAGGTAAGGTCGGGCAGGGAAGGAAAGAATGTCTGGTCAACGCACAAGGAAGTCTGAATTTCAGGATTGCAGTGACAGCAAAGGGAACAATGCGGCCAGGAGGTTGGTGGTGAAAAAAACCTGATTGCTTGGTCGAGCTACTTTGTTGACTGCCATGTACATCAGAGATGCAAAGCTGTTCTTACTATAAGAGCTGCCTCCGCTGGAAGGACAGCAATGGCTCGGCCTACACCTACTAAGCTTACAGTCTCTTGCGAGGCAAAAGCAAACATCATTGCCTGTACCAAAGCTCACTTACAAGCTGCTTGCACACATCATTTTGATTATCAAAGCACCTACACCTCCAGTTGTATGCACAACAATGATGATAATGGTGTGGCGTAAGAGCCTCCACGAGAAGCCACCCAACAGGCATGGCACCAAATCCCTTTCTGGGTTGAAACAGCTGAGACAAGACTCTGCATCACGCAAAGAATTACCGTCCAGCTTTTGAGCTAGTTTTGCTTTTAAAGCCTTACTCCCTGGTCATGCTGGCGTTTACTAGATGCCCATCTGTATCATATTCACATGAATCGGCAAGGGAAGGGTGAGCCCCTGGCTGGTGAGGAACCTTCAGGGGGCCTTTGGGCATTCGCATCTGTGCTGGTATTGGCATGATCACCATCAGAGTCAGCCGCAGCAGAAGCGTTTGACTCGGGGGCTGCTGACGCACTTGCCCTTCCCTCCGCCTCTTCCTCGGTGTCCCTCCTCCTCTGCCGGACCCGGCCTGTTGCTGCTCTGCCCATACCTCTGCCTGCGCACACAATGTATGCAAAGAAAGACAAGACTACGCATGCCAGGTTCATCTGCATGCATCAAGGAAAGATTCCCTGGCTAGCGAGCTAGCTAGGGTAGTGTAATCAATAGTCATTACAGTGGGCGCATTCAAACATGATAGTGTTAATCAGCTTGACCCATTCAGCTTTTGAAACTCCCCATCCTCTGCTTGATAGAGGCGATGGTGACTTTTTGTTTTGGAGCCCAGGACAGGCTCCTTCTTGCTGAGTGCACACAGACAAATGACAATAAAAAGGTCACCAACGGTTGTGTCCCCAGCACATACAGTGCTGAACGTAGTGGTGCCATTTGAGCAATGACTGTGATTCCAAAGCCAAAGACAAAGACAGAATAAAAACATGAGTCCAGGCTTCCTTAGCAAAAATGCGAAGTGGGGTCACCTTCACCAGTACGGTCAACTGAATGCCGACATGAGCACTTTGCTGGCCTGCAATCTATTTGACCCCATCAGCGTCATTTTGCATTTTCCTCAGCAAAACAGTGAGTAAATAGTCTGCAACCCCCGGGCAATGATTGGGGCACCAAGGAGGCCTCGACGCAGAGGTGACAAGAGATAGAAAGGGATGGGAGATGAGAGGGGAGCAAAGGCAGTGTGAGCAATGGGCGGTAATCCAGTGGTGGCCATGAGGGACATAGCCGTCACACTGTTCAAGCCTCTGCAAGACCAGTGCTTAGCAACTTCAAACTTTTTTAAAAGTCAAAAGCGCAAGGAGTGGTCATGCTCACAATGTGCCACAATCTTCCCCCTCTCGTTTACTTCATCGCAAACAACAGAAATGGAGCAAACACACGGAGAAAGAAGAGTCGGGACAATTTGGCCCGAGGTTTTTGGTCAATGCCTCTCTAGACGCAACGGTAATTCCTTACGAGCAGAAGTAGAGGAATACATACTGCACCAGTACTGGGAGTATTGCAAATAAAATAAATAAATTTTGGCAGCCATCGCAATATGAAATCAGTTTATAAATTACTTTTTGAGGGCCTCGCAAAGACCCACGTTTGCAAGACGCCCTCCATCAAGCCCCAGAATGGCACCTCACGCCGAGGAGCAGCAGAAGACCCTTTTTGACAGGGGCTGTACAAAGCTCCGCACTCCCTGCTCCCCCTCCCCCTCGGCCTGTGGGCAGGCCCAGGAAGGCTGTGCCCGTTTCTGCACAAATTGGCCCCAAGCTCATCTGCAGCTCCTCCCCATCACCTAAAAGATTCAGTTGCAAGCAGACGCGGAAGGGGGGCCAGAAGCAGGGGGGGCAGAGGGAGAGGCTCAGGCACAAGGAGAACGCTGCTGAAGGGGCGAGCAGGAACAGGGCTAGGGGCAGGGGTAGGTAGGGGCAAAGGGGGGGGCAGTGGTAAGGAGAGGGCCCATGGGGGTTTCCTCTGCAGAAACCACCGAGTTTTTTAAGGGAGCCACTGATGAGCAGATGGATGAGGGGGATGAGTAGGAGCAGGGAACTAGAGAGAGACGCTAAAACGCGCAACTTTGTAAGTCTTGCACTTTTCAGAGGCCTCTCGCAAAAGACTTCATACTCGCATAAATTTATGTAATCATTTTGGGACCTCGCAATAAAATATGCTTGCTACACTTTAGTACTGGTACGGTATTTATTCACATATGGTCAACATATGCATCAAGCAAAACCGATTTTTAAAGATTGACAGTCTTCACGCTACCCTACCTGGGCTTGCTGCCTCAAACACACCAGCCATGCGTCCCAAGTGCCGCTGCAAAGAAAGACAGTAAATGCAAGTGGACACATTTGCAGTAATTACATGGATGAGCTCACGTAAAAATGCATGCATGCAGACGCACCGGCCCTTCATGTCATCATGTGCATGGCAGAGCCTTGTCTCGGCATGCAGCAGGGCAGAACCATGTACGCGTCTATGAATTGGAGCCTTTCCGGTCTCTGCTGAAATTCCTGTGTGCGTTTGAGCAGAGCAGTGCTCGGACAAGACCCAGCGCAAAAGCGAGTCGAGGAGCTGAGGAGAACAAGCCGTGGAACTTAACAAGGGGGGTACATCACAAAGACCAGCTCTGTCTATCCACACAGTGATGCTTGGCAAAAAGGCAGTAGCATCACGTGTCATGACTCATGACCCAGTGCACAGGGCAGCCATGCCGCTAGAAAGCCAACGCCACAGAGACCAGCTCCACCCACCCACCCGGCGACGCTTGACAGATCTAAACCAGAAAAGCCATGGAGCTTGAAACAGGAGGGAACTCACCCACCCACCCACCCGGCGACGCTTGACAGATCTAAACCAGAAAAGCCATGGAGCTTGAAACAGGAGGGAACTCACCCACCCACCCGGCAACGCTTGACAGATCTAAACCAGAAATGCTATGGAGCTTGTTCAGGAGGGAACTCACCCACCCACCCACCCGACACTTGACAGATCTAAACCAGAAATGCCATGGAGCTTGAAACAGGAGGGAACTCACCCACCCACCCACCCAGCGACGCTTGACAGATCTAAACCAGAAATGCCATGGAGCTTGAAACAGGAGGGAACTCACCCACCCAACCACCCACCCGGCGACGCTTGACAGATCTAAACCAGAAATGCCATGGAGCTTGAAACAGGAGGGAACTCACAGAAACGAGCTCCGCCCAACTCGCCAAGCCTGGCATGGGGTCTGTAGGCTCCTCCTCCGGCAGGCTGTCACCCTCCATCATGTTCAGTGTGGCTAAAGCCAGCTGTCTTGTGGACAGCTTTGTGGCAACCTCCTCTTCCGGGGACCACAGGCGGACCACCGACTCTGTGCCGCAGGTGGCCAGGATTGGGTCAAACGGGTGGGGCTGCGCGTCCAAGTGCAGTTGGGGGCACCGTCACACAAGAAGGCATCGCCACGAGATGCACCAGTGTGGATTGCAGCAGTCGGAGAGGCACCAGTGTGAATTGCAGCAGTCAGAGAGGCACCAGTGTAAATTGTAGCAGTCGGAGAGGCACCAGAGTTCGTGGTCCAAGGAAACAAAGGGGTATGTGGTCAGGAGTGGGTCGAGGGGGGTGGGGCTGCAGATGCAAATAGATGCAGGGGCATCACCTTGAGGAGCAAGTGAATCGGGATGAACTCAAGGGTAGGGCTTCATACAAAGCAGCAGCATGGGCAGCAAGTAGCAGGGTCAGATGCAGGTAGCCAGGAATAGGCTCGCGGGCAACAGCAGAAGTGGAACGCTGTTGAAGTGAAACCACTGAGAAACCACACATACAAACGCACAGTGCGCATCCTCCTACAGACCTGGATGCAGCTTGCCACATGGCCGGGCACCGGGTTGAACCACTAGAAACCACACAAATTGTCACACACACATACATACACAGTGAGCATCCTCCTTCAAGCCTGGATGCAGCCTGCCACATGGCCGGGCACCGGGTTGAACCACAGAGAAATCACACAGATTCACACACACACACGTACATACACAGTGAGCATCCTCCTTCACACCTGGATGCAGCTTGCCACATGGCCGGGCACCGGGTAGAACCTCTAGACCCCCCCCCCCCCACACACACGCACACACACATGTACACACAGTGAGCATCCTCCTTCACACCTGGATGCAGCTTGCCACATTGCCAGGCACTGGGTTGGGCGGCATGCACAGCAGCCTGCCGTTGGTGGCGTTCCACAGGTACACGCAGCCGTCGTCGCTGCCACTCACGACGTGCTCGCTGTGCCTGCCCATCCAAGCTGCCCCCTTAGGATAGCCCACATTGCGGTGGCCACTGAAGCGCTGCTGGTACATGGGCCTGCACAGGTGTGTGTGTGTGTGTGTCGCATGCTACCAGCTGATGTTTGTGAGAGAGGTTATCCATACTATCACTGGCAGTGGATTAGAGCGAGTCACCTGACAAACTTCCTATCCACTTTGCATGTCTTGCCCTCCATACTTCTTGCACCCTTGTAGCAGTTTGTGGTTGGATCACAGTACGTAGACGCGCACTGTGAGGCATCACAACTTGCAAAGTGCGATGAACAGCACGGATCGGGAGAGAACACCAAGATGGACAAGCAGAGAAGACTATAATAGGCCAATCCACACACAAAACCAAAAGACAGCACGAATCCGAATGCGCTGCAGGCACTCTGACAGAGGAGCGATCAGCCATGCTACGGCAGTCTCACCGGCCAGACGCAAAGCCGCCTCCAATGTCTTCATCCCCGCTCAGGGCATCAGAGGAGTCATCCTGAGCAAGGACACCACCAGTCCAGAAAGTGTAAAATTAGCAAGATGAAAGCAGACTTTCCTTGACCATCACCACCACAAATCCCAGTGGCAAGCTCCTCTAACGAGGTATAGAAGTCTCTCTGGAAGATATGATAGAAGACTTTCCTGGATGGCGCCACCCCAACAACTCTTGCCCTTTCCCAATACTCCAGAGCCACCCTGATGCCAATCAAATGCTGCCAATTTTGCAGAAAAGCCACATCTTTTAAACCAAGAGGTGCCTGCTCAGGACAGGGTTGCTTAATTCCAGTACCAAGGTATAGCCTCCTTACGCACAATTGCCTTGCTGATTGCAACAGCCCAGCAAGCAGAGTTCCCGCAATTCATGTAGGGAGTCTTCACTATCTACACAATTTTTCCTTTCTTCCTTTTCAAGCAAACAAGACTTGCATGCTTGTTTGCATGGCATGAACAATCCAGACAGAAATGACGGGGTGACTTTTAATACTATCTCGGTACAGCACTTCTCTAAACATGCTCTTTCCTTTTTGTGTGTTGAGGCTGGAGGACTCAGAGATTAAAGCAGGAGGTTTCATAGTAAATTGCTATGCGATCCAGAAGCTGACCAATATGATCAATACCGGCTGTGCAAGTCATCCTCGGTTGACTTTTGGAAGATGAGTTTCTGGAAGTGTGGCTATGAAGTGGAGAATATGGATTCAAGCAACCGTGCGCATGGCAGTTGACCCTCCAAATTAAGTGCAAGACGCTTAACACGCCAGACCCTAACGAGCTGTGTCTCATCGGCTCTCGCTCAGCTGAAGCCTATCCTAATCCTCACTTGATGTGGGGAGTGTCTTCACTGTTCACACAGGCCTTTCTCTTTTTCCCTTTTCCTCCCCTCTCTCAGATAAGGCCTCACATTACCTACATTGTTGCGGGGAGTGTCCTCAGTGACTACAAAGTTTGTTCTTTTTTCTTTTTTCCCTCACTCAGCTGAGGCCTGGTGAGACAGAAAGGCTGCTTGTCGTAACTTTATGGAGCGAGCTGCGGTGCTTCCCTTCCTCTGTACAAACCAGAGCTGGCTGCATGCATTCCCTCCTCTAGTAGCAAACTGCGATTTCTTCCCTCCACCGTCTCCTCAGGGAAATCATGTAGCCAGCTCTGGTCTGCACAGCCTTCCCTGCCTCATTTTTCCCAGGCCGAGGAGCAAAGCAGAGGTCATGGTGCACATTGTAAGCCGACTGTGAGGTGCTGTGGACAGCAGCAGCTGCCACTCCAAGAGAAGCAAAGCAGCACGCATACCCCGGCAGAACACCATCCCGGACGGCAACGCAACATTGTGCGCTCGTCTTTTGAAGACAGCCATCTCAGCCCCCCCCCCCCCCCGATGCAACGCTGTGCGCACAGGCCTGTTCCTGGAGCACCCAAGGAGCACAGCAGCACTCGAGCACAGCAGCACTCACACAAGAACAGAAGAAAAGGCAAGGCATGCCAGCTCCGTCTTTGGGCATGAAGGCAAGGCCCCCGACTTAGGGAGCTAGCCAGGGCTGCACACTGTAGCAGGGGCTGTACTCACCACCAAAGCCCCAAGCTTCCGCCTCCGTTGCCGCTGCCCCCTGCTCTCCCTGGCCCCTTCCCGCTGCCTACCCTCTCCCCCTTTGCCTCTCCTATCCTCCGGCTGCCGTTGCTGCCCTCTCCTGTGTCGCTCACTGCTGGCCCCTGCTCCATCATGCAACCGACCAAGGCTGGCTGCGCCTTGCAGCGCCTCTGCATCTGCCCCCTCCTGGGGTGACAGCCTCACAAGGTGCCCCTCGTCGCCAGGGCTATCACTGGCATCCTGGGCGCACGCGTGGCGTGGTGAGGTGCGGGGTGGCGGCTGCGGCCCTGGGCCGGCCAGGTAAGTGAGGCACGCATGCCGCATGACGAGGTCTTGGTGGGGGGTCACAGATTGGTACCTGTGTGAGCACGGTGCAGGGAGCAAGGGGGGGAGAAGTGAAAAGCGCAGGGCATTGGACATGTCGGGAAATGCACGTCTGGGAGAAGTGAGAAGCGGCATGCTTCTCGGGAAAGCATGCCGCATGATGAGGTCTCAGGGGGTGGTTGCAGACTGGTGCCTGCTTAGACGTGGTGCATTTAGCAGATGGGGGTGAGGAGGTAAGAGGTGAGATGCGCGGGGCATTCCATGCCCTGGCATGCGTGCTGCATCATGAGGTCTTGGTAGGGGCCACGACTGGTACCGAGCAACAAGATGCAGGGAGAAAATGGGGCGAGGAGGGGTGTAAAAAGCACTAGGGAGTGCACATCCATGGGGTCCATGCCACTGCGCTGGAGATGGACCATCATCCTCACACGACATAACGTCAAACATCCTGACTAACGTTTTGCAAGTAACGACGGTTTCGACCAGCACTTGAGCAGGATTAGCAAGATTGTGTACAACAGAGACAGGCAGGAAACAGGTGCAGAAGCAGGAGCAGCCGCCTACAGAGGAGCAAAGTGATGGACTTTGCCTCTGACAATTGCTAGTTGATGCAAAAATTCATGCGCTTTTTGGAAGGCAGGGGCAACATCAGAGGCCCAAAAGGCTTAGGCTAGGCTCATCTTGCGCGCCCCTTGCACACTCTGTGCAAGGGGCCACAAGTGCTTTGCTTAGGCAAATGTGCCCTTTTACCTGCTTATGGAGGTGAAGGTTTTACAAAATTATTGGGCAAAAACATGCCCAACCGCCCAAATGAGATAGCAAAGAGAACATAGGCCTGCTTTGAATGCACCTCCGAACTTGCACCAAAGAAAAAGGCAGATTAAAGGTTCCAAAGCATCATATTCACCGCATGGTTCCGCCCCTCCACTTTTGCCCTGTTTCACTACGCTCTTATAACCCCAACGCCTTTTGGCAAAGGATTAGGCATCGAAGCTTAACACTCACGGCATGCTTCTGTCGGCAAGCTCAACACTCACGGCATGCTTCTGTCGGCAAGCTCAACACGCACTTCTGTCGGCAAGCTCAACACTCACGGCATGCTTCTGTCCCTTGACTTAACAGGCTTGCGCGTACGCCTGCCTCCTGGGGGTTGTCTTGGGTGCCTGTGCGTTAGTGGTTGGTCAGCAGCAGCGGCAGCGGCAGCAGGAAGGGGAGGCTGGGTGCCCATCAGCAGCAACTCAGTGTTCCTTGTACCAGGGTCATCAGGGCGGGGAGTGAGCTCTGCTGATGCGTTCCTGAGGATGCAAGCATGGCAGCGTGTTGTCCGTACAGGCATCACATGTGATCTGTATCAGATTGCATGGCAGGCTCTGCAGATGCGTTCCTGAGGATGCAAGCATGGCAGCGTATTGCCCATGCAGGCATCACGCGTAATCCGTGTCAGACTGCATGGCGGGCTCTGCAGATGCGTTCCTGAGGATGCAAGCATGGCAGCGTGTTGTCCGTACAGGCATCACGCGTAATCCGTGTCAGACTGCATGGCGGGCTCTGCAGATGCGTTCCTGAGGATGCACGCATGGCAGCGACCCTAATCCTAACCCTAACCCATGCAAATGTGTTGCGTGTGATCCTTATCAGATTGAATGGCGGGCTCTGCTGATGTGTTCCTGCAGATGCAAGTGCAGCAATGCAACGTTTGCGCAGGTAGCACACATGTGACTCGTATCAAATTGGATAGCGAGCTCTGCGGATGCATGACTGAAAACGCAAGCGAGTCAGTTTGCCAATCATGCAGGTATTGCGTGTGCTTGACAAGCAAACCCAACCAGTGAGTGTGAACCACATGTTTATTGAGGGCAGGGAATATTTTGGGTTGACGCATACACAAATGTACACACACAAAGCGTAGCACAGCACAGCTTGCAACAGGCGTGACTCTTGGCATCAAGAACAGACCTGTTACGGGTCCCTCGGGGTGCAGCGTTCCGCTGTTGGGCGGCACGGAGGGAGGGCGCAGCGTTGCCATTGCCATCATTGTTGTTGCTGTTGGGGGGTGGGTCAGTGCCCTCGTCACCTGATGTGTCTGGCATCAGTCTGTGACCGACCATCCGGTTCAGCAACAAGGGTGGCTGCTGTGGGGCGGCAGGGGCAAAGCGCGCGGCAGGCTGTGCCGTTAGCCGCCTGCGGGACCCTGCTGTGCAGCCAGAAGGAAAGGAGGGAAACTCCTTGGGCAGCAAGGACAAAGACACACACTACGTGGGCTGCACAGACAAACACTCCAATAGGCTGGAGTATCAAGGAGGGCAGCAAGGACACACAGAACCAAAGCACAGTAGCTTTCATCCACACATAAGACCCATGCAGCAGTAAACACGAGGATTTCTGTTTAAAGTGAAGGCATGTTTGTACTATAAAACCTGGCTTGTACCGCACTGCACATGCAGTAATCAGAGCTTAGAACAAGTGCAAAAATGCAGGCTGCTTGAAGGCCCCAAGTTTTGGGTTGCATCGTGCTGCGCACGCAGTAATCTGGACTCATGCCATGAGTCATGGCAAAGATAAGCGCGCGCAGCATCTTGAGATCACAAAAGGGGTGCTTTTGTCCCTGCCGTTGTTGCTGTTTAGTTGGATTTCACTGTGCTGCGTGTGCAGCAAGCTGAGGTCATGACACACAAACAAGCGGTGCACATTGACGGTGTGTTTGGTCGCCTGCCTTGCTGGCTACCACATGCTGCAGCTGCTGCTGGGTTGCAAGGTACAGCGTTGCGAGTGCAGCAAAAGCTGAGATCATGGCACAAGTGAGCGCTGCACACCAACAGTGCATTTGGTCGCCCTGCCTTTTGCTGGCTGCCACGTGCTGCGGTTGCTGAAGGGGAACGTGCTGGCAAGCCTATGAGGCAGCTATGCCTTAAGAAGACATTCGTGCTGGCAAGCATACAAGGCAGCTTTGCCTTGATAAGACATTCGTGCTGGCAAGCGAACAAGGCAGCTATGCCTTAATAAGGCATTCGTGCTAGCAAGCCTATGAGGCAGCTTTGCCTTAATAAGACATTCGTGCTGGCAAGCCTATGAGGCAGCTTTGCCTTAATAAGACATTCGTGCTGGCAAGCCTATGAGGCAGCTTGCCTTAATAAGACATTCGTGCTGGCAAGCGTACAAGGCAGCTATGCCTTGATAAGACATGCGTGCCTTATGGCCTGATGTTACAGTGTGCCTCATGTCCATAATCTGTTATTCTGACAAACATGGGGGGCTGCCTGCGCCCCTGTCCCTCAGTGCTGTTTGCCTAGCAAACTGTTCCCACACCAATTAGTCCAGACCCAGCAAGTGCGCATATTACGGTACACTGTGAAGGTGTTTCAGGTGAAGCCGGGGCCCAGCTACAACCCAAACACACATGTGTACACTTATATCACACACACATATGTAGGTTCTGCTTGGCCTTCATAGTAAGTTTCAGGCCAGGGCATGGACCACTTGGCTCAGTCCGGGGGTTGCCTACCTCCGATCTGAACATTTCAGTCTTCCTAACCGCACATCAGCAATGCTTGTCCAGGCCGTCTGGCACTGCAGAGGTGCCAAGCAAATCTGTCCAGGAGGCTTGGAAAAGTAGTGGGGCGGGGGTGCGCTGGGTGGGCCCTAGCTGCCTGACGCATACTTTAATCAGGAGCAGTCAAACCTAGGGGCTCAAGCCCCATGAAAGGGGTCATGCCAAAACGTTGAATTGCCTTTGCTGGGGTAGATGCCACATTCAAGATGTTTGCAGTCAACCCCGGCATGATACAAACTCCTTAATCAAGATAGAATAGGATTGAGGTGTAACCACCTTGCAAGCACATTTAAGGTGACATAAACACGCGAAAACAAATATAAATGAAGCATACAGAAAACGTGGAAGGAGGGAGGAAAGCTGGAGTATGGCCTCCAAGGGGGCATACCTGTGATGGGGAAGGCGGAGGAGCAGGCCTCATGCAGGGCTGCGTCTCCACCTTGGTCAGCCTGCACACAGAGTTGGAGAGGCGGCAAGGCATGCTTAATGCAACATGGAAGGCAGCAAGCATGCTTCATGCAACACAAGAGGCAGCAAGCATGCTTCATATATCACAAGAGGCAGCAAGCATGCTTCATATATCACGAGAGGCAGCAAGCATGCTTCTTATATCACAAGAGGCAGCAAGTTCATATATCACAAGAGGCAGGAAGCATGCTTCATGCAACATGAATCATATGTGCTGGAAGTGCTAGCATGGCAAGCAGTTGGCAGTGCAGTGGACACCTCACGATGGCACAGCTTGCGGCTGGCACGCAAGACAAGCTGCCGAGTTGCAGCTGACAGCTGCAAGCAGCATGTGAACTGCACCAGGCTCCCTAGCACCATCAAGCAGCATCTCGACTGACATCACACAACATAAGGTTCACAAAACCGTCATTGAGCAGCATCTTGATCAACATTGAGCAACATCAGGCTTCCTAACATCACCATCAAGCAGCGCCTGGGCTGCATCAGGCTTCCAAAACAACACCTCAAACTCCTGCAGGTGAATTCCCCCAGGCTCTCTGTTAGGGACACGCATTTGACCATGCGGAGGTGCTAGGGCCAATGCGGATAAGTTTAGATTTTGAGCAGGAGTGAGGAGACAGACAAGTATACAGGAATAGGCATATAGCGCTTTATGGTACGATTTCCAGCGCTATATAGCATTATCTAGCATTATTTCACAATAGTGCTATTTGCCAATGCCGCTCCCTATAGATCGGCATATAGCGTTATGTGAGGATCTTCTATAGCCCTATATAACGCTACATAGCACGATAGGCGATATAGCGCTATAGGCCAATGCCGATCCCTACAAGTACATATATGTGTACACATGTGTATATATGTGTATATACATGGATCTGGAATTGGCTAACCCTACACACAAGCCCTCGTCCTCAAATACACACACAACCCGCACAAGCACACATGCAAAAACATACACATTCACACACACAGACGTGCAAACACGCACTTGGCTCTGAGGCTGGTGCTGGTTGCGCGCAGGGCCGGTGTGCTGCGCCGCCGCACGCCTTTGGCCGGGCAGAAGGTCGCCTGCCTCAACAGGCTCTTGTGCATGCACTGCGTGCTCTGGCGGTGCCCCAGGCCTCCAATCGGGCAGAGGGTTGCCCTCCTCAGTCATTCCCTCCAGCGGTGGATATTGCCAGCGCATGCGCACATAAGCTGGTCTGGCAGGGTCCGGGCTGGTCGCATTGGCAGGTGTTGCGGTGGAAGGGTGCTCAAGGGAGCCTTGCACAGGGGCGCTTGCCCCTGGCCCTGCCCCTGCAGCATGCTGTGGCGGGCTACTGACGGAGTTGGTGCGCCCAGCAGCATGGCCTGAGCACCCCCTCGGCGGCAAATGCGCTGCCGTTGCTGCTACTGGTGCTGTGCCCACCACTTCCCCTTGTGCACTGCCCTCTGCCGCACCCTCACCAGCAGAGCATGTTGTGGTGGTGGGGGCGGCGACTGCGCCATCCCTGCCATGCAGCTGGCCAAGCTGGGAGCTGCTGAGGCTCGGTGCGCGCGCGAGAGCGCCAGAGCTAGCGCACTGCTGCGGTTGTGCACCTGTTTGCGCGAGCGTCACGTCTGTATGAGGTCCCTCTGTATGAGGTGTACGTGCAGGATTTTCTGTGTTACCTGCTGCTGCTCTGGAGGAAGGCCCAGTTGCAGCGTTAGCAGCAATGGCAGCAGCGGTGGTGAAACTACTTGGGCCAGGGGTGATGGCATGACCCATGGGAGCACGAGCGCGGGGGGGCCTTGTGCTAAATCCAGCACCACCAGCACCAGCACCACCGCGAGTACCAGCAGCGGCAGCAGCGCCGCGAGCAGCGTACCCAGCGTCTGTGCCCTGCTGCCTGCTTTCGGGTGCTTCTAAAGCGCCGAGGGCTTCCAGCCTGCCCAGCGCATCCAGCACTTCCGCATCAAGCAGGCCTTGTGACTCCCCACGAGCAACAGTGCCACCCTCGGCTAGCAGGCCTAAGGCGCTGAGGGTGCCCAGTGGCTGTGCTGCAGCTGCGGCAGCGGCAGCGATGCTTGCACCAGGTCCCTCACCCTCCCCTTCAGCATCACCCTGAGTCCCACCGCCAACACCACCAGCACCACTGCTACCACCTGCGTTGTGCCCCCGCTGTAACCCTGCAGCACCCACCACTCCATCACGTGCAGATACTGCATCATCCACGCCATCACGTGCACCAGGCAACACACCCGCGCTGCCTGCTTGCTGCTGCTGCTGTTCAAGGGGAGTGCCCCTCAACAGCCGCCCCACATGCCTGCTTCGCGCCTGGCCCCTACCATCCCCTTCCTCGGGCTCTTCTGCATGCGCCGCTTGCTCTGGCGCTGCCACACGCCTCTGACAAGGCAGCGGGTTGCTTTCCTCAGACAACGCGGCCCCTCCTCCGCGCAATGCCCGTGCAGCAGGTGGCGACCGCCCCTCCACAGGGATATCAGCACGCCACTGCGAGGACGCCCCCACGCGGTGCAGCCCGGTCCTGCTGCTGTTGGGTCCATGGGGGTGTACGTTTGGCCATGCTGAAGGCCCGCTCTGAAGCAGCAGGGGCTCTTCTGCGCCTTCGCCCATGCGCACGCGCACGGCCGCTGACACACGCTGGCCGGACGCCCTGCGGTTCTGCCAGCTGGGCGGAGCTCCTGCAGTGTGGCTGTTCCTAGGGGCATGTCCATGTGCGAGGGCACATCGCTGATGCTGGCGGTGCTGCTGTTGTGGGTGCTGCGGACACAGGCGCTGAGGGGAAAGCTGCTGCGGGCGCTGATGCATACGAGGCTGGTGGGCCTGCGCGTGCACGGCACCTGCTGCTGATGTGGGCTGCGCAGAAGGAGAGGGTGGCTGGGCGGGACGGGGTGCCGGTGTGCGCCCCATCCTGGACTTTGTGCGAGCAAGAGGAGCAGCAGGTGCGCCAGAGGGGTGGCTGGGAGGGCCTGAGCTCAGTCGGGGGCGTTTGTTGGAGGGAGGCTGCGCATTGGTTGGGAGATTGGGAGAAGGAGGGGAGGAGGGGCGCACACGCCGGATGCCCCTGTTACCCTGCTGCTGCTGCTGCTGCTGCTGCTGCTGCTGCTGGTGCTGGGATTCCATGTCACTGCTCACAGGCCCCGCAGCACTGTCCTCCATCACCACGTCACCCCCACTGTGCCCGCTCGGTGATGCACGCGCATTGGCAATCTGCTCCAGCGATGTGAGTAACCCTGGCACACTTCCCTCTTGTTGACCCTGCTGGTGCGGGTGCTGCTGCTGCTGCTGCTGCTGCTGCTGCTGCTGCCGCCCGTGTTGCACGAGCTGCACCCAGCGCCGGTACAGAGCCTGTCCAAAGGGTGTGAAGGCACGCTGCAGCAAGCCCGCACCCTGCACGCCTGGACTGCCGTGCCTTGCACCAGCGTTGTGCGCGCCTTGCACTTGATCACTGTGGCTGGCACTGACCCTCTGCTCACCCTGTGCTTGAATGCCTGCAATGTTAGGGGAAATACCTGGTGGTTCACCGACCCCAGGAGCTGTGCTATCACGCGCGCGGGGGAAGGGGAAGGTGGGTGGGGCTGTTACGCCTGTGTTAGGGCCCGGTCTGGTGGCAGGTGTAGCTGCAGCAGGGGTTGCAGCAATGGAGGAGGGCCCTGCATCAGGGCTGTGGGCGGTCCCTTGGACAGCAGCAGCAGGGCCTTGCGCAGCTGAGGGGGTGGTGATTGGGGGCGATCCTGAGCGGTGGAGGCCCATGCGTTCATGGATCACAAATGCATTCCATCACATGCATTCAGGCACACGCATGCAGATGCATTCACTCATTTCAATGCATTGTCCCAAGGCATTTTATGCATCGTCCGAAGGCCCTTTGGACATGCCCTTTGGATAAATGCATCCACAGCGCTCGCAGGTGACCATCAAGCAGCAAGCTGAACATTGTGTGATGCTCTCCTGGCGATGAGCGACAGGCCAAAGCCCGGCACCCATCCCCAGCCATCAGATGCAATTCAAGGGGGCTTTGCAGCTCTCCTCAGAAAGTTGCTTGAGTGTCCATGAAGGGTCAGATGTGCAGGAACGCAATTGCAGAGACCCTGACTCTTATCAGCACATCCCTCATCCATCCAGGCAATTACACTAAAAAAACAAAACTTGGAACAAAAGGTTCCCTCTGCATCTTGCACCTGCGCATGGAACATCCATCCAGGCAGCGTGCAGCAATGCTCCTCGATGTGACCGTGTGAGCCCTTAACAACGCATGGCGCGGGCAGGAACACCTCCATGCACCACTTGCACTCACCACTTTGCCTGGGGGGTCGCGAAGCAGCAGCAGCAGCAGCAGCACTGCCCCTCGCTGTGACCATGGGGGACCTGCCCTCAGCTCCTGCTGGGGCCTGTGTGGTGCCCAAGGGGCCCCTGCTTCCTTCTCCCCCTAATGCCACTGTGTTACCAAAGGTAGCTCTGCTTCGTCCTCGTCCAAGTGTCTCTGTGTTGCCCAAGGCAGCTCTGCTTCCTGGCCCGGTTATGTCCCCTGGGAGGCCATATGCTGAGGAGGGCACGCGGGGGCTGGGGCCTCCGAGCTCGCGGGGCAGGGTAGAGGGGAAGAAGCAGTCATCCTTCACACTGTGTGTGCATGGAGGCAAAGCGGGGAAGGAAATGCGCAAGCTGAAACAAACTAGATGTTGAGTGTATGGAAGACAATTAGACAAGTGTTGCCCTCATGGAAGACCTCCTTCAGATTGTAGAGGATTAAATTTTTTTGTCAAGCCTCACTGCCCTCCAATAAAGACTAGCCAACCATACAAGCAGCATGCACAAGAAGCGACTTTTACCCTGGACCCCTTTTGTGCTTTTTCTGAGCAGTCTCCCAGGATGAATCCTAAGAAATGTAGCCAAGATTTTGCAAGATGAGGACGCCTGACGAAGATAACAGACTACTAAAGATGAAGAGAGTAGCTCAGGTCAAGTATTACGGCTAGCACACGAAAAAGCCGAGGAAGGAGCAATAGACAGCGGACATCTGGAGACAGACAGAAGAGGGTAAATTGTGTCAAGCATCATCTATCACACAAAGAGGCCAAGGAAGGAGCAGCTCTGGCTGCAGGACCCAAAGAAGCAGCTGTGGCACCTCTACCAAAGAGCACCCAAGAAAGCACTTCTAGCTGCAAAGGTTTGAACCAAAGAAGCAGCGCCAGCTGATCAACCAAAGAGTTCCCAGAAGTAAAAAAATGTTGCGACTAGCAAAGGTTTGAACCAAAGAAGCAGCGCCAGCTGATAAACCAAAAAGTTCCCAGAAGTAAAACATGTTGCGACTAGCAAAGGTTTGAACCAAAGAAGCAGCGCCAGCTGATTAACCAAAGAGTTCCCAGAAGTAAAAAAATGTTGCGACTAGCAAAGGTTTGAACCAAAAAAGCAGCGCCAGCTGATCAACCAGAGTTCCCAGAAGCCAGGGGAAAATGTTGAAGCATTCCTCTCTTCTCCAAGTCCCCTCAACTCTTTTTGATCTATAATCACCCTCTGAACAACACAATCATTGCTCCAGGACACAATTTGTTCTGCTGGTTTCTCATTCTCACTTACAGCAGCTATGGCAGGACACAACAGCAGCAAATGCGACCAGAAGATTTGTGCCCTGCACCTGAATGAGTAGATGCTGTCCTTGCTGTAGGAGGCGAGCAGCCTGTGGCCTGTGTGGTCGTATGCAACGCTGGTGACATGGCGCTGCCGGGGCTGGCCATCTCGGCTGCTGCAGGCTGCCGCCACCTGTGGGCCACAAGAGCAGAGCTGCGTGTGTGCTCAGCGGCCTTCTGCAAACAGGAGCAGAGCTGTTTATGAGCTCAGCGGCCTTCTGCTGACAAGAGCAGGGCTGCTGATGACCTCAGCGATTTCATGTCGGTTAAGGGTAGGGCTGCAAATGTAGAAGGAGCTGCCTGCACCTGGCCATGCGCTTGGCGAGTGAGTGCAACAAAGTAGGAGGCTTAGCTGGAGTGCCCTTGCCGGGCAGACGGGCCATCTACTAAGTGAGTACATGCCATGATATAGGAGGCGTAGCTGCAGTGCTCTTGCCTGGTAAGGGGGCCATGTGCCTATTAGGCACTGCCTAATGAGTGATTGGGACGATACAGGAGGAGTGGCTGCAGTTCCTTTGCCTAGCCGGCAACTTGCTTGCATGTAGGGGGCGCGATGGAGAGCAATGCCTGGTTTCACAGCAGTGCCCACCAGCTTTAACAGCAACAAGTAGAGAGAAATTTCCTGCAGCCCTTGCAAGCCTCATGGCGTAAACGACAGCCCAGGCACAGAACATCATCATTCCAGGGAGATGGACATGGGGATGCTACGGACCATCTTATTTATCAAAAAAAGGGACAAACACATATTATGAAGGGAAGCACGTTTCAGTGCCGTTGAGACAGCTGACAGCAAAATGATAAGATGAGAGGGCGCACCGGACTCGGCACATATGCCAGCACCCAGGGCATCGGTCTTCCCCTGCTCATCATACGGGCGTCATACACGCGCACTGCAGAAGAGAAGGTGGTGCAGAAAGGGAGACGGCATTCAGGATTTTTTTTCTGGAGACTGAGCTGTGCATGATGGATTGATACAACGATGAAGCATTGCTTGCCTGAAAAAAAATGAAAGCTATGCACCAGAGAGAGTATCATCAGCGGCAAAGTGCACAATCATGAGGGTGTGACACGGTCGTATGAAAGCTACGTCTCTGCCATTAAACACATTTCCTTGGCATGGCAAAGTGCTCCAAATAAGGAGGCTGTTTCCAGCATAATGAAAATTTCAGAGACCCTGCTTGAGCAATTGTCCTCAATGTTGAGGCTAAATGCAATGTGCATGCTGCCAAAAGGAAGGAACCAAGGCACCACTCCTTTAAAAAAAAGACACTTCACTTGATCTTAGCCAACAGGCCGAGAAAGGTAGATGTGAAATCAGAGGCCATCCTCACCTAACGGATCTCCCCCTCCTGTTGCAAACATGGGCTTCAAAGGGTCCACGGCAATGCTGTTCACCCCTACGCGATCCTTTGTTCTCTCGCTGCGCTGCTCCACTGCAATCACAAGATGGGCAGATGAATCTGGTTAAAAGCAGAGAGAGGGAAGTCTGTATGCTCCAGAGTGTAAAGGGCATTCACACTTGTGGGGAACAAAAGAAACATGGGAGTACACAACACCAAACTTGTTTGTGCCTGTTGCTCAGCACAGTACATATCTGCAATGCTGAGAAGTCATTGACCAGCGGTTCTTCCCATACATCCAGCCGCCTGACCGCTCTATCCTCACAAGCCTTCCTACCTGCACACACCCTCGACCGACTCAGCACAGTACGCATCCTGCAATGCTGATGATTCAATGAAACACGGCTGCTCTGGCACATCCAGCTGCCTGACCAAGCCATCCTCGCACGCCTCACTACAAACACACACCTACGACCGACTCAGCACAGTATGCATCCCGCAATGCTGAGGAATCGATGACCAGTGGCTGTTCCCGCACATCCAGCTGCCTGACCACGCCATCCTCACAGCCAGTCAGGAACACATCTGCGCATGAGTGAGTGCGTTTTAAAGGTGAGCGAGAGTGGAATGTGAGTGCTGGGTGGCACATCCGTAGTACTCAATCTAGGACCTGATGGAGCATGCGCTCAGGCAAATGGGCACGGATGGCCCTTGTTTCTTTGCAATATTTCACTTCCCTTTAACTTAGCCTAGCAGTTGAGCGTGTCGACTGATGGCTTTCCTGTAAAACCTGTAACCAGATGGCCCTTGAGCACAGGGCAAATGTGCTTCAGGTAGTTACCGCATGACTCTTGTGTTGAAGGTTTAGAGGTTCTAAAGGCTTTCTAAAGGCTTCGAGGCTCAAGCAGCTGCTACTATAGTAGCCAAGCAGGTGCAGGTCCCTCTCCTGCTGAACACTCTAGCTCATGAGGTGCTAGGTATGATGCCTAGCACCTGGTAAGCTTGTCACACTTGTACAGAGTATAGAGTAAAGAACACACTTGTACAATTTTGCATGAGCTTGCAGCGATGTCACGGACATGCAGCCTGCAAAGGCTAGGAGCGCGAGCATACACGCATGCAGTGTTCGGCAGCTGCAGGCGACTGAACGAGTTTCTAGCCACAGGGACAATGAAGGCGCCGGCTCATGGGCATGCCACCCACAGGCTGGCGCTCATGCCTTCAGCCTCATGGAGCTTTTAAGCAGATGCCTGCAAAACCCCATTAAAGCCGCAGCAGGGAAGCAAGCACGCATTTGCGAGGCTGGGTACTCACTAGGTGAGACAACGGCAACAGCCCTGATCTTGGCCTTGTGGCAGCTGAATGGCCTGATGGCCATGCGCTCCAGATCAATGACCCGTGCCTGCAGCAGCACAGCAACATTGAAATTCATCATGGCCAAATTAGATGACAAGCGCTCAAGGTCAATTGGATGGGTCGGCAGGAGCATGAGGGGTCAGGGTTGCCATGACTATTGTTCACATATTGCTACAATTGGCACAGCAGCTGGGTGGGTGCACGAGTGCCTCAGAAGGCGCAGCTGAACGAACCTGCAGCCGATACTTCGAGTTGAACACACATGTGCCAACAGCAGCATTGCTTGCCACCAAGGAACAATGAAGCCAAGCGTACGCTTAGAGCTGGCACTGCATGTCATGGAAAGACAGCCGCATCAAATGTGAACGGACTTTTGCATTTGCAAATTTGATGCTTGAGGCGGCACGGGAAATGTATGTTGTTGACCACGTACACTTGCACCAAATTTGATGCTTGAAAGGTCCACCACGTATACTTGCACCAAATTTGATGCTTGAAGGGCACATCATGGTCAAGTGAGGTGCTTTCGCTACAAGAGCCAGTTACGTGGTGAAACAAGGGCTCGTCAGGACCTGGACTCTTAACAAGTTGGGGGTGTGACATGTTGGGTAAGCAAGGGCGTGATGATGCGTCTCGGCCCCCCCGAGATTTCAGCAGCATTCTGAAGTTTGAAGGGTGAGCTCGTGATACCAGGGAGTGTCAGCCCAAAGAAGGCAAGGGTAAGACTTGACCTTTTGGTGAACTGGTCAATGCTAATGAGAAGGAGGAGGAGCCCCATATAATTGCCAAGCAGAGCTAATGCAAGTGATGCTGACTTTGCAAACGTGCAAGATAACAACAAGCTTCGGGGCATGCTGGAATGCATGAGCATGTCTAACAAAAAAGGCCTTGCGCGTGAGACTTGAGTGCTACATCATGTTACATGAAGCGTAGCATCAGCACCTGTGTGGCGGAATGCTTAGCTCTCGTGAAAGATCACAAAGCAAGGAGGATTCCCCTCTCTTATTCGTTTGTATATCTGATAAGTACCAGATGCTGCACTGCTCACTGCTGCAAATGGTGTGGAGTCTGAATGCAAGTCTCGTGCCGTTTCTGCTATCTTCCTGCGCCAGGCGCAATGCACTGTCTTGATGTGCTCAGCAGAAGTCATGCTCCCTGCTGCGAACTGCCTCAAGCCTGAATGCCAGTCTGATGCCATTTCTGATGGCTTCCTGGGCCAGGGGAAGCAAGACTTGTGCACTGTAAAAACATGTGCAGCAAAGCTTAGGGCACCCTCTTCAGGATATGCAGACAGAATGCACATGCAATGCTGTGCATCCTGCTCAAAGGGTGCATAGCCTCCTGCACCTGTCTGCCTGACAGGACACGGTAACGAGCCTAGCGAGAAGTCAGTAGCTGGCAGTCATTTGTTTTGACTGGAGACCTTTTGCCACCTATACCTGTCTGTCTGAGGACACGGTGACGAGCTTGGAATTTGAGGTCTCTGGAAAGAAGCGCATGTCATTGATGGTGGGGTGTCCCTACAGCAGCAGCGGAAAAAGGGAAGCCATTGGACAGCCTTTATCTCACTCTCTTTCTCGTAGCAGAGGGTGACAGCGGCCTGGTCACAAGTGCACCACAGTGTTATCATTTTGACACTACAGGGGAGAAGGTGCACCTGAGCTCATCTGAGATCAGCTCTCAATGAATAAAATGCATTTTGCAGCCATGACTTGGCACAAGATGCATATCCTTATCTGCTCTCTCAAGCAAGAAGAGGGAAAAAGGGCTACTATTTAGGTATTTAGGCTTTTCTCGACTTTTGAAGGAGAAATTCACTTACTGTGTCAACAGAACATACAGCACGCGGCATGGCGCCTGCAGTGTCCCAAATCTTGACACATCCGTCGCTTGCATGGGCAAGGGAAGAGCCATCCTGAGACCAGCTACACAGGTGAGGAACACACAAAAGCACAGATCAAGGAAAGGGTTCATTGCATGCTTACTTGTGTGAATGGCCATGAAATAATGTCAAGATTAATAAGCATTTGGGCATTGTTCTTTCTGTTGTGTTACACTAGAAAATAGTGCTCGCCTGCAGACGCTGGCAATTGAATTGCTCGGGGCTTCGGGGAAGCTGAGTTTGGGCTTCAAGCGGCGGATCAGCTCATCATGGGAGGCTGCTCCTAGGCCCACGCGTTGACCGTAAAGCTGCTGTTGGAGCAGCAGGGCAGCCAGGCTCCCGTGCATGGGTCAATGTGACACCTCTCGAGGAGGAAGAGTTAATGACTGTTAGTCATCTAGAGAAAAAGCAGATACATGCCTCACATCCCTATAATTGCTATATATGTGGGTTGGTGTTTCACTGCCAAGCAACAATTTCCTACATCCAGAGGGTTTTCCTCCTTCTCGTTTGATCAGTCATGCAAACACTTTTTTCCAATACACTTCATTTCAATAAATTTTCAAATGCTCCATCACGGAATTTTGCTCACTTCACAGCTCACTTCATGCATTTTTGACAAATTGATATTCATCTTCCAGTCGTCATCAATCCACTTTCAATTTTTAAAGATTTACTATTTTCTTCTCGTATCAATAGCCCTATACCCTAAGCATCACTGCGTTGACATGTTTCACTGTTCCTAACCCAGTGTGCCTCAGTTTGGTGCAGGTCCCGCAATTGAGCAAAGGCAGACTAAGTACTTGAACAGTTAGGGAAGGACCAAGGCAAATCAAAAATGGAGTGGACAGATGGCAAGACGCCCTATGATATCCTGGGGCTCAGTCATGAGGCCAACGATGAGCAGATTAGAAAGGTGTGAGCTGCATGTGTGTGTGTTTGTGTGTGTGTGTGTGTGTGTGTGTGTGTGTGTGTGTGTGTGTGTGTGTGTGCGCGCGCGCGTGTGCGCGTGCGTGCGTGTGCGTGTGCGTGCGTGCGTGTGCGTGTGTGTGTATGTGCGTGTGTGTGTGTGTGTGTGCGCGCATGCGTGCGTGTGTGTGTGTGTGTGTGTGCGCGCGCGCGTGTGCGCGTGCGTGCGTGTGCGTGTGCGTGCGTGCGTGTGCGTGTGTGTGTGTGTATGTGCGTGTGTGTGTGTGTGTGTGTGTGCGCGTGCGCGTGCGTGCGTGTGCGTGTGTGTGTATGGCGTGCGCGCTTGTGCTTGCATTCTCAGCTGACCACTGCGCACAGAAGCCCATACCACAGCGCACAAAAGTGCATACCTCTTTGCTAACAAGGCTGACAGAGGTGTGCATCTGCATCTCGCTGACGCAGGCTTTCAAGACCATGGCCCTCAAGAAGCACCCTGACAAAAACAAGAACAACCCAGCTGCAGGTGTGCAGATTGTTGTGTTCTGCAGAGTTAACTTGCTCTTGATACCAGGAAGCTCGTAAAATAGTGCAAAGCACTGGCACTCATACTGTCGCCCCCTTCTCTATGCACAGCGGCTGAGTTTGGGGAAGTGGAGACAGCTTACCGAGTCCTGACAGATGTCAGCGCAAAAGAGGCACTGGACAGTTTTATTAGGTAAGATCACTGCTTTTTCCCTAATTGAAGTGCGACCTCAGCAAGAGCTGCTGTAGCCAAGCAAACGCATGCTTTGCCTTTTTCCTTGTAAACTGCTTCTTGCGTATCATATCTGCTGCCCTGGATGTCTTTGAAGCTGGAGCTCAGGTGCAGGAACTGGTGTGTGTGTGTGTAGATGTGCGCGCAGCTGGATTGTGCTATCCCCTCAGGACGATTGTGGAACAGCGATGCGACAGTAGATCTCTTTCATTTTTTTCCTGCAGAGCCAAGTTGGAACGAGAGGCCAGGTATTCCATGCAAAGTGATAAACGACGGAAAATGAGAGAAGACCTCAATCGCAGGGAAAAAGAGGTGAGCTCCCAACGGGGAAAAAAGAAGGTACTGGGTGATAATCTCACATGCCAGTTGTTTGAAAGGACAAAAACGGCCAAAGTTTGCATGACCAGTTGATTCAAAAAATTACACCAGAGGGCTCGTTCTTTTAATTCTTGCATCCTTGCATTCTAGTGAGCATTTTTTTAAAGGGGGGGTATCTGAGGCCTGAAATTGCCTGTTTTTTGCATGCTCCTTGCACAGTTTTGTCCAAATTTAGAATCAAAAGGTTGGGTTCCTTTTATAGCGCTGGACCTCAGCATTTTTTAATTGGGGCACAGTTGCCTCATTGGCGGCATGGAGCCAGCTTTTTGACCACGAAATCTCCATTCCCGACCACTCACTGCAGCAAATTGGAGGATTTTGATAATTTGGAGCCCATGTACAAAAAGAATGTATTTGCAAATGAAATCAAGTGCTTGGTCAGATACACAATTTCAGCCATTTACCTTATAGAAAGTCCAGCACAAGGGTTGTCTAAAAGGTCAATTTTTGTTCTCCTTCCTTTTTTTAAATGTGCAGGATGTTGGCACAGTTTATGGGTATTGTAAACACAAAATTTTGGGAGTGAAAAATGGTGCCAGGGTGAAGCTGTGCGCCTTTGGAGGGTGATCTGGGGCCCTCCAATTTTTATTATGTGTTGGTCAATGTGATATCTTCATGAAACATGTTAGTTGGCATGGCCAGGTTTGAGTACGAAACACGAGAGAGAGGATGTCCTGCAATTTAGGGCAGTTCACCCCTTCTGGCATTTTCCTTCCTTCAAAGCACGTGGCCTCTCCTCGCACACCACCTGGACATTCATCTACCTTGCTGGCCCAGCAGCCCAAATCTTTTAAGATAAAGACTTTGAAAAATGGCTGTTTATCCCTGGGTTTTGATTCCAGAAGGGCTCAGAGGTGCTGTCTTCTTTGTCTCGTGTCCAATAAGCTACCGCGTTAGCAAAGCATTTCTGTCTGCTACTTCCAACAAGAGCACCCAACAAAATTAGGGTGGGTCATCTCTTGTACCTCACCTGCCATACCAACAACAGGTGGTCACGGAAAAGCGAGAGGAAGACACTGCGCGGTCGCGGTTGCAAGCAGAGCTGCAGCGCCTGAGGCGGAAGATGGAAGAG
The DNA here is from genome assembly GCA_914767535.2 of Dunaliella primolecta. Lineage (NCBI taxonomy): Eukaryota > Viridiplantae > Chlorophyta > Chlorophyceae > Chlamydomonadales > Dunaliellaceae > Dunaliella > Dunaliella primolecta. Next base: position 4,043,713 of record OU611759.1, on the reverse strand, counting down.
GAGCAGGCAGCAGCTGCTGTGCGAGCGCGGCAGGCAACGGAGGCTGTGATAGCTGCAAGCAAGGGGCAAGCCGCACCTGGGCAGGTGGGTCTCTGCGTCTGCTCATGGTAACAGCAAGCAGTGACAGCAAACTGCTGCCTGGGTCTCAGGCATCGATTGCACTCGGCCCAGGGGCAAAGCACACTTGGGCAGGTGGGTCTCTGCGTCTGCTTAAGATGACAGCAAACGGCAACAGCAGACTGTTGCCTGGGTCTCAAGGCATTGGCTGCACTTGGCCCAGGGGCAGGCTGCACCTGGGCAGGTAAGTTTCTGCGTCTGCTCACTGTGGCACCAAGCTGTCACCTGGGTCTCAAAGCAACAAACACCCTTGGCCCAGGGGTTGGCCGCACTTGATGGGGTGAGTGCCTGCATCTACTCGTGGTAGCAGCAAATCGTCGCCTGGGCCTCAAAAGGCATCAACTGCACTTGGCCCAGATGAAAACCGCACTTGGGCAAGTGGATTTCCGAATCTACATCCCAGATGCTTGCATAGGCACCCTCTTCTTTGTGTGGCCATTGAGGTCCTTGATGTGTACAAGCCGCTGATGGGAGCCCGGCCCTTTGCTTTTTCCGCTCATTGCGACGCCTGGGCAGGAGCAGGAGTGAACTCATAGCGCGAGCTGTAAAGGCGCAAGCAAAAAATGGGGCGAAATGTTTGCCAACTGGCTGCAATGACTAGCAGTGCGCTTGAGAAATCCAAGCCCAAGTCCCAGGTTATGAAGAGCTGGCATGGTGTCTGTTTGCACGCACTTCCATTTCTCAGCCCCATTTCACTCCTGAAATCAAAGCAAGCTCATCAACTGGTTGGTAAGTCTAGGGTGCTTTGGAGGTCTGGCAGGTGATGGTGCTGAGGCACCTTCTTCGCATCTACCTCTGTAACCCATTTGAGCACGCACATGCAACTCCTGAACTTGTGCTCTAACCTCTTGCCAGCCACTGATGATGCCACACTTTTTCATTTAAGAGATCTCTGATTATGCATGGCCCGTGGTTGCAGCCAGATGATACCACCCAGTCTCAACTGAGTCGCACACTCAAAGTGCTATGGGACGCCAGCATACGAAATTACCAGCCTGAGGAGCTGCGCCGAATATTTGCTGTCCATGGTCTGGTGGAGGATGTCGTTGTGCGCAGCAGCAAAAAGAAGCGGCAGGTGGGTGGTGCTGCTTACATCTAGGGCACATTTTCATTCTGCTTGTGCAAATGTGCATGGCTACGCGCAAAAATGCACACCTTGGGTGATGGTTCAGCTTTGCTAAGCGCACACTTGTTTACTTCTCGACTCCTGAGCCTTCAAAAGAGCAAGATGCGTTAGCTGCTCTAGTTGCTTGCAGCGCCATCCAGGGAGGAGGATTCCTGTATCGTTGTGAGGGCCCATAAAAGCGAATACGATTTTGATGCCAAATGTAAGACTTTAAAGCCTACATGTTTCGACAACATGTTCACAACAAGTTCACTGAACTCTGGCAGTGATCCATGGAAGGCATGGGGGATTCCTCTCACTTACAGCATGTTAGCCACCTTCTGCATGAGCATGAGAGGGATTTTCTGCAATCTAGCAATTGTAACACAACATCGGTTGTATCGGTTCAGCATCATATCTGTCAAGCTTGCACAGTGTTACTTTTTACAGCGTCAGCCACCTGTCACGAAAACTTGACTGCAAAGACATCCCTTGCCAACCAACTCGGCTGATCGACCTTTGTGCCTGGTGAAAGCTGTATTTTGTGAAAGAGAAAGAGGGGGTTGAACAGGCTACGCAGATCAGTATCGGCCGTTTGCATGAAGAAAAATATCCTTACTTTGTGTCCTAAGACCCCATCTGCCTGTGCTGTTGGTGCAGATGACCAAGCACTGTGCTCCTGCATGCTCTGTGTCCTCAGGTGTCTGCTCTGGTTGTGATGGCGACCAAGGAAGCTGCCGAAGCTGCCATTGGCAGTGTAAACGGAGAGCCCTCTGCTCCACTCTTGGTGATGCCGCTGCTGAAGGCAAGTTTTGTTTTCTGTCACAGTCAAGCCTCATCGGTGTTTCTGTTGTTTTCTGTCACAGTCAAGCCTCATCAGTGTTTCTGTTGTTTTCTGTCACAGCCAAGCCTCATCAGTGTTTTTGCATCAAATTGCCTCCCGCGCCCCATTCAAATGTGGCCTAGAACTGAATAGAGCTGGAACTAGATCTTTGCCTACATTCTTTTTATTTGCTCTTCCTCTTCTCGCATGGGCGACTGCAATCTGATTTACAAGTGACACTCAGGGGCTCTTTCCTGCAAAGATTGCCAAGGAATTTGCTGTGCTCTTGAGATTTAATGAGGCTTGCTTCTTCACATTCTACCTATGGGTGTCCATGGGATGTAGGTCCCTTAGACCATATGGAGATTGTTTGCTGCAGATGAGCAAGACGGAATGGAGTAATGCGTGGAAGTCCTTAAAGATTTTTTTGTGATGAAGGCCACATTCTGACGTTACAGATCATGCCTGTTATCAAAGTCCTTGAGGGCCTTGCAAAAGGCATTGGATGCTTTCTGTCTGCTGAAGTGAATTTGATGTTTCTGTGGGTCTTGCTGACATGGAAGACACATGAGTCTTGTTTTCTAATGAAAACACATTGTGGCATCATCACAGCCAAATTCTCGCTTCCGAGGTGAACCTCATCGCAACGTACTTCAAGATGTTCAGGCTCTGCACAAACTGCATCACATTCTCAACCTATCGTCACACAGTCACCCTTATCTGCAAATTCCATGATGCATCTCCTTTGGATAGAAGGAGAGAGAATAGAGATGGGGCAATTTTGGGTGATTACTAGTTCACATTGTACACCATTTTCCAGGGTTGGGTCATACGCAGGTTTGGGGGGAGCCGTTCGCGTTTGAAACCCATAAATACGCGCACGTCGCGTATATACGCGTATTTAGAGGGCCATTTTTGGGAGGGAGGGTCTCAGGTGGGAGGGACCCCCTTGGAGGCACCCAACCACCCCCCAGCAACCCTCTCTTCCACCCCAAGGCCATATCAATAATGCCAGCATGATGAACAAGTTTAAGAGTCTGTCCATGGGCCTTGAGGTAGCTTGCTTGAGGCCTTTCAGCCTCACAAGAGCTAGTGCCATCATGATGCCATCACAGATGCCATCACAGATGCTCCAGCACGCAGGAAGGAAGGCTCCTGGTGTGCAGCAACTTGCGTCTGCTCAAGCGCATCCAGGACTGCAGCAGCTGGCAGGCTTGGATGGCTGTAGAGGAGGAGGAAGAGGAGGAGGAGGAGGAGAGGGGCAGGAGGGGTCCAGCAGTGGGGATGACTGGTTCACGGGCGATGAGAACAATGCAGAGTAGAATTTGGGGCACAGCTTCAAGTTCCGCTGCTTCTTTTCAACAATTTCAACGAGAGGCCCAGGACAGGCCTGCGAGGCACTGCTGACAGACGTATTTTTCACGTTTGGCAAACAACCATTTTTAAGATACGTGTTTAAACGTCGTTTTTAACGATACTTAAAAACACGCGTTTCACGTATGACCCAACCCTGCCATTTTCTTACAAATTACACATCTGGACATGGGACCTACTGTATCTCACACAGGTGGTTTTGTAATCCAATCATAAAACGCTTTGAAGGTTCATCCATGCTGGCAGCTGGGTAAAGGCTGGGTCTCCTTCCCCTTGGGATCTTAATCTTTAATAAGACTCTGCTCGTCGCCCTGTGCCTTTCCAATTCCTTCAACTTGACAACTGTTTTCTTGAAAGCCCCGCAGGTTGCCCTCCTTTAGACCTCCTTGACACCTCCTTGATTGCCCAGTCCATATCCCCGTGACTGTCTCACATCTTGCACCTCTTTTAAAACCTCTTAACACCTGCACGATTGCCTTGCAAGCCATTTGCCTCACTATCCCATAGGGTGCATTTCCTTAAGACTTTCCCAGAATACCTCCTCGAGTGCCTTGCCAACCATTTGCTTGACTGTCCCGCAGGTTTCACCTCCCTTCATACATCCTCCACTGCCTTTCCAAAAGCATGCTTGACTGCCTCACAGGTTGCACCTCCTTACAGGACCTCCTTCACTGCCAGCCACATGCTTGAGTGCCCCGCAGGTTTCGCCTCCTCAACACATCCTTGACTGCCTTGCAAACCATTTGCTTGACTGTCCCGCAGGTTGCACCTTCAGAGCAGGTAGGGCCTAGTGGCAGTCCAAGCCCCCCATTAGCTGCAGGCGCATCTCATAAAAATACAGATCCATATGTGGCAGCACCCCCCCACTTGAGCAGCAGTCAAGGCCTCAACAGCACCTCTCGCTCCTTCCCCATCCCCACTCAGACCATGCCCAGCAGTGGCGCCTCCTCCTTCCCTATTCCCACGCCCAGCACTTCTGGCCATGGGACAGCAGCTCCGCCTGGAGCCAACAGCGCAGCACGCGTCTTCAGCAGCTTCCCTGGAGCAAGCAGCTTTCAGCCTCCCCCTGGGAGTGGGATTGGGTCAGGGGCTGCAGCGCCTGGTGGGTTGGGAGGTGTGGAAGGCGCAATACTTGAGAAGATGAAAAGAGCTGCAGAGAGGGAGAGAATGCTCAGGGAAGCAGCCAAAGAGGCGGAGGCTGAAGGATCCTGATGATTAATATTTTAGTGCTGCAGACGCAGGAGTGATCCCTCAAAAGGCTGAACATTAAATTGATTGCAGCACCTGTCCAGTGAACATCAAAAGCGTGCCGCAGGAAGCCTCAAGCCCATTCTCTCCATTCCTTCAGCAGCAAGCAGAAGTGGATTCATGTCAACGAAGAATCCTTGTGTGAGAACGTGGGCCAAGAAGGTGACTGAACGCCTGCAAGCAGCAGCAAAAAGGAACTTATGAACAATGCCTTGATGGTTCACATCAAAGTCATGGAGCATTCTTTCACGGTAAATGTTTTTGAAAGGAAAGGAAAGGGTTGCATAGCTGTCCCTGCCTTAGTGGGCAGCTTAGCAGAAGCAAAACAGGTGCCTGTAACCAAACCAATCCGATCTGGAAAAGAAGTGCAGAAACATAAAACTCAATAACATTGCATTTCAGGCGTGCTGACTCAAATTTGGCTGGTCCTGGGACACCTCGACCTGAGGTCCCTGGAAATTTGGGGATAGAGGATTCTGCATGGTATAGCAGACTGTGCCTCCCTGGGCACATCTGGAGACGGAGGTGAACCCAGGATCAAGCCCTTGTGGCGGTGGGGGGGGTTTCCCAGTGTGCGTACCCATGACGACCCCTTTCCTCAATTAAGACTTGGTGTTACACCACTTGCATAGCTTTTCCTTTTACTAGGTAAGGTAAGGCTGCATCGCTACATCCGCCTTCAAGGCAGCTGAGCGAAAACACTGAGGCCTGTAACCAGACCTGGCCAAAATTTGCTAATAACACACGACTTGGACTGGAAGGGTTATATAGCTGTACTTGCCTACAAAGGCAGCTTAGCTGAAGCATAAAGAGATGCCTGCAGCCAAACCAGACCTAAGATTGAAAATGAAAATGTCTAAAAATGTTTTTTGCCAAAAAAAAAGATAAATGTGTATGGAGCGAAGAACTGTTTCTCGAATAACCATGCTACATTCATGTGCAGCTCTATGCTTGCCAGGGTAGCAATGAAGTACCGTGTTCAGCAACCAGTGGATTGACAGACGTATGTGTAGCTCCAAGTTAGAGCCTCCAACAAAGCATATACCTATGGTATGTACGCATAGCCCAAACTCAGTATGTTCAGCCAACCCACAGTACCAAGATACACCTTGTGTAGCCCCACGACTGGCAGCAACTAAGAAGAGTTAACAATATCATATTTGTTGCGTTCTGGTGATTGTAAAAGCACGAGGTAGATTATGCTCACATGCTTCAAAGTTGTTGGATCGGATAAATAATGTTCCTCGCATCAAACCACCCACCCACAATTTTCCAACCAGGAAATCCTTTTGTTTTGATGCTGTGTGTTGCCAGAAGAGCTTTCGGTACTGCTGCCAAAACAGGGGTGGCTTGAGATGCTTGCCAACAAGTACTCCTCTCTTGTTACGGGATGTTAGGACGCTGTTCTGGTTGCGCCACTTTCTCAGCCTGACAGGAAGTAGTACCCTGCAGGTATTTTCGTTTTTAATCTTGGGTATGATCTTCCCTTGCCGGTTGATGCTATTCTTGCTGGTAGATGAGAGTAGAGGTTAGGGGTTACAAGGGGTTGGCCTACAGCCCGAGAATCTGGTAGATAGGAGTAGAAAGCAGGATTTTTGGTGTTTAAGCCTGCCAGGCTGGCATTTGTAAGAAAATATATGAACTGGAAACCAGAAAGAGGCCTTACAACAGCATCATAAACCTGGAAACGTCTTCAAGGTAAAAAAAAATCATTCCTATGCTACCCTCCTTAGCGTGGATGGGAGGGACTTGTAGGGCTTGATCCGAAAGAACCAAAACATGTGCGCAAGGAAAGGAAAGGATGATCTCCTAACACCTGCTTGCTAGAGTAGCTTGGCTAAAGCAAGAAAAATGCCTGTAAACAAACCAAACCATCCTGGAATCGGTGTGCGTAAGCTCCATGCTCAGAATTTTATGCAGTACACGCATAATTTCAGTGTTGACATGAAAAAATTAAAGTTTCTTAAACCTATCTCCTGCCCGCGATCTTTCCTTTTTCTTCCTGCCACACCTGCCACCAGATTTTTCCATCCCGCTTGCGTTCAGCCTCTAGTCCAACTTGCTCAAAAATTCAGGTAAAAAAACTGGATAAATAATGTGCATTTTAAGGAGAGTTTTAGCTTTGCGAACAAAATATTTGTTCCGACACCGCTAAGCGCTTAACCTGTAGGATGGCTGATTACAATTAAAACACCAGTTTTATTCGTATAATTTTAAGCACACTGGGCGTACAAGATGCAGCAAGCTGCGAAATCTCTGCTCCCAGCCCTGCGGATGGCCGGATCCAGGTCGTTCCAGACATCCTCTAAGTCGCTGAAGGAGGTTGGAGCTCCAAAGGGAGGGGGCATGTCCCACGAAGAGCTCGTTCGCGGCGACGGGCACCACGGCCTGAGGCCCGGTTACCACTACGTGCGTACCTCGCTAGCTGTTGGTGGTTGGTGATGTTCTAAGAGACTGGGGGCAAGGGGGCCAGGGCTGGGGAAGAGAGGTGTTATGCCCGGAAGGCCAGCCCCTGGGCAAGCGTGGGTCTCGGACAGCTCTCTCTCTCTCTCTCTCTCTCTCTCAATGGGCCCAGATTCTGACCCTTCACCATCCTTGCTTGTGTGCTGCAGGACTGGGAGCATGGGCCCCACTACATGAACCACGCCAAGGTGAGAGCTTAAAGGGGGAGCAGCAGCAAGAAGGGCTTTGATGAAACCAAAATCTCACTGCTTGGGGTGTATGCATGGACCTCATCAAACTCACCGGGTATACACATCTCCATTATGACACACACACACACACATACACACACAAGCAGTGCACAAAAAGTTTGCATGCACGCTAGACATGCACATGCGATGACTTACATTCAAGCCTGATTAGATTAGAAAAAGAACAGTTTCTTAGCTGCTGACATTGCGAGTGCGCGTTTTCTCATATGGTGCACGTACCTTGAGCGCTGACCAAGAGGTTCCGCTTACCGGCTGTGAGCGCCTGCACAAATCCTTGTCGGGCTCACAGCGGTTCATTTGCCTCCCAAACATTGCCTAAGTATTCCTGCAAACCTACATGGCATGCAAGGCAGAAACCTGCAGCTGTGAAGGCAACAGCTGGTTATTTTGCTTTGCCTTGTCTTGCATGCAGATCCCCAACTGGCATAAAAAGTGGAACATCTTCATGCCTTGCATGTTTGCCACAGCCATAGTCATTCCAGTGTTTGCTGTCTGGTGAGTGATATGAGCACATGTGCCTGTATGTGTGTGTATGTGTGCGTGTGTGTGTGCGTGCGTGCGTGCGTGCGCGCGTTGTGAGGAGTTTTCCTGCTGGCCATTATTAGCCTTCTGCTTACACACAATTTCTCTCAAAATTGCTTGTCACTTAGTGGCTTGTTTGAATGCGAGTAATCAAACTTGCCAGAGTTGCATCCCTGACAGAAGGTGCCCTTTATTTCAAAACATGCTTGGAGTGGGTTATCAACCCAGAGGAGCCCGGTTCTCAGCCTGAAATCCTCTTTTCAAGTCCCGTCCAAGCACAGAGCTTGCCGTTGCTGATTTCCAATGCCCACAATGGCCTGCCTGCTTGATTAGCAAGTGATGCTCCTTTCGTCACGCCAGGTCATGCATGTGACATCTCCACTTGTTGCCCTGCATCATAGGTGGCAGAAGTCCAAGATGTCAGCAGCATAGAGCCTGCCTTCAAAATTTGGGCTTGGCTGCACTTGGGTCGGCAGCGTGCTTGCTTGTTCCAGTAATGTGCTCTCGGTTATTGGCTATCCCGACAAGCAGGGTGGCAAAGGTTATTGAGTATGCCTGGTTAATGGCTCAGCCGGGCATCCATCTTGCTCCTTTGGTTTGCAAGCCACCAGTAGTCCCTGTTTCATGCCCATGGGTCGGGTTACAGGGTGCAGAGGCAAAAAGCATTTAGTTGGAATGACTGAATGCCAGCCTTGATGTGCGTAAATCACTGCAGTGTCATGTCATGCCGTACTCTGCCTTTGCCCCAGAGCTTGTACATTTCCAATTTGGCTTATGAAAATCACTAGTGAAAATAGGGTGCTCATGGGCCCATATTTTGTACGTTTCTGGCATCGCGTGCCATGTTTAGTGCAATTTGCTTGCTAGGTTAGCACATGAAGTTGACAATGTTCCGCAGGTGTGGTGTTTCTTTGACCATTCGTCAATTTCATCCTGCTGTTTCCTCTATTAAGGATAGGAAAAGACGAGATTCCATAGCCGTATCTGCCTACAAGGGCAGCTGAGCTGAAGCAAAAAATATTCCTGTAGAAAAAGAAAACTACGTAGGCAATGAACTCCCCGTATCAATTACGCAAAAGGAGCCACATTGGTTCTAAGACCGCATGGCTCCCCACCATGAACTTCAGACTGAGAGGAGCATGGCAGGCAGAGAAAGAAGGCAGGTCTAGCAAAGAGAAAGAGGGCAGGATGAAGACTGAAAGACAAAAGTTCCAGACCTAAAACAGCAAGCAGAGTCAAGCGTAGTCAGCCTGCCAGCTAAGGAAAGCCATGCCCAGCAGCTTACAGAGGTTACAAATTAAGCCATCAGTCAAAATGTACAACTGCTAGGCTGCTCATGTGAAAGACTTGTTCTGATTCAAGACGCCGTGGCAATACAGGCTTTACAGAGGTTAAGGATAGGATAGGGTTACATAGCTGTACCTGCCTACAAGGGCAGCTTAGCTGAAGCAAAAGGCGCCTGTAACCAAACCAAACTAGACTTGCAGAGGTTACAGGATAGGATAGGATAGGATAGGGTTACATAGCTGTACCTGCCTACAAGGGCAGCTTAGCTGAAGCAAAAGGTGCCTGCAACCAAACCAAACCAAACTTGTGTAAATGTCAACTGAAAGCCTCGAGCTGAGTTCAGAAGTGTCAACTGTAAAAGACACACACATTGTCACTCTAAATGAAACAAGCATGCTAAGTCATGTACAAAAAAACTCCATAAGGCTGAAGTGTTAGGAAAATACACTTTTGTGTTTCCAGAGGTTACAGGAGCAAAGAAGACCTCCAGTCAAAACGACTGACTGATGGCCTGCTCGTACTTAGTAAGGAAAGGAAAGGGTCGCATAGCTGTACCTGCCTGCGGGGGCAGCTTAGCTGGAGCGGAAAAGGTACCTGTAACCAAAATAGTTCAAAATAAAAAGCAATACTAGAAGCTCAGTAACAGTATTTCAGGCATGCAGACACGAACTTGGCTAATCCTACTAGGTCCTAGGCTAGGACATCAGCCTGGTTCATGACATCTGTAATTTGAAACTTGGGGTTTAAGGGGGTTTACAATGGTGGCCTACAGCCCGAGACTCTGGCTGATGGCAGCTGGTGAAACAAGCTCAACCAGTATCAAAAATTGAGACCAAGTCTGACACAAATCTAAGAAGTCTGTATGAGTCTTGGTTTAGGAAAGCATTGATCTCAGAATCAGTGATAGTATGATGGCAAGCCAAGAATGGAATAAAGTCAGCGTTTGAGGGCGGAGCAAACACACGCAAAGTCTTAAACATCTCCTCAAAAAGGTCCTTGTATCTCGTGCGTAGCTCACGCACCTCAGTACATTTGCAAAAGAAAAGCACATGTTTTTCATCCTGGACTTCCCCACACTCACACTTATCACAGATACTTGAACCCCCAAGCCATTTACGAGACTCCACTCTCAAGTGATGAGCACGCAATCTAAATCTGCTAATGTTTCTCAAAACATGCTTGTCCAAATCCTTGAACAGATACGAGGGGATACAAAAAGGAGCACCTCTGGGACCACTCTCAGAATTCCCACACCACTTATGATACGTCACTACCTTCTTGTTAACTGCACGAGGACAAAAAACATCGGCCCCTCTCCACACTTTCTGCTGTCTGTATCGCAAATCACCAATGAACTCTTGCATGGGGATTTTCTCAGCTCTCAGCATGTTCTGTTTGAACGAATCACCATTCCGCATCCCACCAAAAGCATTAGAGACTTCAGCAGCCCAGCAAGAGGAATCAAAAGAAGCCAGACTTAAATCAGCCCTCAGCACACGACGCAAGACTTCACTATTGGAGTCAAGCATGCTATTAAAAAACTTGATGGAGGCACGGAACCAGAAGAACTGCAGAGGCTCCTGGCCACACTCTCTCAACACCGGCCAATTTGAAACTTGAAGGCGTGATGCCATCAGTGCACAACTTGGCCCAACCCAGGGTCCTGCTCATTAAAAGAAAGAAGTTCATATTGAAAAGGATACAGTCACTGTAAACACACGGTGTGTTTATTTTGATTTATGAAAGTGTACAGCAGCTTACACTGGTTTACATAAGGGTTACAAGGAGGGTTGGCCAACAGCCCGAGAATCTGGCTGATCGGCTGCTGGTGAAACATTCTCATCCAGCATCAAAAATTGAAACCAGTTCAGACAAAAATTTTGAAAATCTGTGCGAGTCTTGATTTAGAAAAGCATTGACCTCGAAATCAGTCAAAAAGTGAAAGCTCGCCAAGAAAGGAATAAAATCATTGTTTGGAAGCTGGGCAAAAGTGTGTAACGGTTTAGAAAGATCAATGAACAGGTCCTTGTATTCTCTGCGCAGCTCACACAACTCACAGCAATTGCAGTAGAAAAGAACATGTTTCTCGTCCTGGACTTCAGCACATCCACACTTATCACAAATATTTGAACCACCCAACCATTTACAGGACTCAACCTTCAAGCAGTGGGCATGAAGCCTAAGCCTACTCACATTCCTCATGACTCCTTTATCCAGATCCTTAAATAAATATGATGGGATACAGAAGGATGTGCGTGCTGTTTGATTCAAAGGTTTCCCACACCAATGATGGTAAGTCACTGCTTTTCTGTTCACCTCTCGGGGACTAAGGGCGTCTGCTTCCCTCCAAACCTTCTGCTGTCTGTACCTCAAATCCCCTAAAAAATCCTGCATGGGTATCTTGGAAGCACTCAGTAATTTCTGTTTAAACACCTCCTCATTGCGCATGCCATTAAATGACTTAAATACATGTGCAGACCAACAAGACTCATCCATATCAGCAAGGTGTAAACCTGCCTTCAGCACTTGGCGTAGTGTTTCGCTGTTAGAAACAAGCATATTGTTGAAAATTTTATCAGTAGCCCTAAACCAATAAAACTGTTACATAAAGAACTTTTTTATGGCTTTAAGGCTTGAAGCCATCGGTCAAAGCGCATGACTGCTAGGCTAAACAGCAGCTTACTGCTGAGCACAAATTATGCCTGACCTAAGGCTAAACTAGAGGTAGCCTACAAAAGTAAGAAAACTATGAAGGCAGAGGAAGCTCTCCCTACATCAACTTGAATTAATTAATGTTTGAATTAAGGGAAAAGAGGAACATTGGCTCAAAAGTAGGGTTGGATAAAGAGGGTCTTGCAAAGTGGCAAAGAGCCTATTTTGAGCAATTCTAAAGAACTGTTTGACCCTCTTAACCCACCCTTACTAAAAAAACCGCAAGTCCCCTACACCACACCACTACACTGTTGTTTGGCAAAGCAGGAAACAAAAGGCTAGTGGGGACCTGGAGGGTTGCAGGAAGCACCCAGCTCCAGAACTTGGCTGTGCCACAGCTCAGTGAGGAGTATTCCTGTTTTCAATCACGCGCCTACTAATACACCGATTTAGTTTCACGGTGCCTGTCTTCTGGAGGCAGCAATTAGGCACTCCGGCGGCTATGCCGCGGTGTCCGCTCTCAGGTACCTAGGCCTAGGATGCCCAAAGTACTGAGCCACGCACACTTCCCACAGGTTCCATGCCGCGTTCACATCCCTGTGCATCTGGTACGAGCGTTGTGGTTTCTTCACACAGGCCAATCAATTTCATTGGTTTGGGGGTCTGATGTTTGTTCCGGCCTTTCCTGCTCACAGGCTTGCACATGGGCTTGTAGACCTGGATGCATGTGTAGCATCTCAGTAGCCTGGATCATTTTGTGTTCTTCAGAGAAAATGTCACACGACAAGGTGTCTCTCCAAGTTTTGGGAATGTGACAGGGGGGCACATGCAGGGCACTCCCAGCCTGGGTGCAAGAGAAAATGTTGATGTCTATGAGGCAACTTCAGTGGTACTACATAGTATGTATGATTGGATATGTCTCCTGTTCCTTAATTGATGTAGGGAGAGTTTCCTCTGCCTACGTAGTATTTCTTTTCTTTTCTTGTATGATTGATGTAGGGAGACTTTCCTCTGCCTACGTAGTTTTTCTTTTCTTTTGTATGAACCATACACAGCAGTACGTTGTTCATCAAATGTTCCGAGCATTTACCTGATCCAACAACTTTGAAGCATTTGAGCACAATCTACCTCGTGCTATGACAAACCCCAGATTGCAACAAATATGATTTGTTTTCTATATTTTCAGTCCAAATTTTGTGAAGAAAAGAAAAGAAAAACTACGCAGGCAGTGAGAACACTCCCCACATCAATTAAGGAAAAGAGGATACCTAGGGCCGAGGCACCGTGAGTTGAGCAATTTTGGTCAGGTCTGGATATAGGCCTCAGTGTTTCCGCTCAGCTGCCCTTGTAGACGGATATATCAATGTAACCTTACACACCTACCTGCCTTTTCTTTTTTTTCCAGCACCAAGACATGGGGTACTGCTGGTGCACAGCTTGCAGGCACATTTTTCCCTCTGCCCTCTTGGTGAAAGGGATACGACTGAAGGCCTTTTGCTTCTGTTCATACTTGCAACCTGAAAGTGAGGCAAAGTAAAATTACATTGTTTCGACTGCAGCTATCTTCTTCCCTGAAATTATGTGGGGAGAATGCTGCTGCTTTTCAATTTCCCTTTTCTTTTCTCTACCTTCTTTCTAAATGTATGGGACCAAGCCTAGGGCCTCGTTCTGCCTCTTCACTTGATCATGTGGGACTGATTTTTCTGTCCATGGCTTGTGCCTTTTTTGCCATGTCCAGGTTTAAAACTTCTGTGAATGGACATGGGGCTGCAGTAGAAAAAAGTACAGAAAGGGTTTTTTCTTCTTCCAGAGAGGATGTTGGTGGCTGGTGGATCTTTCTATACAGCAAGTGCAAAAAAGAGTGCAACAGATGTTATGAAGAAGGAGCGATGACTATGTTTCACCATCAATAAATTCCACTGTGCGTGCTGCGTGGCGGCGCATCAGGAGGAATGAAGGTGCTGTCGTGTGTTTACAACATTCTGTGCTGTGCCTATGAGACCATCAACTTGTAACAATATGTAAACATTTGTTTCCTCCACGCAATTGCCTCTTGGGCGGCGCAATTGGTGGGCAGAAAAAAATGATTGTGATGAAAGCTGGAAGTAGAGCAGAGCAGCTGGCATAAGAAAAGAACCAACACAGTTGGTAAGAGTCACTTGTACACAGGCAGCAAGCAACCTCCAAAATCAATGAAGGAGATGAAGGACAAGAGAGAAGATCTAAGGTTGGAGCGCTGCGACCTTTAAAGCAAATACAACATGCATAGCTACATAATGCCAACAACACATACAGGGGAACAACTCTCATCAAATTCAAATCAGCAGATCAATCACGAGTCATACTCCTATTTTACAGCACTGAGGCACCTTTGATTTTCAAAGGCAGCTTCAATTTTCAACCTCATTAAACAGCTGCCCAATAGGGATGGCTGGTGCATCTTGCTGTGCGATGACCTGAAAAGTGTTGTACAAAAATAAGTATAAGGAGAGGGTGAGGTGTTGACCACAGTGGAAAAAAATAGCAGATTGAAACACTCAAGCTCCCTTGGTGCTCCTGACACGGAGGACATTTAAACTCTTAACTTCTGATGTAGTTGGGCTCATAGCTTTGCGTTTACTTTGCCTTGTGATGTTCTGCGTGTTCCTCCTTCTCCTTATCCCCAAAGCGTGGTAGCTATATTTTCCCATTGTCCTGCTTACGTTTCTCAAGCTCTCCAGTTTTTCCCTTCCAAAAACTACCATCTGTTGATGATTTTCCACTTAATTTCCGGAGCTGATGGGCCACAGCTATGACCTTGACGCAAACAGACCAAGGAAATGAGAGCAGGCTGGTACGACTCACCTCAACAATCTTGTTTGAAGCCCCCGGCTCATACAGGGCGGCCAGACAGAGCTCTGCCACCTGCATTTGCAGTACGTGTGCAGTTGCATATATACACTTAGACCTCGCGCGTCAGTCTCGGCCACCTGTATAAGAGGCGTGAGTGCATTTGTACAACCTGCAATTTGCCTGAGAATGTTCAGTATGTTTGGAATAAAGACTCTGCAGTTGGAGCGAAAACAGAATCCAGTCAGTCTTACAACACAAAAGTTTGATGGATACCTGGCGGCGGAGGATGGAGCCTGCAGCTTGCTTCTGTGGAGGCACCAGTGGAGGCACACCATAGGTGTTTTGGGGCTTCATCACAATCTGCCCAAGACTTTCTCCGTCTCGTAGCTGGCTCTTCAAGCCCCCTGAGTACGTCAAGCCATTTGGCCGGGGGAAAATAGCACCAAAAGCTCAGTAGAAGCTTGCATGGTCAGTAAAATCAGGATCATCAGCCTGAAGCTATCAGGTGTGTGCATGGACAGACAAAAACCATTAGGCACAAGGAGCGCGCTCACAAGCCGGACCATACAAAATTCTTACTTGTTCTGAAAGGTGGCTCACTTAAGTATGGGATTACCCAAAATCACCAAAAAAAAGTCACCTAAGACAAGTTTGTCAGGCAGCTTGCAGTGTCCAGTGCTCAGCTGCAAGGGAAAAAAGCATACAAGCTGCAAGCTACATCCAGCAACACTAGACCCATTAATATGCTTTGCAATTTGCTTACCAGGGCGGATAATCGTGTAGTCGACTCCAGATCTTTCTATTTCACGCTCTGCTTGCCTTTTCCTGCACACATGGAAGGGTACGACCTCATTCAATCTTGCATTCCTGTAATTGATAAGTTACAAGACCTGGTCAAAACTTTCATTCACTCTTGCATGTCCAATGCCGGCTATTACACAAGCTCGCACAAATGCAGAGATAAAAAACCCATCCTTGGCGTTGGTTCCAAGAGACGTTGCCAATACAGCGGCACAGGGGAGCTCAGATGGAAATCAGCTGATTGGCAGAGTAAAGATATCACAGCGATTGGCACTCTTTGGGTGACATTCACCCAAATCCCAAATTCATTTTCCTAGGAGTCCATGTGATACATACCAGAACAGTACGCCCCAGAAAAGGTTCAAGAAGTTCACCTGTGGACATAAGCAGCAATCACGTGAGCTGCTCAAAGCATTGGGTCATGGAGAGTTCAACTGCGGTCACATGCAGCAATCACATGAGCTGCACAAAGCATTGGGTCATGGAGATCCTTCAGAGTGCCTACTGCATTCAAGCCTAACCCCATTATCAAAAGTAGGTCTATGGGTTGGCATGTTCAATAGACAAGCAATGGTAGATTTACAGAGGGGGTGAACTGGAACACATCGCTCGACATGCTCTTTCTCATGTTTCCTTTTTGGCAAAGCCCCATTCTTGGGGCTGAACCCCTAGGGTTGCCGACTTCCAGTAAGTCCACGCCTGGTTGCCCTGGCCCGCCCAGCATACCCCCGCCCTAAAATTTTGGCTACCCTCCCAAACAAAACTGCTTGGTAGCCCTGCAGTATTGGGGAGGCATGGGAGGCAGTGGCTGGAGTTGCAGACGTCTTTTGGAAACTTCTGCAGGCGTTTCTTGGCCTGAACCAGCCAGCCTACCATCCTCCTTGAAACTCGGGAAGCTTGCCAAGCAAACCTTTTTACCAGGGCTGTCAAGTTTTGGTGACCTGGGGTGTAGCGTGCAAAGTTTGGGAGCAAAGACTCCACAAAGATTTGGTTTTGACTTTTTCAGTCCGGCCACCTCAGGCCCTGGAACAGCTCCAGTCGACACAAACTTCATTAGCATATTTTGTAGATGCCCTTGCTGGGTCCAGGATCTGGAGGTGCCTATTCTGGGGACTTCGCAGTCCACTTGCAGTCCATTCCAGCTTGCCGATGAGCCAACTGTTTTGTATAATTCCAAATGCAATGGGATAATCAATTCATGTTCTAACGATGGTGTGATGTGCACCGCCAGTTGAGAGGTGAGAGCACTGAAGATTGCACAAAGTTTGCTGATGCGATGTGGAGCAGGACCTGCACCCTCTGTCCTGGTGTGTGGATGAGGGAGCCTCTGGTGTGCAGTCTGCTGCTGCTTATCTAAGGGAGCAAGTAAGCAATGAATGGCAGGAGCAGCTTGCATGGCGCGCACTCAGCCATTCATGTGCATGCATTTACACAGCACGTTCTGCTGCAGGAAAGCTGTGTTGTTGCCACAAGCACTGCATTTCAATCATTGAATGTCAACTCTGTGTCAGAAGAACTGGCCTCGCCAAATTTCCAGCATCCCTTGCTGTCAATTTCTAATCATGCCAGCCATTATATTTCATAAAACATTGACAAAAAAGATGAAAATTGGAGGACCCAAGATCCCTCCTGGCCTCAGATCACCCAAAAAAGGCCCACAGCTCCGCCCTGGGACAATTTTTAACTCCCAAAAATATGCTTTGGAACCTTCATATGCTATGCTAAAATCATGCATATTCAAAAAAGGAGAGAAGAAGATTGAAAGTTGACCTTCTTAGCACACCTTGTGCTGTATTTTTTTTGAGGGAAATGGCTGAAGTTCTGTATTTCACCAACCAATGGGTCTTTTCACTCCGTGTCTTTAGGTATGACGTTCTTTTTCTAATAGAATGACAGATCACAAAAAGAATCACTCAATTTGGTGCAGTGGGTGATTGGGTATGGTGATTTGGTGGTGGAAATATAGGGTGGTGAAAAATAGGGTCGTCAAAAAGTAGGTTACGATGCGGCAACCAGAGGAACACAAACTTGAAAGGTGCCAGTTTGGGGAAACCTATGCAGGGAGCATGCAAGAAACACCTGTTTTGGGGCCTCAGATTACTCCCTCTGTTAGGTTCTAATTTGGCCTGTTACACACGTCTGATATATTGGATGTACAATTGAAGGCTTCCACCCCTCACTACCAGGCGTTCTTGACAGTGAGGCATGCACACACAAGATCTCAGTTTGACGGTAGCCGAGCCCCAGTGCATCCCAAATGCATGTGCACAGTGCTGTCGTGGTCGCGCGGTACAAAAGCTCTGCTGCATGTCCATTTCACATTTATTTTGACTGCGGTGCACAATCAAGCATGGATCGCAAGCATGCGCTACCCACCAAGTCATCAGCACCAATCGAGCTCACAAGCACAAACTTTTGGAGGGCTCTCTGGCGGGCCAATGCCAGGAGGTTGAGGGTCCCTTGAAAATCCACCTGCTCGATTATACACGGCATAAAACGTGAGAAAGGTCAATGGCTGCAGCAGGCCATGCTTTGGAAGGCAGTCCTGTGCAATTCTCATCCAAATGAAGCAGCATGTTCTTAGGAGTCAACACAGGATCTGAAAGAATGGTGGGTTTTTAAAGGGATCCCCAATGTCATCAGTAGATCTATCTGCAAGGAAAGCAGATGGAATGGGATCCCATGTAGCTCGAAACCTTCCCTTAATGCATGCAGTGATCTCTGGTCTGTGGAGTCCATTACTTCACTCTCCTTATCTTTTGGTGTCCTGAGCTGTAAGAAACAGAGCAGAAAAGTTAACCACAGGCTCGAGGCCAGCGCTCCACACCTGGACTATTATGCAAGTGAACCTGTTGTTTGCTTCCCTTAACCCAAGACTCACATTGAAAGGCCCCAAGGGATCTCTAGGATCAGATGCTCCAGTTGCACAGATGAGAACATTAGCATCACCTGCAGAAAACAGTGATGGTAGGAAAGTTTTTTGTGCACGCGACCTATCAATTGGGTGTCAGACTTAATCAAGCAGCTCACTCTAGCAAGGCATCCTGCAGGCATTCGCTGGCTCTTAAATCCCAGCAGCTTGCTTGGCCTCTCCACGAACAGCAGGAGTCCTTTTGCACCTACCCACAGCCTTTGACAACGAGGAATAAGAGCACACATCTCCCTTGAGGACCTCAACCAGCTCGGGTTTGTAGAAGGGAAGGCGCTTGATGGCGTCGGGGTTGCGGGCTAGCGCACGCACAGGAACCTTGTTTTCCACACAAAGCTCCAGGACTTGCCTGTGATTGTGGTTGGAGTTGTCAATTCCAATCCTATTTTGCATCAATTATAGCGTAAAAGCTCTATTGCGGTAAATACTGCATAAAAAACAAACTTTTACCAACCCAGGTGTTTGATTAGTATTTGGTTAGTATCCTATGGTTACCCACATCTTGGCAAAACATCCCCCCCAAAAAGACAAGCATACGCACATGGCCAGCATCTCTTCAGCAAGAGTGCGTGGTTATGGTTGTGTGTGTGTGTGTGTGTGTGTGTGTGTGTGTGTGTGTGTGTGTGTGTGTGTGTGTGTGTGTGTGTGTGTGTGTGTGTGTGTGTGTGTGTGTGTTCTCACCTTCCAACTCCACCGCTTGCACCTATCAGTAAGAGCACAGGAGGTCAATGTTTGGTCTAAATGCTTGTGTGGCTGGATATTCAATTTGCAAGCAACGTGAGCACTTGCCTGCCAGAAAGACCTTCTTCCCCTGCAATTGGGCATTCTGTTCTGGTTGAGCCTCTGTTTGTGGTGCTGCAGCTGCTCTGGTCACAATCCTTGAACGATGAGTTCGGACGAAGGGAGTGTTTGTTCGCAGTGCGAGGTTGCTCTGTTTTGCAAGCATGTTCACGTAAAGATGACACTGGAAAAATATTATCCTGGTACGCAACAGTTGTGTCTGTTCTTGCCAAAATTGGATCTCAATTACAGTACTGAAGTGTTGATGGAAGGAAGCATATAAAGCAGTAAAGCGTTAACAAGAGGACTGGAATATAAGTGAATGGTGGTCAGGAGATGAGAGAGGCTAGTTGACTTTTTGCATGCACAAAGCTGAATTGAACATGAACCATACCAACTACATATGGAGTCATTGAAATGACTCAATTACTCCTCCAAAGTGACATTTGGGCCCTCTGAGGACGCAGCAGGAAAGCCACCATCATGTCCTTCATCAGCCCCACCACCATCGATGATATCGCACACTCACTGGACATCAGCAAGCTTTCCCATGAGGCTGCTAAAGCGCTTGCCCCAGACACAGAGTATCGCATGCGAGAGCTCATTCAGGTTTGTTTTCATGCACATGCGGAAACAGCATCAATTTCAAGTCCTTGTTGAGTTCATCATTACAACTGCATTTGTTTTCATCTCGACCAGAGACCTCATGGTTACAGCTGCTTTTCAAAGAAAATGCTCAAAGGGCATGCATGCTTTTTCAAAAGCATTTAAACCATTGGTTGGCTGAGTAGGTGCTGCTTGTTTCTTTCCCAATCACACACACACACACATACACGCACGCATGCACGCACTCACACACACATGCGCGCGCACACATACACACACACTTACACACACGTGCAACACACACACGCACGCTCACACACACGCACACTTACACACATGCTTACACACACACGCGCGGACACACACACAAACACATACACACACATTGCACTTTCCGCTCAAACTGAGTGTGTTTGGCAAGGGGCAATGCATGATTGCTCCTTGAATGTCCCTGAACTGCTGGGATGGCCCCACAGAAAAGCTAGCGTGCTGCCAGCCGGCCGCTCTGTGATGCATTAGAGCATCCACTCGCAGTAATGATTGATAATTTGGGTTTCTGTGAAAGGATGCGCGCTTTGCCCTGTTGCAGAGGTAACGCTGATAAGCATGGCATCCTTACACTGCAAACAAATTTACTGTGATGGGGTCCACGCACTCGCCACAACCTCCTGTCTGACCTGCAGGATGCCATGAAGTTTGCGAGGCACTCCAGGCGCGCGCAGCTTAGTGTGGAGGATGTGAACAATGCCTTGCGCATGCGCAATGCCGAGGTGTGCAGATGCTGCCTTCCTCCGATTGCTGCATGTGCCACTGCTGAGATGTTGATGTGATCTCGTTGCACAGGTCCTGTGGTGGTGCAGGAACGGGCAAGCTATGTGGTTGCCCAATGTCTTAGATCATTATTTGCCTCGGCAAAGGGAGGTCCAGCCGTGAGGCCGACCAGGACATCTCTGATCTGAGCCAAGAACTGGTGTAAGGCTCTGCTCAAGAACCAGGGGGCAAGATAGAGGCCTGTGCTGCTCGTTGTTACAGCTGTGTTCAATGCTGCAGCAACAAAGTAGGTCTGTCTGGACCATGGTCCTTGCGTGGCCTGTCCATCTTGCACCATCATGCGGGGACAGCCTGCGATGTCAGGATGATCCCTGATGTGTGGACTGCCGTATGCCCTGCCCCCAACTGAAAGGATTGTGAACTTGCGTGTGTTGTCTGTAATTACAGCCCCACACTTTGGCCTTAGCTGGCCTCCTTCTCTGAATTGATGAAGATTGAGCGTTCCCCCCTGTGTCCCCCTTGGCCTAAACTGGCCTCCTTCTCTGAATTGATGAAGATTGAGTGTCCCCCCCCTGTGTTCTGCTGCCTCTGCAGCCCCTGTACGGGTTTAGCAACAAGGACCCTGCAAAGTACATCAAGGCCGCGGGCCAGCCGGACCTGTACTGCCTGCAAGACAAGGAGCTGTCCATAGAGCAGGTGAGAAAAGGGTCCATGCTCTCCTGCACTGCTTGCGCGATAGGGAGCTGTGCACAAAGCAGGTGGGGAAGGTGTCCATGCAGTTCCGTACTTTGGCTGTCAGAGGAAGAAGTCCATGCAATTCTGTACTGCTTGAGAGATGAGGTGTTGTCCGTAGAGCAGGTGAGAAAGGGGTCCATGCAATCCAAATTTACGGGCAGCCTCGTTCCATTGGTCCGTGCAGTTATGTTGTGTGCTGCAGCCTTATTTCATTGGTCCGTGCAGTTATGGTGTGTGCTGCATGGGCGACAAGGAGCTATCCACGGAGCAAGTAAGAAAAGTCTGCATGTGATCCCGCTGGCGAGGAGATGACCTACATAAGGGTTGCAGTTCTCACTGCAAGGTAGACAAAGGAAAAGAGTATCGCCAAACACCAGTTTGATTGTGTTCCTACCAATGACCAATGTGCAGTCCCTCCCAACCTGCAGCCTCCTGCGCACGAACTGCTCAGTTATGGTGTTGGAGCTGCAAGGCCAGGTCCAGGGCACACATGCGTGCATGCCCAGGTGGATACCATGAGCGCATGCTTGTAGCCCCCTGCACACACCACCACAAGCGCATGCTTGTACCCCCCCTATACCAGCAAAAGTAGCTGCCTGTACGAGTGAAGCCAGAAGACCTTTTCCCCCCTCCTCCTTCCCACACACATGCATACACACACACACACGTTGGGCGCCCATGCATTTGCAGCTTGTGGACGCGCCCTTGGCTCGCCCCCCTGTGGAGGTGGGTGTCATGCCACACTGGCTCTTCATCAACGGAGTGCAGCCTGCCATCCCAGAGAATGCGCCCCTGGAGAGGCCGTCTGCAAAGCGTGCAAAAGCGGGTGCTGGCTCTGCCGCTGCTGCTGCTCCTCCGGGCGCACGCAAGGAGGGGGCAAAGACCTCTGAGGGTGAGTCATTTGCCTGATTGTGTATGTGTGTGTGTCTGTGCGCGCGCGTGTGACACCAAGAAAGGTATACGTTGCACAAATCCTGAGGGACACCCTGGCTTAACAAGGAAGGAATCCCTCAGTCTTGAGCACTGCATGCTTCCTGTTTGCCTTCTGGCACACTTTACGTTTGGCTGGTCGTTCCGGAATATGAGCGACATCCTACAAGAAGGAAAAAAGCTTTTGCTTGGCCAGCCTGCTCCAACTTACTGCCCTTCTGCCCTGTCCTTCTTGCCTGGACGTTTTTTCCTTATAATGAAAATGCCACCCTCAAATACAAATCCTGCGCCTTTCACTTTGCTCGCAACAAGCATTCCATTCATTTTCAATGGGCACTGCTCCTGTGATCTTTTGAAATCAACTACCTTGCAAGAAACCTTACGAGGCGCTTTCGACGTCATATCGTGTGATCTGATTGCCAAATTCTGTATTGACCAATTTCCTGCTAAGGCGTTTAGCCTCATTACTGCCAGGTTGGCTGCCTTGCTGGGAGCACCTGCCACCACTCTCAGCAGAGCACACACACATGCGCATGCGCGTACACACTCACGCACACACACGTGCACACACAAACACAGACACACACACATGCACGCACACACACATACACACAAAACACGCACGCACGCACGCACGCACGATTATGACAAACATCGCTGTGGAAGCACGAAAGTGTCCCCTAAATGCAAGCAAGAGGGCGTGCCACACCTGATGCTACCCTTCTACTCTCTCGATTGCAAGCGCATTGGTGGCCACCCTCGGGCTGCTGTCTCTCGCCTCACTCTTTTCTTGAGAGGATGGGAATCCTCCAAGATCATAATTGAGATCAACATCGGGGTGGAGGTCAAATATATGGGATCTGGCAAAGCCATCGCTTCGTCCCTTGCCGTGCAGCACCACAGCGTCCCCAGGACGCACAAGGGCCTGCCACCCCTGGTGGAGCTGCTGCTGCAGCAGAAGGGGCAGACCAGCAGAGGCAGCAGCCGCAGTCCGTGCAGGTGCAGCCCACCATCCAGCATGTGTTGTCTCGGGAGCTCCAGCTGTACTTCATCAAGGTGCGCAAACGCAACTAGCGTGAACATGAGTGGGAGTTAAAGCAGGAGATGTAGACCAGCAGAGGCAGCAGCCACAGTCCGTGCAGGTGCAGCCCACCATCCAGCATGTGTTGTCTCGGGAGCTCCAGCTGTACTTCATCAAGGTGCGCAAACACGCCTGCTTTCATCGCCCAAGTACGGTGCAGGTGCAGCTGTACCCCATGTGAAGGTAGGCAAGGATACTCCATCATGATGGGATCAAGGCATGGCTTGATCATACTGCAACAGGTGTCTGCAGCATTCCAGCAGTCAAAAGACTTTGTGGATGGCTGGAGGGCCTGCTTGCCTGTGTTTCAAGCCTCTTGGCTATCTTTCAGCCTTCTTGCCTGTGTTGCAGACTTCTGTTGGCTACTGCTGCCTGCCGCAAGAGCTGCAGCATGAACAACACACATGACGCACTTGCAAGTGCACCCATTGTACACGTGCCACACATGTGTGAACACATGTGTGTGTATGCAACTGATTTAGCCTGCGTACCTCCAACACAAACAATACACGTGCCATATGCGCGAGCGCAGGTGGTGGACCTCATCAAGGTGGCCATGGCAGAGGACCCCAGCATACCTTTGCCAGGGTCGGCAGGAGCAGGGCCATCAACCGCAGCAGCAGGTGCACCATCAGCAGCGCCAGCAGCAGCAGGTCAAGACCCGGCATCAGGCGCAGCAGCAACAGCAGGGCAAGCGCCCTCCACGTCGGGGGCAGCAGGAGCAGGCCAAGGGTCGACGGCTGCGGCAGCAGCAGGGCCTTCTGGCCGAGCGTTGGAGGCTGCGCGGATGCTTAACGCGGTGCTAGCCAGCCTAGCCTCGGACCCGGGTGTGTGTGGGGCGCTCCGCTCAGATTGCGGCACTGAGTGGAAAGGGTGGTCAACAGGGGTTTGGTTAGCCTGGCTGTGGCCCCTAGTGTGTGTGGGGCGCTCCGCTCAGATTGCGGCACTGGGTGGAAAGGGTGGTCAACAGGGATTTGGCCAGCCTGGCTGTGGCCTCTGGTGTGTGCAGGGGGCTCTGTGCATAGATTGCGTAGGTTGTGGTGGTTATTGAGGCAAAGGGGTGGTGGACTTGCGACTGGCCTTGGGCCCTGGGGTGTGCCTGGGGGTATGTGCGTTGTTTGTGGTGGCAATGTGGGCAAAGGAGCAGTCAACATGGTACTGGTCAGCCTGGCCTTGGACCTGGGGGTGTGTTGGGGGCTTTTTGCATTGGTTGTGGTGGTTAGGGGGGGAAGGGGTGGAGGGAAGGGGTGTTTATAGGGGGTTCCGTGCGCAGGTTGCAGTGGCACTAGGTACAAAGGGTGGTCAATGGGCAACAAGTCAGCCTAGCCTCAAACCCTGTTGTGAGTTGTTTTTTTGCATTGGTTGTGGTGTTTGGGGAGGGAAGGGGTGGTTAAGGGGTTACTGGCCAGCCTGGCTTTGCCCCCTGACCCTGGTGTGAGCAGAGGACTCACTGCAAAATGTTGGTGATGCGCGCGACTCTGGCCAACCCAGCCCTGAATCTTTAGGGGGTGGGCGCGTGCAGGAGTGTGTATGTGTGTGTGTGTTGTGTGTGTGTGAGATTGTGATTGGTGTGGGTTGCCTGAAGACAGCTAAAGATTTATTCACTTGCCAAGTGCTTACTTTCAAGCGTTGTAGCCGTCAAGTTTTCATGTGCAGCTCAAACAACTGGTTGGTACCTCACTCAAAGCCGCTCCTCATGGAATTGTGCTTCCTCATCTACTTCTGCTTCTTATTTTGGCAGGGCACCACGACCCTGTCCATCCCAACCCATCTTGGATTGACCTGCCTGTACAAGCAAATATCACGCTCTTGCTTGGCTGTTGTTGGCTGCATGGATTTGAATTTGGCAATAACTTGTTGCATCATGTGTGTGTGCATGTGCTGGATCTGCCTTCACCAGCTCAGCATCACCACCCAAGACTTGGCCCATCTTGCTTCCACGTCCCCTTGCGCAGCTTGCCTGCATGAGCCTGTCTCAGACTGAACGTACCACACTGACCGTGTCGACTGAACGTGCTGGCTGAACCGGCTGGTCCTGTCACTGACCGCACATGTCCCTGGTCACTGAATGTGTCGGCTAAGCCTGTCAGTAACATGCATGCTTTGGCTGGACCTACCCCCACAAGTCCATCACTCGCTTTACCCCACACAGATGTGCCACCCCCCACAGGTCTCCATCCCTTGACGCTCACATTTCAAATTTGCCACACCCAAAGATACCCCGCAACTACCCAACAGATTAATCAACACAACCATTTAAAAGGTTACTCCACACATGTTTGCTGCCCCTCACAGGTCTCCATCCCTTGACGCCCTACCTCGTCAAGTTCTGTGCGGATGAGGTGGCAGCTTCACTGCGATCTGCTCACAGGTGTGGCACACAATTGTGGGGACACGAGGTGAAGCAACGTAAAGTGTGGGCACATGAGGTGTGGCACATTATTAGGGTTGGCCAACTCTGTATGTACATGCTGTTTTCTCTCACCTTGTGGCAGGGAATTTGTTGGGAAGAAGTAGAACATGTGGCGTATATGTATGGATTAGCCAACCTTGCATATGAACTGTTGGCAGATGAGGTCGCAGCCTCACTGCGCTTGCCCCACTGGAGTGGATCTGTGTTTTGCGGCTCTGTGGTTTGTGGCATGAGGTTTGGCACGTGAACTGTGAGCAGATGAGGTAGCGGCCTCACTGCGCTCGCCCCTCAGATCCACTCCGGTGGGCCTACACAAGTATGGTGGATTATTTTGTGGCTATGTATTTTGTAGCGGCCTCACTGCACACTCCTCAGAGGTGTGGCTCTGTGCTTTAGCAGCAAGCTTGGGCACAGGCAGTCACTGAGAAGCTGCTGGCTCCTAATAAAAAGGCCTGACTGGCTTCAAGGCGTGCATGCACGTCCAAGGCAGACCATGCTGTAACCTGGTGTGCATGGCTTGGGTGTAACCTGGCTGTAACCTGATGTGCATGGCTTGGGTGTAACCTGGCTGTAACCTGGTGTGCATGGCTTGGGTGTAACCTGGCTGTTACCTGGTGTGCATGGCTTGGGTGTAACATGGCTTGGGTGCATGGCTTGGGTGTGGGCGGGTGGGTTAAGTGGGGGGAGAGGGATGCATGCCCAAGGCAGCCTGCGCTGGTAATCTGGTGCTGGGAAGGTGTGTACAGAGAACTATACACAGATCTGCATCCTTGTCGGCACGAGTTATCCCAGTGATCCCTCTCAGAGTCCCCATGTGCGGATCACAGACGTCCCGTGCAGCTTGCTCATGCCCCCACACTCAATGCCAACCTTCACATCATGTGCCCCTCTTCCTCTGCCACAAAGCACAGGCATGATTGCCCATGCCTTGACGCATACAATGCCAACCTTCACATCATGTGCCCCTCTTCCTTTGTCACAAAGCACAGGCATGATTGCCCATGCCCTGACGCATACAATGCCAACCTTCACATCATGTGCCCCTCTTCCTTTGTCACAAAGCACAGGCATGATTGCCCATGCCCTGACGCATACAATGCCAACTTTCACATCATGTGCCCCCCTTCCTCTGCCACAAAGCACACGCATGATTGCCCATGCCTTGACGCATACAATGCCAACCTTCACATCATGTACTCCCGCCCTCAGCATCAAAGCCCTTGTGCTGTGCATGGATCTGTGTGTCCTCCTCTGCGGCTGGCTTGTTAAGTCAGCTCATGCATGCCTCGATTGCCCTTTTCGCAGCAACAGAGCACACGCATGGTGCTCTTTCAAACCCTCCCAAGCGGCTGGCTTGTAAAAACCAGGACATGCATGCCTTGATTGCCTTTTTTGCAGCCTGCATGTGCTGCTGAGGTTTGCAGAGGCCTTACTGCGCAATGAAGACATAGGGCTGGAGCCGTACGTGCATCAGCTGCTGCCTGCGCTGTTGACTTGCCTGGTGGCGCGGAATATAGGTGAGGCAGGCAATGATGACATTGGGCTTGAGCTGTGTGTGTGCAATAGCTGCTGCCTGCGCTGTTGACTTGCCTGGTGGCGCGGAATATAAGTGAGGCTCTGATACAGGCAATGATGACCTCCGGCTTGAGCCGTGCAACAGCTGCTGCCTGTGCTGTTCACTTGCCTAATGGCGCGGGATATACGTGAGGCTCTGAGACGGGCAATGTTGGCATTGGGCTTGAACCATAAATGCACCAGGTGCTACCTGTACTGTGAACATTTGCCTGGTGGTGCCTGACTTTAGATGATATTAAGATGGAATTCCATTGCCTGGTGGTGCCTGAGTTGAGTTTAGGTGCCTGAGTTGAGTTTAGGCGCCTCATGGTGCAGAATTGGTGAGGCCCCTGAGGCAGGATGGCTGTGGAGCATCAGGGCCTGCATGCGTCAAGTAACAGTGCTAATAGCAGCTGCACAGGTTTGGAATTTTGTAGGCAGTTTTGCTCGGGCACCTTTTATCAACCAGAGCAAGGGAGCCAGATGTGTCATGTTCAGTTCTGAAGGGCGCTTCGCAAAAGTCACTCAAGTGACATTGCTGGTGTCAGAGGTTTGCGAGCTCTGAGGCAAAGCCTTGCTCGGGCACTTCAATCAACCAGAGCAAGGGAGCCAGATGTGTCACGTTCAGTTCTGAAGGTCGCTTCGCAAAAGTCACTCAAGTGACATTGCTGGTGTCAGGTTTGCGAGCTCTGAGGCAAAGCCTTGCTCGGGCGCCTTCACTTAGCCAGAGCAAGGGAGCCAAAGATGTCATGTTCAGTTCTGATGGATGCTGTTCAGGCCGCCCCTCTGTATCAGATGCAAGTTTGGCCTTAGATACACTGCTACACCTTCATACGTTGTTACACTCACGCAATAGCTCGCGCTGGGGCCTCGAGCACGCTAACACCATGTAGGCAGCATTCAGCCCTGCAACCTGTGGTCAAACCTCCTCTGAGCATGCATTATCTTCTCATGCTCTTCATCTCTACTAAGTTTCTAGTAAATAAGATCAAGTATCTTAGTAAATGTGTCTAGTTGGTGCACCTCCACCCTCATTGACAGCAGCATCCTGCGTAAATGAGGAGTCTCATACCACTAGTACTCCTCCCTCATATGCTCATGGTTCTCCAGAGCTCCCTGTGGTGCTGTCGTAGATCTGAACACGGGCGATCACGTCAATGAAGCCCTGGCAGACACAGTTCTCATGCACAAGAGTGGCTTGGTGGTACTTTCCTGTGGGAATTTGCTTTGTCATACAGCCGATGCCTGTCCTGCATACACCCCAAAGAGCGGCTGGCTTGCATTTTTAACCCAGAGTGCACACAGTTGTGCTTTTGTGTGTGCTTGCCTTGCAAGACAAAAGTGCACGCAGCTGATGCCAGCCCTGCGCACACACCACACCAGTGAATGTTGGCTCTCGTTTTGAAGCGACTGCTGTTTGCATCCGCGATACTTTCAAGGTCACCGTCATCCACCACAGCAGCACAGACCCCTGCAGGCAGCATGCAAGCTTTGGGCCACGCCGGGCTTCGTAGTGCAGCAGGAAGTAGTTACACCTCGATGCCAAATGCGCAGCACAACTGCTCATGCCCTCCCATACCTGCAGGGCCTTCTGAGAACTGGGCAGCAGGAAACAGTGACGCCCTCTCCAAACTTGCAGCACGACTGCTCATGCCCTCTCATACCTGCAGGCCCCCCTGGGCACTGGGCAGCAGGAAACAGTGATGCCCCTTCCAAACTTGCAGCACGACTGCTCACGCCCTCCCATACCTGCAGGGCCCCCTGGGCACTGTGCAGCAGGAAACAGTGATGCCCTTTCCAAACTTGCAGCACGACTGCTCATGCCCTCCCATACCTGCAGGCCCCACCGGGCATTGGGCGGTCCGTGACAAAGCAGCCAGTTTGGTGCGCACGGTTTGTGTACGCTTTGGAGATCCCTATTACAATGTGCAGCCTCGCGTGAGCAAGACGCTGCTGCGTGCTCTGCTGGACCCCTCCAAGCCACTGACCACGCACTACGGTGAGTGAGCAGGATGCTGCTGCGTGCTTTGCCAGACCCCTCCAAGCTGCTGACCACGCACTATGGTAAGTGAGCGAGGCGCTGCTGCGTGCTCTGCTTGACCCCCAAAAGCCGCTGACCAGGCACTGCGGTGAGTTAGCAAGACGCTGCTGCATGCCTTGCTCAACCCCTCCAAGCCGCTGACCCCGCACTACAATTAGTGAGCAAGGTGCCGCTTCATGCTTTGCTTGACCCCCAAAAGCCGCTGACTACACACTGCGGTGAGTGAGCGAGACGCTGCTGCATGCCTTGCTCAACCCCTCCAAGCCGCTGTCCATGCACTACTTAGTGCAGTACTTGCACTATTAAGCGCACTACTAAGTATTTGCCTACTAATGTGCGTAGCAGCGGTACAATATGTGAGGAGCAAGCGCGCATGCGTTTTTCCTGGCATATGAGTCCAGTAACAATGTTGCCTATGCTCTGGTGACATGAGAGGAGGGGGGAAGGGGGGCATGTGCGCATGCAAATGTGTGTATATGTGTGGGTGGGTGTGGGGATGGGTGCGCACGTGCATGTGTGTTTGCTCACAACCTTTTGTGTCTGAAGCCTTGACACAGCACTAGCTGATCCATCCCTTTTGCACAACACTAGCTGATCCATCCCTTTTGCACAGCACTAGCTGATCCATCCCTTTTGCACAGAACTAGCTGATCCATCCCTTTTGCACAGCACTAGCTGATCCATCCCTTTTGCATGGCCACCAGCATGAACACCATCTTGGCATGATCACAACCACCACCCCTGATTTCCTTAAAGGCCCTTGGGTCTCTACTTCCAAATGAAGTTCGCCTTAGCTACACATAAGCAGAATTGAGGACGTTTTTTGCAGTGCTCAGGCAAATTCATTGTCATATGTGTGTGGGCTTTCTGGCGTCTTGGCTTTCTGGCCATGAGGCGCAGTCGTTGGCCTGGCAGCATTGGGGCACACCACCATGCGCCTCCTTTTATTCCCCAAATCTACTCTACTGCCCTACAAGCAAATTTGTCACCATGCACACTGGCATTTTGGCCATGCAGGCGCAATTGTTGGGCTGGCAGCGCTGGGGCACACCACCGTGCGCCTCCTTTTGCTGCCCCAAATTCAGCCCTACATGGAGCGGCTGCAGCCGCTGCTCGAGCCCCCGCAAGTTGATGGACCACAGCTGGAGAAGAAAGGTCTGTATGTGTGTGTGTGTGAACATAAGGTGCTCTACAATCGTGACGCATGCCCATATCTAATATACTGTGCAGAAGCTGTCGGAACCTCCTGGGTTTCGCACGGCATTCATAAAAGCAAAATCTGTTCTTTGTCACAGCAGAGGGCAGCAATTCTCAATATGATACTCCTGAAAAGGGTCAAGTCAGATCGTTCCCTTGCCAAATGGTTTAAGATCAAATGCGTTTAGGCGTTCGTTCTTGCTGTGCACACACATGAGCAAGCCACCCTCCAGCAAGTTGTTTGGTGTAACTCAATTTTAGGGGAACAAAAGCCATTCGTAGTTTGTGGTTCCAGAGAGAGAATACAGTCCTTGGGGTAGCGATGTAGTAATGGCAAAGCACATAGAAGCGAATGGGCAAAGAGGTGTTGTTATCATGTACACCTTCTTGCTTTCCTGTCCTCCCTGTGACTCATGGAAACAGCACGCTTCTGCTGTCCACCTGCTGCAGGCGTTTACAAAGAGCCTGTTCAAGTGGCGGTCCAAGCATCTGTGTGCCTTAGTGCCCTCATGGCCCATAAAGACAACAGACTCTGCTGCTCACCTGCCGCAGGTGGCTCCTCAGAGCCTGCTCAAATGGCAGCCCAAGCAGCTGTGTGCCTCAGTGCCCTCATGACCCATGAAAAAAAAAACGCTCTGCTGCTCACCTGCCGCAGGTGGCTCCTCAGAGCCTGCTCAAATGGCAACCCAAGCAGCTGTGTGCCTCAGTGCCCTCATGACCCGTGAAAAAAAACACGCTCCTGTTCACCTGCCGCAGGTGGCTCCTCAGAGCCTGCTCAAATGGCGGCCCAAGCAGCTGCTCGTGCGGATGCGTGGCGGGTGTACAACGCGCTGCTGGATGCTGTAGCTCATGCCATGCGAGAGCGCATGATCGAGCAGGCGGACGCAATCGTGGCTGCTTCCAGGTGAGGTTGTGGACTCGGACCTGGCCTTACCTTGTGCAGCCGAGAGGATGCGAACTCATGCCGTGATGCAGAGCATGACTGAGGCAGATGTTGTGTGAAAAATGACGCAGCGCACCAGCTGGGTCTGGTGTTGTGGGGGCAACAAAGGAGGGCAGGCACACAAAACAAGAGGGAGCATGTGGCACAGTGCACCAGCTGGGTCTGGTGTTGTAAGGGCAACAGAGGAGGGCAGGCACACAAAAGAAGAGGGAGCTTGTGACAGCGCACCAGCTGGGTCTGGTGTTGTGGGGGCAACAGAGGAGGGCAGGCACACAAAACAAGAGGGAGCGGCGTGTGACACAGTGCACCAGCTGGGTCTGGTGTTGTGGGGGCAACAGAGGAGGGCAGGCACACAAAACAAGAGGGAGCATGTGGCACAGTGCACCAGCTGGGTCTGGTGTTGTAAGGGCAACAGAGGAGGGCAGGCACACAAAAGAAGAGGGAGCTTGTGACAGCGCACCAGCTGGGTCTGGTGTTGTGGGGGCAACAGAGGAGGGCAGGCACACAAAACAAGAGGGAGCGGCGTGTGACACAGTGCACCAGCTGGGTCTGGTGTTGTGGGGGCAACAGAGGAGGGCAGGCACACAAAACAAGAGGGAGCATGTGGCACAGTGCACCAGCTGGGTCTGGTGTTGTGGGGGCAACAGAGGAGGGCAGGCACACAAAACAAGAGGGAGCGGCGTGTGACACAGTGCACCAGCTGGGTCTGGTGTTGTGGGGGCAACAGAGGAGGGCAGGCACACAAAACAAGAGGGAGCATGTGGCACAGTGCACCAGCTGGGTCTGGTGTTGTGGGGGCAACAGAGGAGGGCAGGCACACAAAACAAGAGGGAGCGGCGTGTGACACAGTGGGCAGGCACGCAGCTGGCAGTTTTTAAGTCTTTATATGTACATGTATATCAGGGTCGGGTCATACAGCATGACTTATACGTGAAAAACGTATATTCGTGTATTGTCCAAATTGACAAAAAATGTAAAGGACTGAAATGGCTGTTTGAAATGCTTAAGAAGATATGTTGGCTGGGCAGCGCCCTGCAGGCCCGCCCGCGAGTTCGGGGCCTGTATTTTTAAATCTCGCAGCTCCTTTCCTAACACTCTGAACAAATGTTCAGCACACTGCGCTGAACATTTCGCTTCTACTGGTCTACTGAGCTGCACTGGCCTCGAGTTCAAAGGCATGCAGGCATGCCTTTCCCTCACTTCAGTCCTCCCTCCCCCAGCTGGACCCCTGCTGCTGGACCCCTTTCGCAGCAGCTGCTGCTGCACCTGTCCTTCCTTTTAAGGACACCTGCAGGGTGGCACTTTGCTGCAGGTGGAAGTGGGTCGCAGCGCCTGCGATGGCACCTGTTATGACATCTCCTAGGGCTTTAGCAGGCTTCCCTGCAAGGCCTCCAGAAACTCTGATGGACATGATTACAATGTTGACAGCATTGTCTATGCCCTCGGGCTGGGAGGGGTTCCTGGAACACCCTCCCAGGGGGTCCCTCCCAGCCAAATCCCTACCAGAGATGGCACGCACCATAATGCCAATACACATGTCGTACACGTATTTCACGCGTTCATGCGCATACGGCTCCTTCCGAACCCGCGTATGACCCAACCCTGATGATGTTTATAACATAATGATGAACAAGTGAAAATTAATAGCAATAGTTGATGGATAAAGTACAATAAAAGTGTCCTGTGACTCCATGCTCCTCGCGCATACAATTCATGTACACCTTGCCACCATCAAGAAGCTGAAAGCTGGAAATGGTGTTAACCAAAAGAAGAAGGACATGATCTGAATGGAACAACGCCACCAGGCAATTTTTTGTAAGACCCATCACTCACCTTCCACCATATGCATGTGGCCAAACCGTCTGTATCACAAAAGCAGGAGCTGACAGCATCAAAATAAGAACAGTGATCATAAGAATGTCGCCAAATCATGACAGGCATGCATGACAAGGATGTCTTCAACCTTGTAGGACTGTCTCATAATTTTGTGACTGTTTCATAACTTTTGTAGCAGCACTAATGTATTGCGAGGTTGTTTTATGGCGTGGTCTTAGGATAATCTTATTGCTTTTCTTGCGATTGTAAGGGTTTGCGGGGCCTGCCAATTGAATTCAAACCCAATTATTTTTGCGAGAAACCACCATGTAATGTTTTGAGCAAAAACCCCGGTGCTGCTACAGTATTATTATAATATGTATAATATGTAATATGATAGCCGAGAGGGAGCACTTGATTGGGCAGGCAGAAGCCCGTGTGGCGGTCTGTAAGCAAGGAGACTGGTTTCTATGTTGTAATGCCTCTCATCTATGATCACATGAGGCATCCCAAACGGACTCACAACGGTACTCCCATCACATGAGGATCCCATCACACACTACATGGGGATCCCAACACATGAGGCATATCCCGAAAGGACTCACAAGAGGACTCCCATCACATGAGGATCCCACCACATAAGGCACCCCAAAAGGACAGTAGTGGATGTTGTATAGGCTAAGTGTGCAAGATCAATGAAGATGACATCCGCCCCACCAAGGAATAGATGGTGCACTGAGTTGTACCTGAAGTGCACAGGCAACAGTGATTATGTCACTGCTGCACTGCTTGTGCTGTGGCATCGTCTACGCCTTGCTGTGCACGCCCCTTCTCAAAGAAATGAAAAGAACAGAAAAACTACGTAGGCAGAGGAACCCTCCCTACATCAATTAAGGGGAAGGAGATACATTGGCTCAAAACAGCCGTGAGTCCCCTCCACCGCACTGCCCCTGCCCCTCCTCAGGCAGGCACGGGCCAGGCCATAGTACAAGCAAGAGAGTGCAGCAGTGACAGTGTGGGCGTTAGCAACTGTGGCGCAAAGTGAGCAGTCCAGGCCGTCATGCAAGCAAGAGAGTGCAGCAGTGACAGTGTGGGCGTTAGCAACTGTGGTGCAAAGTGAGCAGTCCAGGCCGTCATGCAAGTAAGAGAGTGCAGCAGTGACAGTGTGGGCGTTAGCAACTGTGGTGCAAAGTGAGCAGTCCAGCAGTTGAGTAGCATGGGTGATGTGAGCAAACTTGCGGCAGCATTGGAGGTGCGACCAGGCATAGGAAGCGCAGTAGTGTTGAATGTGCAGTGGTATGCTTTGGTGCAGGTTGCCTCAATGCAGACTGGTTTGCTTTCATTTTCGGTGCTGACTAAATCCACACTCCAGACCAAGCCAGAAGAGCCTGCAGAGTCTCGCTTCGTCAGTATCACACGTGTTCTTCTCCTAGATTCAACGTACAGTGTGGTGTTTGGCACACCCGATGCTGCCTTCTCCCTCACATGCTTCTGGCCGTGGATCTGCATTTGGTGCGTGCACATCCAGGCCGTGTGCGCTTCTGACCATGGTTCTGCATTCTAATTGTGTGTGTGTGTGTGTGCATACAGGCCGTGTCCGCCTCTGGAATTGGTGACACTGTTGTGCGTGTACACACAGGCCTTGTACGTCTCTGACCATGGTTGCATTGCCTTTGTGCGTGTATACGCAGGCTTTGTACGTCTCTGACCATGGTTGCATTGCCTTTGTGCGTGTACATGCAGGCCTTGTACGTCTCTGACCATGGTTGCATTGCTTATATGCGTGCACACGCAGGCTTTGTACGTCTCTGACCATGGTTGCATTGCTTATATGCGTGCACATGCAGGCCACGCTTACCTGCGGTGAAGGGAGTTGCGAGTGAATCAGCAAAGCAAGAGGGGAGCACAGCCAAGGGGAAGCAAGCAGGCCCTCAGGGAGCGGCTGCTACGCCTGAGCCCCAGCCAA
Source organism: Dunaliella primolecta (assembly GCA_914767535.2). Taxonomy (NCBI): domain Eukaryota; kingdom Viridiplantae; phylum Chlorophyta; class Chlorophyceae; order Chlamydomonadales; family Dunaliellaceae; genus Dunaliella; species Dunaliella primolecta. The sequence continues at coordinate 4,008,477 of OU611759.1, read as the reverse complement.
ATGGGCCATCCCCTAGCACGCAGCCTGATGGGAACCTCAATCATGAGGAGGGGCCAGCAAGGAAGCGAGCGCGAGCGAGCAAACGGTGCGTGCTCATGCACGTTTGTGACTTGATGACACATAGGTCTGTACATGCCCAACAGTGTGCACACCCTAATAATGGCACTACAGGCTTCTGCATGCCCTTATGATGACGTCAAGTCCTGTGCATACCCTCATGATGGCATTGTGGGCCTCAGGCATGGGGAAGGCAGGGGCCAGCAAGGAAGCAAGTGCGTGCAAGCAGACTCTGGGTGCTCATCATGTTTGTATTTCAAATGATTTTTGGGCCTGTGCACGCCCAACAGGGTGCCATGACATTGAGACCTTGGCATGCCCAACAGAGTGCCATGACATTGAGACCTTGGCATGCCCAACAGAGTGCCATGACATTGAGACCTTGCCATGCCCAACAGGGTGCCATGACATTGAGACATTGGCATGCCCAACAGGGTGCCATGACATTGAGACCTTGCCATCCCAACAGAGTGCCATGACATTGAGACCTTGCCATGCCCAACAGAGTGCCATGACATTGAGACCTTGCCATCCCAACAGAGTGCCATGACATTGAGACCTTGCCATGCCCAACAGAGTGCCATGACATTGAGACCTTGGCATGCCCAACAGGGTGCCATGACATTGAGACCTTGGCAAGCCCAACAGAGTGCCATGACATTGAGACCTTGGCATGCCCAACAGGGTGCCATGACATTGAGACCTTGCCATGCCCAACAAAGTGCGGTCCCCCCACAAGGGCTTGGCTGCTGTATGCACAGAGCTACTGCCCAATGCCTTCTGTTGCCACCTGATGGTTTTGGGAAGCTGTACAGGGGTCACATGCTGGCATTGTCTTGGGCACTGTCCCAGGCTGCACGCTGGCATTGTCTTGGGAAGCGGTGCAAGGACCACACACTGGCACTGTAATTCAAAGCTGTGCGAGGGCCGTATGGTGGTATGGACACTGTCTTGGGAAGCTGTGCGAGGGCAACGTGTGGGATTAGCTGGCATTGGCTGTGTGAGGGCCACACGCTGGCCTCAGGGTCACACACTGGCACTCGCCAACATTGGCTGCCATTGTGCCTGGAGGGATCATTCACAGCATCTGTTTGCTGCTGTGATTGTCCTGATAAAACGTGGTCGGTGATTGGTCCTGGTTGTTGGGGGTTTGTTGCTGCTGGAAGGCTGCACTTGTCTTGATGTGTGACTGATACTGATCTTGCACCAGTGAAAAGCAAACAGTGACTGATGCAGCTGGGGAAGGCAGCAAAATGGGCCTCTCAGGCCCTGTCCTCTGCTGCTCCAACGTGTTCGCAGGCCAGTTTCAGAGGTCCTGGCGGAGGCGTGGAGAGAGGATTGCGATCTGGAGGAGGTGTTAGGGGCACTGCAGGAGCTCTTAGGGCCAGACTTTACGGCTAGGATGCCGCAGACACGGGCACAGCAGGCTCTGTGAACAGCCCTCAGAGCTCATCTTGCTAAGTAGTTGTGTCTGTGTATGTTGGGACTACGTTCGCCTCGTCCACTCATTTACAAACGATGCAAAAGAAAAAGAAGCAAAAGGTAGGCAGTGAGAACACTCACCAATTTCAGGCAAGGAGAACACATTAAAGAGCAGTGAGTCTCCCTCACGAGCAGGCAAGAGAGAAGCTAGAGTCAGCTGCATTTCTCTTTATCATGTCACTTCGTCTTCCGGACCTTGTACCTGTTGCACTTATTCGGCTTCGTTCATCTGAGCTCCATGAAGGAAGCTTGCGCTTCGCAAACAAGAGATGCTGCTTCCAAGCCCTGAACGTCAATCATTTTGGAACCTGGACCGTGTGACATTTTCAACCACCACAAGGTTTTCGAGTGTTTTCACTACCTGCATAATTTTTCTTTTCTTTTCTTTAAGTTTTAGCCCTCAGCCAGATATTTTGGCTGTGCAGCTTCGAGTGTGAGCAAAATAATTTGAAACAAGAAAAACTGGCAACCTTTTTTAGGGAAACTGTCGTGGCAGCACAGAATGGCACCCTCAACAATTAAAAACATGCAGCCCGCTTCAAAAGACTCTTTTATCGGATCCACTAGCCTTGTACGCCCTTTAATACCCCAATGCGCATGACAGTCTACCTTTCATGCAGAAGTCATCCAGGCCTTCTTGAATTTGTTAGAGCACTCTCCACACCCTGTTCAATTCTATAAAGTTAAAGCCCACTCTGGCATTATTAGTCATGAGGGGGCTGACGCCTGCGCACATATTGCTACTCTCGCAAGCACCACAGACATCGCATTCCCAGGGATCCATTCCACAATATGCACTGGCTTTCATTGAAGTCCTCACATGGACGCAACGGTGAGCCACATCACTCCCGCACTGCTCCAACTTGGAGTGAGCTGAACTCACTACCTCACCAACCTGGCTGACAAGTTCAAAACACACATGCACGATAGGCACAAGCTTGGCTCTGCTGATATCTCTGGCCACTATTACAATCATTGTATGATAGCTGGCAAAGGATAAACTATGCCATACAGCCCACTCCCCAAAGAACCTCTGTTAGTTTGGAAGCACACAATTCGCCCTCTCAACTTGCCAACAATGAAGCCAGCGATTCCTTTTGGAATAACCCAAAGATCACCCTTAAACATCAGATAAGCGTATTGAAATGCCAAACGGGAACAGTTTACACACAAAACACGCCATCAGATTCAAAATGTCTTCTACCTCTGCATGCTGCCCATTATGCAGCGAAATGGACAGCATTGACCACATTGCCCTTAGATGGCTTAACCCGACAATGAACGGGATGCACACCAATAGGCACCATGTTGGCCTTGGCATCTATGTTGAAGCCCTCATCAAAGGCAGACATGGCTCATCCTCTATTGGTATGGATGGCTGCCGAAATGAGAGACTCCTTGAGCAGGGTGAAGTAGTCCCTGAATACATCTCCCGAGCTATCCCTGCCTGGCTTTTCCCTAATGGTACTGCCAGTGGCTCCTCTGCCCGGCACCAAAGCCGCCCTGATGCTGTCTCTGTGCGCTCTATCCCAGGCCGGTCTGCCCACCTCAATCCTACTGAAATCCCTCCTTAAGACAGGACAGTGACCTTGTTGAATTCAGATTCTGCCCTGATACCAACCCTTTGACCACTTTGGAAGGTGCAACTGCCCAGCATGCCAGCACTGTAAGCAGGCTCAAAACCCACAGATAAAAAACCCAAACAGGAACAACCAAGTGACCTTGCACATCATCTTATAAGATGAACATTAAGATGAACAAACTAATTAGTTGGTGTGGCAGGCACTATCTGTAATGACTGCACCGCTCAAACTCTCATCAACTTGTGACTAACCAGGCAAAATGCCAATTCACTAGCATCCAAATTGAGCTGCCATGCCATCCAAAGGTTAACAACTATCTTTACCTGCTATGAATCTGATTTTCAGGGGACTTTTGTGGGGGAAGTTGCTGGGCACTTGGTAGTGGAGAGCAGGAGAAGGAGAGTCTAGGCGTCCAGAAGCATGGCGGACAAACCTTTAGATCCCCATTAGCTCTGTTTCTGGCTTTCTCCTAGGCTGGCTGTGTGTTTCCCTTGATCCTACCGGTTTTTACTGTTTTGATGAGATCATGATAGTGTTTGGTGGCTGGCAGAGACCAGTGCACTGCCAGTGAGCAGTCAAACCACCTGGCTGAAGGCCAATATCCCATGTAAACTAAACTGAACTAGGCTGGCTGTGTCTGGTTAAGACTATTTCTAGATGAGTCAGGCGCTTTCTACTTTTCTCAAGCTAGCTCTGAGGATGTATTTATTTTCTTACAGATGCAAGCTAATGCGACTGATCGTTTTATATCCAATTTCATGGACATTTTTGCGTGTGGCTGGAACAGTTGATCAGGCCGAGCAGCCAAACTACCTGGCTGAAGTTCAAATCCCATTGTAACCTTGTGTCTATAAGACACACTAGTAGTTAAGGTTTGAGACGCTTGCTAGTTAGGGAACCTTTCCTTTTGTACGCAGCACGCAGTTTTTTTGGCTGGCGCAGGTGTAAGAGGTAACGGAGAGGTGAGGAGCAACACAACTCCAGCCAAGCAAATTCATGAATTGGACATACAAAGTCTCCATACTCACTCTTTAGACAAATTACTGTGAAAGTACGAGGCGTGGCGCCCACTATACAAGACGAAGAGCACGTCATCCTGGATTGCCCATCTCAGGATTTAACAAAACTGCGCACTCAGTTCCAGCACCTATTTAGCTCTGCACCCCCAAGCAGTGCATCACGCCTTAGAGACTTCATGAACCAGGCAAATGTCCTAGGATTAGCAAAGTTTGTGTCTGCTTGCCTGAAATTCTGTGACTGAGCTTCTAGCTCATATTGCTTTTAGATTGGACTGGTTTGGTTGCAGGCACGTTTCGCTTCAGCTAAGCTGCCCCAGTAGGCAGGTACAGCTATGTAACCCTTCCTTTCGTTCTTCTGGCGCCCAGCTTCAAGCTGCAGCCTCACATTGCACTGCGGAGACGAGTCCAAGTTGCCGAGATCTCTCTTCACACAACCCTCCTGGGTGTGGGTGGGACTATCTATACTGCCTATTCCTTGGATCAGTTTAGAAAACTAAGGGCTGGCCCCCAAAAGTCTACCAAACTTCCTGGTAAGCTCCATGCAAGGTTTACAAGTCTTGATCCCATTGTAAACCTTGCAAGCTCCATGCCCACTCGGTGCAATGTGCGCATAAGCTTATTCAGCCAGACGTGCCATGATAATAAAAACACTCGCAATTACCCTGGAGCCCTGAAGCCACGTGCTGCCAGAAATCCAACAGACCCACATCAACTCCTTTCTTACCCTCTAGTGAGGGAGAACCAAGGCCCTTCTGAACAGATGTGTCTCCATTTCCTTAATTGATGCAGGGAACGTTATCTCTGCATAAATTTTTTCTTTTTTCCATTCTGTAGGTCAAGCACGTCTGTGCATGTCGTTTAAGATTAAAGACGGGAAGTGGAAAAAGATGGGATGCCTTTGGACTCAGCATGTGTTCGAGAAACTTCATGCCCATCAATTGCAAACTTTCAAGAGGCTCACCATGAACACTGGTTTGACAAGTCACATCCAGAAATCGTCGCAAGAAGGAATGGAGAAACCAGTGAAAAGAGAGTGGACTTCATTTCCCAGGCATGTTTAAAAAGCTTGTACAATCTGCATGCTTGGCTAATGAGAAGCTTTGCAGTGAGGCAGACAAAGACGCTCGTGCTGGTTTTGCTCGGGAGGAAATGGCCTCATCAGGACAACCCCCCTCCAAGGGGCCACTGTTTTTCTGCTGCAGGAAGATTCAGCAGGCCACAGAACACACCATGCACTGCAGTGACTGGCAGAAGAGCAAGCACTGTTGCGCACCCTTGCTGCAAACACAGTATGGTACAAGCGTAGCTGGAACAATCATAGCATCAAGCTTTCATCCTGAAGCTGCTGCCTGCTTGCCCCTGCTAGCGCTGCCTCCATCCCTGAAGGCTTGTGCCCAATCTGGAAGTGCGGGACCAAGCAGGCTCTCTGGCGGACCTGTAGGAAAAGCGAAGACGGCAAAAGAATGCAAAGGATTGAAAAGCCCCACACAGGCCAGAGACCAGGCGGTTTGCTGTACAGAGGGTCTGGTGCAGCACACACAGGTGCTGTCAGGAGCCAGCACAGCGTGCTCCCAGGATTGTGCAAGGCCTCACCTGCAGGGGTGGCCCTCTTGTTCTTGGTGCCAGCTTTGCGCTCCCGCTCTGCTGCAGCTCTCCACTTCTTTGCATTTTGGAACCTGAGCATGCCAGTTCAATTTGTTGGTAGTTAGGCCAGGTGAGTTCACCCAAATGTGGGAGCAGGTCTTTGGTCTGCCTATGGCAGTTTTAGATCACGACCAGAGCCAGACAACACCCTGTCGAGCAGGCTAGTGTGACACACTTAGTTATATGTGGGTTGGCTCTCTTGAGCTTAATGGAGTTCACCTCAGCTGATTTTCCTCAGGAAAGATAGCAGCCTCATACTTCCAGGTGCGTGACTTGGAACATAACCTTGAGCTAAGGCATCCCCCAAACAGGCTACATACACTTCATCTTCAAAAAGGCTGTGCCTTTGTGGCGCTTGCTCATTGGCCTTTGCAAAATGGCAAGATCAGGCTGCAGTGATGTGACCAGGAAGGAGAAATTTTGATTCCCAAAAGCACCTGGTAAGGCAGAAGTTCAGTATTGCATGTGCCATTATGTTGCATGCATAAAAGAAAGACCACACAACGGCCCCTATTGAAGCACCTGCCACTAAGCCTGCGCACATCTGGAATCCCGGAAAGGCTGAGCAGCAGCTGCAAATTCTACAGCAAAACTTCACAACCTGCAGACGACTCACTTGGCAATGGGCCAGCCCCCTTGCGCACCACCTCCTAGCGGTTGGTCCACTGGTTGCATTGCCTCTGTGCGCTGGACCTTACACACCCTCAGCGAATAGTAGCTGCACATCTTCCCGCAAGATTTCACTTCCCGCAACATTTCACAACCCGTGGATGACTTACTTGGCGATGGGTTGGCCCCCCTTGCGCATCACAATGAAGCGGTTGGTCCACTTGTTGCGCGACCTTGTGCGTTGGCCCTTACAGTACACACCCCAAGGGGTGCAAGAAGGCCGGCCTCCAGCAGTAGCACCCCCCATCGGGTGGTCCACCGGATTCATGGCAACACCCCTCACCTGCAGACAGGCATGGCCTCAACGTGTTTACCACTGCATGTACGTGTGTGCTTGTGTGCGTATGTGTTTGTGTATGTGTGTGTGTCCAGCATTGTGCAGTGTAGCAGGCATACCAGCAAGGACAAGGTGATGATCCGTCAATGACAGGCAGAAGGATCACTTGTGCCGCAAGCTAACGCTCAGGCTGTCGTCCTCTGTGCCTGTTGGTAACACTTTCATGCTTCAAGCCTCGTTGCTGATAAAGCAACACTTTGGTGCCGCACGCTAACGCTCGGGCTGTCGTCCTCTGTGCCTGTTGGTAACACTTAGGTGCTTCAAGCCTCGTTGCCTGATAAACAACACTTTGGTGCCTCAAGCTCACCTTGAGCTGCCGACTTAAGTGCCTGTTGGTTCCCTGCCTTCCCAGTGATTATAGAAGACAAGCAGGAAGAATCATTTTTATCACCGCAGACCCACCTTGGGCCGCCGGCCTCTGTGCCTGTTGGTCCCCGCCTTCCCAGCATTGGTGAGCTTGCGCAGCAGATTGGACACCACCCCCACCGTGGCATGGCAGTTTTTGTTCAGCCTGCGAATCTCCCCTGCACCGCGTGTAGAAAGCAAACAGTGTGTGGCAAGCATGCAGAGATGGCTCCTTGGCTCTGTGCCCACCATGGCATGGCAGGTGCTGTCCTGCCTGCGAGTCGCCCCTGCACCACGTGCAGAGCGCAAGATGCATGTTGCACATTGCATGGCGAGCATGCACACATGCAGGTGAAGCATGGAGAGGTGGCTGCTTGGCTCTACAAAGCCTGGCGCCCACGGTTGCTGCCTTACCCATGCACCTCTCCTGCATCACTGACAGGATTCACAGCTAGGGGCATGCAAGTACACACACGTGCAGGTTACCAGTTTGTTGCTGCATGGGAAGGCTCCACGGCTCCATCATTCAGGCATGGCAGTTGCTGCCCAGCATTGGGAACTCACCGGCATCACGCAAAAAAAGGGTGCGCAAGCTCCTTCCCATCCTTTCTTTTACGTGTGCAAAGCATGAAAGATGACCCTGAGCCGCCGCACAACTGCACAGCTACTGCTGGCTCAAGTTGAATTGAACCCCACAGGTTGTATGCGAGGCCTCAGGCTCGGCAAATGGGCTTCAAAAGTTGATCTTTTGATTGTTAATGGTGGTCTTTGAGAGCTTCTAAGCGTACAGGTCAAGGGCAGGTCATGAAGCAAATTTCAAAGGTCTGCAATATGAAATCCCTGTTTTCCAGATTTTTGGCCCGCGCCGCTACAAGTAACACGCAACAAACCAAAGCTGCTGAAATCAGCACCAAATCAATGAGCATTGCAAGCCTTGTTTGATGAAAAAGAATGTCATTTGCCTGATTGCATCATCACGGTTGACAAAATTATTCCATCATAAGCATCTCAATCTTACAAGCTACAATTGGTGACTAAACATGTATGCATACAAGCATTTCAAGCCAGCCCAACCCTCTTCTGTGGACATCATCACTCTTCCATCATGTGTGATCTTTGACACGAGAGATTTCATGCCCCGCCTTAGCTCTTTTAGCAGGGACACTGGAAGGCAAAAGGCCAACCCTTCCCTGCAGGGACTTCTCACGTCACAAACAAAAGGCTTATGGCATAAAGGAATCATTCACAAGAGATCCACCGACTAATTATGAGCTGCAAGGGGCGAGGCCTTCCTGCAAGAAGGCGCGATACAAATGTAGCCTTTCTATGAACATGACAGCTACAAGCATTGACACCTACCTGAAGGGGGGCGTAACGTGCTGGCATTCTTTTCCTTGGGATCACAGCTGCAAGTAGAAGTGAGACGTACCTGAAGGAGACGCACCACGCTGGCATTTGTTCCCCTGAACACTACAGCTGCAAGGGGTGAGACCCACACGAAAGAAGGCGTACTACGCTGGCATTCGTTTCCCTGTACATCAGAATGCAAGGAGTGAGACCTACCTGAAGGGAGGCGCACCACAATGGCATTCTCCTCCTTGAATTGGATGACGCCACTGGTGCCAGCAGCCCTTGCCATTGTACCACCTTGGCCCGGCAACTACAGGGAAAATTGGAGTGTGGCAAGGGAAAGAATGAACATCCCACCCTCTAGCGTACCAGGATTCAGGAGAACACAAAGGAAGAGGTTCACAAAAGCTCCCTTGACGGAGGTACGCAGAAGCTTTTGCTGAGCATGGTTGAACCTGCTAGGCTGCGGCGGCTCGGACTTTAAAGGGAGCGCGACAATGTTGGCATCGAGGCCATGGCAATGCTGGAAACGCATGCACTAGGGTTGTGAAGATGTTGGCAATGTATGCTCTGATGTTGTGACAAGGAAATAAAGTGCGCACTGAGGTTGTGACGACGCTGACACAGAGCGCGCTTTGGGCAGAGGGCATTCTCAGTGTGCTTGTTATGCAGAAGGAGCGCTGCCCTTGCAGAACCTTTTACACGCATTGGAGCATTCAGGACAAAGTCTTTCCCTCGACGCACAGTCATTGCTGAGGCCGTCGCGGCCCCTGTGCACAATCACTGCTCCTCTGTCTAACTTCCATGCCCACGCTGCTGAGATTGACATGGCTATCAAGCAAGAGCATGCCTCCTACTACGTGCCTTGTGACACCCTTTTACTATCCCTACTACTCCTACTATCTTTTACTGTCTCCTAGCATGCCGCTTTAAATGGAAGCTACTCTGTCCAATTTGATGCCCAGAATGCCCGACGCGCACCAGCTCAATGTTGTGGATGTGCACACCCAAGGGGATGTCCTTGAGCTTGAGGGTGCTGCCTGCTTGGATGGGGGCATTCTGTCCTGCTCGCAGCACATCTCCCACCTTCAGGCCGTCTGGTGCGAGGTGGTACTTGTAGTGCGCTGGCGCCAGACCATCTGCAAATCAGGGCATGGGGAATGCACGCAGCTTGTGCGGACCAAGCGCAGGGGTCATGTGGTTGCAAGTGTGACTGAACTAACAAACATCCAACCACCTGCCATTTGGTGTTGCATAATAAAGAAGACATCGAGTCTCATGAGCATAAGTACTGTCAAGGGCATGCGGTTTCCTGCTGGCACTGTTTCTCAGGGACTGTCGTGGCGGCATGCATTTTCCTGCTGGCACTGTTTCTCAGGGACTGTCATGGCGGAGGCGCCAAACCACCTGCAGCTGTAAGAGAGGACGAGCATCATGATTCACCCAGGAGGGGCCATGCTAACGACCTGTTTACCATAAGGGGATGTGATCATCCCGCATGAATCGCGTTTTTAAAGGGCTCGGGATGACTGCAGGAGCACTTTTGATTACTGTCCGGGGGGCTGCAGGGAAGTGCGGGACTGTGTAGAAATGAAACATGCTTTAAGAAATGTAGAGTGCCTTAGCAAGCAGACCCTGTGGTTTTTGAAGGGGTGTCGACAGCTGGGCGCATGCACAGCACGGTGCAGGTAGAGCTCCTTGAACAAGCCCCCTTGCCCCATCATTCAAGAGCAACAAGACAAGTAGCAGAAAGCAGCAAGGGACAAGTTACAGCAGAGCTTCGAAAGACAGAGTAGGACCAAGTAGAGCATTGCTGATGCGGAGTTCTGTACACATGGACATCCAGCAAAAAGGGGCAGCCACACCATTTTTTGGGGGCAGCTTTAGCAGGCAACTCTTAACTTCCTCGCTTGCACCTAGCCTCCCTAGGGCAGCAGTGATTGTACCTAGCCTCCCTAAGAAAGCAGCGGTTGCACATGGACGGCTTTGAAGCCTGAGGTTAGATTAGAAAAAAGGAGGCTGTGCCCCGCAGCATTGTGCCGGAAAAGAATGACTTAGGATAGGATTAGGGTGCAGGAAGCAAATTTGGGGGGAGTGTGATGACCACATTTTAGTACAATGATAGAAGAGAATGGAGGGAGGTCCACTTGTCGGCACATGAGATCGCAACCTTGTTCAAGCAGGAGCATTTCACGCATGTAAACTAGCTGAAGGTCCCCGTTGCCTGCAATGCGCTTGCAGCGATGACCAAGTTTAGGCACAGCAAATCTGCATGCATGCTCACATGCCCCAAAGAGAAAGCAAAAGCTAAGGAAGCTCAGAAAGGACTTGCAGTGCCGGAATGACAGCCCCTGCTGCCAGAAGGAAGAGAAAAGAGAACAATAAAATGGAACCAGCTTTAAACAGACACACCCAGCTGCTCAGGGAAACATAGGAAACACGGGCCTAACACCTCTGTGAAGACGCACCTGGTGATTCGTAGCGCACAAGCGCCAAGAAGCCTGACCGGTTGGGGTCAGCCTCTATACGCTCCACAATTCCACCCTCTGAGCTTGTGTCCCGTGCAAAGTCCACCTAGTCAGAACATGCACAAAAAAAGATGACACATGTAAGTTTCTGATCCGCACACACTTCACTTAGTTCTGACTGCCATTCGCAATGATACCCCTCAGTAAAGATGATTGTCCAATCACTTGTGTTGCGTTTCTTTCATTGCATCAACTGCATGCTGCTTTCATGGGCGTATGACCCAATCCTGACAATATCCAGCAAAGGCAAGCACACCTTTTAATTAGGAATGGGTAATGAAACACCCTTCTACAAAGTTTTCACAGCGCCAAAAATTGGCTGAAATCGTGATCATTCTGTATTTGGCTGTCTCAAGTGCGAAAAGGATTTTGTAGGTAAGTGCCTCAGATTTGGCTGCCTCATATTTGGCTGCCTGGAGTGCGTAACGGATGTTGTAGGTGAGCGTTGCCTCATAATTGGCTGCCTCAAACTTGGCCCCTTCAATTGCGAAAAGGATTTTGTAGTTGAGCGGTGCCTCATTTGGCTGCCTTATATTTGGCTGGCTGGAGTGCGTATAGGATTCTGTAGGTGAGCGGTGTTCATATTTGGCTGCCTCATAATTGGCTGCCTGGAGTGCGTAAAGGATTTTGTAGGTGAGCGGTGCCTCATAGGCCCCGTCTATTGTGTTTTGATCCCACACTTCCCAACATGCTCAAGGTCCTCTTCCCCACAACCCCTCCTGCTACTGCTGCTACAGGCTCCTGCTCCTCCTCCTCCTGTTCCTCCTGCCATGACTACCTGGGCGGAGCCAGCATTCCCTGCACCAGGTCCTGCATGCCTCTTGAGCATCTGTGACGACACCTGTGCCATAAGGCCTCCCCCCTTTTTCTCCTGCCCTCAGCTGCTGCAGACTTGGCTGCACCCCAGAGCCAGGGAGTCTTAAAAAAGTGCTACCAAGTAGGGATGGAACCTCCATGGAGCACATGCTGGCGCAGCTTGCACTTGTTCTTCACCTGCTCCACCCAACCTGTGCCTTCAGGTTGAGCCAACAGAACATTTTCCTACGCAAAACTTTCCTCTTTTGGCATGATTAGATGTCTTTGGCCTCTGGTGGTGCACTTGGGGCTCTGTTAAGGGGGTGTTTGGGACCCCTGGGGTCAAGCCCTCCTTCCCAAAAATAGCACGTTAAATCCATGTACAAACGCGACACACGTGATTTTCAGACACATGCGCAGACAGCAACTCCCATACCCGTGAATGACCCATCCCTGCTTTTAACAGACGCCTAGCTTAGCCTCCCTGGCGCGACACTGATCCTTAGCCCTAACCTGCCCTGCCCCATGAGCAACGCGCCTCTCTTGCTCACATCGCTTATTGAGCTTCTGAAGACTGCTCAGAAGACCCTCTCAGCAGCGGTTTCACACAGGCAGCAACCTCTCAACTCCTTCTCATGGACAGTCAGGCGCAGCCTGGCCCACCTGGCACAGCTTTTTCTTTATGCCAGCCCTCCTTCTCCTTTCTCTCATGGAGACTCAGCCACCCCTGCCGCCCATCCTCTCACTGACATTCCTCGCTTGTCCCTCTGTCATGGATGCTCAGCCTGGCCCACCTGGCGTAGCACTTTCTTCATGCCAAACCTTTTGCGCCTTTCTTTCATAGCCACTCAGCTCCACTGCCATCCCTCTCATTCATTGACACCCGACCCGGCACACCTGGCGCAGCACTTTCTTCATGCCGCCCCCCCGGCCCCTCACAGTGACCCGCCCCGTCCATGCGCGTCCGCCCGTGTTGGGCACACGCATGGACAGCTCAGGCTTGGGGGGGCCATCAAACACGCCCAAGGCCTTGTAGTCCAGGGAGATCTTGTGGCGCTGGCCGGGTGTTTGGGGCTTCCAGAAAATCAGCCCTGTGGTGTGTGTGTGTGTGTGTACGCGTTGTGTGCAACCCGCTTCCTTGCTGAAATTGACTGGCTACTATGCATGACACAGTGTCAATGCTGACGTATGCTGAATGTAAATGCTGACAGCGGTGATGCTTCTGATGTATATCATGTACCCATGAATTTGAGCATATAATGAGGCACATCATGCTTACAAATGTGGAGATTAAAAACCACTATAAGTTTAATGGCCGATACCATTGCTGTGCGGGTGCTCTTCTTCTTACCTGGGGTATTCGCTGCTCGCTTGAAGGCATACGTGTACTTGCTACGGGTTATGAACAGGCTGCTTGCATCGGTGCCTGCATAGCATAAGGTCCAACAACAAGAGGCGCTGTATTCCAGAGAATGTGTGCACTCTCAACACGCAATTAGAGAATACCATTTTGTCCCTCACCTGATGTGCTGGCTACATAACCAAAGAGGCTTTCCAGCAGGCTCCTTCCACTTGGACCAGCAGTCTGTTCCTGCAGGTTGGTGAGCAAAGGAAGAAAGAGCACCATGGGCGGTCCATTTGATGCAGGGCAGCACCAACTTACTAATCTGCTCCGAGCACACTGCCCCTACCAGCACAGATGCGGCACAGGGCTCCTGGGCCTTGGCTACATGAGAAGCAAGAGGAGACAGCCATGCGTGCCCTAAACGCCGTGCTGCGCTCCACATTTGTGAAGGTGTCTACCTCCTCATGCTCAAATGAATCCTCCCCTATAGTATCTCTCCCTACTCCCTCTGTTGAAATTTTATGCCTTCAAATCCTTAACAACAAGTGTAACTACAACAAAGTCTGTTTTGCAGAAATGCTGGAGGTGCAACTTCAACGCTTCAAATGTTTGCCAACGATTTCTTTTTCAAATCACTTAGTTAAACGATGCAGCTGCAACTTTTTTTGGGAGGGAGCACTCCCGCCTTGCCTCATAGGAACACGCCAGCTGACAGGAAGTGTTTGCCATTGGGGTTGAGCTCAAGTACAAAACACCCTGCTCCAAAAGGGAGCTTCCAACAATACCCCAGAAGTGCGCCTGGTGTGGTGCACGTTGCCAAGCCAAATGCGGAGGCCAAAATAGAGCCGCCAATAGAGCAGCACAGCCCGCGCCGGTCAGGAGTCCTGGCGCCCGCTTTCCACGACCTAGGTGTGGACCCAGCATGCCTGGTAGGTCCGCAGCTTCCTTGGTAAACAAAGGAACCACTGTGTGGGGCAGACCTGCGCAGAGCACATGTGGGGAAGGGTCAAAACATGCTTTGACTGCGCCTCCCTGACGCCCATCTGTCCACGTGCATGCCTTGCAGCCTGGGCTGGTCAAAATGGGCATCATCGAGCCTTCCCCCATCCAAAAGAACGCTGTGCAGCAGATTATTTCCGGGGCAAATGTGGCCATCCAAAGTTACACAGGCTCAGGCAAGGTAGGCGTGGCATTGGCATGCCTTTCTCAATGGCAGCAAGCTTTCCATAAATGTGTCTTGTTTGACTAGAATGAGTGTGTGCATGCCAGTGTATCCACATCTGCTAACTGAAACACGGAGCTGTTGCTAGCAGGGTTTCATTCACAAACAAACAGATGGCCCTGAATGCCTCACCGTGCAGACCCTTGCATACCTGCTGCCTGCAATCACTCTGGCGCTCAAGCGCGCAGAGACCGTTGCCCGCACAACTGGTGGGGAGGTCCCTGTTCAGGTGCGGACTCTGTTGGCTCAGTTGGGATAAAAAGAACACGTGGAAGGCCAGGATGGCCTGAGTGGTTTGGAGAATGGGCCTAGACCATAATGACATGGTTGCAACATAACATGATTCTACATTACAGAAAGGTTGGAGCTTGGTAGGAGGGTCTGCAGTTGATATTGCACTTTTGTGCTGGGGGGGCTGCTTGCTGCATCGATGCGCTGTTGCTCTGTCCAAAGCACCCTGTGCATGTTTCCTCAGTCTCAGGGATCTTGCATTGCTTGCCCATTCTTCTAACTGTCTATATGAGTCATCCGCACGTGCAGGTTAGGAGGAGGTCTTGTAATGGTCCCAACCTCAATTCAAGTTTTTTTCACAACATATTGGCCTGTTTGGTTCTTCATGTGCATGCCTTCCTTCTCAAGCCATCTCAAGCCATGAACATCAATTGCCATTGCATCGGTTGCATCACGTACCGCTGTAGACGATTCAATCATCCACCTCACCATCAATGCAGGCATTGTAATTATCCCCATGCCTGGTTGCCGTTTACACCTATCACTGTCCTGAGTGCACCCAGCTGGCATATGACTTGTCCTTATCTATCGTTATCGTTGTTGTCTTATCCATCTCAGGTGGTGGTCGCAGCACCCAACCAAGAGCTGGCCATGCAGATCGTGCGTGTCGCGCAGTCTGTGCTGCCAGATGCTGCAAGGAAGATGGTGCAGCAGTGCATTGGGGGTGCAAACATCAACAACCAGACGGTGAGGGTGCACCAATGAAAGGTTGTACAGTAGACGTGCATACGGCACCTGCATGATGGTGTGGGCAGCAAGGAGGATGGTGCAGCTGTGCATCATGGGCGCGAACGTCAATGACCAGATGATGATGATGATGGTGTGAAGTGCGGACAGTCATGTAGACAGTGAAGGCAGCGATGGTGGATATCTTGAGTAAAGCATGTGTTTGCACAGCAAGGCAAATGAAAGTAAAAGAATGTGTTGGGTGCGGACAAACACGATCAGCTGCTGAGCAAATACCGTATGTTTTAGTGAGATAGTGTGGAAAGGGATGCTGAGCAACTACGGTATGTTTTAGTGAGATGGTGAGGAAAAGGGGTTGTACGGGACAAATCATCACTGTCAAGGGCTTGATAGTGAGCGCTAGAGGCGTTGCTTCCTACTACTTAGCAACAAAAGCACGTGAGGACGACTGAGGTAGTTCTAAGCTTGTGCAGTCCTTCAGGTATTGCAGTCCGCGGGTCTAGATTTTGAGGGGTGTGTTCACACCCAAAAGAGCACAAGCTAAAGCATTATATCTAGGGTTGGGTGGCCACCTAGCCGAGCCTCGCCGAGGGCGAGGTTCGGGGAGCCTGTTTGGCAGATGGGCCTCATCCTCGGTGAGAACAAGGGTCACCAAGTATTGTGGGAAAATCGCTTAAAAATGCCCAATAAATCCGTAGAAATTTGAAAACAATTACATATTTCAATAAGAATGTCCGGGGAAGTGTTTTGAGATGATACCGATGGTGGCAGTGGAGTAGGCGTTGGTGAGAGAAGCTTGGGTATGCAGCAGTATGGAGGTACCTACATGCCAGCAGTTGCAGTAGTTGAGGCAACCAAGAAGCAGATGGAGAGGGGAAGGCATGTGGTGGCAGTGCGACTCTGTCGTACTTGTGGCTATCTCTGCAACCCAGGTGCTGCGCAAGCTGCATTGCAAGCTTTGCAAAGTGCTACTCGGCCCATCCAACCCTCCTGACATTTGCAAGTCACACCTCAAGCTGGAAAGCTGCAAGGGGTACAGAGGGGTTCTGCAGGAGGGTCTGGTGACAGCGGAGCAGGAACAGCAGCAGCAGGAGGCATCCATGAGCAACAAACATCATACAACAGGCCAGCTGGCTGGAGGGCTTTTTCCTCAGGATGATGGCAGCCCCCCTCCTTTTGTTGAGCGCATCAACTCCTGGCGCATGGGACCAAGAAGGACTTCCCTGTGCTCGCTGCAGTTGCTATGCACTTGCTGTGCATGCACTCTACACTGCATGTCCCAGGGAGCACAACTGGTCAGCTTGGGGCCAGCTGTACACCAAGCACCGCTTTAGCCTGGCTCTGGAGCACGCCAGGAAGCTCATCTATGTGCGCTGCGCAACAGCTAGCAGTTCATTCTCAGGAGGATGACCTGGAAGCTTGCAGCTGCACGAGGAGGAGAACAAATAGTAATGATGACAAGAGTGATGACAAAGGCGGGGTAGAACGGGACAGCGTCGTCTCAATTGCTTCAACTCATTCTGACTTGCTGGACAGCCGTTCCACTTGGATTAATTCGTTCAATATTTGTAAGAAGTAATATAAAAAATCTCGGAGGGAATGGAGCCTCATGTGAGAAGCAGATTCCTAACCATATCCTTTCAACGAGGTGCTACGCAAATAGGCCGACCTCTTCTCGGCTCGGCGAGCCTATTTGAAAAATTGGGACACCCTATTTACCCATGTCTTGTATATTCCGTCCTCTTTCCACACAGCTCTTTTTCTGAAGCAACCTTTTTTGGGACTGATTGCGTGTGACTCTTTATGCAACATGCCCCACTAGACAGTTCCCTGCAGAGCCTGGGAAGTTACTTTTACATTTCTTTCAAGGCAGCTTTCAAGGCTGAAATTCACCAAAGGCTCTGTTAAAATCAGGACTTCTTTCTCAGGATTTTTTTTTCATGGTCATTTGAGGATAACATGGCGAGAGAAGACTGAGTCAAGGACAGCTTCTTCCGCCTTACCACTGCCTAATCTTGCCTTTCAAAAAACAACATGCGCCACCACTTTCTTTCACAAATATTATCCTGCAGCTGGTCCTTGAACAGAACAGGTCTCAGTCTTGTCCTAAAAACAACATGAATCACCACTTTCTTTCACCAACATCTGCCTGCAGCTGGCGCTGGAGCGGAACAGGCCCATCATTGTTGTGGGCACTCCTGGCCGTCTGGCTCAGCTCATGCGCATGGGCGCCTTGCGTGTGCACCGCACACCCCTCCTGGTGCTCGATGAGGTGCCTGAGTATGCGTGCGTGCGTGCGTGCGTGTGTGTGTGTGCGTGCGTGTGTGTGTGCGCGTGTGTGCATGCGTGCGTGCGTGTGTGTGTGTGTGTGCGCGTGTGTGTGCGTGTGTGTGTGTAAATATGTGTTAAGCATACATCTTTAAGTCAGGTGACCATCCTTTTGCGTGAGCAGCCTGTTAAGCATCAGTTGAGAAAGCTCATGATGGGCTGCAAGCAGCGCCTACTAGATCCGCTTCGCAGGGTGGCACAGCTGCAGCTCTGCCAAAGGGTGAGCGGCCTGCAGGTTGCCATGAGTGTGTTGACATGAGAACCTGTGAAGAAGGTGACTGTTTGGAATGGCAGGACTCCATGCCCTGTCCTGTTCAGAGAGACCTGGCAATGGAAGTTAATGACTTCACATGCTTAGATGGGCATGTGATGATTCGTTTGAACCAGGCTTTTTATAGAATTCCTTTTCAAAGGCCTGATGCTGCCTGATACATTGCTTTTGGACCACAGCCGCAGGCAGGCTTGCGGCCAGCCCCCCACCTCGCTGAGGACGAGCATGCATGAGATGAAGAGGGGTCACCATGCATGACGCACGATTCCTGATGCGATGTGCGTTGCTCTGAAAATCATGGCTGGACTTGCCACCAGCCCCTCACTTCTCACAGACACCAAGCATGCATGAGATGGGGAGAGATCCTTGTACATGGTGCATGAACCCTGACCCTTACTGCATCCCTCTGGAAATCATGGCTGCAGGCCGACCAGCTGCTGGCCCCTCACTTCACGGAGGACATGTACGCCATCACCACACAAACAGGCAAGCGCCTGGGGGAGGAGGCTGCACGCGCAGCAGCAGCAGCTGCTGCAGGAGAAAGCGCTCAGGAGACAGATGCAAAGAAGGAGGGAGAGGGCTCAGCGGAAAATGCAGCATCCCAGGCCCATGCCCCTGAAGGGCTGCGCGCATCGCGGCAAACAGTGATGGCCTCTGCCACGCTGACAGAGTCTGTGCTGGTGAGTGGATGTGCGTCTTGCAGCCAGCAGTAATGGCCTCCACCACACTGACAGAGTGTGTGCCAGTGAGTGGGTGTGCGCTGAAGGGTCATGTTTGGGCAGCATGCATCAAAGCAAATAGTGATGGCTTCTGATGCGCTGACAGATTCTGTGCTGGTGAGTGGGTGTGCGCCTGAGGTCCATGTTTGCAGTCCTGAGCAGGCGCCTGTGCTGCCTGGCAGCGCGTGCTGTGACCGTCGTGGCCTCAGCTGGTTTTTCTGGGCCAAGCCTGTGTTGCTGAGTGCCTGCATTTTGCAGAGGAGTGGCCGCCTGTGTTGCTTGGCAGCTCGTGTAACAGCCATCGTGGCTTCAGCTGTGCTAGGTTGTGCCGGCCTGTGTTGGCATGCCAGTGCCTGCATTTTGCAGAGGAGCAGGCGCCTGTGTTGCGTGGCAGCTCGTGTAACAGCCATCGTGGCTTCAGCTGTGTTAGATTGTGCCGGCCTGTGTTGGCATGCCAGTGCCTGCATTTTGCAGAGGAGCAGGCGCCTGTGTTGCGTGGCAGCTCGTGTAACAGCCATCGTGGCTTCAGCTGTGCTAGGTTGTGCCGGCCTGTGTTGGCATGCCAGTGCCTGCATTTTGCAGAGGAGCAGGCGCCTGTGTTGCGTGGCAGCTCGTGTAACAGCCATCGTGGCTTCAGCTGTGTTAGATTGTGCCGGCCTGTGTTGGCATGCCAGTGCCTGCATTTTGCAGAGGAGCAGGCGCCTGTGTTGCGTGGCAGCTCGTGTAACAGCCATCGTGGCTTCAGCTGTGTTAGATTGTGCCGGCCTGTGTTGGCATGCCAGTGCCTGCATTTTGCAGAGGAGCAGGCGCCTGTGTTGCCTGGCAGCTCGTGTAACAGCCATCGTGGCTTCAGCTGTGCTAGGTTGTGCCGGCCTGTGTTGGCATGCCAGTGCCTGCATTCTGCAGACAGGCTCCATGACTATCAAACAATGCAGTGCCCCTACAGGTAGTAGTGCAGGACTGGCAAAGGCTATAGAGGAGCAAGGTGATGCAATGCGATGTAATTTGCAGGGATGGCAAGGGCTATAGAAGAGTAAGCTGATGCAATGCGATGTAACTTGCAGGGAAGGCAAAGGCTGTACAGCAGCAACTCATGCCCCTGAGCACTTCAGGGCTGGCAAAAACAGTAGAACAGAACTTGCTAAGCCTCTCCCCCATACCATATCAGCCAGCCGTGGCAGCAGCTTATTTTAGAAACTACTTGCTACACCAATGCAAGCATGCGTTATCGCGTCTGAAACTCGTCTTTCCCCAGTTACCATAACGTGGTGTAAGGAACTGTTTGTAAGGGTGGGTGAAGAGGGACAAATGCATCATACGATGGCCCCAAGGAGGCGCAAAGAGCCAGAGAAGAGGAGGCTTTGGCTCAGCGTTGCCTCCTTGGCCCTCTTCGTCACCAGGCCCTCTGTGACCCCTTGGGGTGAGGCTAGGGCCCTAATCAGCATTGGGGTGAGGCTCGACCCTCTGTCACCCCCCTCAAGCAACTCGCTGTTGGCGAACTAGAAATGGGTGATGAATGCAGGTCCCACACTCGGCAACAGCTACAGCTCGACAAACAGCACCATTGAGTGTTCCCACTCCATGAAGCATGACCCAAACACAAGCACGGTAAATCTGCAAGTGCATGCCATTGCAACCTGCGGGCTGAGACGGCAGCCTGGCGCCCTCCCTCAAAGGACCAGCTGCCGATTTATGAGTCGTACCACAAACGCAAGCGCATGCCACTCGACACTGTGCAGGCTAAGACGGCAGCCTGGTGCCCTTCCCCTTTGTACACAACAGCTGGTGGGCCTGCACCTGTGTTGGACCCAGCAGGCGCACAGCAGGTACACGCCACTTCACATCTCATGTCACACATGTTCACACACATGACTCATGAACTTGTGTTGGACTCAGCGGGCGCGCCACAGGTGCGCATCATTCATACCTCATGCCACACATGTTCACACACATGACTCATGAACTTGTGTTGGACTCAGCGGGCGCGCCACAGGTGGGCATCATTCCACATCGCATGCCACACATGTTCACACACACGACTCATGAACTTGTGTTGGACTCAGCGGGCGCGCCACAGGTGGGCATCATTCCACATCGCATGCCACACATGTTCACACACACGACTCATGAACTTGTGTTGGACTCAGCGGGCGCGCCACAGGTGGGCATCATTCCACATCGCATGCCACACATGTTCACACACACGACTCATGAACTTGTGTTGGACTCAGCGGGCGCGCCACAGGTGCGCATCATTCATACCTCATGCCACACATGTCCACGCGCATGATTCATGCTTCTTTGCGCTGTTTTGTTGAAACAGACTTTTGGAACCAGCATGCGCGCTGCAGGTCGGCATCATATCACATCTCTCATCAGCGCGCACACACACATGCACACACACACATGCACACACACATACATGCGTACACGCACGCACACACACACACACACACGCATGCACGTACGCACGCACACACACTAATACTCACACACATGTGCATGCACACACACACACTTGGGGCCCTGCGCAGGCCAAGCCAGCAGCCAGTCCGCCCGAGTGGGGCTGGGGCCTGAAAGGCTGGGATGGCCCGGCCTCTGCTGCTCCTGGGCCTAGAACCCTGGGCTCTGCAGGTGGCGTGGAGCAGGCGGAGCTCGTGCCAGCAATGCCGCCCCAGCTAGCACACATGTACATCGTGACGCAGGGCGAGGGCCGCAAGGTGTGCTGCTGTGCATGCATTTGGGCTCAACTGTGTGTGCGTGCGCATGTTCATGTGCAATGTACATTGTGCCACAGGATGATGGCTGCAAGGTGTGTTGCTATGCGTGCATTTGGGCGCAAGTGTGTACTTGTGTACATGTCCCTGTATGAAGTATGTTGTGACACGGGGCGAGGGCTGCAAGGTGCGCTGCTATGTATGCATTCAGGCGCAAGTGCGTGTGCACATTCATGTGCAATGCACGTTGTGACACAGGGCGAGGAACATAAGGTACTCTGCTGTGCATGCATTTGGGCACAAGTGTGTGTGTGTGTGTGCGTGTGCACATTCATGTGCAATGTACATTGTGCCACAGGACGATGGCTGCAAGGTGTGCTGATGTGCATCCATTGGGCCACAAGTGTGTCCGTATGTTCATACCCATGTACTTTGTACGTTGTGACACAGGGCTAGGGCCGGAAGGTTTACTACTGTGCATACATTTGGGCGCTAGTGTGTATGCATGTTCACATATGACGTACGTTGTGACAGAGGGCCAGGGCCGAAAGGTGTGCTGCTGTGCATGCAGTTGGGCGCAAGTGTGTATGCATGTTCATATATGAGACGTACGTTGTGACACAGGGGCAGGGCGGAAAGGTAAGCCGCTAAGCATGCATTTGGGCGCAAGTGTGTGTGTATGTGTGTGTGTGTGTGTGCGCGCGTGTCCATGTATGGTGTATGTTGTGACACAGGGCAAGGGCTGCAAGATGCGCTGCTGCATGTGCACCTGGGGTGCAAGTATGCAGGTTTGGCCGCTTCCATCCGTACGTTTGCCACATATTCTGTGTTTCCCCTGCAAATAAGCAGAATGCACGGCACTAGTTTTCGACACGAGCAAGCCCTGCAGGTGCTGTATGTGAAACGTGAGGCAAGGGTGCTGAGGTGCATGTCTATGTGTGCCCACATGCATGCCTGTTTGTGTGCACAGGTGTGGACACATGCGTGCCTGTGTGTGTGTTTGCGTGTACACAAGTGCTTGCCTGTTCGTGCATGCCACTGGCTGCTTTGCTGCTGTTATCTTTTGTGCTTGTGCAAGTGTGTGAGCATGTGTGTCTCCCAGGGAGACCAATGAAGGGATCCAGTGTGTGTAAAGTTAATAGGGCTCTGGGTGGATGGTTCTTGGCCAGAGTCAGTGCCTGGTTTTGCAAGAGTGCAATACAGTTGATGTATGGACCTGGGAGGAAGCCTTTCACAGCCGTAATCTGCCTCTTGTCCACTTTTTGGTAAACTGAGTCTTCCCCCCTTTTCCATGTCCTGTGTATGTCCATGTCCTTTACTATGCCTTTTCCTTTTTCGTGCCAAGCCCTTTGTAGTCAGGCTATAGGGAGTTGTGTTGCTCAGAGATACCATGTTTCTGGTGTTCAAAGCACACTTCTGCACGTTTTCATGCCCTGCCTGTGTCCACGTCCTTTTTTCCATGTCCTGCACCTCACCTCTATGTTTGCCACACTGTTTGACTACTGCTGTATCACTTCTTCACATGACAAACCCCTAGTTGCTACCCGCGCAAAGGCCTGACGTAGAGCTGCCCATGGCTCCATCACATACTCTTCCTTTGTATGGCAGTTTATCTGTTTGATGCATCAAATCTATTGCTGCCATCCAGGCAGACACCCTGCGCCGGGCCGTACATGCCTTGGACCTGAAGCGTGTTTTGGTCTTCATGAACTTCCAGCAGCGACTGAAGGACTTCCAGTTCAAGCTGGAAGCAAGCAAAATGAAAGTGGGTGCTGGTGCTTATTCGTGTGTGTGTATGTGTGTGTGCAAATGTGTATTATTGGGGGAGGGGAGGCAAGCAGAATGAAGGTGGGTGTCAGTAGTTATTTGCATGAGCATGAGTCCCCGAGCACACTCAATAGGAGGATGGCAGGGCTCAACCTCTCCTCATACCTTTGCATGCATGCAAAAATATTGCTGTACAGGTCTCTGTGTTGGTGGGTGGAGGAATGCAAGCAAAATGAAGATGGGTGTCAGTGCTCATCTGCGCGAGCATGTGAGAAGGGGAGGGGGGGAGGCAAGGGAGCTTGGTTGGAAGGTTAGAGGGGGGTGCGGTTGCATGTGTGCTCATGTGTGTATGTTTGTATCCTCAAGATGGAGTCACTGGTCTTTTCTAGCATACATATTTGGGACAGGCTTCCTCATTGCGTGTGCAGCTTGTTTCTCAGCATTGCTACTTGCTCTCTGTCACACACACACACACGCACAGAGGGACACACAACTGTGTTCCACCGTTGCAGTGTATCTCACTGTTTGTATACTTAAAAAACGTAACTCCATCAGGTGGCCACGCTGCACGGGGAGCTTTCCAAAGTGCAGCGCCAAAACATCCTCAACGACTTTCGCCGGAACCGTCTGCGAGCCCTCATGGTGTCAGATCTGGTGGCCAGGGGGCTAGATGTGGCTGAGTGCGATGCAGGTCAGTGCTTTTGTTTCTTCAGCCTCAAGCGTGTTCCCTTTTAGTGTTTAAGGGTGGTTATCCTGGAGGCTAGGGTCCTGGAAGTGGCTGATTGCGATGTGGGTCAGCGATTTTCCTTAAGAGCATGCGCTCACAAGTTAGAAATCACCAATATAGTATAGGCCCTCAGACATGGTGGCCAGGGGCCTAGATGTGGCTGAATGCAAGGCAAGTCGGCTCTTCCTTTTTCTTGAGCCTCAAGCATAAACTCATTCAGTGTTTGAGGTTGGCCAGATCTGGTGGCAAGGGGGCGGATATTAGTGGTTGCAATACAAGATTACACGCACGCGCGCACACCTACACACACAAGCATAAACTCATTAAGTGTTTGAGGTTGGCCAGATCTGGTGGCAAGGGGGCGGATGCTTGTGGTTGCAATACAAGCCAACACGCACGCACGCACACCCACACACACACGCATACATACACATGAAATTAAATGGTTACGCAGTTTTCAACGGGGAGCTGCCATCTAGTGCTGCACACTATGCTCACCGCGCTGGGCGGACTGGCCGTATGGGCGCACCTGGCAGCGTGATCTCACTCGTCACGCCCAGCGATGTCTGGGTAGTGGACAAGCTGGCGCGGCGGCTGGGCGTGCCCATTCAGGTGTGGTTTGTGATGGTGGACAAGCTGGTGCAAGGGCTGCCAACTTAAGCTGGTTTGCCCATTAAGATGTGATCGGGTATTTGGAAAGCTGGTGTGGCAGCTAGGCATGCCCATCGAGGCGCCAGAGGGATCCAGGAACGAGAGGATACACGTCTTTGTCATTTTCTGCTCAGGGGAGGCTGTTGGGAAAGGGGACAGATCTCAGGCCGAGGTTTGGTAGGCAAGCTGGCGAGGCAGCAGGGCGCTCCCATGCAGGTTGAAAAGATAAATTGCTCGCAGCCAGGGTAGGCGTGCTGGCACCGCGGCTGGGAAAGACAAAAGCATACCAGGAAGATGGAAGTGCCTCCTGTCGAAGAGAGCAAGGTGTATGAGACGCATGCTAAGGAAGTGCCTCCTATTGAACAGAGGAAGGTGCAGCGAGGTGCATGTACTCTACTGTTATGGGAAGACAAGCTGAAAGGCTTGCATTGCATTTATGGACGGATGGGTGCATCGATAATTCACAGTTGCTGCCCTGGAGGAAGCATTTGCTCAGGGGGTCAAATTAGGTTCCGCTTTTTTGCTTGCGCTGGTGCTGGGGAGCCTTAGCCCCTCATAGCCCTGGGGGCTATAACAGGCCCCCATAGAATGACCTGTTGTGGGCATGCCTTTCTGCTTGCAACTTAAGTCAGGCCACGTGAATTGCAGCAATCATGTGGCTGACAGTTGACAATTTATAGAAGCAAAAGGTTTCATTTTAGACGACTGACTGCTGGCCTGCCTGAGATTGGGCACTCATGTGGCCAACAGGTTGCAATTTGTAAACGCAACATGCCTCCGTTCGAAACGCCTGACCGCTGGCCTGCTGGAGATGCAGCATTCGTGAGGCCAAAACTGTATTGTTTTCTGAAACAGAAAGGGCTCTGGGCTAGAAAGAGGTTAAATTGCTCAGAGTCCCTTGGCATCCCTCCTTCCTGCTTTGAATTTCAAGGGTTGGCTGCAGCTCTGCGCTGCACCTGGCACAGGTGCACAGCCCCATAGTTTCAAGATGCCTCAACTTGAGCTGCCCTGTCTGCCCTGTCTGGTCAAACCTCGATTGTAATGCTGCAGGGAGTAGTGCTGCTTCTCTTTAGCTGCGTGTGAAGCAGGACGCGTCTGCAGGTGTCCCATGGTGCAAAGTCAGCCTCCCTCTTGGCTCCTTTGCTCCCTTAGTTCTCTCTTGCCCCTGCATCTCTGCCACTGCTAATATAACGCTTGCGCTCTGTTGTGGCTTCACGTGCGGATAAACAGGAGGTGCACGTGGCCGATGGGCAACTGCATCAGGGCCCGCCACCGCGCAAGTTTTCCACTCCTGAAGAGGCCAACAGCAGCAGGGCTGCCAGGGGCAGGACAGGGTCGCCCTCCCCTTCATCATTCCCTGCACCGGAGGGCAGCACTGCTTCTAGCACCAGTGTCAGTTTACCCAGTACTAGCACGTCTGACGCCGCTCAGGTGCCGTCCTCCAGGAAGAGCCAGCCTGCTGCTGTTGCTGCTGCTGCTGCCGCTGCTGCCAAGCCAGACGATGTGTTGTCAGCAGAGCGCGGCAGCAGTAGCAGCGGTGGCAG
Source organism: Dunaliella primolecta (assembly GCA_914767535.2). Classification (NCBI taxonomy): domain Eukaryota; kingdom Viridiplantae; phylum Chlorophyta; class Chlorophyceae; order Chlamydomonadales; family Dunaliellaceae; genus Dunaliella; species Dunaliella primolecta. Next base: position 3,982,399 of record OU611759.1, on the reverse strand, counting down.
AAAGAAAGCTGCGCGAGGAGCAGGCATGCAGAACCAGGAGCATGATGCTGCAGAGGGTGGCAGCGAAGAGGTTAGGGTGATCGTCGATGACGAGGATGAGTGGGAGGTTGACGAGGACGACCAGGAGTGGGAGGGGCTGGAGGCGAGCAGCAGTGGAAGAGGGAGCAGAGTGCAAAGTAGCAGCAGTGAGCCTGGGCGCAGAGACGCGCAGGTGCCAGGACTGCCCCTCCCCAAAGGAAGTAGAGCAGCAAGGCGGGCGTTGAAGTTCGGTCGGAAGCTGCCGCCTGGGTTTGAGGCTATCAGAGGGGCAGGTGATGGGCATGCTAACAGGGGTGAGGAGAAAACGGTGGTGGGCAGCGAGGGAATGGGAAGCAGTAAGGTGAAGGAGGATCTGATACGGGAGCTGATGGCTCTGCGAGAGGAGAAGGCGGCAGTGAAGGGGACAAGTAAAGCAGGCGCACGACGCAAAGGCACAAAAGCCTCCAGAAATCCGTAAAACAGCTCAATTGTTTGGCAGCGCTTGCAGCAGACAGACATTGAATGCTCCTTCTGTTTTTGGAATTATTATCCATTATTTCAAGCTGCTGCCGGAAACTGCTGTCTGAGGTTCTAAGATCCAGGGTACAGCAGCGGGCTTGGCTCTAAAGTTAATATGCAGGAGTTGACGCAATGGAAGTTCCTCAACTTGTATGGACGTGTTAAACCAAGAGTGTGCTGCAATGACACTTGAAGTTTCAGGAGCCCTCTGTAGGCTCACAAGCACCACAGCAAATGAAACACTTGACCCATTCGCACCTCGCACACTAGTGATTTAATAGAATTACTGCTAATACCTGATTGAAGCATGTAAAATGAAATGATGCTGTCATGCAAGATCAGCGTCATTCACATCTTATTGGTTCACATAGGCATATCACTTGGGAGTCAGCCTTCCAGCAATAATAACCTCCAACCGAATATCTAACCCAAATAACCATGATTCAGCAATAACCATGATTTGACGTGACAATACAACTTGAAGCATACTATCAGGGTAGTACCCTGGCCATAACTTGGATAGCACCTTCAGTTTTCAAAGTTTAGTTTTATGAGGTGGAAAGATCAGCGTTCACAGCATCACCCCAAAAAGCCACTTGGCCAATTAGGGGCTGGGAGCACTCCGACCCTGTCCCATTTGGCTGATTGACTGTTGCACTTGAAAAACAGAAAAACTACGTAGTACGTAGGCACAGGAAACCCTCCCTACATCAATTAAGGAAAAGGGGACACATGGCTCAAGAAGAGCCTTGGTCCCAAGGAAAGCACTTGTTTTCAATGAACTGTGTGTTTTAAGTTGAAAAACTCAGGCACATGCGTGCTATTGAAAATAAGAATACTTTTTGCAGCCGGGTGCTTCCAATAACCCTCCAGATCCCCATTAGGATATTCTTTTTGTAGTCTTCGTGGTGGAGGGGACTCTTTTGAGCCAATGTGTCTCCTTTTCCTCAATTGATGTAGGGAGAGTTTCCTCTGCCTCCGTAGTTTTTTCTTTTCTTTCAGGCACATTCAGCCCAGATGGGGTACCTGTCCATAAGCACCTTGTGAGCTGTCTTATGACCATAGAGGCAAGCCGAAGATATTAGGAAAGGAAGGAAAGGGCCGTCAGTAGCAACCTATTTGCAGACGCTCGTCGACAACCAAAGGAGTAATCTTATCAAAAAACCTTTTGTATGAATACTCGAAGGCTTGATTTAAGTACCTGAATAGGGCTTCGTGATTTGGATCACGTAAAACGTTTTGGATCACCAGGGTACTCACGAAGCTTTGCTTGCAGAAAATCCCAAAAAAGTGTAGCTAAGTGTTAGATCGTAAAATAATCAGGATATATGAAATGACATTTTAACAATTCTATCTGTTTTCGAGAGAATGGTGATCGACGCATCGTCCTCCCTGCCTATCAAACATTATCTCTGAACGCAAATTTCGTTTAAAGGAATTTGCCACCTGTGGTGGCTGTTTTTCGCACGAGGTGCATGCACATTTGGAATGTAGAAATTCCTGGCTAGCTGCAGAGGCACAGAGGAGATGGAAGAGGCAATTGACCATGAGCTCACATCCATGGTGGACACCTTTGGAAATTTGCTCAAGGCCGCTCGGGTGCCAGATGACGAGGCAGAGGTGTGCAGTCTTGTGAAGTGATTGGAAAAGCAGGGGATGAGCATGCCTCTGCCCTTGCTCGAGCATACGGGCTCACATGGGTCAGGGGGCATGGCATCCTGCTCTGTATGCTGCCCATGGAGAAGAGCTAGGACTGCAATTGATGGACCTCCGGGGTAAAAAGTGTTCCGTCTTACGCGTATGAATGTGTGGATTGAGTGTAGGCAGCCATGAACTGTACCTCACTCAATAGCTCATTCAAAGCGCATACAAGCCCAGCACTGTGGTGGCAGCAAGCCTGGAGCTCCTCCACCCCCTCCCCGTTGTCACCTCAGTGCAGCTCCTCCGATCATTGTATCAATGATCAGCTTAAAGTACTCTAAATCTGAAAATAATCAAAAGCTCCTACTCAGACTGGTGTTACCCAGGTGCTCACAACATAGAGAATACTGTGCTGCCAACCGGCCATGTTCCTCTTTCCGCCTTTCCAGCTCCGTTTTCCTTCCAATTCGCGCTGGCTGCTGCATGCCTCCCATGCACATGCAGGCCCTTGCAGTGAGGGAGCGTAAAGACAGGGCCCCAGGGGACCTGTTAGAAGTGTGGGCTGAGAAGCTTGTGCGCTCGGGCCACACTGCGCTGGGGCTCATCAGCCAACTGAAGCGCGGCGCCCTGCTCAGTGACTTTGAGTCCCTCATTGCCAGGTGCGGAAAGACAATGCAGAATGCTGCTTACCCTGCTCAGTAACTTTGAGTCCCTCATTGCCAGGTGCAGAGAGGCAATGCAAAATGCTGCTTAGCCTGCTCAGTGGCTTTAATTCCCTCATTGCCAGGGATTGCGGAAAGAGAGTGCAAAGTGCTGCTTGGTCTGCACAGGTATTCTAACTCCCTTGTCGCCAAGCGCGGATGAGTCTGATGTGAAGCGCCTTGTTTATCCATGTGATGGCATGTGCTCCCCAGGAAGGCACACTGGAAACATTGACAAAAGCTGAACATGACACATCAAGGTGGCAAGTGCGTTGTGTTTTGTAGTAAGCGTGCCTTGACAGCACACCATGCCTGCATCTCTGAATGACTACATGACAAGGAAGACTGCATCTGTAATTGACTATATAACAATACTGACAGTATAATATGACTATATGACTCTTCTGCCCGCATCTCTGACTCTGAATGACTACTACATGACAAGAAAAATTGCGTGCGTTGCGTTGACATGGGAGGTTGTTGCCTGTCCAATGAGTGCAGCTTGTCAAGTTTCCAGGTGCAAATTATCGCACAAAAACAAGGAATCTCAACTTAAAACTCACCATCAACCTATGCACACCCAGCAGGTCCAGCCTAACACATGAGCATGTCGCCTTCCGCTGTGTTGCTGCTCCTGCCTCGCCCAACATCAACTTCCCTCATTTTGCTGTAGGGAGTGTCCACGCTGCCTACAATTTCATGTTTTTTACTCCTGCCTCACCTGTCACCAATTTTTCCTTTTGCATGCCAACACAATGCACCTGCAGCGTTCGTGCTATGCGCAACACTTTCAATTTCATGCTTTCTACTCCTGCCTCACCTGTCACCAATTTTTCCTTTTGCATGCCAACACAATGCACCTGCAGCGTTCGCGCTATGCGCAACACTTTCAATTTCATGCTTTCTACTCCTGCCTCACCTGTCACCAAATTTTCCTTTTGCATGCCAACACAATGCACCTGCAGCGTTCGCGCTATGCGCAACACTTTCAATTCGGAGGAGGAACAGGTGTGTGGGTTGTGAGAGCAATATCCCTTCCCTCCGTATGCACTGGAATTTGCCCCTGTGATGATGGGGCTGTGCCACCATGTGTATTCATTAAGAGTAAGAACTCAAAAGAAGAGTAGGCGTGAGCGCAGTTGCTGCTGAGTTTTCCAGTCATAGAAGCGCATGTCACTTGGAAAGGTCTTGCCAGAAAGGCTTAAGGCATGTTTTCTGGCTTAAGTGTGTGTGTGAAGAAGTGTTTACTGGCCTAAATGTTTGAGTTGTGTGTGAAGATGTGTGTGTGCTCTTGTATGAAGAAGGATTTCCTGAATGTGTGTGTGCCCTCTTGACTAAGCAGAAAGGATTGGAAGTGGGGGAAAGGCATACACATGGCTGGCCAGAATCAGAGGTTTTAGTCGGGCTAGCCATATTGGGCTATTCTGAGGAGAAGCCTGACTACTTAAATTTGCGTGTCAGCATCCACCAATTAAATAATATAGAAGTTTGTAGCATTTGCATCATGTGCTATCCAGCTCTTGAACAGGGTTCTGTTCAAAATATGGAGGAGCTCGCCCTACGATTGGTTTCTAGCACCTCACCAGCTTGATTCCCTGTAAAGTAGCTTCTATTTCGATGTTGAAGAGTTCTACAACAAAACCTTCCACTCATTACATCTGGATTCTTTTTTGCAGCGGCCGTTGTATTTCGACGTGCTGGCGCACCGTGATTTCTTCTAGATGTGCGTTCCTTTTTCTTGGCCCCTCTCCAGTATTACTCTTGTTTATTCATAAAGTTGCCGCATTTTCCTGCCAAGAAGCTGATATGAACGGCGTACTCACATGCAGAATTGGCCAACTCTATACGCAGGTGGCACAGCGCCTGGCTGCTATGCGCACGGATGTGCAAGCCCTGTTGGCCCAGTTGGAAGCGAGCTACTACACGAGCTTCAACAAAGGGCCTCTGCCGCAGGCTCCAGCGAGTGAAGATCTGGCCAGCCTGTCTTTCCTCGCAGCAGAGGTGTCTGCTGCAGGGCATGCCTCTGCTGCGCTGCGGTGACTGCAGGCACCCCTGTTTACAGTTTGCGTCGCTGGTTTTTTTCCTTCTGGTCCTGTCACTGCAGCAGCAACAACCGTGCCTCAACAGGATCCTGCAACAGGGGTAACTGCAGCACCTCGTGTCGGGGATTATGTAACACTTTTCCATGCTGTTGCTCCAGGGTCTCTCCATTGTAACTGCGGCACCTCTGTTCTTAGTCTGCAGTGTCTCCTTGTCCTTTGCCTGTGGCAGAGGAAACTGCGCTAAGGATCCTGCGACAGAGGTGGCTGCGCAGAGGTTTTGCTGTGGCAGAGGTGCTGCAGCAGAGACGACTGCACTGAGACGACTGCGCAGAGGTGTTGCTTTAGCAGAAGAATCCCACAGAGGCAAACTTAGGAGGGTGTGCCCATGTCATACCACTTAACTGATGCTGCTGATATAGTTGCCCACGCTGTGCCGCATTACTGTATGCTACAAAACGCTAGTAAGCGCTGATGCAGTTCATTAAACTGTAAAGGACAAATAGACAAATGAGGTTTGTCTATTGCATGACTAGGGGTGGAGGGGACAGACGCACATCAGTGTAGGCAGCATGTAAGTATGAACAAAGGGGAGCCTGTTTTGTCTGAGCATGTAGATCCCCACAGTCAACAAAGTGTTACACTATTTATATTTTATGACGAACAGCTTGAAACTTTTGTGCATTTTTTTAAGCTCCCTCTCAGAAGCAAGGCTGCCTGCTTTGGCTTTAGGTGGAGTCCAGATTCCGAGGATCAAAGTGTGCTACATTGCTTTCATGCCTGGGACTTAGTACTGCCTGTGACTATTGCTGATGTCGCTCTCCATACCATCCCCCTCGGTGTGGTTGAGGTCACCTGCGCCCTCATCATTGTTGGGTTTCTTGAGCTCAAGGCTTGGTTTCGACACCCATGACTTTCAGGCTTTCTCCCAGGCTAGCTTTGGGAAGGGTTACAATGATTACAATGAGTTACAATGGGATTTGACCTTCAGCCAGGTAGTTTGGCTGCTCGGTCTGCTTAACTGTTCCAACAGCACAAAAAATATCCATGAGATCAGAAATAAAGCGATAAGTCTCGTTAGTTTGCTTCTGCAAGAAATGAATAGCATCCTCAGAGCTAGCTTGAGAATAGTAGAAAGTGCCTGAATCGTCCAGAAAAATTCTATAAGACGAGGGGAAGTCAGAAAATAAATGTGCATAAGCCCTTCGAAGAGAACACACAGAAGCGCAAGAACAAAGGAACACGGCATGCTTTTCATCTTGGAGTCCTTGTTCACATTTATCACAAGTTGATGTGTGCTCCTGCCAAAGTGATGTCTCAACTCTTAAAGTATGAGCATGTAAGTGAAAACATGCCATGTTTCTTAGCGCGTGCTTGCCCAAATCAAGATGCAAATACCTGGGGACTGAAAAGGGCGCGCCATGAACAGACAAGGGTCTCAAAAGAAGTGCCATCCAGTGATAATACTTGGCTAATTTGTTCGTGTGTTCACCATGTTCTGCCAAGGCATCAGCATTCCACACACCTCGCAGCCTTTTTCTCAGATCAACAACAAACTCCCTCATGACTATAGGCTGCCCTGACCGAACACAATGAGTAAACACGTTGCACCTGTCCAAGCCTGTGCAGGCAGCCAAATTTTCTGAGGTCCAGCATTATGGGAAAGCCTGCTCATTTCAACATCTGCTTGCAGTACCTTACTGAGTGTAGTGCTGTTGCTGTGCAGTAAAGCATTGTAAAACCTAACTGCTGCACGAAACCAATAGAACTGTAAAGGTTCATGCCCACACTCGCGCAGTACAGACCAATTAGGAGTGGTGCGCTTTACCCCAAGGATACGCTTCAATAAGCACAAGGGGTTTACAAGGGGTTTACAATGGTGGCCTACAGCCCGAGACTCTGGCTGATGGCAGCTGGTGAAACAAGCTCAACCAGTATCAAAAATTGAGACCAAGTCTGACACAAATCTAAGAAGTCTGTATGAGTCTTGGTTTATGAAAGCATTGATTTCAGAATCAGTGATAGTATGATGGCAAGCCAAGAATGGAATAAAGTCAGCGTTTGAAGGCGGAGCAAACACACGCAAAGTCTTAAACATCTCCTCAAAAAGGTCCTTGTATCTCGTGCGTAGCTCGCGCACCTCAGTACATTTGCAAAAGAAAAGCACATGTTTTTCATCCTGGACTTCCCCACACTCACACTTATCACAGATACTTGAACCCCCATGCCATTTACCAGACTCCACTCTCAAGTGATGAGCACGCAATCTAAATCTGCTAATGTTTCTCAAAACATGCTTGTCCAAATCCTTGAACAGATACGAGGGGATACAAAAAGGAGCACCTCTGGGACCACTCTCAGAATTCCCACACCACTTATGGTACGTCACTACCTTCTTGTTAACTGCACGAGGACAAAAAACATCGGCCCCTCTCCACACTTTCTGCTGTCTGTATCGCAAATCACCAATGAACTCTTGCATGGGGATTTTCTCAGCTCTCAGCATGTTCTGTTTGAACGAATCACCATTCCGCATCCCACCAAAAGCATTAGAGACTTCAGCAGCCCAGCAAGAGGAATCAAAAGAAGCCAGACTTAAATCAGCCCTCAGCACACGACGCAAGACTTCACTATTGGAGTCAAGCATGCTATTAAAAAACTTGATGGAGGCACGGAACCAGAAGAACTGCAGAGGCTCCTGGCCACACTCTCTCAACACCGGCCAATTTGTAGTACTGTTCTTTACTCCAAGAATGCGCCTCAAGGAACACAGATGTCTTTTCTGCAATTGACTCTCAAACTCACTGCCTTCTCTCAAGTAATGAGTTCCCCACACCTGGCACGCATACATCCCAGCAGGAATGCCATACACCTTGGACAACCAGAGCATAGCATGAGGCCTGTTTTTCAGGTCATGACCCTTGGCAAACTCCGAAATCCTTCTCTGTGCAGCCATATAAGGCCGCACCGCATGCTCCTCAGCTACCTTAAAATCCATCTTTTTATCCAACAGCACTCCCAAATATTTGAACCTGTCCTTCTCTGGAAGGACCACTCCATCATACGTAAAAGGATTCTGCAGAGGAGAGACAGACGTACTGTTGAAGTGCACCACCTCAGACTTCAATAAGCACAGATGTACAGTTTGCAAAGGACAATCCATTTCAGCTCCTTCTTTCATAAATCTAGTGCCCCAAATCTGGCATGCATACATGCTAGCAGGGAGAGCATATGCTTTAGTCAGCCAGAGCATGGTATGCGGCCTATCTGTCAGGCGGTGCTCAGATGTGAATTGCCTAATCCGTCTACAAACAGCTAGGAAAGGGGCACACATGTACTCAGCAGTGGCTTGCGGTTTGCGTTGTTTTGTGAACAGCATGCCTAAATACCTAAAAGAATCTGCACACGCCAAACGAGCTCCACTTAACGTGAAAGCTGGCATATTATCACCCTTTGAATTAAAGTGCACAATCTCAGACTTGGCAGTATTGATGACCAACCCTTTCCGCTGAGCATACGTATGTAGCCTATCTAACATCAGTTGGAGCTGATCAGGAAGGTTACTAGTGAGGCACAAATCGTCTGCATACAGCATGTGGGTGACTCGAACGTCCCTAGTGCCTGTAATAGCCCATTGCACATTGGAAAGGGTTACATAGCTGTACCTGCCTAGGAGGGCAGCTTTGCTAAAGCATGAAAAGATATGCCTGCAACCAGACCAAACCAGGCCTAAGCTGAAACTACTAGGCGGCCTTGGCTGTAACCACTGGACTATCAAAAAGAAAAGCTTGGAGTCAAAGCTGTTTTTGCGTTGCTAAAAAGACAGAGATGTAAAGAAAAGAAAAAGCTTCATAGGCAGAGAAGACTCTCCCTACATCAATTAAGGAAAGAGAGACACATTGGCTCAAAGAGCCGTGAGTCTCTCTCACCAGAAGATGAGAGGGGAGTTAACATGGATCGGGTGGTTTTATGGCAGCACGCTGCTCCAGTGCACCGGTGTTGTAATGAGTGTTTTCATTTTGAATTGTACGTCTGGTAGAGGTAAGATTGTGCGCAAATTGTACAGAATGAGCATGGAGTTTTCTTGCAAGTGTTTCAGATCTCTGTGTGTCAATCCCTAATTTTTTTAATTGATCAAGGTTATGGGCATTGTAGATAGTCCCACCCACACCCAGGAGGATTGGGTGGATAGTAATCTCTGCACCTTGGAGTTGTTTGCACAGTTCACTGTGTTGTTGCTGTGAGGCTTATAGCTGGGCAGTAGGCCTCGTATCTTCATAGCATTTAAGTTCTATCAAGTGGATATGGCAGGCTGGAGTTGTGCTACTCCCCATACTGCGCAGTACTCTGTGTGAGGGTGGAGTGGGTGGCCTGTTTGGTTAGTGGGGTGAGGAGTGACCAAGGTCGCATCAGGGCAGCTGAAGTTGCGTCTGGATTGCATAGAAACCGTGGGTTTGAAGAGGTTGGAAGGTACAGCACAATTAGAGACTTGCTCAGGGACTTGCAGGTCATGCTGGGCTAAATGGCTTGTGTTGCCCGCATCCAACTGCACAAGATTGGCCCCATTATGGGCCCCCATATGAGCCTTCACTGACCAGTTTCAAGATCATCCTGCAAGCAATATTGTGACGCTCAGTTACCTTGTTACGCATGACAGGACATCGGCAGCCAGATAGGATGTGGAGAGCGCTATCCATGTGATGGCAATCAGGTTGGGGGCATGTAAGGCTAGTGGATCTTTTATATCAGACCGCATGTTCCTGATTGTAGGGGGTGTCTGTGCAGTATCGGAAGACAGCTGAGTGCGTTTCATTCGAGTTGAAAGACTGGGCATGTTCCAAAAGGCATTGCTAATTTTCTTGCTTACGTGAGGTAGCAAGCTCTGGTAGTAAGTATAGTAGCCTGTCTTCCTGTCAGCATAGCCCAGCTTGTGTTTAGCATGCACATGGGATTTTAAACCATTTTTAAGGTCTGGGAGGTACCTCAGACGAGGGGAGGAAGGGTGGGATTGAGGTGGCCTAGAATCTGTCTCTTCCTGAGCCAGCCAAGTTGTATTGTGGAAGGGATTTCCTCCTTGGCCAGCGCTAGGGATTCCAGTATTAGTCAGGTTACCATCTTTGAGGGAGGCCTGGAATTTAGCAACCTGATCTGTGCATTCATTCCCAGCTATTCCAGCATGAGACTTGACCTTGTAGAAAAAGATGTGATCTTGAGAGGCTCGGGCAAGGTTGGAAATTATCTTCAGAACATCTCCTTGCACGTGATGTCTATGCTTCTCTGGGTACAGGATTTGCTTTCTGAGTTGGTGAAGTGAGCTGAGGCTATCTGTGGCAATATGCGTGTCATCATGGACGAGCGCGGCAGCAATGGCAGCCAGCTCAACTCTTCCTATGGTATTGGTAATACCAGCGCCATTAGGTTCAACTAGATTTCGTGAGTCACTCATAGGATGGTACACACCTGCCCCTATTATTGTCTTGCCGTTCTGGACCTGCCGTCTGTGTAGGCCCAAGACCTCCAATCTGCAATTTTAAGCTGGAGGTTGGGATGGGACTGACAAGGAGCTTTGACGGTAATGTCTGAGGTGGATCTTTGGGGGCCCTTGGAAATCTGTTTCTTGTCTAAGGGGAGTGGTTCACATTTCCTTATCCCGAGCATCACTCTATGTCTTGTATTCTGGATGGGGTAGTCACTAACGTTACTGGTAATCCATTTGGCCTCTGGGATGGCTTTGGCTAGATCCTGAAGCCAGGTATGGTTCTGATTATTCCAGACTGCAGTAATTTGTAAATCCCAGGTATGCTGGGGGAGGACAGTTTCCTGGCTGGCCCAGGATAGGGGTTTGTCATCGATAAGTCTTTTTTTTTGGAATGGTTCCAAGCAAAGGTGTGGGTAAGCATTGAGGAGTTCTGAGTAGGGGTTGGTTATCATATGCCTGCCACTTGCTGGCAGAAGCATGAAGGTGGCTGTAGCCTCTGTGTTTAGGATGGCAGAGTAGATAGCATGCCGTAATGCTAGTTTCATGGCCTTCTCATCATAGATGGGATGGCAGATAGACTTCCCAGAAAATCTGGAGGAGAAAGAATTGTAGTGGGCACCAAACAAAATGTCGCAGGGATCAGAGCTCCATTAGTGGCAGTAGTGAGTGTTATAGTCCAGGGGAAAGGCCATTTTCTCTTGGGGGACACGTGCCCAGTTTTGGAAAGCGGAGTGAATGTGAGGTGGGAGGGTCCGTGAGAAGGAATCTTTAATCTTTTTGCTTTGGTATTTGTCTTCTAATTTGTTTTTGCGGGCTAGGAGCCCCAGTATCTTGGATGCAAAGCTTACTGGTGGGTGGTAGATGCCATCATGCAGACCTTCTGTTTTGGACCTGTGGAATGCTTTGAAAAGGATGTCAAATCGTTTAGGGGTTATCATCCCGACACATTTGCCATTTGTGTTATAGACACAAGCCACTCTTGATTTGTAGATTTCAGGGAGGTGAGGGTGGGTGGGATAGATGGTGTGGGGCTTTAAAGTATTTCATCTATTGGGAAATGATTGGAGGATGAGTTATAATTGTGTTTGACAAGATCTATTTCTTGAACCCAGAAGTCACAGGTGCCTGTGGGCTTGATGTCCATTTGCGGATCGGTAGGGTGTATATCAGAAATGACTTTGTTGCGAAGTTCAATGTCTAGTTTCTGGCTCCAAGTGCTATTTGTATTTGACTTATTGAACCCTTGCCTCTCGAGGTTGAAGAGGGCAGAGTCCAGTGTGGGCAGGAGAAAGTTGGGTTTGCTTAACTGAGATTCAAATTCTTGTACGCGTTGGTTGAATATGGGCCAGCTAGTTTCTAATCCTTCTGGCTCCCATGATGGTAGCCAAAAAACCTCAAGCAGTTCTTCTTTAGACTTATATGCTCTGTTAATTTTGTCTTCGTTGCTGAGGCTAGCACAGGCGGGACAGGCCCAGGCTTCAGCAGCATTGATATCTTGCCTTTGCTCATCAATATAGCATCCAAGTTCTCTCATGCATTTCCAGTGGTAGGTACGTTCGCACACATCGCAAACATACATATCAGGTTATGGTGGCTCAGAGTTAACAAACTCATAGCCATGATGGTAATTGCAGATTTGGCAGCATGCGCATTCAATGTCAGTGCGGGCAGCTGTGCAGATGCTTGCTGGTTAGAAGCTAGCTTTCTTGAAGAGAGGCAGGGCCCACTTCTCTATTATCATAGACCCGTAGTATGTGTATTATTGCTTCTGTTGGGGCGAGGGGTCATTGCTCATGTCCTTTCTCATGGCTGGATAAATTCTCCATGCGTCTATATGTGTGATGTGAACGTCATTATAGTAGACAGCATTAACGGCGTGCTTGGCTGTGGCTTCCTGAGCCAACTTTTTCACCAGATTTTCTTTGTACCTCCAGACGTCGTTTCCTTGCCAATTTGAAGCTAGAGGGTTGATGGTAGGGTCTGAAGTTCTGTATCTACATGAAGCAAAGCTTTCCTTTTCCTGTTAGGACTATGGGTATTGTGCTGTGCATTCTAGCTGTTCGGGGTGCTAGGGTGGGTATGGGGAATTAAAGGCACGCCATTTTGTTGATTGACATTGGATCCCTGAGTGCCCTGGCTCAAGTGTTGCTGTTAGTGTCTAGATTCTTGTTTCTTAGCTAAGCGCGTGCGTTTGCTGGGAGGCTCATCCCCAGGGTCTTCACTGTGTGGACTAGGCTGACAAGCCTGAATGGTGAGAGAGTTGTCAGGAGGGGAACTGCCAGCATGTGTGGTCTCTAAATTGGCATTTTGCGTGGGTGGCAGGATATTGGATGTAATGGTGGTGTGAGCTGGGTGAGCGGGGGAGTGATGACTGGATCTGCACTGAGAGCATGTTCTTTTACTGGGTGGCTGATCCATGGGGGTAGTCACATTAGCGGGTATCACCTCCTGTGTAAGGGGGCAGATTTGCTGTGTAGCTGGCATATCAATGGATTGGTTAGTGTTTTGTGTCATAGGACGGGTTGGGTGTGCCCTGTTTGTGCTAGAATGATTTATTGTAGGTTCTAGACGAGAATTGGGTGTCCTTTGGAGGCGACGCCCAGTAACCTCATGTCTGTAGTGCATTGTAAAGGGAGGTTGTGGTGTAGGTACCACCTGTGTTGGGCAGTGATTATTCCTTTGAGGTTGAGCATGAGTGCTTACGGAGGGGTTAAACTCTTCATTGGGTTGGGTATCAATGAGGCCACTAATGTGGGTGTTAATGATGCGGCGGTGCACTGCAGGGACATTGGCTTCTGTATTCTTGTGGGCGAGGACTTTTGGATTACTCCAGTGTTGGGCTCTTCAGTTGAGGGCAGGTTGACAAGAGCTGCTAGTCTGTTGAGTGCTATTTTCCATTTGGCGTTCACCCCACAGTATTTTGCATGGAGTTGAGCCACTGTGATAACCATGGTTTTGTGCGGGGATGTGAGGTCATGTATTCCATTATTACCAAGGCCCATGAGTGGTTGTATTATACTTGTGATGAAGGGAAGGGAAGGGTCACATAGCTGAACCTGCCTGCGGGGAAGCTTAGCTGAAGCAAAACGTGCTTGCAACCAAACCAGTCCAAACTAAAAAGCAAAATGAGCTAGAAGCTCAGTCACAGCATTTCAGGCAAGCAGACACGAAATTGGCTAATCCTAGGACATCATCCTGATTCATGAAGTCTCTAAGGCGTGATGCATTGCTTGTGATGAGGTTGGAGAGGTTGCGGGGGGGGGGGGTTTACGCAGTGACAGAGCTTTAGTTATGATTTTCAGGTCATCATGGATCATGCTTTCCCCTTCCTTTCTGAGGTGGAGTTCACTGAGGTGGATGCTGATTAACTGACGTGCTCGCATGCAGTGGCCCACTTGTCTTTGTATGCAAAGGTTGGTCTTTACACCATTATTAACTTAACTTGAAGAAAGTCCACGGAAAGGTTCTTGAGGTGTGCTATTTGAATGTTGAGGAGATTAAGGCTAACTGCGCGATGTCTGGCTGAGGGGTCCTCTAGGCTGGATGTGAGTGCAGAGGCTATGCGCCTGTGGTATTCAACGCAAATGGATGGGCGCCCTAGTCCACAGTTATTCATGTCCTCTCGTATCATTGCTGCTGCAGTACTGATTGAGAGGCTGTATTTATGATTAATGGTTCTGTCAATCATTTTGTCCCAGATGTTAAGGTCTGCTGGGGTACATGGAGTAACTGCAGAGGAAAAGAAAAGAAAAGTCTACGCAGGCCACAGGCCGCGTGCATTAAGGAAAGGTCCCTAAACTAGCAAGCTAGCAAGGGCCCCACCAGAGGTCCCTCAAAACTACACTAGCTACAGCTAGCCTAGGAGAGGGAAAGAGACTGAACTAATGAGGATCGGGCGGGTTGTCGGCCATGCCCCGAGACGCCCGGACTCTCCTTCTCCTTGTATCCACCTCCGTGCGCCCAGCGAAACCCCCCCCGAAGCCCCCAGTAAGCAAAGTGCATGTCTGGTGTTAATGATAGTGGTTAGTCTCTGCATGGCATGACAGCTCAGCTTGGAAGCTAGGGATTTTGCTTTGTGTTTAAATAGGCCCAAATTGACAAGAGGTTTGATTGTGTACTCATTGTAAATGGTGCCAGCCACACCAATCAGGATGATGTGTAGAGTCACTTTGTTGTTCCTGTTTGGATTCCTTGAGCTGCGGGTTTTAAGTCTGGTTATAGTGTGAGCATGTTGAGTTGCTGCAGTTTCCAGAGCAACGGAGGGGTTGGTGTCAGGGCAGAATTTCAGTTCAACAAGGTGAATGTCTCTGTCTTGAGGAGGGATCTTAGTAGGATCGAGGTTAGCTTGTCTGCCTGGGATAGATCTCACAAAGATAACATCAGGGCGGCTCTGGTGCCGGGAAGAGGAGCCAGTACCATTAGGAAAAACCCAGTCTGGAATGGCTCGTGAGATGTTTTCTGGGACTTGTATCCCCTGATCCAAGAGTCTCTCATTATGGCAGGCATCCATACCAATAAGGGATGAGCCAAACCTGCCTTTGCTAAGGGCTTTAACACAGAAGCTAAGGCCAACATGGTGTCTGTTGGTGTGCATACCACTCATAGTTGGATTTGGACATTCGAGGACAACATGATTAATGCTGTCCATATCATCACACAGCGGGCATCTTCCATCGGTGGAAGACCTATTGAATCTGATGGCATGCTTTTGTGTGTAGACTGTCCCTGTGCGGTATTTGATTACATTTATCTGTTGTTTAAGAGTAATCTTAGGAGTAGACCAAAAGGAGTTGCTGATTTCCTTGTTAGCAAGTTGACAGGTTGGGTTGTGAGCTTCTATATTGGCAGTGGTGATTGGGGAAGTGGGTTGTATGGCATGGTTGAGCCTCTGCCAGCTATTGTAATGGTAGCCAGAGATATCAGCAGAGCCTAGCTTGTGCTTTGTATGCATGTGTGATTTAAGTTTGTCGGTCAGGTTGTTGAGGTAGTGGGTTGGGAAAGCGTGGGAGCGGTGCAGGCTATCATTTCGTCCGTGTGAGGTCTTCAATGAGAGCCAGTAAAAATTGTGGAATGGGTCCCAGGCATGTGGGAGTTCAATGTCTGCGGTGGCCGTGAGAGCTGCAGACCGTGCGCAGGCATCAGCTCCCTCATTGCCAATGATGCCAGAGTGGGCTTTGACTTTGTAAAAATGAATAGGATGAGGGGAGTGCTCTATTATGGTTGATATAGCACGAATGAGCTCTACATGTAGGTGATACCTCATGCGCATTGGATTGAGAGTTTGTTTAGAAATCTGGGAAAGGCAGGATGCACTATCAGAGGCAATGTCAGTTTGCCCTTGTTGGAGTGCCACAAGAATACCTGCAAGTTCTGCTCTGTTGATGGTATTTGTAAGTCCACGGCCATTGGGTTTTATGTGCAGCTGCAAGTGTTGGGAGGGTGGACAAGTGTCACTTCCCGGTTTGTAGACACCTGAACCAGAAAGTGGTGGGGAGTCATCATCTTTGCGTTTGATTACACTGCCATCAGTGTAGGTGATTTCTTTCCAGTCTTTGATCTTAGGTGTGAACATCTTTCTGTAGTTGGTAGGTATGAAAGCTGCCCTAGCCTGAGGGCACTTGTGTGAACAGTTATGTGTGTCAGGGGGGAGTGATTGGAATTACTTTTTCCAAGTGTTTGATGCGAGGTGTTGGTGGGTACTCAGTGGCGTGGCAGGATTAGGACGATCCAGGGGTAGCCAGTGAGCTTCTGATACATCTTGGGTAAGGAGTTGGAACCAGTCTTTGTTTGCACTGTCAAGTGCTTCTCTAGCATTACGATTCCAGACAACAATGAGTTGCATAGGATGAGAAGGTAGGGTGGGGTTAGGCATGGTATCGAACCAGTGTCGGGGTGTCTGGAATTGGATATTTCCTGCAGGGAATTTGGCAAGCACTTTTGCAAGATCTGGGTAATGGTTAAGCCAACTCATGTAGGCATTGCAGCTGAAGCCTCTCCAGTGGGGCAGAAGCATGAAGGTGGCTACTGGCTCGGTGGTTTGGAGGGAGGAGTGTACTGCGTGGCGCAGGAGTCTGAACATAATTTCATCATCATGAGGGGGATGGCAGAGGTATAGGCAAGACTAGGACTGATAGCTAAGCGAATCATATCTTTGGCTTCACGGGGGGAGGTCTGGGAGAAATTGAGGTTTTCAAGCTTTTTCCGTAGATTACAAGTCATACGTTGGATCTGGTGCTTCCAATTTACATCCATGGTAAGTTGGACTCCAAGGTGAAGGAAGGGCTCATCAGATGGTAGGAACTGAGCTTTCTGTCCTTGGATGTCTATTTTTCCTTGGAGGTTATGTCTGAGGGCTTGGGAGGATGTTACCCCATTATTGTCTTTTGGTGAAAAGAAAAGAAAAGAAAAACTACGCAGGCAGTGAAAACACTCCCCAAATCAATTAAGGAAAAGAGGATACCTAGGGCCAAGGTACTGTGTATCACCTTCACCAAGAGAAACACAACAAAAAATCAATGGGGATCTTTTGGTGGGTGACTGTGAAGGATACCGGTGGCTTTTGTTTTGCCAGATATGATGAGTGCTGCCCAGTCTGAATACAAAGTATGCTCATGGGCTTGGACTTTGAGGATGTAAGTAGGAAGTGTAGAAGTTGCTCAAACTGTTTCTCAAATAACCATGCCACATTCATGTACAGCTCCATGCTTGCCAGGATAGCAGTGAGGTACCGTGTTCAGCAACCAGAGGATTGACAGATGTATGTGTACCTCCAACAAAGGATGCAGGTTACGGGTTACAGAAAGAAGAAGGCCTTCTGTCAAAGCGGTTGACTGCTGGCCTGTTCATAAAAAAGCAATAAAGCAATAATTCATGAAGGAAAGGAAAAAGCTTATTATTGCTTTGATTTAAGAAAAACCTTCCATGACACCACCTGGCTTGCCTTTGAGGAAGCTGCCTGCCCCCATGAAAGCACATCAGAACGCCCTAACTCGCCTGCCCCAAAGTTTAAACACTTTTCCAACCTTCGTGATGCTCTGAGGACGCACATGCACTCAAAACACAAACTTGGAAATGCTAACACAGATACAGAATACTACTCTTATTATCAAAACCTACTTCCTACAGTCCATTAAAAGTTTAGCAATGCCTTCTGGACCATGCCAAAACTTTCTTTTAAAATGAAACGAAATGTTTCAACTACCGCACAGGTACCCTCTTCAATCAAAAGCATGCAGTGCGCTTTACAATGTCCACCAGCCTACAATGTCCCCTCTGTGGGGAGCCAGACAGTGCCCTTCACATTCTTTCAGGATGTAAGCACTCCACCATATCAAATATGGTAACCAAGCGCCACAACATTGCCAGCAGAATCCTCCTTATAGGTGTCAGCAAAGGCCCTTTTGGGGCAGGCCTTGCCTCCATGGACATTTGCAGCGCAGATCGTCTTGCTCTACAGAACCTGCAGATCCCTGGACTCTCAACAAATAGAACCCTTCCAAAATTCATTTTCCCTCGTCGTTTACCAGACAAACAAAGGTATTTTTGGTGCTGGTTGAGAATGCTTCACCAGCACCCCTTGAAGGCAGAGACTCCACCCACCACCCAAAGGACATCAACCCCAGAGATAGAGACGTTCACCTCGTTGAGCTGAAATTTTGCTCAGGCACCAAACCTGAACAAACACTCCTGACTGCACAAAATCAACACAAACAAGTCCCTGAAAACACCTCTCGAGCTATTCCAGACTGGGTTTTCCCAATTGGCGCTGCCTCACCTGCACGGCACCAAAGCCGCCCTGACGCTCTATTTGTGCGCCACATCCCAGGCAGACAAGCCCACCTTGATCCTACCAGGATCCCACCACAAGATAGGGAAATTCACCTTGTTGAACTTAAATTCTGCCCTGACACAAATCCCTTCATCACCTTAGAACGTGCACAAACTCAACACTCCCACATCATAAGCAGACTTAAAACACGCAGCTTAAGAAACCCAAACAGGAATAACAAAGTGACTTTGCACATCATCTTAGTTGGTTTTGGTGGCACGATTTACAACAACTATACAATTACACCTCTCATAAATCTGGGCCTGACCAAACAAAAAGCTGAATCAGTAGCCTCCCAGCTCAGGGACCATGCCATCCAAAGATTATCCACCATCATTAACACTAGACATGCACTTTATTTTCAGGGAGCATCTGGGAGGGGGTTTGCTGGGCGCGCGGCGGCGGCAGAGGATGGGAGAAGGAGAGTCCGAGCGCTCAGGGGCATGGCAAGCAATCCCCCGGATCCCCATTAGTTCTGTCTCTTGCTCTCTCCTAGGCTAGTTTTGTCTAGTTTAGGTGGAGGGCCTCCTGGTGAGGCCTCTAACTTTTGTTGGGGGTTCTTCCCTTGATGCACGCGGCCTTTGGCTTGCGTAGAATTTTCTTTTATTTACTTTTCTTTTCTTTTCAACACAAACACTAATGAGAACTTACGCACAAAAACCCTCCAAGGTTCACACCGCAATAACAGAGTCACTCTACATTATCCTCATTGGAGTTGCCAGAACTGTATACAACCCCTACACTATTGATCCCCTCTGTAACCTTGGCTTAAAGAAAGAAAAGAAAAACTACGTAGGCAGGGGAAACTCTCCCTACATCAATTAAGGAAAAGGAGACACATTGGCTCAGAAGAGCCGTAAGCCTCCTCCACCACAAAGCTACAAAGAAGAAAAGCTAATGGGGATCTGGAGGGTCACTGGAAACACCCGGTTCCAGAACCTGGCTGTGAGAAGCATCACTATTTTCCATAGAACGTCTAGTGGTAACAAGCTTATGTCATAAGTGGGCATACTGAACCGAATGGGCATGGAGTTTTTGAGCAAGTGTATGGGCCCGTTGATGGTCCAGTCCAAGTTGTTTAAATTGGTTCAAGGTATGATCAGTATAGCAGGTCCCACCAACACCCAGAAGGATAGTGTGGAGAGTCACAACTTTAGCACTAATGAGTTTGCTGAGGTCTGTATGCTGCTGCTGTGCCGCCTCTAACTGTTGTCCAGGCCTCGTGTCTTCACAGTACTTAATTTCAATCAAGTGCATATGTCGCTGGCTTACATGAAGTTGGTGGGGCTGTCTCACGCGGTTGGCTCGTGTGGTCCTCTGTGTTGGGTTGTGTCTGCTGCGTAACACATAGTGTGAGCGAGTGGAAGAAGAAGAAGAAGAAGGAGTGGGTTTGGCTTTATAGGGAGTTATCAGTATAGCATCAGGACGACTGGATGTGAGTCTAGATCTCTTATCTCTTGGCTTATTTAAAAAAAAGGCCCACAAGGTTGCAACCAAACTTCACCTTCATGCTGCCAAAAAAACAATCAACAACACCAAACATGCCTTCTATTTAAGCAACATAAGCAATGGGGTATTGGGGGAGGGGTTTGTGTAAGGAGCTGCTTGCAGGAGATCCAGGCGCAAACCTGGACGGATGGCTGACAACCCGCCGGACCCACACTAGCTTGGTTGCTTCTAGCTATGCTAATTGGTGGGACTCACTGTCAGTTTCAGCGCTGACTCTTGGGTCTTTCCTAAATTCACGCTGGTTGCTGTCCAGTGTAGACTTTTACTTTTACACCAGCAGCTGATCAGCCAGCCTTCTCTGGCTGTAGGCTGACCCCTTGTAAACCTTGTTCTGAATTGCACTTGCTTGCCATACATACATACTCTAGGCATTTTCCTGCACAAGCGAGACAATTTGTTTTTGCCCGGATAAATTTGGCATACAATTGAAAGCTGAGCAGCTAAACTTACTTTCTGAAGGCTTAATCCCAATGTAATTCTAATGTGCCTAAAGTCAGCAAGTTGCCACAAACAAATATTGGAAGCTAAACATGGCTGATAATTAGTGCCAGTCGTGGGGCTACACAAGGTTTTTCTTGGTGCTGTGGGGCTGAACATACGTCTGAGTTTGGGGTATGCGCACATGTGTGCTTCGTTAGAGCTACACATACGTCTGTCAGTCCTCTGGTTGCTGAACACGGTACTTCATTGCCATCCTGGAAAGCATGGAGCTGTCCATGAATGTGGCATGGTTATTCGAAAAACAGTTTGCAACTTTTAAAAACTACATAGGCAGTGAGAACACTCCCTACATCAATAAAGGAAAAGGAGACACATTGGCTCAAAGAGCCGTGAGTCTCCCTCACCTATATATCTCTGTTTTTTAGAGCAACGCAAAAACAGTTTGACTTCAAGCTTTTCTTTTTACTAATATCTAGTCTAGGTCTGGTTTGGTCGCAGGCACCTCTTTTTATGCTTCAGCTAAGCTGCCCTCGTAGGCAGGTACAGCTATGTAACCCTTTCCTTTCCTTGCCACAAACATCTGTCACCTGCAAACACATCTTTAATTACATTCCACAACCAATTTCACTTTCTTTTGAATTGGCTATACTCACTGTTCATCAGCTGTTCTAAGCATTAATACGATCCTACATACTTGGATTGCCCATCTCAGGATTTAACAGAACTGCGCACTCAGTTCCAGCATCTGTTTAGCTCTGCACCCCCAAGCAGTGCATCACGCCGCGGCCTTAGAGACTTCATGAACCAGGCTGATGTCCTAGGATTAGCCAAGTTCGTGTCTGCTTGCCTGAAATGCTGTGACTGAGCTTCTAGCTTCAAGCTAGTTATATTGTTTTAGATTGGACTGGTATGGTTACAGGCACGTCTTGCTTCAGCTAAGCTGCCCCCGCTGGCAGGTACAGCTATGTAACCCTTCCCTTATACTTGTTGTTAACCTTGTGAAAGCTGGTTGAGAATATTTCACCAGCAAACGATCAGCTAGAGATTCGGGCCGTGGGTTACTAATGTAAACCCATGTGCTGGCTATTGTCCAGAACACCACAATTGATTTGTGCTTGTTCCCAGTTAAACTTAACTTCCATACAATAAGCACATTTTATGACCAGGTGAGATTACAGGTCTCAATGTTTCCTTTCAGCTGCCTTTACACACTGCCTACATGCCTACTTATGGCTCTTCAAGACATATGTCATACCAGCAGGAATGTATGCAAGTCAGATCTGCATATCTTCAACAGGGGACAGAGATGGATAATTGCATCCAGAAATGGCTTCTGAGATTCTTGAGATCCATGCCGGGTGTACGAACATCAACTCCTTCCTGGAGTGTCCTCTGTGAGTGTGGAATCGAACCTATTCAATTAAACTGGTTCAGAGCCTGTGCACGCTTGTATGATTCTCTCATCCATTGCAACAGCGCTCTACTTCACAAGGCTTTTCGTGCGGACATCTCCCTCAGACCCAGGAACTCCTCTTGCTGGACATCCCATCTATTGTCTGCCATGGATGGCCTACACTATGCCCATCATTTTCAGCAAAAGATACGCTCTGCTGATCCTTTGGACTTGAGTCAGCTTGTTGTGGATCTCAAGTCTCGCCATCTAGCATATTGGAGACATTTTTCTGGTTACGACCCACGAGGCACAAACAGCAAAAAATTACTTATCATCACTGGTGTGCTCTCCCAAGCAAGCCTGCACATTACACACATTACATATTCTCCTTATATTCTGCCCAAATATTTTTACTTGGGTTTACCCAAACACATTGTCCGCAGTGTGGCTCGATTTCGCCTTCGTGTCCATACCTTGAAAAACGAGCAGGCCACATGGGATGATGCTATTTCCCCTGCCTGTGATCTCTGTGATGCCCAACTTGGGCTTGAAGATGATTTGCAGGATGAGCAGCACGTTCTTTTCAAATGCACTCATCCCCATGTTTGTTCCCTTCGTACCAGCACCAGGCCTATTAGTCCATTTGGGTTGTGGCTAACGGTCCATTCTATAAAATCTGTTCCCTTCGGCTTAAATATGCTTCCTTGATTTCTGGTCCTCTCCTCTCTTTATCTCACTCTTCCAATAGCGTGGCTCCCTACGTATCTGGCAGTCACATGTACAGTCTAATCATATCTCACCTTTCTTAAATCAAAACAATATCAAGCTTTTTCCTTTTCTACATGAACTATTGCTTTTTTATGAGCAGGCTAGCAGTCAACCGTTTTGACTGGAGGCCTTCTTTTTCCTGTAACCTTTCCTTTCAGCTGCCTTTGTTGGTTGTTGGTTGGCCCTTACAGCTACACAACCTTTCCTTGATATTCACAGTCAAAAGCCTGGCTGGGCACAAGCAGCTCACAAATTACAACCTGAAAGTGGAGCTGAAGGCTTCCCTATTTGTAGGTAAAACTTATTTTGGGTGTGGGGGAGCATTTGGGACAGACTTGGGAGCAACAGATGTTACACAGTGCTACCCGTCAGAGGACAAAACTCAAGGATACACTCGGAGAATCAGGACAACCATACAAATACAGGGAGACAGAAACTTTATTTTTGCCAAGAGCTGAAAGAAATGAACGAAATAGGGTGATACTCGACTGTGTCACTGAGGAAGAAAAATGGGCCTTGCTAGTTTAGAGGGAGAGGGAGTGTTCCCTTAAAACATAGCAGGATGCATGCAGACATGCACTCCAATGGAACGACCGTAGTCATCACAGGGCACGCCAATGCCAGGTGCCAAAAAGCCTAGCCTGATGTAACTAAGACTACAGATGTAACACTATAAGACAGTAACTGTTCTACAAGATCTGATACTACAAAGGGGCGCAACAATGCCAACGCAACAGGAGGCAGGCAGCAGAGCGTTCCTTCACTTGAAATTCACAAAGTAGCCACGCACATAGGAAAGTACAAGCGCTCTGCAAGCATGGGCTTGTGGCCCCTAACAAAATGATGAGTCATAGCGGATGTCAGCCCCGGAAGCACAGACTTACAGCATATGACGAAGCAATCACTAAGCAACCACTTTAATGGATGCAAGCCTTTGTAGCTTCAAAATCGCACGGGGCATCCAGAAAACGATTGCTCAAGCTTCCCACAGCAGAGCAATGCAAGTTTCGTAGATGTAAGCAAGAAACCCAGTGGTTTCGTCACGTGTATATGGTAAAAAAAATGTAACAGGCGGTTCGCATAGTTGCTTGTGCATTTGCGTGTGCGCAGGATGCACGCAAGTGTTTCAAAATACACAAGTCCCGCAAGTTTTCAAGTACCCTTTTGTCCCACATCATAACCTTTCGCATGATGAGGCGTGCACACCATGCATGAAACAAGCCAGCGACAAAGCATGGTCTGTTATCCCTACATACATTGAGGTCACCAATGCTCCTAATAAAACCCATGATTGAATGCGCTCCTTATGCAATAAAGAACGATATCCACACTGTCTTCAGCTTGTCAAACCCCCTTTCAGAATCACCGCCCCTTTCAGCACTGCTGCCAGCACAGTCAGCACCTATGTGTAGACCTCGCCCTATGTCACACCACTCAGGCCTTATCTAAACACACATACTACGTCATGGCATGCATAATTCTTTCTTTCTTTTTCTTTCACTCTACAGACCTCCTAGGTGTGCGCATCTTGAGGAGGAGGAGGAGGCTTGGCCACATCCCGCCCATCAGCAGTCAGCAAGAACACACCGATGGGGGCGGTAACACGAGGGCCGAGGACAGCAGATGGGAGGCAGGCCCAACAGGAAGGAGCTACTGTCCTGCGCTGCAGCGGTGGCTGTTGCAGCAGCCGCCTCTTGCGAGCCAGCAGACGCAGAGCCTCCTGAGGGGGCGGGCCTGTACTGCTGCTGAGGCTGCTGCAGCAGGGACTGTGATGAAGAGCAGGACAGGGGGGCGCTGGGGTTGGTGCTGTTGGCAAAACTGCTGCTCCTGCTGCACGGCTGCAGCTCCCCAGGGTGCGGGGTGCTGGAGGGGGGGGGAAACGAGGGAGGGGGGGCCATCGTCTGCAAAGGGGTTGGGAGGGGCACGACGGCTGCATTTGGGAGTGGATGGCATGATGGTGGTGGTAAGCTCAGCATCGGAGCCATCATAGGCATCCTCCAGCATGCGCTTGGTAGGTAAGGAGGGGACAGAGGGGACAGGCTTGCTTGCGGAGAAGTAGCAGGAGCGGTGGGAGCCAAAGGCACGAGTGCGCGGGGTCGTGACTTCTCGCAGGATGGGGGTGGAGGGTGCGCTGGCCTCGACCTCAAGCTGTGCACCTGCGTGGAAGCACAGGGAAGCAAGGCTGTGGGTAAGCACCTCATAGTGGGCAAGGAGCTGGCAAGAGCAGACAGAGCAGGGTCAGACAGCTATTAAGGGAAAAATTAGCCAAGTTCGTGTCTGCATGCCTGAAGTACAGGGACTGAGCTTCTAGCTAGAATTGCTTTTGGATTGGACTGGTGTGGTTACAGGCACGTTTTGCTTCAGCTAAGCTGCCCCCGCAGGCAGGTACAGCTATGTAACCCTTCCCTTTCCTTCCTTAAGAAAAAAAAAAACAAGAAGTTTTTTCGGCATCAGGCGTTAAACAGGTTTGTTCATGTGCTTGTAGCACATCCATCAAAACCTTGGCAAGGACCCGGTAATAAACACATACGCATACACACACATACATGCACATGCGCGCACACATACCCCAATGCGCATGCACACGCGCACAACTAGATTTGAGATTGAGAAATTGACACATCAAATTACAATCTTGATAATATGAACTCATTAACTCATTACCGCCAGTGGAGAATCCAAATGCGTTGGACGCAGCATTGCATATACCAGTATTGGAGTCGTGTGTCCTAAAGTATGATGGATTGGTAGGAGTATCATAATCATTAACAAATTGTTCAGTCGTTCTTAATTTACCTTAAACATGTAAAAGTACAGAAGCGATTTGTGCCAATGGCTACGTATCCATGATCTAATCCTCTCATGAACTCTTTGCCAATTTGATACACATATGTACACACACATGCATGAACGCACGCACGCATGAACGCACGCTCGCACGCACGCGCACACACACACACGCACACACGCGCGCGCACACGCACACACACACACACACGCGCGCGCACACATATGTGCACGCACACGCACACACACGCGCACGCGCACACACACACAGACACACACACACACACACACACACACCACGCGCGCGCGCACGCATGCAGACACACACACACACACATGCGCGCGCGCACGCACACGCGCACGCGCACCCCCACCCCGCGAGCGTGCGTGCGTGCACGTACCCACCCACACCCACAACACACACACATACACACCCACAGACCCACCCACCCACCAAAAACAGCGACTCTGTGTATAATATTTTCTCACGTAACTGCAATTCGCGATTTACTCCCCCCTTACGCGCGCACCTACCTAAGGGGTCTAAGTGACACAGTGACGCCGCTGGCGTCGCTGGGGCGCTCGTACATCGAATGGCCGAGCTCCTTTTTCGCTGCATACCTGTGAGTACAGCGGTAATAAGGGCGCGGAACCATTACTGTAAGATGCTATGTACCAGGGTTGTACTTCATGGTCGTGCTCGCAGGGGGTGGTTGTAATGCGCAACAGGTTGCTCCTCCGTGAACACATCTTCTGACATGACAAGAATTCAGACAGGTTAAAGGGAGACGCAATGAACAGGGGGTGCCAGGCTTGCTCTACCCTGCCTTGCTGGCAGCTGCGCGAACGCCAAAGAATCTGCTGCAGGCTACAAGAGAATATGAAACCTGCACTCACCCCCTTCGCTGCACACACGCACACATACGTCTGGGAACAGCGGTCCATCTAGGCACAGCAGCCCCGGGTGCTGCGGTGGGGTTAGGGGCTGTGACTCAGGCTGCGCGGGAAGGCTTTTGCCGGCTGCGTATGCGCTCCTCAGCTTCTTCTGCAGCCCAAAATGACGCGACTGCTGCTGCTGGGAGTGGGTGCTTGCGAGCACCATCAACTCCTGGACTGGACTGTGGCTGGTTCGCTGAGGCTGGCCTGGCAGTAGGAACAGTGGGGAGCTGGCAGTGTGTGTGACGCGTACAGGTACGCGTCCTATTATGTACACTGCTTGTACTGTTTTTATTTTATTTGTTGGCAGCTTGTAAATGCTTTCCTGCCTGTAGCTGGTGCCCACCAGTTCGTAATTTTGGAATTCGAAGGTCACACCCACAAATTCAAGAGTCACACACGAGCCAGCGTGGCTCTGTCACAGTCAAAACGTCAGGCGGCACCGAAAAGCACATTTTTAAGGGAAGGGAAGGGAAGGTAGGGTTACATAGCTGTACCTGCCTGCGGGGGCAGCTTAGCTGAAGCAAAATATCAGAACAATAGACGCACATTTTTAAATAAACCATTTGGAGCTTCTTAAAGAGTGGTGATCAATGCTGGCTCATGCTTAGCGGCAGGGCATTCCAATCAATGAAGGCTTCCCGCTGAACCTGCTGCAAAGCTCTGTGAGGCTCAAATATTGTCTCTGGACTTCTGTGGAAATTCTTTTTCATCTTTTAGGAGGACCACATTTGAGGACCATGAGCCCTAGGGCTCCGGAGGCCTCCTCAGGCAAGCACGGGGAAGCCGCACCCACTACCAACTGGCACCATCATCCGTGGGGAAGCCACACCCGCCGCTGTGCAATTACAGTAACAACATATAGGTGGAGGCAGCCCAGTGCTCATCTTGCAGCGGTTGCTGTGGACACTCATGATGGGACACACCCGTCAGGTTATTAAAAAATCCTCTCTCCATTCCAAGCAACAAAACAATGCGTGCATCCAACAAAGGCCAGGCACCACAGGCCAGGGCACATCCTTGCAGCTGTGCAGACACACACACACACGATTTTGGGGAGAGACAAGCATCGATCGTCCTGGCGGAGGACTGCCACGGGTAGGAGGTAGTAGGTAGGTATTTATGAGCATGCGCCATTGCCAAGAGCCCTTTTACAGCTAGGGGCGCCTGTCAAGATTTCCGCCGCTGAAAGGCACACCTGATCATATCTGATCTGTTCCGACCTGGACTACAGAGCTAAACTAAAACCATTGCCCTTGCTGGCCCTGCATGATGATGTCCAACTGCTGCTTCAGCGCCCGCATGTCTGCACCCAGCGCATCCTGCCGCGACTGCAGGCTGTTGGCGATGTTCAGCATCGTCATGTTTACCTCCATCTGCAGCGCAAGCAGTGATGCCAAGAACATGAAGTTCTGTGAGTGCTGCTGCTGGTCACCTTCAGCACCATCATGTTCAACTCCATCCGCAGTGCAAGCAGGAATGATCTGTGAACAAGAAGTACCATGAGTGCTGGCAGTTGGCCATGTCCAGCACCATCATGTTCACCTCCGCCTGCAACACAAGCAGAAATGAGTCCAGAACATGGAGTGCTGTAATGGCAGGCTGTTGGCCATGTCCAGCACCATCATGTTCTCCTCCGCCTGCAACACAAGCAGAAATGAGCCAAGAACATGGAGTGCTGTAATGGCAGGCTGTTGGCCATGTCCAGCACCATCATGTTCTCCTCCGCCTGCAACACAAGCAGAAATGAGCCAAGAACATGGAGTGCTGTAATGGCAGGCTGTTGGCCATGTTCAGCACCATCATCTTCACCTTCATCTGCAGCACAGGCAGAAATGGGCCACGAATATGAAGTGCTGTAACTGCAGGCCGTCGGCAATGTTCAGCATCCCCATGTTCACCTCCATCTGCAGTGCAGGCAGAAATGAGCCATGGACATGTAGTGCTGTAACTGCAGGCTGTTGGCGATGTTCAGCATCCCCACGTTCACCTCCATTGGCAGGATATGTGAGTGCCAAATACACATGGAGTACGAGCAAGTGTGTGTGTGTGTGTACGCACACATACGTGAAAGAGCATGTAAGTAAATGCTTCTCTCCACCTGAAGCAGCACTCTCCACAAATCAGTTGAAGGTGAAACAGAGTCTTTAACACAGTCTTATATATTTCCTGCCTCTAAGTCGGATAAAAATTCCCCAAAAATTCCCCTTTGTGAATGCACATGTAAATTGCAGCAACAACAACACATGCAGCCTCCGTTCCCTCTGCACCTTCCCCTAAGAATTTATGTGAAGCCAGGCCATTTTTTTCCAGCTGCAGCTTGCACAACCTGTGCTTACCACGTGTATGATCCCCTCTGTCTCCCCCCTACACACACACACACACACACATACACACAAACACACACATACAGTGTACACACACATACAGTGACACACACACGCGCGCGCGCGCACACACACACACATGCATTCACACACACCTGCTGCACGTGGAACTGCTTCAGCATCTCAATGTGCAAGTTGCGCACATCCTCGCGCATGCTGGCCATTGCATCATCCATGTATGCCTTGAACACGCCCTCTGTCAGCATGTTGATGCGAGGGCCGCTGGAAGCAACGGGGCCAGCTGCCCCCCCGGGCTTGAGCCTGCAAAGCACAAAATTCAGAATGTCGGGTCCATGAAATTGTGGCTCCTGTGGTGGCTGGCCCTCCAAGTTTGAGTCTGCGGGGCACGGAATTCTGGATGTAGTCATCACAGAATTGCGGCTCCTGTGCCTGCTGCCCCTCCAGGTTTGAGCCTGCGGAGCACAGGATTTAGGATTTGGGGTTCCAGGCGGCGAGTCCTGTGCCTGCTGCCACTCCAGGCTTGAATCTGCAGAGCACACACATTCAGAGTTCTGAATTTACGAAGGGGCAGGGCCCGTGCCTGATGCCCCTCCAAGCTTCAGGTCGCAAAACACAAAATCCAGGGTATAAGGCTCATGAAGCCGTCGGCCCTGGGCCTGATGCCCCTCCAAGCTTTTGGCCCACAAACATAAATTTGGGGTGTAGGGCTCATGAAGTTGTGGCCTTATGCCTGCTGCTCTTCCAGGCTTTAGACATCGAGCGTAGCAACATGAACCTGCCCATCAGAAGTTTGACTTATTTTACCACTGCGCACTTTTACGCACCCATTTCTGGCCAATTATTTTCTGTGCACTGAGCGCTCATTATGCACCGCTTTGAAATAATCATTATTGCATGACGCACGGCCGATAAAATCCTCATACTGCGTAATCACCAAGAAGATACATGGTTATATATGGCAGGGACTTTGGCTTTTTAGACAGACGAATGATGTTACACTGACTACTCAAGACCGACGCCTTGCATCACAATGCACCCGAGTGCAACTTCAGCAGCACACATCATGCAGAGCACCACCACCTCTTGCTGGCAGATTGTGGTGCCTCTCTTGAAAGGAAGGACCCTCTGTGGTGCATCTCTCCACCTCTTGCTGGCACGCAGGCTTCTTATTCGTTGCGCACCACTGCTCCAAACAATGCCACTGAGTGAAGGCTGACTCGGTTAAGTCCGTGTGAGTTAACTTCCCATTCAGTTTCAAGCGCCAAGTTTCCATGCCCTACCTAGGTGAGGAGGCAGTGGCCCCAAAGCTGGGAGAGGCGCCCAGAGACCTGGGCCCTGTTGGCATCTCTGCCTCATGGCTGGGCCCTGAGCTGCTGCCACCACCTGCGAGGCAACAGCCAGGACACGCACTGTCACTGTGGATAGTGCCACAAGAAGTGCATTGAGATCACGGAGAGTGCCACAGGAAGTGCATTGAGATCATGGATTGCACCGATTGCCTCAGCCTGAGTGTCCTTGGTCCATGTGAATTGGATCTACTGCCACAACCTCAATGCGCTGAGTCCGTGTGAATCGGAGCTCTCGTCACAGCCAAGGTGTGCTTGTTCCATGTAGCATGGATTTGTTGCCACAACCTGATGGCGCTTGGTCTGTGTAGAATGGAGCTGTTGCCACAGCTTAAGTGCGCTTGGTCCGTGTCATGTGTGCATTTGCCACAGCCAAGGTGCGCTGGCTTTGCGTGACTTGAACGATGAACCATGCGTGCTTTTCTTAATGGATCCACAGGCGTTGAAGCAAGGGGTGCACCAAAAGATGCTTGGCAAACTACCTGCGAGGTCCACAGCCAGTCTGGGGTTGGGCTGTGCATGGGGAGGCTCCAGGGAGGGGCGCCCTGAATTTGATGGGTGGATACCCGTGTCTGCATGTGTGTGTGTGTGTGAGTGTGTGCGCGCGCATGAGTGTGTGAATGAGTGTGTGCGCGTGTGCAAGGGGGGCTGGAATTTTCTTTGAGGGGCTTATGAATAAGGCAAGTAATATTCATGACTTGGACAAGTGAGCACGACAGCCAAGCGCTTGGCACTAGGTCTGGAGTCTGCCGCTTGCTGGTAGTAAGTATGCTTTGCCTCCGACCTCACAGGGCTGTGCACTAACATCCCTCGATGCAGATTAACACGTCCCAACCTGGAAGGAGCAGTTAAACAGTGTATACAGTTGTTGGGCCTTGGTGAGCCCTTCTTGGGACAGCCACACACCTCTGCGCGGGCACAAACCTGTGGGTAAGTGCTTGCAAGTGTGAGCACACTCACTCTCCTCTGCCCGTTGCCTGTGTAAAGCGCATTGCATGATGAGGGGCTGCGCAGAGTGCTTTGCATCACGAGGGGCTGTGCAAAGCGCATTGCATCATATGAGTACCATCAGGGGCTGTGCAGAGTGCTTTGCATCACGAGGGGCTGTGCAAAGCGCATTGCATCATATGAGTACCATCAGGGGCTGTGCAGAGTGCTTTGCATCACGAGGGGCTGTGCAAAGCGCATTGCATCATATGAGCACCATCAGGGGCTGTGCAGAGTGCTTTGCATCACGAGGGGCTGTGCAAAGCGCATTGCATCATATGAGCACCATCAGGGGCTGTGCAGAGTGCTTTGCATCACGAGGGGCTGTGCAAAGCGCATTGCATCACATGAGTACCACGAGGGGCTGTGCAGAGTGCTGCAAACAGAGGGTTGCTCAGTGGCCTGAGAGGAGAAACCATAAGCAAGAACACACCCCGCCTTGCACCCCTCTCCACCTTCACACCCAGGTGGGAACACCTGAAGTGCGGTGAGGTGGCAGGCCTTCAGGCTGCCCACTCAAGGACAGCCTTATGAAGTTGCACCCCTCTCCACCTTCACACCCAGGTGGAAACACCTGAAGTGCGGTGAGGTGGCAGGCCTTCAGGCTGCCCACTCAAGGACAGCCTTATGAAGTTGCACCCCTCTCCACCCTCACATCCCCGCACCTGGAGTGCGGTGAGCTGGCGGAACTGCAGGCTGCCCGCTCAAGGACTGCCGACCTCCACTGCCGGCGCTGGCAGCTCCATGCGCATGTGCAACCTGCGCCTGCTGCTGCTGCTGTGCTGCTGCTGAGGTGGTGGGGGTGGAAGAGGTAGAGGAGGGGTTGAGGCCGGCCGGGCCTCCGGTGTGTACACCTGTGCCCCCTCCATTTGGGGTCACAGCAGAGGAAGGTCTGTCTGCAGAGATTTGGTGGGTGGTGCGCAGTTCAGAGGTGGAGGTGGAAGAGGGCTTGGGGGGCAGCTCTGCTGTGGGAGCTGCATGGGGCTGGAATGGCGGCAGTGTGGAGGCGCCTGTGTGCGTGTTGAGTAGTAAAGCACATCTGTTTGTTTCTTCTTTTCCTTCAAGGCTTGAGATGGTTGTGCAACCCCTTGCCCCTGATCACTTCCAACTCAAAGTGCAGCCGCACTGATATGGATGGTGGCATGGCTGTCGCAAGCGACCATTTCAAACACAGATGTAAAAAAAAGTCACAGAGCATTTTTGAGCCATGTTGTATTTGTAGCTAGCCGACGTGCAGGCCTTAAAAAAATACCAAATACCAGTAGGCTAAATCACTCACCATTTACCAATTTCCTGGGTATAGGCTATAGACCATTTATAATCTCAGCACACAAAACTTAAGGGACTTGTAGGCAGCACATTAGAACAGACCATTTACACCCTCTGCACGTACACCCAAGGGACTTGTAGGCAGCACTTTAGAACAGATCAATTATACCCTCTGGACGTACACCCAAGGGACTTGTAGGCAGCACATTAGAACAGATCAATTATACCCTCTGCACGTACACCCAAGGGACTTGTAGGCAGCACATTAGAACAGATCAATTATACCCTCTGCACGTACACCCAAGGGACTTGTAGGCAGCACTTTAGAACAGATCACCTATACCCTCTGCACTTACACCCAAGTGTAGTGGACCACTATACTGGTATTTGTTTCTGGAAAATGTAGGCTTAGGCATCGAAATCGTACTCGCTTTTATGGGTCTCACACCGCTACATTTGGTAGCAAAGCTCCAGGGGTCGATTTTCGCTGGATGCAATAATCGTGATTGTTGGAACTGTCGACTTCGTGCAATTGTTGAATATCTTGCATGTCTGATCTATCGCGCCTGTGGACAATCGTCCTAACAGGGGGGAGAATGTAGCGGCATATGTTGTAATAAAATAAGACTTTGGCATTGAAATCGTATTCGTATTTGCTTTTTATGGGCCCTCACAACGTCACACCAAGGGACTTTAAGGCAGCTTATCCTAGTATTTCAGCGAGCTGCTAGGCTTGCAGTTTCGCTCCACATTCTGTTTTCAACATGAACATATAATGTTATTTATCGATTTTCATGCCCTACGTGGTTCTCTCTCTCTCTCTCTCTCTCTTTCTCTCTCTCTCTCTCCTTTTCCTTGAGAGGGGTGAACCACAGCTTGCGTGCGTGCGCGCGCGTGTGTACTTTTCTTTAATGTCCATCTGCCATCAAATGCATCCTACAAGAGAGGCACACATTGGATACAAGAGATGGACAACACATGCACCCACCCACCGCCAGATGTGCGTGATGAAAGCAGGGGCGCGCTGGGTGCCACGCTACTGCTGGAGGGGGGGACCGCAGGCTTCAGCGCGTGTGCCTGGGAGCTGCGTCTGCTGGATCTGATGGTAGACTGCCAGTGTAGCTCGGACACAGGCAGCGCTTGGCCCGCATGCAACTGTGAGATGGAGGCGCCCAACTTGCGCACATCCGACACAAACACGGAGCCATCTGCGCGTGCAAGCATGTATGCATCCGTGTGTGTGCGTGTGTGTATGTGTGTGTGTGCATGTGTGTGTGTGTGTGCATGTGTGTGTGTGTGTGTGTGTGTGTGTGTGTGTGTGTGTGCACGCGCGCGCGCGTGAGTGGGCAGCGCTAGGCCCGCACGCAGTTGTGAGAGAGAGGCGCCCCCCACTTGCGCACGTTGGACACAAATGATCCGATATTGCCGCACAGTGTCAGTGATGAGACACAGCCCCAGTGGTGTGACACACCTGAGGTGCTGGTAGCTATGTACAGCTCATTGTCACACAGTGCCAGTGATGTGACTCAATACCAGTGGTGTGACACACCTGAGGCGCCGGCAGCTATGTACAGCTCATTGCCGCACAGTGCCAATCATGTGGCTCAATTCAAGTAATGTGACACACCTGAGGCGCCGGCAGCAATGTACAGCTCATTGCCGCACAGTGCCAGCGATGTGACTCAATACCAGCTATGCGACACACCTGAGGCGCCGGCAGCAATGTACAGCTCATTGCCGCACAGTGCCAGCGATGTGACTCAATACCAGCTATGCGACACACCTGAGGCGCCGGCAGCAATGTACAGCTCATTGCCGCACAGTGCCAGCGATGTGACTCAATACCAGCGATGTGACACACCTGAGGCGCCGGCAGCAATGTACATCTCATTGCCGCACAGTGCCAGCGATGTGACTCAATACCAGCGATGTGACACACCTGAGGCGCCTGCAGCAATGTACAGCTCGTTGTCACACAGTGCCAGCGATGTGAGCGGGGCCGGCAGCCTGGCCTGCTGCACGGCAGTGCCTAACCGGCGGTCGAGCGCTAGCAGGTTGCGGTCAGCACCGCAGCTGCGGAAAAGCAGGGCAGCATTGCATTGCGTGTGTATGTTAATGTGTGGGTGCATAGCTAAAGCACCACAGTGCTGCTCTCGTATTCATGCTGGTTAGAAACAGGTTGCGGTCGGCGCCGCGGCTGAAGAAAAGCAGGGCAGCATTGCATTGAGTGTGTATGTGCGCGTGCAAATGCATAGCTGTAGAGCAGGTTGCGGTTGGCGCTGCAGCTGCAGCAAAGGAGGGCAGCATTGAAATGAAGGGCAGAAACATTAAGCGTGTGCGTGCGAATGTGGGTGGGTAGCTGCAGAGCACAGAGCATCACATTGCCACTCTTGTTCCATGGAGGGCCAAAGCGGTGGGTAGCTGCAGAGCACAGAGCATCACATTGCCACTCTTGTTCCATGCAGGGCCAAAGCAGAAGTAATGGTGGACGCTGCAGCTTCGAAGCATGAGGGCTGTGTGTGTGTGTGTGTGTAAAAGAAAAAACTACGCAGGCAGTGAAAGCACTCCCCACATCAATTAAGGAAAAGAGGATACCTGGGGCTACGGCACCATGTATCCCCTCAAACAAGAGAGAGAAAACATCAATGGGGATCAGGAGGGTAACTAGCAGTGTGTGTGTGTGTGTGTGTGTGTGTGTGTGAAAAAGCGTGTGTATATGAGTGTATGAAAGTGTGTGTGTGTGAGACATGCCCAAGCAAGGCCTTTTCAAGGCAGCCCTAGGGGTTAAAAAAAGAAGCCAGTGACACCCCTTTGATCCAGCTCCTTGCGCAAATGGACTGCACCTGGCCTACCTGAAAACCAAGGAAGGGTTGGTGTGGGAGAGGGCAACCCCCGTGACCCTGTCGGAATGCCGGAAGGGAATGACATGCTGCTGTGGCCGCCCCCCTTTTGTGGACCACAAGCTCACAGTACTGTCATCGCACGCAGCTGCGAGCAGGCCCTGAGGAATTGGAGACAGAGAATGCAATGATTGATAGAGACAGAGTAGCTACCAAGGATAACGGGAGTGCCATTATCATTGGAGACAAGTTGTGCACATCTTGAGGAAAGCGGAAAAGTCATCGCATGCAGCTGCGAGCAGGCCCTGTTCAATCGGAGACGGAGAAGAGGAGACCTTTGTCACCGCAGGCATCCAGCTTTGCATACATCCCATACATGTTTCACTTCTTCATCATTTGATCTTTCAATTGATGAAGAGGTGTTTCACTGCCTTCATAGTCTATCTTTTCTCCTCTCCAGCACCGCAACCGCTTCCCAGGGCAGGCAAGCTCTGTGCTCCCAGGGTGCTGCTCTGTATGTGAAAGCCTGGGATGCAAGCTTCAGTCACCTTAGGCATCAAGCTTTCCCCTACCCCTCTACTGCTGCTGCTACTATGTGCGTGTACTTTAAGGGAAGAGCAAAAGCAAAGAATGGCATATGGCCTCAGCCATCAAAACCTCGAGCAATCAATAACATTCACTTGGGTGATATACTGTACGCAGCTTACCATCCTTGGATGTCTAAGTGAATGGACGACAACATCTTTCATTGTCTGGAGGCGCACAAATCAGAGGATTTCTGTCATCACCTGGCTCACTCTACCTATCCACTGTCATCAGTGGATATCTTCTGTCATCACCTAGCTCACTCTACCTATCCATTGTCATCAGTGGATATCCTCTGTCATCACCTGGCTCACTCTACCTATCCACTGTCATCAGTGGATATCCTCTGTCATCACCTGGCTCACTCTACCTATCCACAGAAGCAGATCCTCACAAGAGCCCTGCCTCCATTTTCTGTTTCTGCCCGTTTGCTTTTCAAAAGAATCTGCTTCACAGGGCTGAAGCGCAGGCAGCGTTTATGGGTGCACAGGCAGCGCTTGGTGGGTGCCACTGGAGCAACAAATCCTGTGCGCTACAAATCCTGTGTGCAGGCTATTCCCCTTTCATTCCCTTCCTTACCTGCTCCCCAGGGCTGAAGCTGCATTCTCTTTCACTCCCTCCATCATTCCGATTTTCACCCGCTCCAGGGGGCTGAAGCTGCATTCTCTTTCACTCCCATCCTTTCCCTTTCTCCCCCACTCCATGGGGCTAAAGCTTCATTCTCTTGCACTCCCTCCATCCTTTCCCTTCATCCCTTTCTTACCCGCTCCCCAGGGCTGAAGCTGCATTCTCTATTTCCCCCCCATCCTTTCCCTTTCTCACCCGTTCCAGGGGGCTGAAGCTGCATTCTCGTTCACTCCCTCCATTTTCCCCCTTACGCCCTTCCTTACCTGCTCCCCAGGGCTGAAGCTGCATTCTCTCGCACTGGCTTCCCAAAATTATTTCCCAAGCCTTGGAGCCATGCGCTGCCAGAAACCCACCAGACCCACATCAGCTTCCTCCTTACTACCTGGTGAGGGACTCATTACTCTTTGGGCCAAAGTTTCTCCTCTTCCTCAATTGATGCAGGGAGTGGTCCCACTGAACACGTGAGTCCTTCCTTTTTCCTTTACCTGCTCCACAGGGCTGAAGCACAGGCAGCGTTTCATGGGTGCCCTGGTGTCGGGGGAGGCCAGCACCGCCAGAGACTTGTTTGATGCAGGCGTATGTAACAGCAGCGTTCCGTCAGCGCTGCAAGCAAGGAATGGGTGGGGGTGGTGGGGGTTGGGTGCGCAGAAAAAGTGTGGAGTGTGCTGATTGAAGTGACAACACAAAAGTTTTGCAGAGGCAGGTAGAAAACAGAGCGCCAGTGCTGCAGACCAGAAGGGGGAGTCTGCAGCAAAGACAAGTGGAGCCCATGCGATGCATCCAGTTCTTTGCATGTGTGGCCATTGCAAGCTTCAACAGATGGAGCGTGCTTATGGGACATCGCTTAAGCGGCTGCTTTAGAAAAAGGAACTTGTGACGGGTTTCAGCTGCAATTATATGGCTATGGTTGCCATGTTCCTGGTTAGATGGCATTCCTTGAGTTTAAAAGGCGTTGCAGTAGCATGAGAGCCAAAACATGTGTGTCACAATGTATCAAGTTCCATGAATGAACACAAGAATACAAAGCACATCATGACAAAATGAAACAAAGGAACACGTGGTAATAAATTGAGCTCCCTGAGGACATTCAAAGATCAGTTGTGGATGTACTGCCGCAGCCTCTGCGATGCCGCTCATTTGACGGGGAAGTATGAAAGTAACATCTTAGAAATGAAGTATAAGCACCTGTCACTCTTTTGCTGCATTTGTGTCTCGGCTGCACTTGATTGCATGCCTGAGAAAGCATGAGCGCTGGTGTGCCAGTCAAGGACGCACGCAAATTACATTTGATTTAACAAATTGCAAGTGGCAGGCAGCCGTGACGCACTCGCAACACACACACAAACACACCTGGCAGAGGCTAAATACTCATCATTTTGCGCCACAGCCAGGGATGTGATGCGACTCTTGTGCTCCCGGAACGCCCCCATCTCCGTCTGAGTGTAGTGAATAGAGAAAATGTAATCTCGTAGCATCTGCCTCGCTTATAATACAATGTCTGGGAAAGTACAACATTCCTGCAGTTCAACACTCATGTACGATGAGACTGCAGGGTGGCGCAATCAAGACCTGCTGCAAGGCTGGAGGCAAGTTAAGCTGATTCGTTCAGGTGAGAGTGTTTGGAAGGCAATCAAGAAAGAAGCAAGGCATTTATGCACAGGCAGTACCACAGCAATGCCTCATCTCAAGAGGATCAGGGGGCTTTGACCAAGGGGGCTGAAAGCAAGCCTGCCGACCAAGAAACCCAGAATTTCAACAATTAAGAAGGGCAGCATGAACTCCCCTCATTTGCCTTTGCTCACTGGCGATGATCACTTGATCACAGAAAAGACCCACAATCCCATCATCAAGCTGAGCAACTACAAGTATCAAAACGCCCCCCCCCCCTTGTCCTTGCTCACTTACGTCCCTCCTTCATGTTGCAAACACCTGCACTCTATGCTTTTTTTTCTTCCCACGCTGATGTTTGCCAGGTGGCCAGAACATGAAACCTGCCTGCCTTTCAAGATATGTTTTTTGCAGACCTTGCTGCGAACCAAGATCAGGGAATGCAGCGTCAGAACCATCGAGCTCTTATAGCTCACATGCAAGATCATGGGGAAAGCCTGCAAACCACTTCAGTCCAGTTCAGTATTCTATGATCCACCCCCTGCCTGATCGGTACCTTTGTGATCATTCACATTAAGTCTGGCTTTGTCGTCCTTGCAAACCATGCTCAGAAAGGATGCGCCGGTCATGAGAAGACCATAACACAACAGCTGCTTCAGGCCCAAAGTACAGGTGCAGCTGCTGTTGTTGGCTGCAAGCATATATGCCGGGGGCTAGCCATACCTGCTGCAAGCATATATGCCGGGGGCTAGCCATACCTGCTGCAAGCATATATGCTGGGGGCTAGCCATACCTGCTGCAAGCATATATGCTGGGGGCTAGCCATACCTGCTGCAAGCATATATGCCGGGGGCTAGCCATACCTGCTGCAAGCATATATGCCGGGGGCTAGCCATACCTGCTGTGCCGAACCTGATTGCAATGGCATGTCTTTCAGTGAAGGACCTTCACCATCACCACCTATAAGATTTATCACTGTTTCTGTGGCTAAGGTCATCAATGGCAGCATCAGGAGAACATACGGCTGCTGCTGCTGCTACCCACTTGCAATTGCTGGGACGTACCTGCTGCTTAGGTCCCCAGTGTAGATGGTTCTTGCCTGGGTGTCCCTGCTGTACAAAGCCTGGTGGGGCTGCACAAAGCCCCTGGACACACAGGTGCTACAAAGCTGCAACCCATTTGAGGTTGCCGCAGCCTTACCTGCTGCTTCAAATCCCAGGTGTAGATGCAGCTGCTGTTGCTGCCTGTGTGCAACAGCTTGCTGTCCTTGCTGAAACGCGCGCATGTGACCTCATCCATGTCTGCCGGCTTCATGGTATCCAGAGGCAAGCTCCCTAAGTAGTGGCCTGCATCAGAGCAAATATCCATGTACATATGTGTGCACGTGTGCATATGTGATTTATTTTTGAAATTGCAAATTTCCATGTACATATGTGTGCACGTGTGCATATGTGATTTATTTTTGAAATTGCACAATGCTCTCCTACTTTTACACTGTTTAAATGCTGCATCACCTGCACTGTACAGAGCCACGCTTCCGTTGTTGCCTCCCAGTGCCAGCACTTTGTTGTTGGCGCTCCTGAGCGTGCAGGTGGATGCGCATGTGAAAGTGTGTATTCGCAGACCTCCCTGGTGGAATGGCAATGCATGCACACAGTCGCGTGCATATTGACATTGTGTGCATGTGGGCATGATGCAGGGCGCGCATGTGTGCACAGTTGTGTGTATGTCGAGGATCAAGTAGACGTGGTGGGTACCAGAGAACACAAGTTCCTTTGCATTTTAGAGTAGGTGTGCAGTTTGCCCACATCGAGTTCACTTTCTTTGTCCTGCCACGTATGCCTCGCTGCTAAAAATGAAGGAGCTGGTGACAAGGAAGCAGCTGTGGTGTTTGTGGGAACGAGGCATGGGACAACAGCGCAAATGCTTGTGGCATTAAACTGGCACAAGAAGACACTCATGTGGCATTTGTGGCACGGGGCATGAGATGGAAACAAACATGACAGGGAACGGTGCTGCCAAAACGGAGGGTGCTAACGTTGTCTTGGTTGTTCAGGGTTTGCTCACCATTGCAGCGTGTTTACAAACTCTTGGGGCTGAATGTCCTGGTTCGTGCCGAGGGCAGGGTTCCACACACTGGAGAAAAGAAATGGCGGTGTGCATACAAAGGGTTGGCCCAAAAGGATCATTTCCGCAGCCATAAGCTCATGTCAACAGCTGAGTTACTGCCATGCCTGGACCACTTAAAGAAATGCATGTTGTTGTGCACAGTTGGAAAGCATACGCAGAGAGGACAAGCCAGAACCTAAAGCACAGCCAGCTTCATGAGACCGTGCGTCTGAGGCAATGAGCGCTCATGTGTGCAAGCAAAACCAAAGCAAGCACGGGTAAGCGTTGCAACTTGCATGAGGAACAAATGAAGCGAAGGAACAAATGAGGAGGGATGCTTTAAGCATGCTTATCTAGGCCTTGAATGACAGGTTGTCAACAAGAAGCAATTAATTGGCACAAGAGCACAAGCAATTGGACTTGCGTATACAAACATTGTTGCGTTCATCTTGCACGGCCAAAGACACGGGGTTTTCTGCAGCAATGAACGAAGCCCACGGACTAGAATGCTGAATATTTTGGGACCGCACATTTCTGTGACTCCTTTACAGATTCATGGGGGTCGCAGTCCTAAGCTTTCAGTAAACTAGTACCTGATGAAATTTTGATAACACACACACGTACACACACACGTACACGCACACGCGCACACACACACACACTGTGCGTGTTAACATAAATGTGCATACACAAGCGCATCCTTGCCCATCAATATGCAAGCTTCTCACCTGACGACGTTGCCTACAGCACCTGCCAGCAGGAGTCCGCTTGACCAGAAGCTATCCATTTTGACTGCTTGCAAAAGTGGTTTTATTGGTCTTGCTGACAATTGCAATTAAATCATGACGTTTTCATTCTCTAACTCCTGGACAGGGGAGGTGTATGAAAGACGAGGGTGTAAGAGGGGGTCCTTGGTTGCAAGATAGATTGTATGGCGTCGGCATGCCATGCTTGCGAGATGGAGTTTCATCAGTACTGCCTCATGCCATGCTTCTATCCCTGTGGCACAATAGCTGCTGCATCAATAATATTACCTGGATCATGGCAGACAGAGCTAAATTTCAAGACAGCTGCTTTGTCTCCACAATGCTTGTTTACACAGTCAAGATTATGTTCACAGCCAAGCAGAAGAGGATGCCTCACTTCCAAAAACAAAATCCAGCATCTGTCTTTCAAGCCAAGTCAACATCTAGTCTACTTTGGCTCATCGAGAATTGCATTTAAGTAAACAGGTATGAAAATGTCACAAATGTCGCAATCGTGAAATTTCGAGGTTTGACTCCCTGAAGTGGTTTGGCCTATGGAGGCGCTCTACAGCGAGAAATAAAATTTTTTCAATGAAGATTTTGATTACTGAAACCCTGAAACTGACTGGAAGAGCTTTGTACGCATTTGTGTCTTGGACATGCCCTCGTAGGCAATAAGACCTATGCGCAATGCTTCTTGGAACGGTTTTCTGGGCATCTGATACAATTAATGGCTCTGCTGCCTAATTGCAGAAGTTCTAAAGTCCCCCTCTTCCCCTGTTTCTTCTTTTTCCCTTGGAGGCCTCTTTGTTTCTGTAACCTATAATTTGTGACCTTCCCAAATCGTCTCCTTCTTTCCTTTCACACAATATTGCTGAGTGACTCATTAATGAGTGATGCAATATTGCATCAGGTAGCCCCTTTCCTGCGCCTCTTCCCACCCGACAAAAAAGCATAAATCCAACATGGCCCCTTTCTCCCATCAGGGCCCCCCTTATGTCCTTCCCCCCTGACCCCAATTACTAGATTGCAGAGTGGGACAGTATCTTTAGGTTTGTAGTTTCTGTTGAGGTCCCAACTCCATGAAAGTGAAGTTAAATTGCAAGTTTGAGGGCCTAGATAGCTTGCTAGTTAGGGGATTCTTGCGCTTGGGGCAATGTCGCAGGTAATGAGGTCTAACCGAGCCGCGATTACTGCTGGTTGCTGGTTAGGGGACCCTTCCTTGATGCACGCATCCGGACTGGGCATGCGTTTTTTTCAGGGCGTTTTGCCAAAAGTTTTGGATATCATTTATCCACTACTATCAACACTTCTGCATCATCATTCATGTTTGGCTGGACTTTCTCTTGCTCATGTCCCTAATGTTCTCCGGTGGGTGCTAGGCACAAACACTTGTAGAAACTTGTTTATTTGTTGTTGTTAACCTTGAGAAAGCTGGTTGAGGATGTTTCACCAGCGACCGATCAGCTAGAGATTCGGGCTGTAGGTTACCAATGTAAACCCTATGATAGTAGTGCATGACGTTTTAAAGATACCTATAAGGTATCATGAAACAGGCTGATGGAACCAGAAGGAGGCGATAGCTTGCCCTTGAGACCAAGTGCACGTGGTACATTGCCAAATCACAGAACCGTTGGGGGCAGTCAACACACACACACACACACACGTCCCAGCTGCACACGGGGGTCCCAGCCTCCACCTTTCGTTTTGGATAAGCCAAGCTTACTTTGGGGGGCCGATGTTGTGATTTTCTTACCTCCTTTGCTCCAATACATTCGAGACCGATTGCTGGAAATGATGAATGTAAGTGGCTGCAGAACCACGCGTTTTGGTTGGCGGCTCATTCATGGTAATCTGTAACTGCTGCAGGCTTGTTTAACTTCCTGTTTTCTGAGTCAAGAAGCATGACCTCTAAAGAGTCACTGATCACTTTGGCAAACCATTCCTTTTTAATGAGGCCCTTGATGTCTGTTTCCAATTTTAATACAATCAAGGCCCTATGTATCCTCTTTTCCTTAATTGATGTGGGGAGTGTTTTCACTGCCTGTGTAATTCTTCTCTTTCTTTTTCAAGGCCAAGGGGGCCCATCTGCATGTGTCACAGAGGTCAACGGACCTGTCAAAGGATCGCAAAAACTGGATTGCAGACCTCAAGCCATCCAGGCCCTCAATTCACTGTTGCATGGATTCAACCCTAAAAAAGCTTTAGGACACGGTGAAATGGAGCAAACGTGGTAAATGCCAAGGCAGCCTCCAACGCGGCATTTAGCAAAAAAACATGTTTGAGCTCTTTGGGTCGCCTAATGAGACGCCACGTGCTGATGCACATCCATCAAGTCCACCCCCCCACTTTCGCCTCTCAGCCATTGTGGATCTGGAGGGATGGGCATGTCTGCAGCCAGAGCCCGAGCCTGCTCCAACCACCGCCTACTTATAGGTCCCTGCTCATAGCAGCGCTCGCACGCACTGTACATTGTGACGCACAGCTGGCAGCTCTTTACACGGCTGGGCGCGGCTGAGAAGTACGCAGCACCTTGCAAACATGTCCAAGCCTGCAAAAGGCGTAAGGGCCTGTTGCCCTGCCTGAACCCCCCTCCTCCATAGCTCTCCAGCACGGCCAGTGCACGCCAGCGCAGGTGAGAGAACAAGCCCTTAGCGACCCCTGTGCCAGCAAGTGCATCTCCATGGCTGACCCCTTCAACGCTTTCAGCTACATTTTCCTGAGAGAGAGAAGAAAGCGATCCTCTTTGCTGGCCGCCCGGGAAGGT
The DNA here is from genome assembly GCA_914767535.2 of Dunaliella primolecta. NCBI lineage: Eukaryota > Viridiplantae > Chlorophyta > Chlorophyceae > Chlamydomonadales > Dunaliellaceae > Dunaliella > Dunaliella primolecta. The sequence continues at coordinate 3,939,108 of OU611759.1, read as the reverse complement.
GCTGCGGCTTGGCTGCAAAGTCTGCGCATCTGCATGTACCGATGCAGGCTGGGGTGGCGTCTGCTCCACCACAAGCTGCATGACACGGTCGCACACCAGCTGCATTACTGGCGCGGCAGCTGCACGCAGCGCCTCTTCCTTGCCCTGGCTGTTCAGCTGGGGCCTCACCACCTCACTACCGCCCGTGCTGCTGTTGCTGGTGCTGCTGCTGGCGTTGCTGCCAGCAGATGGGCTGCTCATGGGGCTGTGGCGGGCTTGTTGCGTTACACCTGGTGTGCTGGATGCTCTGCAGTCATCTGCATGGGGTGGGACTTTGCAGCTGCAGCCCAAGGCCGTGGCCCCATGCACCACCATGAGCAGATCTTGCAGGGAGTACAGCGGCAGGTCGCGGGCGCATGCCCGCAGCAGCAGCAGAGCGAGCCGCAGGCAGCCTGGTGACCACACAGGCTGCTGCTGCTGCTGCTGGTGTGGCAGTGGCTGCAGCTGGTGCAGTTGCTGATGTTGCTGCTGCTGCTGCTGGTATGACAGTGGCGATGGTGGCTGAAGCGGGCTGTGGTGGCGAAAGCTGCTACTGCTGGTGGTGGTAGTGCAGGTTGAGGGCATGGGAGATGGGAGAGGGGGGTTGGGGGGAAAACGGGAAGCTGCCACCATCAGAGCCGCCACATCTGCTGCTGTAGCCAGGCGGATTTTCTGCAAGCAGTTGCAACGATGGAGCCCAGGTTTTAAAATAAGCACCTTTATAAAAGACGCCACTACTGCTGGCAGGTGCCAAGCAGGCAATAAAAAAATGCAAGCAGTTGCGTGGAGAGAGATCCTTAAGGTCTGGGCTGGTATCCTAAAAGCTGCGCATTGACGATCGTGTGTTTCTTTGAATGCCTGGACATCTGACGTGCACACCGTTTTTTATTTTTTGCACAAGTAAACAATCCCTATGCACATTCCAAGGCAGTATGCAGGCAGCGCGCGCGCACACACACACACACACACACACACGGCCACAAAGGACACACAAGCCCACCTGGCGCAGCACAGAGTAGAAGCCTGGCAGCCACGCCTCCACCACCTCCCACGAGCCATCCGCCTCCTCCCCTTCATTTGGACAGGCCTGCTCCTGTGCCCTCTCTCTGCACCGCCAGATAGCTATGGTCAGTGCCAACTGCGCCAGGATACCCGCATGGCAGTAGGCATACTTGTTTCGGCTGCCCGCAAGCACCAGCTGCAGCAGTTGCCTGCTTCTAGCAGATGCGCGTGATTGCTGTATGCCGTCCTGCTGCGAGGTGCCCGGCAGCGTGTGTGTGCTCTGCTGCGTGTAGCTCTCCTGCCGTTGGCCCTCTCTGCACTCCTGGTCGGGCTGCCAGCTGGCTTGGGGCTGGAGCTGGGATGCCTGTTGATGCGAGTGAGTGGGCGTGGTCTGCAAGTACCGATGTGTGTGTGTGTCCAAACAGGCGTGTGTAGTTTCACTGGCGTGTGTAGTTTCACTAGTAGGCCATTTCTATACATAAGTACACGCAATATACAGGGTTGTGAGAAGACGCCGTCTTAAAGAAACTTGACCGTCTAAACGGTTCAGTGACGGTTCGGTTCGGTGGGAATCGTCAAAAGACGCTTTCAGAAAACTGATGGTGGCCAAGTGACCAGTTGATAGCACCGTCTAGCTCAGCTGAGCCACACGTTGCTTACATACACTTAGCAGCTGCAAAATGTCACATTGAAACACAGAATTTAGTTTAATTTCGAGCATCATGCAAGTGCAAAATAGTGCCAAACGTGCAAGGAATGCCCTGGGGGGCTCAAGCATGCCAGCCCCAAGGAACCTGATGGCCCCCCCAAGGGGCCTCAACATTGGGGGGGGTGCCAAGAAGAGCGGAGAAAGGGAAGGGCAAGAAGAAGGCCTGGGAACGGGAACAGTATGTGCAGAAACAGGTGAGCAAAGCCAGCAAAGCCCTGGAGCCCTGGGTGCAGGGGCGCTGACCTGGACATGGCAACAGATGAGCAGAAGGAGGAGTTTGCAGCATGGCTGGACACAGTCCGCTCCGCTGAGGAAGTGGAGAAGCAGCAGGGCAGTGAGCCGATGGAGGTGGAGGGCAGTGGCTGAGCAGTGATGGAGTGGCTGATGGAGCAGCGTAGGGGGTGGCTGAGCAGTGAGGGGGGGGGGCTGAGCAGTACAGGGAGCTGTGAGGGGGGGCAGTAGCTGGGCAGTAAAGGGGGGGTTGTGTGTGTGGAAAGGTCCAGAAGAGAGTCAGGCAGCAGTTCAGCAGTCATGGAACCTTGTTCATAATTAATTATTTCATCATGAAATTGTCTGGAACACTTCCAGATGCACTTTTGTTTCTGCAGCAGACTGCCGGACCGAACCGTCCATCGAACCGTTTTGCACCGTTTAGACGGTTTAAAATTTGAAAAATACGGGAAAAAGAAGTCAGACGGTACCGTTCCGTCAAATCATACACCGAACCGTCAACTGTCTTTTCACAACCCTGGCAATATATGAGGTATTTCCCTGCCATAAAGCTGATATATACGGCATATTCATACTGAATTGGCCAATCCTAGTAGTGAGCCTAAGCCCCTATAGACAAAGTAGCGAGGAGGGGAGCAGAGGGTGACCCAGCAAAAGAAGTTTGTTGCTTGAGATGCCCCTATTAGCCCAGCTGCTTTTAGCCCCCTTGTAAACAAGCCAGCATGCCCGCAAGTCTGCTTGCTTGAGACGCCCCTACTGCTCCCTCGTAAACAAGTTAGCTTGCCCGCAAGTTTGCTTAGCGCTCCAAGGCAGGGCTAGGTGCAAAAGCTTGGTGTCACTCACTCTGGGTGCCACACTCGTGTGGGTGGGAGGGGGGAGCATATACCTAGCAGGGTGGCCCCAGCAGGGCAGGGAACCACTTTGGGGCACTCACTTTGGGCCACTCAGTTTCAGAACAGGGTAGCACTTTGAGTTACTCACTCTGGGTGCCTCACTCGTGTGGATGGGAGGGGGTAGCATGTCCAGCAGGGTAGCCCCCAGCAGGGCAGGGAACCAGCGCTTGGCTAGCATGTGCCTGCTGCCCCCAATCATGCGCGACAGCAGGTGCTCCCCCAGCTGACCCTGCATGGGGACATGCAGTAGGAGAGAAAGCGTGCACTCAGCATGTGCCTGCTGCCCTCAATCACGCGCGACAGGCGCTCCCCCAGCTGACCCTGCATGGGGATATGCAGATTGAAAGAGAGCGTGCACTCAAGGGTGGGCCTGCTGCCCTCAATCATGCGTGACAGCAGGCGCTCGCCCAGTGGGGGAGACTGAGGGAGCAGAAGGAGATCTGGAGAGTGTGCATAAAAGAATGCTCCATGGAACACACAGGCAAGAATGATGACGAGGTAAGTGCAGCCCTGACAGGGAGAAGGCAAAAAAGGGGCTTCCAGGGGTTGGGTGCGAGCTTCGTCAGATGCATTCAGGTGCTGGAAGTCAGATGCACTGCAGGAGTGCCATACAAGGGCATATTTGCTCTCGTGAGGGCACCCCCAGCAGAGAATGTCAGAACGCAAGCAACCTTCTGGTTGCGCGATACAACAGTCTGATCAGGTCAGCCACTTTCTTTACTTGCCTGTGGTTGGTAGCCCACAGCACCCATTGAGGCCAAGATCTGCGCGGAGGCTGTGGGCCTGCACATGAACATCAATTTACATGAGAATCAATGCAAGTTATTAAGACCCAAGTCGATGCAGGGGAAGAAGGGTGTGAGGTCATTGAGCATTGTTCGTTACAATGAAGCTGAGCGCTGCCTGATGCGCTTGCAGTGCGCGGGATTTGCAAGGGCTACAGTGAGCCAGGTTTGGGCAAGTCAGCGGTGCATGTCAGCATCCCTTGACCATCTCTTGCTACACTCTCCTACCCACCCTCATGGAACTGCTGCCCAGCCTTCTTACTCAGCAAAGGCATGCCATCAAATGTAACAGGCGCGCACACACACATACACACACACCTGAGGTCTTGCAGCATGTGCGCCAGAGTGGCTTCATATGTGGCAGTCCAGGTTCCTGAGGGGCGATAACCTAGCTGGGCAAATGCATCCATCATGAGCACCAGGCCCTGCGAGGAGATTGGATCAGTACCTGTCAGGAACCCAGAACCAGGCCCTAACCTGTCGAGAACCCCAAATCAGGCTCTGCAAGGAGAGTGTATCAGTACCTGTCAGGAGCACTCTGCGAGGAGAGTGGGTCAGCAAAGCTGACCGTAAACATGAGTCCACCGCGGATTTGGGTCGTGGTTAGAGGCTCAGGAAGGCACCAGTACAAATCTCACTTCCCCTGTGCCTTCTACGTCTCATCACTGCTGCTAAGAGTTGAGGCTTGCGCGATTTTTGTGGTGCATCAAACCAATGGCTAAGGCTAGTACATTATGCACTGTTTAAAGGGAGCTGGGGCAGAGGGAGAGTCGAACGTGGCTGGATTCAGCACAGGTCTCCGCTCCATCCACGGCACAATACACAATACAGTACACAATAAATACATCTGATGCACGGCCTATCTTGCTGGTAGCCGCATTTGCCTGGCCGTGTTGTTTTTGACTCGGCCCACAACAGAAAGCATGCAAGCACACGTCCACTATGGTCCTGCAACCATGCCATTGGGTAATAAGAGGGTGATGGGCTAGTCAACCAGGCCTCCCTCAAATTCATGCAAGCTGTTGACACGCTTCATTTTTGCGAGTCTGCAGACAAAGGCCTTGCCACCTGGAAACGAGAGGCTGATTGGCTAGGTATTTTAACCAAGGCCAGGCCTCCCTCAGATGCATGCAAGCAGCCAGCACCTGATGCATGTTAGCTGTCAAAACCTCACATGCAGGCAAGCTGCCTGCACCTGGGTGCATGCACGCAAACCACCTTGGCCAACATGAGCGCATTTGCAGTCAGACAACAAGACTTGCATTCTGAGGATCTGAAATGCAGCATGTGCAGCTTCACTTGCAAGGCCCCATGAAATGAGGAGCCAAACGTGAGCTACACTCAAAGATTCCTCAAATCTGTACTCATGTCAATGGCGAACCTTCTGTCCCACAACAAGAAGGACAGAACATGGGCACAGCCCATGTCTAGAGTCTGAGCTTGTGCCCCACAACATGAGGAGCAGAACATGTGCACCACTTTATAGGCTTCTTGCTTCTGTAATCATGTTATCCGCACATATGCGTTCTGATCTGCTCTCTTGTGCTGCATGGCTGCTTACGTTTCGCAGAGGGCAAAGTGCTGTACTGCAGTGACAACACACAATTTTAAGAAAGGTCTCTCTCGCATGCGCGGCCATGGCTAGGCCCATGATACGCAATCTCATTGCATCTCCTCTTCACTTGCCCGCTTCCATCCTCCTGTTCAAACAACGGACACTGGAACCCCCACTTCCACTCTCCTGTCCAACCAACGGTGTGAACTTCTACTTCCATCCTCCTGTTCAAACAATGGACACTGGAACTCCCACTTCCACTCTCCTGTTCAAAGAATGGTGTATGCTTCCACTTCCATCCTCCTGTTCAAACGATGGTCACTGGAACTCCAACTTCCACTCTCCTGTTTAAACAATGGTGTGTGCTTCCACTTTCATCCTGTTTAAATAATGGTGCGTGCTTCCAATTGCATCCTCCTGTCCAAATAGTCACTGGAACTCCCAGTGGCAGCACTCCAGTGGAAGCACACCTGGTGAGTGAAATGGGGCAGCAGAGGCTGGGACACTGCTACTATGCGGGCCATCCATAAGCTGGGGGGGCGGACCTTCCAGTTGGCAAGAGCCATGGTCATCAGTGACAGCTCCTGCAGATATTGATGCGATTGTATTTGTGTGTGTGTGTGTGTGTGTGTGTGTGTGTGTGTGTGTGAGATAAACAAATGCCACCTGTAGAGTGACTACCCATCCAGGGCACATTCTCAAGCCCACGTCGCTATTCAGCACTAATGAGTGCTTCAGCATTCAGTGCCCCCACACTCCCAACTTGCAGCAATCTGATTATAGGAGGAAGTTGAACACAAACCTGAGGGTTGGCGTGGTGCAGGCACTTGTATGCTGTTGCCACGGCAAACATGCCAAATGACAACTGCACCAGCCACTGCCCCAGCATCCTAAGCAAGTGCTGAAACCTCACCTGAGGGTTGGCGTGGTGCAGGCGCTTGTATGCTGTTGCCACGACAAACATGCCAAATGACAACTGCACCAGCCACTGCCCCAGCATCTGAAGCAAGTGCTGAAACCTCACCTGAGGGTTGGCGTGGTGCAGGCATTTGTACGTGGCTGCCACAAAAGCGCGGGCAAAGGAAGGGCTGGGACGGTACTGGAATATGGCAAGCGCATATGCTAGCATGGCCAACGATTGGGGGCCTAGAATTGAGCTGTCGCGGCTGCTTGCACCCTCACCACCAGCGCTGCTACTATCACCATTCCCAGCAGCATGTGGCGGAGGTGGGACCCCATGCTGCCCTCCAGGGCTCTGCCTCTCGTGATCGTGGGTCTCAGGTGCTATCCCCCACCCACTGCCCTTGGCAGTAGCCACCCTGAGAAACTGTTGCTGCTGCTGCTGTTGCTGTTGTTGCTGGTGCTCGTACTGCTGGTGCTGGTCCTGGTCCTGCTGGTGCTGGTGCTCGTACTGCTGGTGCTGGTCTTGGTCCTGCTGGTGCTGCTGCTCGTACTGCTGGTGCCGGTGCTGGTCCTGGTCCTGTTGGTGCTGTTGGTGATGCTTCCGCTGCTCCTGTTGCTGATGATCATGACGTAGCACAAGGTCCTGTGCCAGTGCCAGCTTCTGCTGCTTCTGTTGCTCCTGCTGCTTCTGCTGCTCCTGTTGCTCATGACGTTGCACAGGGTCCTGTGCCAGTGCCAGCTGCTCAATGCGCAGAAGGCAAGCATCCAGGAACTCGGGAGGGGGAGCTCGACGGAGGGCGGCCAGGGCCCACACGCATGTGGCTAGTTCCTACAAAATGTTGCATGCATATTTGCTGGGATCAGGAATGCTGAGATCAGAGTTCGGGAGGGGGAGCTTGATGGAGGGTGGACGGGGCCCGTGCCCACACATGTGGCCCACGCTGCATAAGGTAGTGTGTGAGCTTGCTGAGGAAAGGGCTAAGCATGGACTCGATGCAGGCTGTGCACGCAACAGCACGCACGAGAAATAAAGTGCATAAGCACATGTGCATATGTGTGTGTGTGTGTGTGTGTGTGTGTGTGTGTGTGTGTGTGTGTGCGTGCGCGTGTGTGTGCGCGCTTATGTGTGTATGTGTGCCTGCGTGTGCGCTCGCGCGCGCGTGTAAGTGTGTGCATTACATGGCTTTTAAGACAGGACGCGCTCATGCATGCATACTCACCCGGCCGCCGTTGTTGCTGGGCTCAAACTCAGGCAGCGTGGCGCTCAGTGTGCTCAGCGCGGCTTGAGTCCATGCCTCTGAGGGGCACCATTGGAGCTTTGCAAGGGCCCACAGCGCAGCAGACAGGTCGCGAGGCTTGAACCTGAGGAGCGCATGGAATACGAGGTACAAGAAAAAGAAATGTTACGTAGAGCACCATGGTAGAGCACCATGGTAGAGCACACGTTGCACATGATGTGAACGGACCTCGGAGTCCTGCGCTGATGCCGCAGTCCTTTTGCTGACATTGCAGTCGTGTGAACCAGACTCAAGTGAGAGGCGTGTTGTAGATCTGCTAACCGAGGCCGTAAAGCTGCTGAGGCCCACAAGCAACTCTCAGCTGCGCATTTGGGCCTCTGCTGCATCAGCGCTGCTGACGCAGCTGAGCTGTGCATCTCTGCCTGCTATCGCAGTGCTGTGCGATTTCGATGCGGCTCAGCGCTGTGCACCTGCCTTTGCCTGCCTTCTGGGACTCAACATTTGGGTGTTGTACGCAAGGCCTGGCAATGGTACGCGTCGTGCACTGTACAAGGATCATTTCTTCTGGAATTCCAGTATGTCACCCCCTGAGGCCAAGCCCTATGGCCAAATGTCATCGGCAAGTCTGGAGTGCCTTCAAGAAGCTGTCACAAAGTGATTAGATGAGCGAATGGAATCGCAAGCTGTGCATCCATCACTTGACTAGTCCTTCTCCATCACAACACAAACCACGCGCATGCATACCACACGAAGAGCTTGAACCAGGACTGGTCATCTCACATGAATGATCATCCCATCATCTCACATGAAGGATCTTCTCGTCATCTCACATGAAGGATCGTCTCGCCATCTCACATGAAGGATTCCAGCAGCAGCTGCAGCTTGAGCTGCTTTCTACTTCCTGGTGAGGCCAGCTGCCTTTGTACACGTCAAAAGGCATGCTCTGCTTTCCTGGAAAGGCGTGGCTGCGTCACAGCCATCCATGCAGAGAGGTTTTGCCGCATTCCTGAAGCAACCACAGCACGGCCAGCGGCCTCAGCTTACCTGGGAACGCGTAGCCTCATCACAGCCGTTTACACAGGGAAGCTTCCCCACATCCTCAAGGCAACCACAGCACGGCCAGCGGCCTTCGCTTACCTGGGAGCGCGTGGCTGCATCGCATCCGTATACGCAGGGAAGCTTCCCCACATTCTCAAGGCAAACACAACGCTTCTGTCACACAGCCTATCTGGCGAGGCGTGGCCGTGCTGCAGCCGTCCATGCAGGGGGGCTTTGTCACGTTTCCATGGCAACATCAGCCAGCTGCCTCTGCTTACTTAGAGAGGCGTGGCCGTGCTGCAGCTGTCTAGTGCTTCAGCCAAGGCTCCGGTGGGCTGACCCCTAGATGTGCCAACACCCACAGGCTCTGGCTCAGCGTGAAACACTGCAAGCTGCCTCTGCTTACTTAAAGAGGCGTGGCCGTGCTGCAGCTGTCTAGTGCTTCAGCCAAGGCTCCGGTGGGCTGACCCCTAGATGTGTCAACACCCACAGGCTCTGGCTCAGCGTGAAACACTTCAAGCTGCCCCTGCCTACCTGGAGAGGCGTGGCCGTGCTGCAGCCGTCCAGCGCCTGAGCCATGGCTCCGGTGGGCTGACCCCTAGACGTGCCACCGCCCACAGGCTCTGGCTCAGCGTGTGCGGCGAGCACGCATGCAGCTGGAACTCCAAGGACAGCAGTAAGGGCTCAATGATGGCAGGGGACTGCAGGCCCAAGTGGGCGGCAGCCTGTGTACAAGAGAGTTGCAAAGGAACACATGGGGTGCGGCCATGGAGAGCGCCAAGTCTAATGACAGCAGTAAAGGCTCGGTGATGGCAGGGGACGGCAGGCCCAAGTGGGCGGCGGCCTGTGTACAACAGAATCGCAACGTAAAACACGGGATGCGGCCATGGAGAGCTAGCTAAAACATGAGGGACAGTGTACTAGGCTGAACAAAAGTAGATCTGGCTCCACAAGCACTGCGTGTGCAACTGGCTTGCACCCGGAAAAGGTAGGTAGGGGGTAGAGGGAGGGAAGTTTGGGTGGCATCGCAGGGTGAGCACACTTGCAGCAGGAACTCCCAGAGGGCCATCAACTGGCCTTCATTGCTGAACATGCTCTTTCTTGTTTCTTTATACTTTTATAGAACAAAATTGCATCCACCAAAAATGATGGAAATCGGAGGACCCCAGATCACTCTCCTGGCCTCATATCAACCAATAAGGGCCCACACCTCCACCCCGAGACCATCATTCATTCCCAAGAATTGTTTACCTAAACAACACATACTCTGCTTACATCCTGCATATTCAAGAAATGGAAAGAAGGTCAACTAATGACATTTTTGGCACTCCTTGCAGAGGGGGTCAGCTGAGGCCCCAAATCAGCCGTTTTTTGAGTACGCTCTTTGCGTATGATGCCCCTGACGAGCAAGCTTCAAGCTGGGTTGCAATGGGAAGCCTGTTCAGGTTTTCTGTAGCAGGGTTTAACCTTGCCGGGGCCAAAATGTTTAAAATTCAATGGCGTGAACCCTAATTTTCACCACCAAAACTCCATTTCTGGTCACCCACTGCACCAAATTGGGTGATTTTTGGTGATTTGGAGTCCTTGTGCCAACAGAATATCATTGCAAAACAAATGGAGCGAATAGACCCAGTGGTTGGTGAGATACTGAATTTCAGCGATTCCCCTTAAAGAAAATCCAGCAAAAGGGGTACCAAAAGGTTAAAGGTTGACCTCCTTCTCTCCTTTTTTTGAATATGCAGGATGTTAGCATAGTATATGGAGGTTACAAATACATATATTTGGGAGTGAAAATAGGCCCCTGGGTGGACCTGTGGGCCGTTTTTGGGTGATCTGAGGCGAGGAGGGTGATCTGAGGTACTTCGACTTTCATCATCTTTTGGTGGAAGCAATATTTATATAAATTATAATGGTTGGCATGATTAGATTTGAAAAAGAAAACCGGGAAAGAGCATAACCAGCAGTACATGGGAGTTGTCCACCTCTGAAAATTTTGCTCCGTACTGAACAAAATTTATATCATCCCGCAGGAGGGTAAAAAAAAGTAGTAGACGTCACGTCCAAATTCTGGGCCGGAGGCCCAAAAGGACCACCCTCCCCCCCCAAATACTGCCCCCTCCCCACGAAAAGGATATCAATCTGCTCCTCTTTCAATTCCCCATCCATTTGCATACTCAGCGCAATGAAAAATTGAGTTGCAGCAGAGTTATAGGCCAGAAACTGAGCAGCGGATGCCCATGCATACCTGCCCGTCCAGGCACCCACAACAGGCTTGCAAGTCCACAAACTGCCCTCTTGACTTCACCAAGCAATGATACATCATACATTGCCACTACCTTGGAAGTTTGGAATGATTTGCTGCATGTTTATCTCCACACCCCCCGCTGCCCACACTCTTGTGTGCGTGGCACTAATTCCCAGGCATGCACACAGACCCCCCCTTTTACCCTTTTTGCACCAAAAGGGTGCCAATCAACAGTTCTCGAGCTCATGAATTCATCGGTATATTTACAATTTCGAGAAAGTGGCTCAGAAAAATTCTGGAGGGGGGGTCCCAAAAAGTCCAATCCCCCTCGAAGGACCACCCACCAACCACCCCTCCGATTGGACCCATATATATACCAATCGATAGCTCTTGAGGAGGATTCTGAATATATAGTTTTTAAAAGAATTTGTACATGACGTCCAAAAGTTATGCAGACTTGTGCCCCCTGATTTGGGAGTGAAAATAGGCCCCAGGGTGGACCTGTGGGCCGTTTTTGGGTGATCTGAGGCCAGGAGTTGATCTGAGGTACTCCGACTTCCATCATCTTTTGGTGGAAGCAATATTTATATAAATTATAATGGTTGGCATAATTAGATTTGAGAAAGAAAACCGGGAAAGAGCATAACCAGCAGTACATGGGAGTTGTCCACCTCTGAGAATTTTGCTCCGTACTGAACAGAATTTATATCATCCCGCAGGAGGGTAAAAAAAAAAGTAGTGGACGTAACGTCCAAATTCTGGGCCGGAGGCCCAAGACGACAACCCACCCCCCCTCCCCCCCAAATACTGCCCCCCTCCGCACGAAAAGGGTATCTATCTGCTCCTTTTTCAATTCCCCATCCATCCGCATACTCAGCGCAATGAAAATTTGAGTTGCAGCAGAGTTATAGGCCAGAAACTGAGCAGCGGATGCCCATGCATACCTGCCCTTCCAGGCACCCACAACAGGCTTGCAAGTCCACAAACTGCCCTCTTGACTTCATCAAGCAATGATACATCATACATTGCCACTACCTTGGAAGTTTGGAATGATTTGCTGCATGTTTATCTCCACACCCCCTGCTGCCCACACCCTTGTGCGCGTGGCATTGATTCCCAGGCATGCACACAGAACCCCCCTTTTACCCAATTTGCACCAAAAGGGTGCCAATCAACAGTTCTCGAGCTCATGAATCCATCGGTATATTTAAAACTTCAAAAAAATTCTGGAAGGGGTGTCCCAAAAAGTCTAGACCCCCCGAACCACCCACCACTCCCCCACCCCCTCCGATTGGACTCATTTATATACCAATCGATAGCTCTTGACCTCAGGATTCCAAACATATAGTTTTAAATTGGATTGACACGTGACGTTCAAAAGTTATGCTTCCTACTTCCTCCTGCATCCCGCAAAAAAAATGTTTTTCGGGGGTGCGGGATGACTGCGGAGACCTGAAAAAAAACATTTTTGATCATGCTAGAAAGTGCGTAAAAGTGGAAATAATTGTTAAATACTTATGAAAACGGAGGCCTTGAAGTGCCAAAGGGGCATCGACAGCTGAGTACGGGAAGCTCTCTAAATTTTCAGCTCCCAGCTTGGAGGAGGGGTAAAAGTGTGAGGGATCATATATACTGAACAGGTCTACATTGGAGAAGTATGTACAGCTGGAGTTCATGGGCTTTCAAACAGCAGCTTTTCAAAACATGTGAGCCTTTATACGCAACGCTCATTCTGCAGCTCTGAAGTACGAGGGCAAATAGGGGCTGATTACCCTTGCGTGAAACTTGAAAGTACATACTGTAGAGGGTGCGGGATTCAGGCAGGGTTAGAAAAAATGAATTTTTTAGGGATGCGGAATTATCATAAACTCTGTAACTCTTTAAATGCTCTCTTTCGACCTAACCTCAATTGCGTTTAGGATTAGCCATCCAAGGCTTCCTCTCTGCACTTGGCATTCATCTAGTCTGCCTGAAGTGCTAACATTTTTGTACGTATGCCATATGCGTCACATGACATATCCCTTAGAATCTGATGGTGTGGTTAGTACAATTCTTTGTAATTGGCCAATTCACGTGCATTACCTCTCCAGAGAACGCAACCTGTACGTTACGCTGCTGCCTGCTGGCGATCGCCTTACCTCGACACCAAACAACCTCCTGGATGGCATGCTTGATGCCTGCTGCATCTTGGGCCATTGCATTTGGCCTCTCCCTGCAGCCCACCCTTAACCCATCCATACAAATCCATCACACCCAATCCCACATCTCCCAACAAAATTGCCAGGGAATGCACTCACCTGGAGGGACACGCTGTTGCCCAGATTTGCCCATATACTTTTTTTTGCACCCTCCCAATCCCATGTCCCCTTCCGAAATTCCCATGGCACACTCGCGAGGAGGCCGAGCTTTGCCCATACAAATCCATCACAGCCAGTCCCACACCTCCTACAAAACTGCCAGGGGGTGCACTCGCCTGGAGGCACATGCTAAAGCCCAGCTTTGCCTGTGCAAGTCCATCACACCCAGTCCCTCATACCCCTACAAATCCCCAAGTGGTCCGCTCATGCCATACAGAATGGACAACAAGGTTAAAATGGGGTGCACTCGCCTGGAGGCACATGCTGAGGCCCACCGCATCCCTGCTGGGCAGCTGTGCCGCCAGTAGCGGCTGCCACACACGGTGCGCAAAAGCGTGCAGCCGCGGCAGGGGCTCCGGCTGGGGTGGGTACAAGGTCACGGAGGGAGAGGGCTGTGAAATACCGGATGGTGGGTGCAAGGTCATGGAGGGAGAGGGCTGCGATATACCAGATGGTGGGTGCAAGGTCTCAGAAGCTTTCAAGGTGTCAGGAGTAGCTGAGGTTGCCATGGCTGACGAGGGGTGGGGGGTCCATGGGGGAGAAGGCAGCGGTGCAGTGCTGGTAGGGTTGGATGAGGATTCTGGGGAGTCCCTGCGCTGGGGCGCACTGGTTGCAGCAGTGGAGGCACCGGCATGGGGTTGTGTAAGTTTGACCAGGCAGCTGCCGATGGCAGTGACGGCTTGCATGTCGAGGGGGTGTGAAGTGCCAGCCAGGAGGGAGGACAGCTGGGCCAGAGAGCGCACGCCTGCCAGGGCCTTGACAAACTGCGGTAAGGAGGTAAGCAGAAAGGGGTGAGGATCAGCTGGATCAGTTGGGAATGTGGTTGCAGTTCTGGTGATACAGGGCTTACAGTGGAGCGAGGACATTGAGGGAAGGAGTATAGAAACCGGTCAGGAGCGCTCCGCACAATTCAACCTTTGAAGCAGTAGATGTCAGTTTTTTGGGGCATGTGTACATAAACAACCTAGACGTTGATCCAGGGAGGAAGCAACCACACAACGGCGTGCAGAAGATGCTTCCATAGCCTGTGCTGTATTGTAAGAGTTCAAATGGGGCGGATCATGCCTGTGCGTGTGTGCAACCATGCAGCAAGAGTGTATGCTACCTGTTTGTTGGGGTTCACGGGAGGCTGCTCAGGACTTGATGAGGGGCTGCTGCTGGGCAGCCTTTCTCCAGGTACTGATGATGGAGGTGGAGTGGGTGTATGATGAGTGGGCACTGATGCTCGCGCTGCAGGTGGCTCCGTGGTCTGATGATTAGGCTGTTCCCTGCTGTTTGCTGGCTCAGAACTCCCACTACGACTCATCACATGGCTGAAATGCGCCTCTGATGTGCTGGCACTTAGCTGGCTCTCTGTGCTGGTGTCAAGACTTGGGTGTGGGAGATTGTGAGTTGAAGCAACAGGAGAGCTACAGGGCAGCTGCTGAAGGCCAGGTGGTGGATGCACTTGTGACGGAGATGGGTAGAGTATTGTATGGGACGCTGGCTCGTCCTGCCCTCCTGGCTTATGCAAGCTGAGGCTGGTGTCGCCCTCATCGCATGCTTGCATTCCCTCTGCACCTCCGCTTGCATGTTTGTGCACACCAGAGCGAGGGGCATGGACAGGCTTCACCTCTAGTGTGTGGCTGCTGCTGCTGCCACATGTGCTACCTGCTGGTCTGCTACTGCTCTTGCATGTGACAGGTGCTGTGCATGGTGGATGAAGATCCAAGCCAACGCGGTAGGCAGGGGGTATCCCAAGTGCTACAAGGACAGGTGCATTCTAGTCAGTGGCGTCCTTTTCCTCCAGATTAAGACAAATAGACTGGCTTGCTCAAATCAAACACCACTGGTAATATGGTACACACAGGGAGCAAGAGCCTACCATTGCAGGATCCACATTGACCACAAAACATGAAGGAAGCACTACCTGAGAAGCAGCAGTTAAACTGGGCCCGGCCAAAGCTCCTTGTACAACCCATGTGCTGAGCATCACCGATAATCAGTAGCCTGTCTGTGCTACATTGTTACGTGATGGAGTGTTGGATGCGATACAGTCTATACACATGGGGTGGATTCAAATATCAATTACTATCAAACTATAAGCTTAGTTGTTCAAATGGGAGGTTGCGTCAAATTAGGTGGTGGCTCCTAATTGTGGTTCTTTCCGTAATTTCCTGTCGACAGCAACACTTAGCAGCAAGGTAATGTTTTACCGGAAAGATATAAAAGGTTATAAATGTAGGTTTGACTGACATCCAGGTGGTTAGGCTTGCAAACCACCACCAGCTCTAGAGACCAGGAGCAAGGTAGCAGGCATGAAAGGAGTCCTAACGTACAGGCAAAGGTGAACTTTGCATGTCTTGCTCACAGTGGGTCCTACCACCTTATGTGGAATGCTACAACATACACACAGACGCATATACTCATGCACCCTCCACACCCACTCTGCAGCTCCTACCCTCAGCTTGTCCCTGACAACTGTGGTCTTTTCCGGATCAGTCCGGTGGCATGGTTTGCCACCAGCACTCCACGCTGCAAACACTCCACGCTGCAAACGCTCCACACTGCACATGGTCCTCTCTGGTCTGGCTGCTCAGCAGCACGGACGACAGGCACCTACAACATTGAGGAAGAGGAGCAGAAAAATGCAGATATTGCCAGCCCAGCTCGCCTGAGATTGCAGCGAGGGGCCCGAAAAGAGAGGAAGCCCCTTGTCAAGCCAGAGGTGCTTGCACCTGGTGGGTCCTGAACGCAGCTGCTGGACATGCGAACCCTACCTCTTAGCCAATCGACCAATTGTCTAAACCTTGGAGCATGAGTCCATGATGCTGCCCTTTTCAACTCCTTTTCCAAAAATTATTCTGCAGCTGGCGGTTGGCCCCAGGTCAAGGCGGCTTGTGAGAATGGAGCTGATGCAGTGTACTTCGGGACACCAGGTATGATGAAAGACCCTTTGAGCATTACAAAACGTGAACAAGGAGCATGTTGAGAAGCAGGAACGTTTGTTCCCAGGTGATCCCAAGCTCAGAAGCGACCCTTTGTGTCCTCGTATCACCTCAACTCTCCTGCCAAACAAGCACTGTGAAGTCGCTTACGGTATGCTCACTCTTAGCCTGCTATTCCAGATTTCAATGCTAGAGCAAGAGCCTCCAACTTTGAGGCCAGCGAGCTGCCGGAGCTTATGGCGTACTTGCATGCGCGGGTAAGCACCGGATAACACCAAATGATCTGGGATGACGCCTGAAATGATCTATCCTGATGTGGGTTCATGAGCACGTGGTGTTGCATGAATATGTGTTTTGGCAAGGGGCTTCAAAAGGATGACTCAGGGTGACAGAACATTGAAAGCAGACTTGATGCAAGGAGATCCTAGAGCACCATTTGAAATGGTCCATTTCGCAGATGTTAGCCTCTGACTTCTTCCAGCCATTGCAAGTCTGGTATCACACCATGATTCCCTGTGCCCCTGCAGGGTTATTTTTATGATACCCTGTGGACAAATGATTTATGAGCCTGTGACAACAGACCTTTCTGTGCCCCTGCCATGTAAACTTTATAACACTGTGGACAGATGACACCACGAGCCTGTGACAACAGAGCTCCCTGCGCCTCTACAGTGGTATAAGAAAATTGAAGGAGGAAACAATCATCTAGGAGTGGAAAACTTATAATGCCATTACGGAAAAGGGGCTACATTGAATCACACCTAAAACAATTCATTTTACATAAATCTAAACCGCATAAGCTTGTAAAGAAGCCCATTTCACTATGCACCCCACCTCACCAATGAAACCCATGCTAGTCTCCACACCAACATCCACACTGGAAACACAACAACAAGTAAAGCTGCCTGCACTGGGGAACATGCTGCTGCACGCACTACATGCACTGGGGCCACTGCTGCCCGCACTGCACGCACACGCACCCGCACTGGGGCACATGCTGCTGCACTACCCGCACACGCACACGCACTGCACGCACTACACGCACTCGCACACGCACTGGGGCAAATGCTGCTGCACGCACTGCACGCACCCGCACTGGAGCCACTGCTGCACGCACTTGCACCCGCACTGGGGCCACTGCTGCACGCACACGCACACGCACTGGGGCCACTGCTGCACGCACACGCACACGCACTGGGGCCACTGCTGCACGCACACGCACACGCACTGGGGCCACTGCTGCACGCACTTGCACCCGCACTGGGGCCACTGCTGCACGCACACGCACACGCACTGGGGCCACTGCTGCACGCTCACACACACACACACACGCACGCACCCGCACTCGCACTGCACGCACCCGCACCCGCACACGCACCCACACTGGAGCCACTGCTGTACGCACATGCACACGCACCCTCACCCGCACTGGGGCCTCTGCTGCACGCACACGCACCCGCACCCTCACCCGCACTGGGGCCACTGCTGCACGCACACGCACACGCATTCCCACCCGCACTGGGGCCCCTGCTGCATGCATTCGCACCCGCATTCGCACCCGCACTGGGGCCACTGCTGCACGCACACGCACTGCACGCACATGCACCCGCACTGGGGCCACTGCTGCACGCACTGCACGCACACACACCCGCACACGCACGGGGGCCACGACTGTACGCACCCGCACCCGCACCCGCACTGGGGCACATACACATACACACTTTCACACACGCATGCACAAACAACGGTGTTTTTTTTTTTTTTTTTTTTTTGGTTTTGGCGAAACCCGGGTTTCATTACTTTGAGGGAAATCCCCTTGATTGAGAAGTGCAATTGTATTACTCTGACCCCCAACCAAGCCCGCATAATTAGGTAACACTTGTGTTCCCTCTCAATGCTGCAAAGCGCTGTGCCTTCACACTTGGAGTTCTTCAATGCAAGTCAACTAAAAGTCTGTCATCATGTCATATGCATTGCATGCAGACCAGTCCATCATGCAAGAAAATCTAAACATCTATGTGTTCAAGTTCTGCAAGTCCAAGCAACTAAGTCATATCAAGTCCCCTTGCAGCAAGCATAATGCACTTCACCACCATCCCCTCGTACCATGTATGGTCCGCGCTTCTTTGCAGCATCCAACCACCTGCCAAGTGCATCTGGGTAGGGGAAGGAACTCAAATTCCACTCCATGCTCTTAAACCTCCGAGCACACACATTGATGTGCATCTCCTTCAACTTGTTGCGCTGAGGGCTTTTCAGATATCTCAAAGCATAAAGCATACGCTCATCCTCCACAGATCCAGGCACCATGACAAGCACGAGCTCAGCCAGCTTCATCCACTCAGGGCATCTAAAGCAACCCCCATTGCTCTCTAGTTGTGCCCAGAATCAGCAGCTCTGATTGCCACTGTTGCAGGCTCTGAAGCTTGCTTCTTTCATGCCGGCTCCTGCTCGTCTGCACTGCTGCACCCGCTATCACTACTGCTGCTGCTGCTGCTGCTGTCACTGCTGCTGCTTGGTCTGGGAGTAGGAGCAGCTTCAGCTAGCCTGGAACTTGGTGCTCACAGCATACTTCAAGGAAGACTGGTATTCACCCGCACTGTTACCCTTCTTTGTTTTTGTAAAGTCTTGCTTCCTGCCCGAGTTCAGGCCCTTCAGTGGCAACCAAAATGGTCGATGCGCCCTCGTAGACCTGAAAGATGCTGCAAGGAACCTTTCAAGCGTTGATGAATAGCCATATGCTTGCCACAGCACAGTGGCTAGGTTTGACCATTTCTTTCTAAATACCTGTACATGTATCAGCTTTTGGCAAGGAACATGCAATATATATGGCGTATGTATATGGCAGGGTTGGCCAACCTTATGGCTCATTGTCTGCATCACTGTCCTATCCTCCCATGCTGGACTTGCCTATGCAGGGTGTGAAAGGGTATGTGGCGCTGAACGTCCTGATCTTTGACGAGGAGCTTGAAGCCCTGGAGCAGAGGATCAGGTGTGGGCTGGATGGGGAGCCTGAAAGCTACGCTGCCAATTCTGAGGCGCTCTGCGACAAACGAGAAAAGAACTAGGTTTTTACAGTGGAACAGGCATGAAAGCGCTGCAAAGGAAAATATGGAGGCGTCGTGGCTGCATTGGTGGTCAGGGCTCCTGAAAGATGGATGTTTCATGGCTGCATTAGTAGGGTTGGCCACTTCTGTATGCCAATAGTGTATGCCCGTATATCCGGTGCTAAAAATTCCATACATTTGCCGTATAATACGTATAGATACGTATAAATAGAGAGAATTGGCCAACCCTATGCATTAGTAATCAAGGCTGCGTTGGTGCTCAGGGCGGCTAGGAGTGGCAAGGGGGCATTCGTGCTTAGGACTGCTGTTTGAAGTATACCCAGGAAAGCCTGCAGACCACACCTCCGCACCTTGTTGCTGGAAAGCCTGCAGTACCTGGCTCGCTGGTATCTGGTGTGACCTGCTTGGGGCTGTCGCTGCATACGCTGAGTCAGTGTGTATGCGCTCTCATGGCTGAAGTTATGAGGCCACCAGGCAGGGCTGTTGGCCGTCAGCGGTGGCCGACCAACCTTCTCAGCTACCTCATGCTGTAAAACGCGAGTCAAGACGCTTCATGCGATAGAGCCACTGCTGAAGGAGAAGATTGCGAATCTTCCTGTTGAAGGCGCTCCCTCAAGGACTGGACTGCTCAATGGGCAGTGCCATCAAGCCAGTGTAGAGTGATTTCCTCGCTGGTGCTAATGCAGCAGATCATTTGTTTTTACCCTCTTGTTGCATTCAGAGAAATCGCAGCAGCTGGAGTGGATGCGCTGATTGTTCAGGACTTGGGGGCTGTGGAGCTTATCAGGCGCGTGGCCCCAGGCCTGCCCATCCATGGGAGCACACAGATGAGCATCACCTCAGCACAAGGCGCACAGGTGCGTGCATGTGTGTGCATGTGTGTGAGAAAGAGTGAAGGGGTGGGGATTAGAATTCGGCAGTTGTTTGATTGTAGGCGAGCAAGAATGCTAGGGAAAACAAGTCTGGACATTGTTTTGGGCCGAGCAAGGAACAGTGAGGTCGTAGTGTGTTGGCCCATGGATTAGAATAGGCCATTTGTTGGTTGAGGGTGCTCATGTGCTTGCATGCTCGCTGGAGTCCCAAAGTTGGGACCGCTTTTGGCTGAGAACCACTGTTGTGCGCGTGGTCACAATGACTCCCTCACATATGTCTGTACACAGCAGCAGCATTGCCTGCGCAGCCAAACCTAGAGCTTCTCAGCCTTGGCACTGTGAAGGAGGGAACGTGGTTGCTCTACCAGGGATCTGTACGCATATCAAGCGTGAAGAGTAGGAGATAAGGATGCAGACAGAAGACCACTCGCGGCGAATATTTGGGAACAAGGCCTGGGGCGCCATGGACTCATTTTAAGGCAGTGGTAGCAAAGAGCTCCCTTACCCACCCTACTTCCTGGCGCACTCATGACAGACCTGCTGCGATGGATATCACGGTCTACATCGATCGGGCTACGGTCTACATTGATATTCTATTATCCTCAGGCTTCGTCAACAGGAAAGTGGGCGTTTTGATCCTGTTGCACGTTCCACGCTCTGCCTCACTGCAGCTGACCAAAAGACTTTGTTGAGAATGGGATGTTCATAGGCTGTGAACGCGGCATCAGTAACCCTTGTGCTGTGTCAACAGGGAATGGGTGTTTTGATCCTGTTGCGCATTCCCACGCTCTGCCTCACTGCAGCTGACCAAAAGACTTTGTTGAGAATGGGATGTTCATAGACTGTGAAGGCGGCATCAGTAACCCTTGTGCTGTGTCAACAGGGAATGGGTGTTTTGATCCTGTTGCGCATTCCACGCTTTGCCTCACTGCAGCTGACCAAAAGACGTTGAGCATGGGATGTTCATAGACTGTGAAGGCGGCATCAGTAACCCTTGTGCTGTGTCAACAGGGAATGGGCGTTTAGATCCTGTTGCGTATTCCACGCTCTGCCTCACTGCTGCTGACCAAAAGACTTTGTTGAGCACGGGATGTTCATAGGCTGTGAAGGCGCCGACCAGTAACCCTTGTGCTGTGTCAACAGGGAATGGGCATTTGAATCCTGTGGCGCATTCCGCGCTCTGCCTCACTGCAGCTGACCAGAAGACATTGTTGAGCATGGGATGGTCCTAGGCTCCTTCACAGAAAACGCTCATGAAAGTGTGATTGTCCATAAAATGTAGGCTTTCTGGTCCCTGGGCTCATTCCTTGCTTTTATATGCATATGCATCTTGGTTTGAAGTCATTCCTTGCTCTGGTATGTAGGCGCTCTGGCCCCCAGGCTCATTCTTTGCTCTGCCCTGCTTCAGACAAGGAAGGACTTGCAACATGTGTGATCACTCATGGAATGTGTGCATTTCAAGGGTGTCGTAGCAAAAATGACGTTCATAAGGCACTCATGCATGCAAAACGTTGCTGCAACACCCGGCTGGCCCCATTGTGTAACGCCCTCTCCCTCAATACTGCACCTTTTTGCACTCTCTCATCTCCTCCCTCTGCTAATCAAGCCCCTCCGCAGTTTGTTTTGACCCTCTCACCTTCTTGTGCCGATCAATGCTCCCCCCCGCAGTTCGCTGCGGGCCTTGGAGTTGAGCGCATCGTCGTTGGACGTGAGCTGAGCATCAAAGAAATTGCCAAGGTGGGCCTGTGCAGCGCCTGCCCTCAATATTGCCTCAATCAATGGAATCAGGGAGGTCAATATATCTGTTCCATCCACATGCATCTTTTGAACACATAGCAGCAGTTGATTTTATTCTATAAGCACTTATTCACGCAAGACACTAGCATCAAAAGGTACCCTGAACATGGCTTAAATCAGTAGTAAGGCTCTATATGTTTGCACCATCTGCGCGTGATCCTGCAATGCCTGAAAGTGTTTAATCTTGATCTACACACTCTTGCACAATTGCACGTGCATACAGTTGGTCTCCGCTCTTCCCCTTGCTGTTTCTTTGCCTATGTCATGATGCCCACAGAATGTTAGTGCGCTATCGCATATTGCAGGCATTTGGTTCATGCTTGCTCAGTCCCATCCAAACTTCTCCCCATGATCGAGCAAGGTGCTGGATACTGTATTTGTGTGTCTTTCTGAGGGGGGGGGGGGGAGTGACTAATCCATTGCTACCGCTTCTCTGTCTTTTCTGGACAGAAATGACTATGATTTCATGCATCACGTTGTTTGCATCAGGTGCGAGAGCAGTCCACAACAGAGGTCGAAGCCTTTGTGCATGGAGCTCTGTGTGTCTCCTACAGGTGCGTTATTTATTACCCACAAGAAAGATCTTTATGATGGGAAACTTTTAAACCATTTCATTGTAGAGGTGTTTCGCTCACCAACTGCGGAGCCGAGTGGAGAGCTTAGCGTGCTGCATTGGTGCTATGAATTCGTTTTGGCAAAGGTGTTGTTTATACAAAAATGTCCCAGGGAGCCCTGGAGGATCCATCACATGCTCACACAAGGCAAGGACAAATATTTTCATCCAAACCGTAGCTGGAAAGCAGAGTCAAGGCAGTGCCTGGAAAAAGCACCAACTAGGGAGCTTGGACGCGCTTTCACGCAGCTCTTTAGGATTGAACTGCTGCAATCCTTGGCCCAGTCAGAGCGAGCGAACATTGAATATTGTCCAAGTCTTCTCACATGCGAGATCACTGCTTCATGTGTGCCTTACGTGTCTGCAAATGCTGTTCCTTAACTTTTTCACATGCCAAACACCTGATGTCTTTGCAGCTTACCTGACTGATAAATGCGTTGCTCGTCCATGGCGTTCAGTAAGCGCCCTCTCCTTGCTGTGGCAAAGCAGGCTCTTCGTTTTGCTCTTGCTCATGCTTTCACAGGCAGGTACTGCTATGTGATGTTTTCTGTCCCTTTTCTTGCTGTGGCCAATTGCTGTGGCCAATGCTCCTTTATACTAGATTGGGTGTGGAATGCATACCACGATGCTTATGCTTGCGTGCATGCAGTGGCCAGTGCTTTTCCTCAGAGGCCTGGGGTGGGCGCAGTGCCAACAGAGGCCAATGTGCTCAGGCCTGCCGCCTCCCCTACGGTGAGTTGGCGAAGGGGGGTGTCCTCAAGAACAGGGAGTTCCGTGAGCAGTCTCAATGAGTCTCAACAGGGACTTTCAACAGCGATCTCGATTGATTCCGTAGCTGTTCAATTCTGTTGTGAGCCTGGAGGCTAACAAGCTATAATGAAGGCTGATGGTGGGCAAAATGCCAGCAGGCGCTGATGTGCTCAGGCCTGCCGGCTTCAAGATAGCAAGGGTTTTTGGCGGGGAGGGGGGGAAATCTGCAAAACGAAGTTGTGACAAGTCCTTTCACTGCATGTCTGGAATCTCGCGTTTTGCCAAAGGCCTCAGGCAGGCGCAGTGCCAGCAGGAGCCAATGTGCTCAGGCTTCATCAGTGAAATAGAAAAAAAGGGGGGGCTGTTTGCAAAATGAGGAGTTGCGCGGGCAACCTAGGCAATTTAGAGGCTGTTGCTTTCTGCCTGCTTAAGCTCAGGGCTGACGCAGATCCACACAGGGGGCCAGTGTGCTCGGGCCTGCTGCATGTCCCCGTGGCAAGGTAGGGAAGTGCGGGACACCATTGTGGGTTTAAACGCATACTTACGAAGGTGTGCTTGTTGCTCCGTACCAAGGCACCCTGCCTCTCATTTGTCGTCAAGCATCTGCGTACCCGTAGCACACTGGAATGCTCAACAGCATCAGCAGGTTGGCTGACCTACACCTTATCTTTACTCGGATGCACGACAGAACTGCCCTTGCGCTGCTT
This sequence comes from Dunaliella primolecta, assembly GCA_914767535.2. Classification (NCBI taxonomy): domain Eukaryota; kingdom Viridiplantae; phylum Chlorophyta; class Chlorophyceae; order Chlamydomonadales; family Dunaliellaceae; genus Dunaliella; species Dunaliella primolecta. Next base: position 3,915,400 of record OU611759.1, on the reverse strand, counting down.
CTAAGTCCTTCTTGCTTGTAGGCCTGATCATGAGCAGCATGCTCAAGGGCTCTCATCGCACGCTCTGCTTTTTGGGGACACACTTGCTGCTCGCAGGCCTGATCGTGGACGGCGTGCTGAAGGATCTGCAAGACGTCAGCCACCTGCTGAGCAGCCCACAGGACCTTGAAGCACTCCCTTCCTGTTTCATCTCCCATGTGGACATGCGTGTTGCTTGCAGGCCTCATCATGGACGGCGTGCTGAAGGACCTGCAAGACGTCAGCTACCTGCTGAGCAGCCCACAGGACCTTGAGGCAATCCCTCGTTTCATCTCCCATGTGGACGTGCGTTTTGCTCACAGGCCTGATCGTGGACGGCATGCTTAAGGACCTGCAAGACGTCAGCTACCTGCTGAGCAGCCCACAGGACCTCCAGGGACTCTCTTCGTGTTTCATTTCCCATGTGCACATGTCTTTTGCTCACAGGCCTGATCGTGGACGGCATGCTCAAGGACCTGCAAGACATCAGCTACCTGCTGAGTAGCCTACAGGACCTCAAGGGACTCTCTTCGTGTCTCATCTCCCATGTGGACGTGCGTTTTGCTCGCAGGCCTGATCGTGGACGGCATGCTCAAGGACCTGCAAGACATCAGCTACCTGCTAAGCCCCCAGGACCTCATGGCCGTCTCCCATGTGCCTGAGCTCATCAACTCAGGAGTGGGGTGCTTCAAAATCGAGGGGCGTCTGAAGGGCCCTGAGTACGTGGCCTTGACCACGCAGGTAAGGATCTCAGCTGATCATGAGCAAGGATTGCTGCTTTGGTGTGTGTTGTTGTTGCTCCTAGACATTTGAATGGCGTGGAGAGGCGCCTGAAGGCGAAGAGGATGTGGCCTTTCATCGAGCACGCCAGTGATTCTGCTCAATACTCTGTGGTATTGGTGCTCGTGCAATGGAAATCGTCTTGAGGGGACGGCTTTGCAAGGCGGGGGGGTGCTGGCTTTGTTTGTCGCATTGATTTAGGTGGAGAGGCAGAACCTTGTACAGTGCTGGCATCCTGCCAGCATGAGCGCGCACTGTCATGACGGTGTGTTTCATGTGCGCAGATGTGCCGGCATGCAATGGGTACTGCATGGGCTTGCACGGACACTCACATGGCAGGGCGGTTTTTAGGAGCGCTAGGTGTGAGCATGTGGATGTTCTGATGCGCTGCATGTGCGCAGGTGTGCCGGCATGCAGTGGGTACTGCATGGACTTCCATAGACGTTTTGCATGTCAGGGTGGTTGGGACAGGCATGCAGTGTGAGCATTATTTGTGCGTTCTGATGCGGTGCATCATGCATGCAGGTGTACAGGCGTGCAGTGGATGCTGCATGGGCGGCACTGACTGATGGAGATGATGGCAGCAGCAGCAGCCGCCGCAGCACCCCCGCCACCACCACCAGTAGCAGCGTCCCAGATGATGGGAGCTTGGCTGCAGCCAAAGCGTCAGTAGCCTTGACGCAGCAGGAACAGTGGGACCTGGAGCAGGTGCGCGCATTGTAATGTGCTGATAGCCCTGGCACAGCAGGAGCAGCAGCACCACCACGTGGGGTCATGCAACTCTCTTTGTGTTCTGGTTGATCATAGCGTTGCAGCCCAAGCGTCGGTGGCCTTGACACAGCAGCAGGAACAGTGGGACCTGGAGCAGGTGTGCATGTCGCATCATGAGGCTTCTAGCTTTGCTTGAGCGCTGCACTCCTTTGTCCAATCAGCCTGCTTCAGCTGTTGTGCTGATAGCCCTGACGCAGCAGGGCGTGGAGCTGGGTGTCAGGCGGCATTCCAGAACTCCTGTGTTTACATGACTCATCGTGCTCATGATGAGCGTAGCAGATAGTTTTGTTGACCGCCAATCCTGGGAATCCTGCTAGAAGGGTCATTTTCTGCTTCAGTCTTTCTCAGGCTGATTGTTGAATCCTGTAGCCAGGAGTACTGAGCCGCTTTGCAGCCATTGTCACATTCATTCATGGTTGCAAGCCAAGCGCGCGCGCGCACACACACACACACACATACATTTTAATCAGTGGGTGCAACTCAAGCGCACCACTGCCACTTAATTATTCATGGGTCCATTCACATTCTCGCATCCATTTCGGGGTGCAAGCACACCAATGATGAATGAGGCCTGTGAACCACATGTGTGTGAGCACCTGCGTGTGTCCAGGTCTTTGCGCGTGGCCAAGACGCTGACTTCAATGGCCTTACGCCTGGATTCCTTGAGGGCCCCATGCACCAGGTATGAGGCAGGGCAGCTTTGCCAGGTTGGCAAATTGTAAACTTTGCATAAGTCGCAGCAATGTATGGCCTCACTCCTGGCTTCCTTGAGGGCCCCATGTACCAGGTATGAGGCAGGGCGGCTTGTGCTCTGAAGCGCATCACGCTTTTATACATTGGCTGCTGCATGCTTTGGTGCATACACCTTGCATCCTACTGGCATAAGATTAATTTTGCACGTGCTCCAGGACGACTGTGTGTGTGCGTGTGCGTGTGCGTGTGCGTGTGTGTGTGTGTGTGCAGGCACACAGCAGTGTGCTTGCTGAAGCCCCAGCTGGCAACCATGGCTGCATAATGTGATGCAGGATTTGACTTGGAACACGATCAAGTGTTTGCTGAATCGGTTACATTTGCTCATGGCATGGCTGAATGCAGAGGCTGGTGAGGGGCAGGGCTCCCAAGCACAGAGGCGTGTACGCTGGCACCGTTGTACGCATCCTGCAGCACAGCCAGCAGCAGCACAACAACCAGCAGCAGCAGCAGCAATGGCAGCAGCGTGTGCGCAGCCATGCTAGCAGTAGTGGCAGCGGCAGGGGCGGTGGTGGTGGTATGGAACTCAGGGGTGGTAGGCAAGGTGGGGCCCAAAGCAAGATGGGAGGCAGGATGGGTGGGCGAGGTCAGCGGCAGGGCAGCGGGGGTAGCAGCAGGGGCAGGGGCGCACAAGGCCAAAACACAGAGAAATGGGGAGGCGGCTATGGGCCAAATGCGAATGAGCGAGACAGTTGGGCAGGGGCGTCAGCACCTTCAGTGGCCATCGTGATTGAGGTTGCGTGCCCGCTGAAACGCGGAGATGGGCTGGTGTTTGATGCTGGGCAGGTGGAACAACTAGAGGAAGGTGGGTAGGTCAGAGAGATTGGCCATTTAGGGTGAGGGTCTTTTGTCTAACTGGAGGGATGAGCTGGTGTTTGATACAGGGCCGGTGGAGCAACAAGAGGAATGTGGGCTGGCCAGGCTGGGTTCCGGAGGGTTCGATTTTTTTGCTGATTAAATGTGGTCGTCTCGGCAAACTGTGTGCGTGCACATCCTTTTGATTACTGGAGGGGATGGTTGTTGAGTGAAGTGAGCGATGAAGGTGATTGTGTTGATTGGAGCGTTACTGCTGAGCAAGTAAGCGAAAACCAAAAGCGAGCAGCCCCGTATTTGACCCCGACATCAAGGTAAGGCTGCATTTCTCCTTCGTCTTTCCATTGCAGGAGTTCAGTAGGAAACATTTGTGTGGGCTGCATCCTGTGTGCAATGCCTGTGCTGCTTGTGCCGCATTGCAGGTGGATCAGTCTATGACCTACAAGATGTGAAGGGGCGTCAGCTGCCCGGCGGAGTCGTTCCCCCTGGCACCTCCACGCGAGACAGCACAGACACACATACCACTGCCCAGCTCGTCACGGTTGTGTTTGGGCCCGGTCAAATCGACCCTAGCCGAGTACAGGTGCGTCGCTGAGAGGCGTTGCTGGATGCTGAAGCCAAGCTTCCTTGCATGACCTAAGCGTTCCTGGCTGTTGTTCAAGCTCATGCTTTCTACCCAGTAAGCCCAGCGGCGGGTGAGCGTACTCTCTAGACTAGACTAGAGTCTCTGACTTGCTGCAGCGTGCGTACAGCCATGAAGCTTTCCAACCAATTGTGAAAGTATAGCCGCCTTGGCCCACCGACACATGTCGACCACAAATGAAATTCAACCTACACAAGGACATTGTCATTTGCACTCTCCTTTCTTCTAATCCCTTTCTCAAGGCATTGATGCATGGTGCTGGGAGGGCTTCCTCTGTTGGATCATATGCTCTTAGCCATGGCACTCATGTGTCACGCGACCATCAATCATAGAATTATCATGCTCGTTTCATTTTGATGACGTTGTGGCTGTACAGGAGGGCCAGCTGGTGTGGCGCACCAAAGATGCGGGCCTGGAGTCTCGCCTTAGGGCGTCTTACGAGGTAGGCCCAGGCTGTTGTGGGTGTGAGCTTGTGGGTTTGTTTGCAAGTGTGTTTGTGGGGGGGGGAAAGGGGGGGGGGGAGGAGTCAATGCTTGGGTGTATGTGTGTGTGGGGAGAAGAATGTGTGTAAGGGGGTTTAAGTGTCATTGGATTTGGTATCGAGAGGACTGGTCAAAACCTTCTAACCTATGCTAAGCACATGAAGTCCCTCAATGTTAGGGTGGAAGCATCTCCATCTTTGCAAAATTGGCAGAGCATCACGCTCGATGATCAGCGTTTCAAGTAAAAGATCCGCATAGACATTGACCAAAAACGTCAGGGGAATGTAGGTTAAATAGATAAGTTGCTTCTAAAATGATAATGGCGCGTTCCTGCGCGATTGGTGTTTGTGCCAAACTTCACACAAATACACACATACGCATACACATACACACACACACTTGCAGAACTTAGCTGCTGCAGATCTGAGGCGTCAAGAGGTCCAAGCTTCCGTGAGGGGGCAGCTGGGGGAGCCAATGACTCTGATACTGAGGTACTTCCGCTCTCTCGCTTCTGATCACTGTGTGTCCTTATAAGTGTTAGTTTCACTGCATGTTTACGTCTCATTGTTGGGCGTTTGTCACCTAGAGGATGGTTGCATTGTTCACGATTGTGTCTCACAAGTGGGGTTTGTCACCTGGGGCTGCAAGTGCTGGGCCATTTGGTGTCGTGAAAAAGTGGGGTAAAGATGGTCAAGAGGGTCAAAAGAGGCTTTAAGAATCGTCAAAGACGCATAAAGGACCTATTTTGAGCATATTTTGCTAATGCTTTGCCCTCTATGCCCAACCGTAGTCATGAAGTATTGAGTCCAAGCCCGGGCTTGTCGATGATCCCTGTCTCTTGTGTCCTGGGGGCAAAGGGCAGGCATTGTCTGTTGCTGCTTCAGCTGCACAGCACCTTTGCGAGGCTGCCTAGTGAATGACCGTGCAGGTCCCATGAAGTAGGCATGCTGAGCATTTCTGAAAGGCCTCCACTGATCTGGACAGGGCATGCACTTTACTCAGATGGTTGCCCCTGCAGCAGCACATACATCTTGCTGTAGCAATGTGTTTGAGGTCCTGGAGCGATTATCATGCATGTCTATTCTGCAGGGATGCATCTGTGCTGTAGCATCCCTGCCCTAACAAAGGATTGCACCTGTGCTTGCAACTTGGGGCCCTGTGCTTGTTTCCCCCTTGTGTACAGCACTCTGGTCTTAGGAATCCCTCCATATTTCATATCAGCTGCAGGCTGCCTCTGGTCCAGCGCACGTGGCGCGCGTGCAGTTTGCCCAACCCCTCTCTGTGGCCACTATGTCAGCACCATCATGCAGGGTGCAGAGGATTTGACTTTAGCCTGGGCTCAGGTGTCTCTACATTCCTGCGCGCTTTGACAAAAATGCATCATGACGTGAGGTGAAAGCTCAGTCAGCAGCCCATCTCTTTGCTCACTGTGTCGGCGCTGCCATGCAGGGTGCAGGGGACTCTGACCCAGCCTGGGCCCCAATCACTTCTCGTTCCAACACTTGTGTGCAGGGATGCATTGGGGCGTGGGGCGCAAGCTCAGTCTGCAGCCCCATTGTGCCCGCTGTATCAGTTCTGACAATCAGGGTGTGCAGGAGGTTTTCAGGCGCAGACCAGGCTCCGATTTTCCACGTCCTCCATGTGCAGGGATCCATTAGGGAACGAGGTGCAGGTGCAGTCTGCGGCGCTTTCTTGCCCATTGTATCAGCTCTGACAATCAGGGCGTGCAGCAGGTTTTTAGGCGCAGCCAAAACTCCATATTTCCCTCATTCCCCCTGCTGCTGCTGCTGCTGCTGCTGCTGCTGCTGCTTTTGCAGGGATGCATCAGGACATCAGGGCACAAGGTGCAGGTGCAGTTTGCATGCTGCCCCCCCCCCCCCCCTGCTCATCATATCTGCTATGACATACCGGCATGCAGAAGAGGGTTCCAAGCACGGCCTTGGCACAAGGTTTCCTCACTCCCGCACGCTTTTGCAGGGATGCATCAGGGCATGAGGTGCAGGTGCAGTCTGCGGCCCCGCTCACCCCTGCTGCAAATAGGCCTATGACAGAGGAGGATGTGGTGCGTGCCCTGGGGGTGACCCTCGGAGGAGCGGGAGACAACACGCTGGCCCTGGCTTCAACTGACTTTTCAGGGCTACAGCTGGGCCAAGGTGGGAGCTTAATGCATCCGTTTTAGAGAGGCTATGGGAAGCTGACAGTGCTGTTGCCACCACCTCTGCTGCCGCCGCTGCTGCTCCCTCTGCTCTTGCCCACTACCTGTTTTTCAATGGTGATCAACAGAGAGCTAATGTCTGCTCTGTGTTGGGGTCCTGGAGAGTGGGGGCAAGGCCCTGGCAAAAATGGGCTTCTCCTGCTCTCTTCAAATACACAATGCCTGGATCAAAGGGGCTTTCAAGGTGCCTTTATGGCTGAGGCAGCACAGCAGCAGGTGATGCTCTGTGGTGTCGATCTGAAGTGACAGCATTTGGCACCTTGTGTTGGCACCCTGAAGTTACAATAGGTGGCACTTTGTGGTGACGCTTGGAGGCGTCAGGCGACATCAGTACGCTGTTTCGGTGGCACTTTGTGTGCTGAAGCATTCCGAGCTCTGCCTGTACCTGTTTGTGGCGTTTCAGTGGCACTTGGTGTGCTGAAGCATAGACTGAGCTCTGCCTGTACCTGTGTGTGGCGTTGCAGGCACAGAGGTGTTTTTCCTTTTAAAAGCCTGGTCCACCATCACATGCAAAAAGCTCGATCCTAGCATGCGTATGTGCAGCACAAGACGTGCGCATCCTCCTCAGCTGGGCAATGTGTCATTCCTTAAAATCCTGGCACATCATCTCATGCAAAGCTCATTCCATTGCAAGCATGTGCGCTAGATGTGCACATCCTCCTCAGCTCAACAATGTCTTTTGGTGGTATCATCTCCCGCCACTTCCTACTTTGGCTGATGTGTGCCCAAAGGCTCGAGCCTTGCCTTTGGGCTTGCACCAGTGGGCGGCACATCAAAGCAAGCCCTTGGGTTTCCAGGCCGCACCCATTGCAAAAACATGCATGGGATGTGTAAGGTATGGGGGCATACTTCTTAGTCCAATGCTCTTGAGCAATAAGCGTGAGCAAGAAGCTGGTCGCGCAAGACCAGGTGGGGGGTCAGAGCAAAGCAGCTCATCCATGAAGTGGCTGTTGTCAGCATTAGCAAGCAACCAGATGGAAAAGGTCTGGCCTGCATTGGTCTGGGCCCGTTGTCCAAGGCAGCAGTTCTCACCGACAGTATCACACATGCTCACACGCGCACACACGCGCGCGCGCACACACACACACACACACACACACACACACACACACACACACACACACACACACACACACACACACACACACACGGGGATGCACACTGCAGGCCTCTTCATGCCCGCCTCTGACCTGAAGTCCCTCAGGCGTGCTGGCACGGAGGCACTTCTGGCTGCCAAAGAAGCCTCACACACCGCCCTCCAAGGTAAGTTGCATGCACCCTCCATTTGCACACCTTACAGACATTGGATATTACATTGGGTTTGTGACACAACTTGCACTGGTGGTTCTGAGGCACTGCTGGCTGGGGAAGAAAAGCCGTGAAGGGAGCACAGGCATGACAGTGCTGCTCACAGTGACGAGCGTGGAAGTGCTGCTCACAGTGATAAGCGTGGCAGTTCATGCTCACAGTGATGAGCGTGGCAGTTCATGCTCACAGTGATGAGCGTGGCAGTTCATGCTCACAGTGATGAGCGTGGCAGTTCATGCGCACAGTGATGAGCGTGGAAGTGCTGCTCAAAGTGACAAGCGTGGCAGTTTATGCTCACAGTGATGAGCGTGGAAGTGCTGCTCAAAGTGACAAGCGTGGCAGTTTATGCTCCAGTGATGAGCACAACACTGCTCACTGGGGCCTGCGGCAGTGCTGAGCGCTCAGTGACAGTGTCAGCATTTGGCGATTAACGCTGACAAATCAGCGTTACTAAGCGTTAATCGCCAAATGCTGACACCCTTCTCGTCTCATTCTCAGGAAATCCTGGGATCAGAGGGTGTCTCGCCAATCAGTGCTGCTAAGCAGGCAGTTTGTTGCATTCACTTGCCAAAGCAGCATGGGGATGACCCTGCTGTACGTGTGCTCCGTCCGCTCCATCATTCTGTCATTGAAACTTTGTCCCATCACTGTGGTCTCATCAACTTCACCATCATTATCATCATCATCACCATCACTAACATCATTATCATTATCACCATCACCAACATCGCCATCATTATCACCATCACCACCATCACCATCATTATCAGCATCACCATCACCATCACCAACATCATCATTATCGTCATCACCATCGCCAACACCATCACGATCATCACCATCCCTCTTGCTCGCAGGCCGTGTGGCCCCTGTGCAAGGTGTCGTACCCAGCATGCTTGCTGAGGTGGCCAGCAGGTCTCAGCCAGACACAGAATCTGCTGCTACTCCTGCTACTTCAAGTAGCAGTTCTAGTGGCGGAGGTGAAGCTGCTGCTGCTGCTGCTGTTGCTGCTGCTGCTGCTCCCGTTCAGGGAAGTGGCCGCAGGCAGGCTGGGGGGGGCAAGCAGGCCAGTATCAGTGTGCTGTGCAGAACTCCTGAGCAGGTGTGTGTGTGTGTGCGTGTGCGTGTGCGTGTGCGCGCGCGCGTGGATGACACATTACGCTTGGGTGACGGCGTGAAAACAAATAAAACACATCCCATGTGTCCATGTGCATGCACCTCCTGCATGGCAGTATCCTTTGCCTTCTTGGGCAGCGTTTGAGGCGTTTCAGGATGATGTGTGAGCTAGCCCTTATTGCTCTCTTGAACCTCGATGGTAAACCAAGCGATTATGAAACACTGGTCTCACGCTGCAGAAACAGTTCTGTCCCATGTGCTGTGCCATCCTTCATTTGGTGCTTCTGTCATGCTTGAACTGCTCGTTTCTGTTTTGAGGTGCCACTGATGCTTGGCCTCACTGGCAGGTGGAAGCGTGCCTCACTCTCCCCTGGCTGCAAGAGGTGGTGCTAGACTTTTTGGAGGTCCAGGTGAGCAAGTTATAACTGCACAAGCATGGGGATGAGTGTTGGTGTGGGGGTGAAGGTAGTTGTACTCGGGGGCGTGGATTTGTGTGGGGACATGCGGGTCGATGAGCGGATGGCTTTGGCTGCGGCTATGTGTGTGGTGGGCGGTTGTTGAGCCTGTACATCCACACAGGGCTTTGGTGCCTCATGTTCTTCCAAGTAGCCCTGTTTGATTAGTGCAGGCCACCTGCAAGAGAACACCGCAACCCTTATATAACGAGCAGCAACCACATGTTCTACCAGCATGATGCTCAAGAGTTTTTGTGTGGAAGCCTCTGGCTGCTCGTCACTTTGTGGTGTGGGCTGTGAAGGGCATCAGCATGCTGCCTCGGCCTGGCATGCATCTCGCCCTCACTCCCGAGCACCCACGCCTGGTTTTTTGGCTCCACCCTCGCCACTTCCAGGCACCCATGCCTCACGTGTTTGTTTCCGTGCCCGCTGTCCTCTGGACAAGCAAGGGATGTACACAGGAGCTAGTGGGCGCACCTTCGCCTTTGGATCCTTGCCATGTCCTTCTTGTTCCTTTCTCCCAACCTTAAGGTGCCCTCCTGCCCCATCTTACTGTCTGAGCCTCATTCTTGACGCCCAAGTCCGCTCCTTGCTCCCTGAGCTTGTGGGAGGCCAGAATACTTGTTCTTGCCCGTACAGGGACTGTTGGAGGCTGTAGCAGCAGTGCAAGGTGCTGGCAAACGTGTGGCTGTTGCCACGCCTCGTGTGCTCACACCCAATGTAGTGCCATTGTTACTCTTGCCCATGCAGGAGTTATGGCAGGCTGCAGCAGCAGTGCAAGGTGCTGGCAAACGTGTCGTTGTTGCCACGCCTCATGTGCCCTTGCCCAATGAAGAGCCATGCTGACTTTGCACTAACAGGGATTGTGGGAGGCTGTAGCAGCAGTGAAAGGCGCTGGCAAACGTGTCATCGTTGCCACGCCCCGTGTGCTCAAGCCCAATGAAGAGCCCCTGGTCACCTTCTACCTGCGCTTACGTGCTGACGCGCTGCTGCTACGCAGCGCAGGCTTGCTGTACACACTTTCAGGCCTGGGTGGACCAGGTAGGTTTGAAACAGGATGGGGTGAAGCCTATGGCTTGTGGCATGTGTTGGAAGTGGAAGTGGGGAGGAAACAGAATTTGCTTGGAGGACCAAAGGAAAAGTAGAGACAGGTCCATCAGAGATGGACAGTGTGATTTTGACGAGTTTGTACAGTTCCGAGCCTCTTTCTCATGACCGACCTTACTTCCCTTGCAATGAATTAAACCAGAAACAGTGAGTCTTGGATCATCCCTGCCGGCCAGTTAAAAAAAAAAGAATTGCTTTTATCCCATGCTTCTTTTTCGCCTAGTTTGTAGCCCCCTTAGTGACATTTTGCAGGCAAAAGCCATCTGAACGCCACTGTCAGGTGCCAGAATAAGGCTGCTTGGAGATTGAAGCATACTGATTGGTTCCTTCTTGATTGTTTCTTGTTGAAATATGGAGATCAAGATGGAAGAAAAAAGGTGGGCTGCCTGGATAGTGGATGGCTTGGTGGCCCCCCGCCATGGACAACTGTGCAGTTGAACAATGCGATGTGCTCATAACTTACATTGGTGAATTTGAAGTCTCAGATCCAAGCAGAAGGTCCTGAGCCTGCATAATCAATAAATGGGGGAAACAGTTTGAAATTGACATCGTTGTAAAACGCTACAGCTGGTTCTTCTGATTTGAGTAGGGCTCACACGCTTGGGATGTCCTAGGTTTTCCGCTCCACTGCTTTTGTATCAATGCTCAATTGTAACAGGAACTCAAAACAAAAAATCACCCAACAAATGACTTACAAGGAAACATCTATCAAAAAGTAGGTTGTGTGAACCACCACCCTTTAAAGCGTAGGCCCCGTAATGATTGACATCAATGGATGACATCAATGTAAGCACAAGTGCTCTGACAAACCCGGGTGTTGATGCCCAGCTGGGGAGCCGCCAGTCACTGGGCCCATGTGCCGGAAGGATAGAACAGCACAGCCATTTTGCGAGGAAATCTTTCCCACCCTAAAAGTTTTTCCTGATGGTGCAAGCTTTCTTCAGGGAGGTGTCCTTACTTGTAGTTGGGGAAGGGCCTCAGGTTACAGCTCTGGAATAAAACCAGGAACATGCATTGCATGGTAGCCTTGAGAGGAAACACCCAACCCAGCATCTGTTGATTCAAAAGGAGCAGCACTGCTCTAAATACACTCCGTAACCCTTCCCTGCCTGAATCCTTTTCTTTGCCGATCCAACTTCCCTCTCACAACCTGCGGACTGCCTATCGTAATCTGCCTCACTTGAGCCACCTATACCTGCTTGGAAAGGAAAGGAAAGGAAAGGGTTACATAGCTGTACCTGCCTGCGTGCTTTTATACCTTCTTGCCTCATCGCCTCTTTGGCCCTTTCCCCTTGATGAGCAATTCGCCATCCTAATCTACTTCAGGCCACTTATTCCTGGCAGCGTGTAATAAGTTATGTTTTCTTTCCTTCTCAGGCACCCTAAGGCCTTTCCCAACGCTGGCCATGTAGCCAACAACTACCTCACCTACCTACCTCCCCAGGCACACTAGTTCCTGGGCTGCTTGATCCCAAAGGCAACCCAGTGCATGTGCCGGAGCTGCACGGCGACTTCTCTCTCAATGTTGCCAACACGCTGTCGGCAGACCTCCTTTTGCGCGGCAGCAGCCTCTCGCGCATTGCCCCCACACATGACCTGTCCGCGCCACAGGTGTGCATCAGATGGTGGCGATGATGATGTTTTGAAAGCGGTGACGTTGGTGGTGGTGGTGGTGGTGCCATTGACAGGGCTCTTTTCACATGAGCGAATGCAACAGGCTCACTCCAGGAAGTCGTTGAGGTTTCATGCGTGAAGAAAGCTAGCCCCTGACTGAATGGCACATTAGCACATGATTTGTCATGGCATGATACTAATATGTCATTGGGAAATCACGCAAGTGATGAAGGCTTGCCCCTGGCCAGTTGATGCACAATGAAATATAGTCAATCACTCCAAAAATGATGCACAGTAGGTGAAGAGCTGACTTCGTACCGTGGTGTCATCTTTTTTGTGCACTTCTTACCACTCTGTGATTCAGCAATTCCATTCCTCCTGTGATGTCGAAAGGCTGATGGAACTCTGTGTGGAAGGCCAGAAGCTCTGTGTTATGCTGTTGCATCTGCTGTGCTGCTGCTGCTGCTGCTGCTGCTGCTGCCCAGGAGCTCCAAGGCACCATGAAGGGACCGACCTGTCTTGATATCACAGTAGAAGGCTGGGCCAATGGTGCTAGGTGCTCATCTCCTGCTAGGCCATGGTATCTCACCTACAACAATATGTGTTTGAGGGTGCAATCAAGTGAGGGAGGCTTGGTGCATGTGTAAGTTTGGCTAATCCATATAATTATGCTTACATACATACATACATACATACATACATACATACATACATACATACATACATACATACATACATACATACATACATACATATATGTATATTTGTGCATACATATATGCCACATATGAACCATTTCAAGGACTTAATAGCCACAAAGCCACTTCAAGGGCGAGGCTCTGAGAGGCTTCACAAGCCTCGCTCCAGTAATGGGCAGACCATCTGTGCCACAGAGGATCGACCCCACAAAAATGAAAAGCGCATTAGAAGTGCCCAGATTTCAAATGAATGCACAGGAAATCCTTCCCAAGTTTTGTGCTGTATTTGGGACCTCAAGGAAGGTATAGAGCGTAAGGCTTGATGGCTTGACAGAGGGCCTTACATGCTCTCGTTGTCTTGAAGCCCAAAGTATTTGCTGTTCCATATCTACGGAGGGCAGAGCTACACCATGAAGGCCTGCACAGCCAGTGCTTGCACTGACTGACCCCTGTCTCGCTCAGGCTGCCAGACGGCACGGTGTGTCAGACCACAGAGGGTGTTACAGACCACAGACATAGCGTTGCAAAAGGCGCTCTCTCTCTCTCTCTCTCTCTCTCTCTCTCTCTCTCTCTCTCTCTCTCTCTCTCTCTCTCTCTCTCTCTCTCACACCAAAACCCGCGGCTGATGGCTGCTGGACAGATGCTTGACAGTCCTTGGATACTGTGTAAGAGAGGGCACTCACTGCCATCTTGTTCCAGATAGCTAAAGTTTTGTGGAAGAAGGTAACAAAGAGTGCCGCCTGTTGCACATCGTCTTTGGCTCCTCAATATGCATGTCTGCACCCTGAGGCCATCCCAGGTCCCTTTATTTCAAAATTGTTAGGAGCAAACAAAAGGGAGCGTCTTCCGCCACACGATGTCGGTATCCGTAACCTGCCGCAGCCTGAGGCACTCTCAGTGACCTGTTCTCAAGATGTCTGTCTTTGAGGAAAGAATGAGAAAAAGTGTGTCGTAATACAACCCCATCACCGCAGCAAGGCTGGCATGTGCATCGATGGTCGACGCTCTATCCCTTTGGTGCAGCTGCAGCCTGAGCATGTGATGCTGTACTTCCTGAATCTTGCTTGCTACGTGTGCAAAAAAAGTCCAGCCCGTGCACACGCGATGAAGGCCACAATGCCTTTCATGTTTTTGTGATGCATAGGTTTGTGGCCTCGCCTGGTGTCTGTTGCTGCGACTTGCAGGTTTGTGGCTTGGCTGTGTCTTTGGAAGCCTTGTATGCCATTGCGACCTGCAGGCTTACGACCTGGCCGGTTGTTGAATGTTATTCCATGTTGCTGCAAGTGACCTGCAGATTTGTGGCCTGGCCACGTCGTTAGGGGCTTTGCGGGCTGCTACCAGCCTGGAAGTCATTCTCCATCAGCACTTGCCCATCTTCCACACAGGTGCGCATGCCAGGACCTGAACTTCACACTGCACATGTTCTCAGTGAAGTCCATAAGTTAATGCACATGCTCTCAGTGGAGCCCATGAGTTTATGCTACGCAACCCTGTGAGGTCTGTCCAAGGACCCACTTTGCTGTGCTATAATTCGGGTGCTGGATGACTCGTAAAAAGTGGGTGCCCATATGATCTTCAGGGCATGCCAAGGCTGATGCTGAGTGGGCTGCACCTCCCATGATCATAAGATAGCACCCACCTTGATGTATTCGTCGGAGCTCTGATGTACCTGTATATTTGATCCATTATATACAGAGTTGAGTGTGCACACGCGCGCATGCACACGTTCTTCAAGCGCACGCGCACACATACACATACACATACCAAACAACTGTGCGCCAATGAACGGCTGCAGAGCACTGCGTGTTTTGTCGCTTCCTGTCTTCTGGCAATTCCTACAAGGACTGTGGCCACCCTTGTGAGCAGCACAAGGTGCACTTGCGAGATGAGAAGGGGGCTGACCACCTGGTGCTTGCAGACATGGGTGCGTGCATGCATGTGTGTGTGCATGCTTAACATTGGTTTTATTTGAAGAAAATCACATGCATTAGGGGACAGGTGTATCTGTGTTTGCATGTGTGTGGCGTGTGCGTGTGTGTGCGTGTGTGTGTTGTGTGTGTGTACTGGGCCATGGCAGTCAAATCACAAAGGCCAAGAGTGCAATGTCGGGTGTGGAAGTTGGTGAGGGGATGACCTTGCACACCATGTTTTGAAGTGGCGGAGATCAATGCTTGGCAAGCATCGCCAAGGAAGCATCCTAGAAGGACAGGGGGAAAAAAGACCATGCCAGCCAAAAAGGCCGCGTGCATTAAGGAAAGGCTTCCTAACTGGCAAGCTGGGATCTGTCATGTGCAGCGGCTTCCTAACTGGCAAGCTAGCAAGAAGCATTCTGTGTTGGGAAACTTATCTGTCATGTGCAGCGGCTTCCTGACTGGCAAGCTAGCAAGAAGCATTCTGTGTTGGGAAACTTATCTGTCATGTGCAGCGGCTTCCTAACTGGCAAGCTAGCAAGAAGCATTCTGTGTTGGGAAACTTATCTGTCATGTGCAGCGGCTTCCTAACTGGCAAGCTAGCAAGAAGCATTCTGTGTTGGGAAACTTATCCGTCATGTGCAGTGGCAAATGCTTGGACTCCTGTATCGCACTATTTCAAGCCTGCCTTTGCTGGATGCGTGTGTGCGCAGGCTGCAGGAACACTGTTTTCAATGCCCAAGCCCAAAGCGGTGAGTGTGCTTGCACTACCAGGACACAGGCCACCTGCTGTTGTGCTTTGCTGCAACGCAACAAAAAATTATTTCAATGGGTTTGCTTGACTGGATTGTATCAGCCTATTCAAGGCTCTGAGCGCTTTGCATCTTTTTGGGTCAATGCTGTCCGCAGGTGCATTCTATGTGCAAGACCTGGTGCGGGCAGGCGTGCGCAAGTTCAGGATTGAGCTTGTTGACGAGCAAAGGGAACTAGTGGTGCCCCTGGTGCAGGGATATAGGTGAGGTGTTTTTTTTATAAGGGTTTAAAACTCTTTTTTTCGACATGTTCAGTGCCGTGATTGTGCACGGCCTTGTATGACCTAATAGCCCCACCAACCTAGAAGCAGCCTTCTCTGGTGCGGTACGAACACATTCCTGTCACATTTGTCAACGAAGGTCACATGCCCCACGCTCTCCTTTGAGATCTAACTTGCAGTCATTCTTGGACCACCAAAATGAAGGATCTGATGCACTTGTGTTGATCGCATTTGCTTTGCCCGCTCCACAGGGATTTATTAGATGGCAGCCGGTCATCTGGAGACCTGTGGACATGGATGGGAAGCCTGAGCAGCGCAGGTGAGCAGTTTTTAAAGCTTGATTTTCAAGTAAGTCAGGGAAGCCTGCTTAGCGCAGATGAGGATGTGTGGAACCTTGAGTTTCTGCATTTCATTTTTGAAGGCACCCTTGGAGTTGGGCTTACACTTCTACAGGTCAGGACTGCCCCTTGTGTGTTGCCCTTGTTGATCCCTTTTGAGTTATTGTGGATCTGATCTCTGGCAAACATGCGCTCTTTCAGGTCCTCTGATGGATAGGGTATTGTTGCTTTTCTGCAAGTCCGCGTTGTGCCCCTACATTTCTGCAAGCATGCATATCATTTCCTTATTGCTTGCAGCCGGACCTGGCATGCTCTTTTTTTCTTTTGGTCTTTTTTCCTTTTGCAAGCATGCTCTAGGCTCCCATTTGAAATGAAGCTATGGCATGGATTGAGTGGAACAGATTGATCCATTTCACTGCAGGAACTCTTCAATTTTGCAAATAATCAGATAAATTCTTGATTAACTGCGGGGCCCTCTCGTGAACTGGAAAATCCGGGAAAAAAGTGGGCTCTTGCAAAATTATGACAAGCATCTCAATATTTGATGGAGGCCCGTCCTGGGCAGGGACATAATCTTTATCTTTGGCTTTTTCAAGAGTTCCTGCACTGAGGAGGATGGCCCCCTGCTCAGTGTCGAGCAAATCAGGATCACACAAGAGGTGCAAGCAGGGATGCAGCAGCAGGAGCAGTAGATGGAGCTCAGGGCAGAGGTTGCAAGGACCAATGCCCCAGCTGGCAGGCCTGTGGGCAGGCCGCACATAAACATCCATGCATGGATCCAGCAACGCACCCTGCTCCTGCCCCAAGAGACCAGTGGGTAGACCTCGTGCAAGCACTCATCATGTGCAAGCAGCACCTGCAGACAACGTGACCTCGCAGCTCTTAACCAGCATTCCAGCAATCGATGCAGCAGTGCAAGCAAGGGAGGCAGCAGGGGGGTGATCAAGCGAAGGGGTGCACCCAAAATAGCAGAGTCTCTAGAGGCACACCAATTGAGGAGGGGTTGCCCAGTCTGCCAGAGACTTACAGGAGGTCCAGCAATGACAGTAGAGACGTGTGCAGGCCTGGATCAATTTGCTGATGGACTTTCCTTATCATTCTTGCGAGTTTGCTGCCAAACCATGCTGAAAACAGTGAAAGTTTGTAATAAGACGTTACTCAGAGGGCCCCTCAGAGTAGTTATATTTGAAAATAAAAGTATTTACTAAATACAGATGTTTTTGGGAACTCGCAAAAATTTTGAATCGCGGAACCAAAGAGTTGGTAGGTGATCTCAACTGCCGATCCCGGGAAAGGGAGCTGAACACCTGCATGACTTTCCTTGCGCCTTTCTACTTCTCTTCCTCTCATTTGTTCTCTCCTCTCTACTTGGTGCATCCACTGTCCAAGTGCTCTTCTGAATCAACGCACTTCCTTTCTCCATGCTCATCCTCATATTAGGTGTGGGTGCTGGTTCGCTGGAGGGCGCTCGTGCTCGCGACCGTGGGGCCTCCACACTCCGCAGCACGGCAGCAGCACTAAAGGAAGAGGCGCGCCGAAAGCCATCAGCCGGGCGCAATGCAAGCAACGCTAATGCTGTGCTGGCTGCATAGTAAACTTGCTGTGAGGGGACAACTGCATAATGAACCTGCCGTGAAATGCACTGAAATGCAAACACTGTTGACTTGGGCAAGGAGTGTGCATAGGCTGTCATGTCGTGCTTTATTAGCTTGAGGGTGGAGACATGCCGCCATGCTGTTTGCTTTGTGTGAGACGTGGAAATTCTTGAAGCTTTCTTCAATTTTTGATGACTTCCAAGTAGGGATCCGCGAGCTTGCCAGAGTGCAAGGTGAGAACCTTGTGGAGGCAGTGGTTTTTTTATTGTGAAGAAGGAAAAAAAGTCCTACTGGTCTCAGCCAAAGATTAGAAAAAGAAAACCACGTAGGCAAAGGAACACCTCCTGCATTTCAAAAGACTCTTTTTAAAAGAGCCGGAAGTCCCCTCCTCCACAATGCGGGAAGCCAGCTAACTGTAAACTCTGAAATGTTAGCCGTGCGCACTTATGGGCCTAAGTTCCTCCTTTACAGAAAATGTCAGCTGTCTGCCTTCACCGTGGCGGTGTGCCTTTCATTTTTTAGGTCTTAACTGAGAGTTACCTTTTCTGTGAAATGCTTCCTGATACTGTGGGCACTCACGGCCATAGGGAAAGAACAGGAGAACTTCATACAGTTACTGGTACAACTCGGTACAACTTATTTTGATAAGTGTGCTACAATATGGATTTTCAGGAGAATGCATTCCAAAGGGTTACAAGGGGGTTGGCCTACAGCCTGAGACTCTGGCTGATCAGCTGATGATGAAACATCATGTTGCATAATGATTATCATCCAGCAATAAAAATCGAAACCAATTCTGACACAAAAATTGCATGCCGAAGAGGGCAGCTTGGCTGAAGCAATACGGTGCCTACATCCAGAGTACGCTTTTAACCTGGAAGAGAAAAGAATGAGAGTCCTGGAGGGTCACTTGGTGCCAATGACCATACAATTGGGCTGTTGCACTTGTACTAAAAATACAATATTTAATGATAAATATTTTCGTAAGAAAATTGTTTTTACTTCCCGGGCTGCTCACTTTAAT
Organism: Dunaliella primolecta; assembly: GCA_914767535.2. NCBI lineage: Eukaryota > Viridiplantae > Chlorophyta > Chlorophyceae > Chlamydomonadales > Dunaliellaceae > Dunaliella > Dunaliella primolecta. The sequence goes on along the minus strand of OU611759.1, from coordinate 3,896,730 downwards.
CGATCTTGCGACCTCGATAGGCACACACACTCTCTCTCACGTTTGCTATAGGCTCCCAAAAAGCGCATCATTATCTTTGAAATTGATATTAGTCATTCAGGTTCCATCCCCCTTGCGTTTTTGCTATGCAAGCTCAGAAAGTGGGCTCGCAAGGTGTGTCATTTGCTTCGTACGATCTGCCCTGAATGGAATGAGCAAAGATCTCTCATATGCGTTGCCTCTCATTCCAAACAGGGCAAAAAGCACCACAATCGTGCAGGTGTGTCACAAAGCAACCGTGTGTGTGTGTGTGTGTGTGTGTGTGTGTGTGTGTGTGTGTGTGTGTGTGTGTGTGTGTGTGTGTGTGTGTGTGTGTGTGTGTGTGTGTGTGTGTGTATGTGTGTGTGTGTGTGTGTGTGTGTGTGTGTGTGTTTGTGTGTGTGAGTGTGTGTGTGTGTGTGTCTGTGTGTCTGTGTGTCTCTGTGTGTGTCTCTGTGTGTGTCTGTGTGTGTGTCTGTGTGTGTCTGTGTGTGTCTGTGTGTGTGACACAGTGTGAGACACTATGTGTGTGATACTGTATGTATGTGTGTGTAACAATGTGGTTGTCACTGTGTGCGTATATGACACTGTGTGTGTCACTGAGTGTGTGTGGTTGGGGGGGGATATCGTCTTTACACAGTGTGCTTGTCGAGCTGCAACACAGTGCTCTTGTCTTGCCTTTATCCTTCATTAAAGCCTCGGCCACTTTCTCCTCCTCTCACTCTCAGAGCATGGCATTCAACACTTCCTAGAAAGGTGGGGCCTCAAAGGCGGCACAGATCTGCAGCTCGAGCCACCTCCTCTGGTACTGGAACGCAGAGGGGTGTCATCATCCTTCCAGGTCTCGCCAACAATGCAGCCGATTATAAGGTGAGCTCTTGCAGCCACCGTCATGGTGATTTGTCATGATTCCCCCGGGTCTTGCCAACAATGCAGCTGCAGTCGTGAGGCAATAAGAGCCAGCATCCCTGCAATAGGCCAGATGCGGTTCCCTCGCTCTGGCTGCTGGTTTGGACTGATTACCTGTGTTCCATTGGCAGTTGAGTGGTTCTTTTTCTGTCCCAGGTCGGACCGCGTTCCTCTTGTAGTTTCTTGTCTGTAGAAGACCACATTTTTCCCCTCATGCAGAACTTGTCAGAGATACTCAGGCAGCGAGGAATGGACGTAGAAGTGGCACCCATCACCCGCCTCGATTGGAGCAGAAACGCTGCAGCTCTCACTGATGGTACGTGCTGCCTGGTTTCCTTGATGTTTTGGTGCCTTGGTAGCCAAGATTTTAGACTCATGGTTTAGGCATTGAATGTTGGGTTCCAGTGCACGCTCACATGTTGCAATGGCTTACAACCATGAGGTTGATGTGTAGCGCATTAATAGCAGGTATTGCCAGCAGGTGACCTTTTCTTAATGCGCGCAGCCAGACTTGGACTGCGTAATCTGTCTTCCTTTTCTTTCTATAAATATACTCCCTAAACCTATATTGCAAGCAGGTGCATCTAGGGTCGAGAGAGGAAGATGACTAAGGAAACAGACCATTCCACCCCCTCTCTCTCCCTCCCTTTCATAAATGAAAAACTCACGGTTGGGCTCATGTACTCACGAGACCCCCTTTTCTCCTGCAGTGAACTGGTGGAAGGGCACACTGAAACCGAGGCCTGCTGTGGATTGGTACATGGACAAACTGAACGCGTCGATGCAGGTGCGGAGCATGTTCAGTGCCTCAGATTGAATCCTGATGCCCCATTGAACAGGAAGTCTGTGAGGAGCAAAGTGTAAGGTCGCGATCGCTGAGGAAACCACTGTGAAGAACAGTTGCTAATTGATTTGTTTGGACTAAGGCCCTTTTGGCACTGCGTAAACGTGCGTATATGAAAATATTATCTTCTGTAAGGGGTGCGCAATTGATGCGTATGTGAAAAACTAATTATTTTTGAAAAGGGTGCGTAGTGAGTACGTGTGAGTACGGTACGTGGGGGACTCTTTGAGTTGCACAGGTCCACTGATGAGTGGTTACTTTGTGTGAGTGCTTTGTGATAAGCCAGGAGAGCTGGCATTACGCAAGCTTTGCGCTTGTTTGTGCTCGTGTGCATGCACTAATCCCCACATTTTGCTGTTGCTGGGAGCGCTGAAGACAGTGTCAGGTCTGCCTTTCAATGTTTGCCAATTGGTGTCCACCTTGCACACACAGGCTTTGAAAAGGAGGGTGGATGGGGGACCCATCACCATGCTGACCCACTCGGCTGGTGGTTGGCTTGGGCGGGTCTACATGCTCGACTTTGGATCGGAGGTAAGCACAGCCTCAGGCCTTCCCTATGATCACATGCTGTGCTGCAGTGTACATATGCTCATTTCCCTATGACCAGCTGCTATGCTATATATGTATATATGTTTTTTATTTTTTATTTATGCATATGTATACATATGTACGTATGTATACATTAATGGTATTCATGCTCGACTTTGGATGCGAGGCTCTAGCTTTGCCTGAGGGCTTTTATATGACCAGATTCTGTGCTTGTGCTGGCTTCAGTTGCTGCAAACAGCTGCTCCATTTGGGCTCACTGTGTGGGGCGAGTTCTGGGTGTGCGTGCTTTGAAACTGTTGCGTCTGAGTTTGATGTCATAAGATGCTTGTTCAGATGGAGTGTGTGGTTTAAATTAAGACTCTAACTTGCATCGAAAAGCAGCCTGCTCATGTGAGCCGAGCAAGCTCTCATTTTTAGGGACTTGCCTTTGTGTGTATGTGTGTGTGTGTGTTTGTGCGCGTGTGTATGTGTGTATGTGCACGCGTGTATCTGTGTGTACGTGTGTGTATACGCGCGCATGCGTGTATTTGTGTGTGTACGTGTGTGTGCGCGCGGGCATGTGTGTGTGTGCGCGCGCTGGAGTGGCTGATGGGGTTCTTAGCTGGACGCGCAAATGGGCATCTCTGCCTTTTGCTGCAAAGTATCCATTGTTTGCTGCCCCTTAATCTCTACTGCTTTCACTTATTCTCCACTGCTGTCACCTCATCCCTTATGCTTTCACTTGCTTTGCAATGCTGTCGTTTGATCTCCACTGCTTCTGCATGCTCTGTAATGCTTTCACCGCTCTCCACTGCTGTTTTCACTTGTTTCCCACTGCTTTCACTTCACCCCTCTTGCTTTCACTTGCTCTCCACTGCTGTTGTCACTTGTCCCGCTCTGCTTTCACTTCAACCCTGTTGCTTTCACTTGCTCTCCACTGCTGTTGTCACTTGCTTCTAAATGCTTTCACTTGACACCACAACCGCCACCAGCTGCCCTTGCAGGCAGGTACAGCATCGCAACCGCAACCATGCCTTCCAACCACCAGCTTCCCCTGCCCCTTGCTTTATTCCTATTTCGTGTTGCCATTGTCCCACACGCTATTACATAATGACCTCCAGGGTATTGACCACTTTGTGAGCCTAGGCAGCCCCCACCAACCACCTCCCAAGGGCATCATTGACCAGACCAGAGGCATTCTGACCTGGTGCAGCGACTCCTGCCCCGGCGCATACCACCCAAATGTGAGCAGCCTGCATACGGCAAGACGCTAGTCTTCCTGAAAGCAAAGTGATGTGAAGCAAAGCAATGTAGAGCAGAGCAAAGCAAAGCAAAAGCAAACAGCCGGTTTGTGTCAAGGCAACTGGCATCCTGAAAGCAAAGCAAGGCAAGGCAAGCAAAGCAAGGCAGAGCAGAGCTAAGCATTTTGAGTAGCCTGTTATCGGAAAGGTAGCTGTGCTCATGAAAGTGGCCTGTCATGTGAGAAGGGGCCGCCCAAAATTGGTGTGAATTCTGGAGTAACCGAGGCGTCCATGGTGTTTCCCTTGGCAGTTAAGGTTACTCATACTGTGTCGGTTGAGACAGAACAATGAAGGCGTGGTTAAGGATAGACTAGGCAGGCCTCAGAACTGGCAAGAGCTGTCTCTGAATCGACTCTGAACAGGGAAGGGTTGGCCTGTTTACATATCAGCACTACGCGTTTCCTCTCTCAAGGTGCGCAGCAAGATGTGCATGTCTTTATTCTATGCTGATTTGTCATGTGACTTTCTTACAAAGAAGGTGGAGAGGTTTCCACGTCGCTGTTTGGGGTTAGAAATCCTAAACCCCCGAGGTGCACCTCTGCTGTGTACGCCTCTTTTGTGAGCACGTCCTTCACACCAAGGACAGAGAGGCTGCAAGCACCTCCCTTGCTGGGCATGCAATTGGGCTGCAAAGAGTTGCAGGAGGTTTGCCTACAGCCTGAGACTTTGGCTGATCAGCTGGGCACGCAAATGGGCTGCAAAGGGAAGGGAAGGATTGCACAGCTGTACCAGCCTACAAGGGCAGCTTAGCTGACAGGAAAGGAAAGGTTACATTGCTGCACCTGCTTATAAGGGCAGCAATAGCACAGCTGGATGGGATGCACAGGTTGATCTCAAGGCATTTCAAGCTGCAAGCAGAGCAGAGCGAGCAGAAGGTTAAACTGACAGAAGCAGAAGGCCATCACTCAAAACGGCTGACTGCAGGCATGAGCAAGATTTTAAGCGGGGATTGTGAGATGCAGAGATGGTTGACCTGGACAGTAGGCCCTGGTCTACCCATGTGTGGCCAAACGTTGAGGCGACACATGCTCATGTCATGCAGCATTTTGGTTTGCAGGTCAAATACGGCCCCAGACGGAAAGGAGATAGTTTACCCATGCACGTGCCATGGAAAAGAAAAAAAAGAAAGACCACACCAGCCAGGAAAGGCTGTGAGAATTTGGGAAAGGCTGCTTGGCTAGCAAAAGCTACGGTCTCACCCATGCACGTGCCATGGACCATTTTGCTTGCAGGTCAAGTACACTTCTATTGCAGGGCGCTTCATCAAGGGGGCCGAACTCTCGGGGGAGGGGGAGCTGCTCGCAAAAATTGCGGGAATTGGATACCAGCAGGTGAGCGCACAAGCACAGGTGTGATAGTTGCTACTACTTGTGTGTGTGTGTGTGCTTTTGGCTGTTTCTTCAGCTTGAAACAGAATCTCCAGAACCTCCAAGCCTCCACCTTCCAGTCAAAGCGACAAACTGCTAGCCTGTTCATATAAAAACCAAGGGCTGAAGGAAGTGCTCTGCTCCTGATCCATACTTGAAAAAGAAACAAGAAGGGCGTGATCCTCTGGATCACAAAAAAAGGAGCAAAGGTTGTGCTTCCCTTGCATGCCATTGCACCTGAATTCATTCGTTGAATTGAAATGAACTATGCAGGCGCCCTCTAGGACTGAAAAATCCAACTTTCAGGCAACGTTCTAGGGACTTTTAGGGAGCTTGGGACCTCGTGACTTGAAGAAATTGCAGGTTTTTTTGCCGAGACTGAAAACTTGGGCCGTGCGACTTGGCCAAGCCGTGCCCCCCCTGCACCCCCCCTGCTCCTGTACTTCATGAGTGCCTCCAAATTCTGCACACATCTTCAAAGCATTGGAGCAAATCAATTCCATGCAGACATCCTATGGGCAAGTGGAGGAGATACATGATTACATGCAGTATGGTGGGGATTGAGTGCGCATGCGCAGTCAAAGGAGTTGGGAAAAATGTTCCAAGCTCTCCTTCCACCAGCTTAGAATCATCCCAGACAACACCACGTCTCCATGAGAGTGTCTGTTGTGACGATGTCCGCCCACATCTCCGCCGCGGCACGCCCACTCTATCGTAAGGCAACAGACATTATTACTCGATTTCATCGATATCATCAAAACGTGAACTGAAAGCAACATGTTGCATGAACGGAATGCTTCATCAGCTTGCTGCAGCAGAGTAACCCCAGCTTGGCAGGAGGACTTGACCGAGTACCCAAGGGCAGCTCTGGAACCAACGCAAAATTAGCATTTCGATGGTGCAATTAATATGACTTGGGGCGGCCTGTGTGGCTCAAAGCTTTTTCCTTTCAGTGTTGACTGGGTAAAACAAAAGGGGACTGCGCCCTAGGGGGCTCCGCCCCAAAAAGTGTAGGAAAGGGTCACATAGCTGTAACTGCCTATCAGGGCAGCTTAGCTGAAGCAAGAAAAGTGCCTGCAGCCAAAACAACCAGCTCCACGTTAAAGGTTTTTCAGAGTCCGGTGAGAGCTTAAAGCTTCAAAATGCGATTCGGAAGGAGCAAGTCCAGCTCCGGAACAGCACTTGCAGCCAGATTGGCTTAAGAAGAGCACCCGCTTTTCCTCCTTTCATGTCTGTCTAAGCTTCCATGCATGCAATGAAGTCAGCTTTTCCTTTTTTCATGTGACTGTCTGTTTCAATTTGCATGGGTGCAACCAAATCGGCAAGCCTGCACACAAGCTCTACGCGCCAAGGGTGCATGTACATGCTTATTGAGTAGGGTTGGTTAAATTCCATATATGTATGCGCCATACATATTGCATTTTCCCTGCCAGTAAGCTGTAATGTATAGCATATATACACAGAATTGACCAACCCTAGTATAGTGCGCAGGTTTGCTTTTGGTGACAGGTTGCCCTTGGCAGTAATTTGCATGGTCACCCTGAGAGAGCATGTGTGATCATTGAAGTGGATACACTTAAACATTGCTCTCCTCTCTGCAAAAATGCACTGGTGGCGTGTATCCTGGATTCAGTCTGACACACAGCTCTGACCCCTGCAAAAACACGCTGGTGGTGTTTACCCTGGATGCAGTTGAACACACAGCTCTGACCTCTGCAAGAATGCACTGGTGGCGTTTACCCTGGATGCAGTTGAACACATGGTCAATGTAGTGGTTTCACTCATCTGTAGGGTTGGCCTATTCTGCACAAATACCCTGTGTACATAACAGCTTTTTGGCAGGAAAAATGCAATTTACATGGCATATATAGAGATAGAAATTGTCCAACCCTACTCATCTTGGATGCTGTTGAACACAGCTCTGACCTCTGCAAAAAACAAATTGGTGTTGCTGACTCTGGATCCTATTCAACACACAGTTATTGCGATGGAGTTGCTCCTTCTGTGGACGCAGTTAGACACAAGCAATGCATGGTGTCGCCAATCCTGGATGCAGCCATACGCACAGCACTGACCTCTGCAAAAATAATTGGTGTTGCTTAGGCTAATGCGATGGAGTTGCTTCTCCTAGACGCATTTAGACACAAGCAATGCATGGTGTCGCCAATCCTGGATGCAGTTATATGCACAGCTCTGACCTATGCTATCATGGACTGATGCCGCTTACACTCTTGGGTGCGCGCAGGTCTGTGGGCAGGCAGACGTGTTTGGGGATGTGATCGTTCCAGAGCCCAGTGCGCACCTTGGCGAGGGTGCTGAAAGTGTCAACTTGGAGGGGGTGTTCCACTCACCCATCGGCGAGAAGCTGCCCTTCTTTGGTCCATGGTCAGTACTCTGGTACTCTTGTACCCTGGTACTCTGGTCAGTACTCTGGTACTCTGGTCAGTGCTCTGCTCTTTTGCTTCCCTGCCATGGATGTTGTGTTGTCTGGAAAGCCTCCAATGCAACAGGGGTATGTTGTCCGTAAAGCCTCCAACGGAACAGGGGTATATTGTCCGCAAAGCCTCCAATGGAACAGGGGTACGTGTTCAATTGATGGCCGTACTGAACTGCTGCTTTGTGAGCTGGCATTTTCTGACCGCTCATCTTGCAGCCTCAAACAAGGCTCGTGAAACATGGAAACTGCAGGGACCGGCCTGGCCTTGTTGAGCAAGAGCTTGCTGGCCTTTCAGTGTTGGGAAGGTCTCGTCCTCTGCATGGTCCCATTTTTTTAAAATATTCCGTGGACCACTCGGTCACAGCCAATGTTCACTGCTCAAAGCCAAAAGAGCACCCACACATGCTTGGCCGGGCAGTGGCTGGCTCACTTCCCTGTTCCATTTGTAGCATGTGTGCTTGTTACGAGATCCTAGATCCTAGGACTCCCTGTCCATCAGACAAGTTGTTCCCAAGCGCAGACTGCAAGTGTCAGCGCTGACTGCAGGGTCTTTTTGCCCTGTATGCTGTGTGCTGTTTTACTCCAGCAAAGGCCTGCATTTTTACTCGCACGCATTATAAGGTATCGTGTTACCTTCGTCATGCCTCCTGCTTCTGCTGTATTTCAAAACGCAGGTACGGCAGCGCCTCGGTTGTGCCTCGTTGGGTGCACTACTTAGATAGTAGCGAACCAGCCCCGCTAAATGAAAGCAGCGCTGAGGATTCAAGCCTTGCTGGCAGCAGGAAGCAGTAGAAGGAGCAGTGGGAGGCCCTGTCTTGATGGACAGAAAGCCTCCTAGCCGGACCTGCCATTGCATGGCTCTGACGCTCATGAGACCAATCCGTCTCTCTGCTGTGGACCTATGATATATATAATTTATAATTTATGCACAGCTTGCATGGCTTTTGCCATTGTTGGTTCTAGAGAGCGACTTTGGAGCTTGGACAACTTTTGGAGAAAGCTGAGGTCCCTGTCTTGACTCCTGTCCCTGCCTTGTCACAGCGGCATCGCCTGTGCAATCCTTGTGGAAGCTGGAGCGACTCTGGGTATGAGTGTTGCTCAACGTATCATAATCATGATACCCATGATGGGACTCCAGGCACTACTGACATCATGCTTGCGGGTTAAGGACGGCGCCTTCCCCCATTTTTTTTAATGTGCTTGTTTTTCAATGTGTACGTTCATTGCTTCCCTGTCACAATCCTGGGACTTGTTTTTAAGGGACGTGCTTGGCCTCTCCAAAGTTGCCTTTGCTTCCATTGTGCACGCCATGAACCTGACTTTTAACAATTGGATTGGTTTATAGTTTGAGCAACATTAACTTCCATGGCAATGCCAGCACCCATGTCTGCCACATCATGTTGCGCTAGCTGAGATAGTCATTTGCTTTTGATCCAGAAGCTACCGCAGAAGCAGGGCGCCTCTAGATCCAAGGCAGCCAGTTCCGTGTGCACAGATAGATGTAGAGGTGAGAGTGTGAAAATGTCTCGTGAGGGTTTTTAATCCACATGGCTGTCTTTCAGGTGTGTCACAAATGAGTCTTGTAACATCAAATTTTCCACCTATAAGGTCGGTTCCTTGAGAGCCTGAAGGGCTGCAATAAAAATTAGACAACAAAAACAAATTTAGAAAAAAGTATCTTAACTACCTCATCTGCCTGCTCTCACTCAGGATTGATTGGTCACATTATATATATATATATATATATATATATATATATATATATATATATATATATATATATATGCTTGCCTATCCTCACTTGGGTCCTTTTCCTCCTCTCCACTGCAGCACTTCCGTCGATTCACCTTATTAAGGGTTGCCCTTTCAATGTGGCCTTGATTTGTTGAGCTCTAAGGACAGATAAGACTGTGCAAGCCAGGTCTAGCTGCACGCATTAAATTAATGGTTCCTTAGCTAGAAAGCTGGTTAGGACCCATAATATATATTTATGCTTGCCGTTTGGCCGCGTGCTTTAAGGGAAAAGCCTACCATTGACTCCCACCAATATGCATGCATGATTCCTTTCAGTTTGTCTTGGAGGCTTGGAATGGCACTGTGGAAGAAGATCTTCTCTCTGCCTGACCTGTCTTAATTTTTCGTCTTCTGAACTTTGTTATTCCATTACACCTTTGTCTCAAGCAACAAGCTTGTTACCACGAGACGTGCTATGGAAAACAGTAATGCTTCTCACAGCCAGGTTATGGAGCCGGGTGCTTCCAATAACCCTCCAGATCCCCATTAGAATATTCTTTTTGTAGCTTCGTGGTGGAGGGGACGCATGGCTCTTTTGAGCCAATGTGTCTCCTTTTCTTTAATTGATGTAGGGAGAGTTTCCTCTGCCTACATAGTTTTTCTTTTCTTTTCTCTGTGACCTTTTACCTGCAGTTTGCTGTGCAGCTTCTTTGCACTGTGGCTCACAAGTCCTTGCCTGCTAAAGAAAAGAAAAGAAAAGAATTACTAAGTAGGACGTAGGCAGAGGAAACTCTCCCTACATCAATTAAGGAAAAGGAGACACATTGGCTCATAAAGAGCCGTGAGCCCCCTCCACCACGAGAAAAGAAAGACAAAACTAATGTGGATCTGGGTGGTTACTAGAAGCACCTGGCTCTAGAACCTGGCTGTGGTAAGCACTCTTGTTTTCAATACCGTGGTGTGTGGAGACTAGTCCAATGCTAAAACTTGCCTTTTGTGTGTTTTCTTAAACTCAGACATCTCCTTTGCTTTATCTCTTGCTTTTGTACACTTAACTTCTGACTTCCCCTCTGCTCATGCAATTTGCTGGATGAATCAGGCGCTTTTTACTGTTCTCAAGAGGATCTTGCAGAATCAAAAAACGAGACCTATTGTTTTAGTTCCTAAATCGTGGATACTTTCTGTGCAGTTGGAACAGTTTAGCAGACCAAGCAGCCAGACTACCTGGCTGTTCGACCTTCGAAAGGTCAAACCCCATTGTAACCATCGTAACCATTACTGAAAGAAAAGAAAAACTACGCAGGCAGTGAAGACACTCCCCGCATCAATTAAGGAAGAGAGGATACCTAGGGCCGAGGCACCGTGTATCCCCTTCACCAAGAGGAACAAGAAAGAAGTCAATGGGGATCAGGAGGGTTATTGGAAACCCACTTGGGTGGATAGGTGACCGGTGGGTTAAAACGTGAAGCCGTGTCAAGTGCTCGTCCTCGTCCAGGCGGCGGGGGGTTCCGAGTTCGAGCCCTTGTGGCGGTGGGGGTCGGCCCTTCCTTAATATGCCGCTTGAGGTGTGAGCCACTTGCGTAGCTTTTCCTTCTCCTTTATGGAGGGTGACTTGAGTTGAGGCCCTTGAAAGATGGCTACATAGGTCGCGGTGCTGTTGCTTGGAGGCCTCAAGCTGGTTCTTGGGCCGGGTGTCTTCACAGTATTTGACCTCCACGAGATGGACGTGCCTCTGTTCTGGAAGGAGCTGACTAGGATGACGGACCTTGGAAGGAGGTGGAGTGGCTGTGGCTGGCGCTGATTGCTCCCTGTTCCCCCAACGTCCCCCTCTACTTCTCAACGGATCTAGGTATCCTCTAGGTATCCTTTTTTCCTTAATTGATGTGGGGAGTGTTTTCACTGCCTGCGTACCTGGTAGTTTTTTTTCTTTTTTTTTCTTTGCTTTTTCTTTTCTCAACGGATACCAGGAATTGGTCCTTAACACTCTTTTCGTTGGAACAACTAAAATGGCATCGGGGCAACTGGAAGTGAGCCTTTGTTTGTCAGGGGAACGACGAGGGTTAATGTATTTGGGAAGGGTTCTATTTGTTGAGAGTTCAGGGATCTGCAGGTTCTGTAAAGCAAGACGATTTGCGCTGCCAACGTCCATGGAGGCAATGCCTGCCCCAAAAGGGCCTTTGCTGACACCTTTAAGGAGGATTCTGCTGGCAATGTTGTGGCGCTCAGTTACCATATTTGATATGGTGGAGTGCTTACATCCTGAAAGAATGTGAAGGGCACTGTCTGGCTCCCCACAGAGGGGACATTGTAGGCTGGTGGCCATTGTAAAGCGCACTGCATGCTTTTGATCGAAGAGGGTACCTGTGCGGTAGTTGAAAACATTTCGTTTCATTTCAAAAGGAAGTTTTGGCATGGTCCAGAAGGCATTGCTAACCTTTTTATGGACTGTAGGAAGTAGGCTTTGATAAAAATAGTAGTATCCTGTCTCTGTGTTGAGTGCATGTGCGTCCTCAGAGCATCACCAAGGTTGGAAAAGTGTTTAAACTTTGGGGCAGGCGAGTCAGGGCGCTGATGTGCTTGCATGGGGGCGGGTAGCTTCCTTAAAGGCAAGCCAGGTGGTGTCATGGAAGGGATTGCCTTCAAGGTTGACACAGGGGAAGGTTGTGTCTGCAGGGGTGTCATCACCCTGAATAGCCTGGTGTTTGGCAATGGCATCTGCGCATTCGTTACCCGCAATTCCAGCGTGAAATTAACCTTGTACAGATAAATAGGGGTAGGTGAATTGCACACAAGCTGTATAATTATTTTAAGGATATGGCCTTGGACATGCTGGCGATGAAGCTCTGGATACAGTGTTTGCTTCCTGATATGGAGGAATGAAGAAAGGCTATCGATGGCGATGTGAGAGTGGCCCTGGAGAATGGCAGCTGCTATTGCTGCTAATTCAGCCCTTACAATTGTATTGGTGATTCCTGCTCCGTTTGGTTGGACATAATTGGGACTGTCACTGTCAGGGTGGTAGACTCCTGCTCCTTTTATTTGTCTTCTGAGGTGTATTTGGCGGATTCTTGCTGCAGTATTCCAGACAGCGATAGTTTGTAGGCTCCAGGAGTGGCGGGGAAGCATGAATTCCTTGCTGACTCAGAAGTGGGGAGTAGCATAGTTGAGAGCTGCTGATGGTTTGGTTCCCAATGTGCAACAAAGATGAGGGTAGGCATTAAGAAGTTTGGAGTATGGATTGGTGCTCATTGGACCTCTTCAGCTTGGTAGGAACATGAAAGTTGCTGTTGCATCAGTCTGTAGTATTGCAGAGTAAATGGCAACGCTGCCAGGTTCAGGCTGCGAGTACACGCTCTCCGAGTTGAACGGGCTACTTGGTCCAATAGTACTTCTCCGGTCTGTGATATCTGTGATTCTGATGACGTACAAGATGAAAAACATGTGTTGTTCAGATGCTCCAATCCCCAGTTCTGCTCTCTCCGTCAAAAGTATGCCTCACTTTTTGAGCACAACTTCTCCTTCCTACACCTCCACATCTCCCACAGGATGTTCTGTCTAGGCACCATTCACCATGTGAATTCCCAGGATATCAATTTTTTTCTAAACCAGGATAACAACAAACTTCCTTTTTTCCTTCATGACCTCATGTGTGTTTATGAACAGGCTAGCAGTCAAACGTCTTGACTGAGGCCTTTTTCCCTTGTAACCCTTGTAACCCTTGTAAATGGCATGTTTCAGGGTGAGGTGCATTACATGGTTGCCATAGATAGGATGGCATGACGAGAAGCCTGAGAATTTGGACGACAAAGCATTGTGGATGGCTCCAAAGATCCTGTCTCGAGGGTGTTCGCTCTAGTGGATGGGGTTGGGGTTATGTTCTAAGGGTGAGGCCATTTTTTCCTGGGTCGCTAATGCCCAATTCTGGAGAGCTAAGTGAACATGGTCAGGTAGGATGCGAATGAAGGACTCGGAGTCTTTGGTTTTTTTACTATGGTGTTTGCTGCTGTTCAAGATAGAACGCGAGAAGAGGCCCAGGAGCTCAGAGGCAAAGCTTTTAGGTGGGGGCTGGATCGTTTCATGTATCCCACTCTGCTTGGCTCTGTCGAATGCGTTATAGAGGATATTAATGCGCTCTGGGGTGAAAATCCCTTGGCATTTGCCATCTGTGCCGTAGATGCATGCCACCTGTAGGAAGTTGATCTCCGGTAGCACCAGGGGTGGTATGGAAGGTGTGGAAGGGGAGTTAGTGGCCTCTGCTCTGGGGTCGGGATCTGTTGTGTTACTGGGCTTTGGTCTAACGAGGTCAACGCTTGTAATCCAAAACTCACAACGTCCAGTCCCCATAATGTCTGCTTGTGGGTTTGTGGGTTTGACGTCGAAGGTGACCTTGTTGCGGAGTTCTGTGTCTAATTTTTGTTTCCATGCATTGTTCCTGTCTTCTCTGGCAAATCCTTGCCTTTCTAGATGATCTAATGCAAGGTCAGCAGCAGGTATGGAGAGGTTTGGTTCATCCTTGTGAGTCTCAAATTCGACAATGCGCTGGAGGAAAGTTGGCCATGCTTCTTTGGTGCCTTCTGTCTCCCAGCTTGGCTCCCAAGCAATGCGCACGAGTTCTTTGCTGAGAGAGTTTGCTTCTCGATTGAGTTTTTCATCTTCATTGAGATGAGCACAGGCAGGGCAAGCCCAATAGTTGTTATTGTCTATATCTTGTCTCTCTTCATTGGTGTAGCATTCGAGCTCTCTCATGCACTTCCAGTCATAGGTTCGGTGGCAGACATCACAGATATACATATCAAGATAAGGGGCCCCGGGGTTCAGAGTTCAAGGGTTCTTTGCCACCAGGATAGTTGCAGATCTCACAGCAGACACATTCAATTCCTGCCCGGGCAGCCGATTCCATGCTTGCAGGTGTGAACCCAGCATTCTTGAACAATGTCAAAGCCCATTTTTCTATGGTCATGGGTGCAAAGTGGGTTTGGCATTGATTCTGCTGTTAGGGGGGATCATTGCTCCTGTCTCTTTTCTTGGCTGTAAAGATTCTCCATGCATTGATATGAGTGAATGTCTAGGTCATAGCAGTATACAGTGTTTATAGCATCGAGAGGGGTCGATTGCTCTGCCAAAATTTTCAATTTGTTTTTCTTGTAGTTACAGAGGTCTAGATTTTGAGGCATTGGGCCTGGGGAGGAGATGTTTGGGTTGGGGAGTTATGTGTTGATGTGGAGAAGCTTTTCTGTCCCCAGGTATTTGCATCTTGATGTAGGCAAGCGCACGCTGAGAAACATAGCACGTTTTCACTTACATGCTCATACTTTAAGAGTTGAGACATCACTTTGGCAGGAGCACACATCAACTTGTGATAGGTGTGACCAAGGAGGACTCCAAGATGAAAAGCATGCCGTGTTCCTTTGTTCTTGCGCTTCTTTGTGTTCTCTTCGAAGAACTTATGCACAGCTATTTTTTGACTTCCCCTCTTCTCATAGAATTTTTCTGGATGATTCAGGCACTTTCTACCATTCTCGAGCTAGCTCTGGGGATGTTTTTCATTTCTTGCAGAAGCAAACTAATGAGACATTGTTTTATTTCCGATCTCATGGATATTTTTGGTGCAGTTGGAACAGTTGAGTAGGCCGAGCAGCCAAACTACCTGGCTGAAGGTCAAACCCCATGTAACTTAAAACTTTCGAAAGGCGCTCGCAATCAATGTGTGGTTGCCAACAGAGAGCACCGAACAGACACGGTTGTGAATTGCAAGTGGGCTAGCAGTCAAACGTCTTGACTGAGGCCTTTTTTCCCTTGTAACCCTTGTAGGCCGGGCAGCCAAACTACCTGGCTGAAGGTCAAACCCCATTGTAACTTGTAACTAATGGTTAGATAGTATCTCTTTTACATGAGGCACGTCTCTTTGGAGCCAAAGTGTTTCCTTGTCCTTAATTGATGTAGGGAGAGTTTCTTTGCCTCCATACCTTTTCTTAAGGCTGTGGATCAATGCTTCTGCATTCCTCTGCAAATTGTGGAACACCATAAGTTATGGCATTCCACAGCTATGGATTGGCAGCCTAGACCAAAGTCTTCTTTGTACTACCTTACCATCGTGGAACACCATAAGTTATGGCATTCCACAGCTATGGATTGGCAGCCTACTAGGCTAGTAGACCGAAAAGTCTTCTTTGTATTTCTTTACCATCGCTGTTGTATCCCCCTTGGAAGACCCGAATTTGTGCTTAAGTAGACCGCCTATTCTAGTATCCTATTCATTGAGCAGTTTTTGGCAGCAAGGAGCTACAGGGAAAGCATACACCAGGCTTCATTTATAACAGATGTCTTCTCGTTGGCTGGTTTTTCATGATGGTTAAAATTGACGGGTGGAACGTACATTTGATTTCTGCATGCGTGTAGGGCTGCTATTTTGCTACCACGTTGGCAAAATCATTACCATCAATACCTGCATGAGCTTTAACCTTAAAAGGTGTAACAGTGTAGGCATGGGGTTTCTCAGGCTAAGCAGCGTAGCACATTGGCAGAGGGTCAAACCCAGCCCAAGGACGGGCTTTTTGCTGCTTTGATCTTAATCATGCAATGAGTACAAACCGCGTTGGTGGAATCTCAAGAAAAAAGAAACATAAGCTGTCTTAACAAGGGCTGCTGTTGTGTACCTTGCAAACACTCAGCAAACAGATGATCAGGGACAGAGAGTAAGGAACAAGCGTAGCCTAGCTAATCACAAAAGCAGCTGTTGCATTAGGACTAACCTGCCATGCATTTCAGGTGGAGAACAAGCAAGGGAAACCTATTAGTAAAATAGCGGGCTTTTCAGGATATGCCCCTACCCACCCAAGACTGACTGCTCTTCCCTACAGCACGCATCATCAAGACTGGGCTTCTAATGACTAGATTTGGCCCACATCCATCATAGCACGCAAAGGGTCAGACAGCTTGCTTGTTTGCATATGCTGTTCAAGCAAAGCTCCCTGAATAGAGTACAGCAGCATGAGAAAGGCAAGGACAGCCAGGTGCATTAGGGGCTAGCCGTCAGCCAAGGCCCCATCTATGCACCAGCAGCATTATCATTTTATGCAAGAGTATGCCTTGCACTTGTACTGCGTTGCGCGTGTCTTGACCTGGTTGTGGCACGCAGCGCAGGTGATGACTTGGAAATCCACTGCACTTGTGATGACTTTCCCGTACTTGTCTGTCAGTGCATCTGCCAGCATGGCTTTGGGGTGCACCTTCAGGGCCGTCATGCAAATGTCCAGCCAATTCATTAGACGCCCGCAGTTCTCACAGTCGAGCTTGTCACCCTTGACCTCGAAGCCCTTGTTCTGTAAATGCATGCATGTGCACGTGTGTGTGTGTGTGTGTGTGTGTGTGTGTGTGTGTGTGTGTGTGTGTGTGTGTGTGTGTGTGTGTGTGTGTGTGTGCGCGCGTGCGCGCGCGCGCTTGCTTGCTTGCTTGCAAGCGCACATGCCTATGTCTGTCTTGAGATCATAGCTCTTTGATCTTTATTTCTTAACTGCGAGTACCAGCTCAGTTTGTTCCATCACACACACACATGGCAGTGTAAATCCCTATTTAAGGACAAGTAGCAGGTAGAGAGGAGAGCAAGGACTGGGATTGGGAGTGGATGGGATGGGGAGAGTACTTGGGCTGAGTGGATGGGATGGGGAGAGTACTTGGGCTTGAAATTGCGAGTGCTTGAAAGACAAAGGCAAACATAAAAACTTTTGTTTCGTCAATTTTCTTTTCTTTTCTTTTCTTTTCGTCAACTAATTGTTCTTTTGTCAATAATTATTGACTTAAGCTTTGGAAATGCCACTCAAATCCTTGGCACTACCAAGGAATCCTTCGTTAATAAAAAAATGCTGTGAATAACACAGCGCTGCATTTCAAAACTCTTTGTGTGGCTGTGAAGAGTAGGACTGAAGATGGGTTCCATGCAGGCTCTGTGAGCGCTAGGTTCAAGAAATTAATGTGTGCTATGAGACGGTGATTGACAGGCCTGGTGTGGCAACCTCTCTTCAGCTGGCTATTGCAGCTAATATGGCTTCTTTTTTTCTTTGGCATGCTGGGCTTGCTTCTCAAGCGTGAACTTAGTAACTTGTAAGTTCAGGGGCTGTATAGCTGTCTGCCCCTGTGAGAAAAATGACTCTTATAAGTATTACTGGTAGGGGTGGGGGGATTGGTGCGGGACCCTATCAAGTTGACATTATCAACGTCCTTCACCCTGCAGGATGATCACCAGATTATATCATGTACATCTCTGCTTTAGCGAGGAGAATAAAAAAGATTCAGAAAAGGCACAAATGAGCACCATTTATCCCATTATCCTGGGCGTTGGTGGAACATGTTATATCGAGCACACCCAACCAAAAAACTAGGTCTGGACCACCAACGTGCCATTGCTCGGACCTGCATGACCATTCTGTTAAGTATGCTTACAAACTTGCTACCACTAGACGTGCTATTGAAAACAATGTTACTTTTGAGCCAATGTGTTTCCTTTTCATTAGTTAATGTAGGGAGAGTTTCCTCTGCCTACGTAGTTTTCCTTTTCTTTTCTCAGCAACAATTTTACCAGCAGTCTCGTCTAGCTATAGTATGCCTCTATTAGTGCCCCCTCTGCTGCCCCCTACCAGGGTTCCTGCTCGGGGGAGTCCAAGGAAAATTTGGCAAGCGTTCCAGGCTCCATGCACCCTGATTTATGGCCTTCTTAATTTATGAAAGGTCAGTCATCCCTGCTTGAAAATTATGGCCTCAGGGGGCATCAGCACATGTCAGGAAAAAAACCTTGTCTCAGATAAATTCCCTGCAGCATACGATAATAAAAATCTGTAGAGTTTATCCAGAGGAGGCCTGGCCTTAAAAATTTATATTCATAAAAAAAAGAGAACCCCAGATCCTTCTCCAAGCCTCAGATCACCCCCAAAACGGCCCACAACCCCACCTTGGGGTCATCTTCATTTCCACAAATCTGCATTCATAACCCACATGTACACTGCTAACATCCTGCATATTTATAAACGTACTTAGTATTGCGAAGGGTGCCAATAAATATTTATTTAAATCGCAATACTCCCTCTTAGGCTAGCAGTCGCAATTCTTGACTGAAGGCCTTATCCTTGTAAACCTTGTAAATCGCAATACTCCCAGTACTGGTACGGTATTCATTAATGTGCCTTTGCAAACAATTGTTGCCAACCCCTTTTAGCAATCGCTCGCGTCCCCGAGCGAAACTCTCCCCCTGGCTCCAGGTCCAGGTGGTATAAACTATAGTTTAAGGTTCCCGTGCTGTCAGCTGGCCAGCTGGTCCCAGGAGGTATATGCTTTTCTTATCTAGATAAGATCTTGTGCCCCGAGCATCCTCATGTGTGTATATACGGAGTCTGGGCCCCTGCTAGCAGCGCTGCAGCAGCTTGCAATTTGCCAATTCGGCCTCGAACCCTCGAAAAACCATGATTCGAGGGTTTGAAGCCACCTGTGTGCACATGTGTTTCCCAAGTATACCCTTACTCCCCCCTTACTCCCTCCTTACGTAAGTATAGTAGTATACTCCCTCCTTACGTTAGTATAGTAGTATACTCCCCTATCTGTAGCCATGAAGTACAACGTTAACGAAGTGTTTGAGTACACATGAGGCATCCCTCGGGGGCCCGGAGAAGCGTCCACTCCTACGGACCCCCGTAAATTTAAATTCACATTTAAGATTTTACGGACCCCCGTACGGGCCCCCGCAGGTGACACACACGGGCCTCCGTAGGAAGCCTTCTCCACGGGGTTTTTAGGGAGCTCTACGGGGGCCCGTACGGGGGTGTGCAGTAGGGTATTCTCCCCATACTCTCCAGCTGGATCCTGCAGGGTCCGGACCCGTATCCCGTATCCCCCGGAAAAATGATCATTTGACCCCGTGCACACGCGTACGCTCGCGCCCGCGTCTGTGCTTACCTCTAGCGCCCCGACTTCAAGGCCCAGGAGCTGCTCCATCAGCCTCACTTCCTTTTCGGGAGTAGGCACGAAGGGGATCTTGCAGCTGAGCTCCGAGAACTGGGTTACTGCCTGCGCATAAACGCACACACGTGTGGGTATCCAAATGCTGCTACGCCAAAGTTAGTAAGAAATGTGGGTCCGACATACCAGCTCGAATTCTTCATCTGGGACGTGAGTCCGGGTCTTTTGGCGAGCCATGATGGGGCCAAGTCAAGAAGCTGATTGTTTGTAAGTTAATTCCCAACACGAAATTGATGATTTGCGGAAGTTCTGTTTTCTGTACCGCGGTCGGATTATACCACAGGTTCACGATTACTTCATAAACAAATTTATTACTTAGCACACCCGAAAACCTTACGAAGTGAAAAAAAATAAGTAATTCCCAGCCCACAAATACGAAGCGAACACGAAGTGCAAATTAAGTTTTCTGGAAGTAGTAGCATATGCATTTTGGCAACATGGCACAGCGGCAGCTGTAGGGCTGCAGGCTGCACGCCTCTGACCTGGTCAGCCTACAGGCAGCGGTCAACCAGAGCTCCAAGAGCAACAACATCTCCACCTGTGTCCTGCCAGCAATGAAGAAAGGGGTACGAAAGACCAAGAGGAAGAGCAAGCACAAAAGTATATTCCAGCAAATTGGCCCCCACCATGGGACCTACGACACGACTGTCAGGCACTGCCTGACAGGCCCTGTCCAGCGAGCTCAAGACCCACCCCTAAGCCTTACGCATGCCCTCCAACATCCCAGCATGGGCCCCCCTCTTCCCTATGAGAGCCAATGAGCACATTGGGAGGTGAACACGGAGTTATGCAGACCCAAGCTGAGACACTCCACATCTGAACTCATTCTCCTTATGGTGGCTAGTGAGTGGGCAAGTGTGGAGCAGCTGGGATGCGAGCTTGAGACAGGGCAGTTTGTCCGAACTGCTCTAGCTAGCTCTCATTGGCTGGTGTCCATGCGTGGTACTCGTACTCAGAGAGTCTGCTTAGTGGCTATAGTATAGGTGTCCCGTGTGGTGGTTTTCCGCTGGCTTGTACATCTCTGCACTCTTATCCGTACTACGCACGTGCCCTCTGCCATACCTGGACATGAATATTTTTCTAAACCTGGACAACAAACTCCCTTTGTTCCTTCATGATTTCATGTGCCTTTATGAACAGGCTAGCAGTCAAACGTCTACTATACATCTACATAGTAAAATCTCATGCTGGCATTGCTGGTAACGAATGTGCAGATGCTATTGCAAAATATCAAGCAAGCCAAGCCAGTAATAATGTGGCTGATACTGGGATCCCTAGCGCAGGCCCTGGCGGGAATCCTTTTTCTCATCTATTCTGGTTAGCCAAAGAGGAAAAAAAAGAACACAATGCTGGCACATCCACAGCTCCTGTACCCAATCCTAAAATCACCTACCTCCCCAATCTTCAAAATGCTCTCCAGTCTCATATGCATACAAAACAAGACTTGGATATGCCGACTCCAAAACAGGCTACTACTCTTATTATCAGAGTTTGTTACCACGTGTAGATAAGAAAATCAGCAATGCCTTTAGGATCATGTCCTGTATATCCACACCCATGAAGCGCACCATCCTACAATACCGCACTGGCACCCTATAACCAAAAACATGCGGTTCGCTTTAAAAGGTCTACTGACCCACTATGCCGCAGCCCTCTCCCAGGCTTTCATCAATTAGACAGCGCACTCCACATGCTTTCAGGCTGCCAAAATCATATCATCTCCAGCATGAAAACTGAACGCCACAATGTTGCTGGAAGAGTAATCATCAAAGCTCTTAGCAAAAGCCCTTGGGGAGCAGGCTTGGTTAACATGGACATAGGAAGTGGTGATAGGTTGGCGCAGCACAACCTTCAAATCCCTACACATGCATCAAACAGAATTATACCCCCTTACCTCTTTCCAAGAAAATTTTCCAAGAGATCTAGATTCACCTTCAGCCGTCCTGATGCTATACTGATTACTCCCTATAAATCCAAACCCACTTCTTTTCCTTCTACCTCCTGCTCATACCATCATGCGTTGCGCAGCAGACACAACCCCACACTGAGGGCCACAACAGCCAACCGCGTGAGGCAACCCCACCAACTGAATGTAAACCAGCGGCATGTGCACTTGATTGAAATCAAGTACTGTGAAGACACGAGGCCTGGACAGCAGTTGGAGGCGGCACAGCGGTAGCATGCAGACCTCTGCAAACTCATTGTTGCAAAAGTTGTGACTCTCCACACCATCCTTTTGGGTGTTGGTGGACCTGCTACACTGAGCACACCCTTAACCAGTTTAAACAACTGGGACTTGACCACCAACGCGCCAATAAACTTGCTCGCAAACTTCATGCCCATTCTGTCATGTATGCCAACAAGCTTGTTACCACTAGGCGTGCTATTGAAAAAAAGAATACTTCTCGCAGCCAGGTTATGGAGCTGGGTGCTTCCAATAACCCTCCAGATCCCCATTAGGATCTTCTTTTTGTAGCTTCGCGGTGGAGGGGACTCACGGCTCTTTTGAGCCAATGTGTCTCCTTTTCTTTAATTGATGTAGGGAGAGTTTCCTCTGCCTACATAGTTTTTCTTTTCAACCATATTCACAACAAGTTCGTGTCCAGGCTGTGCATTTCCTCTTGCAACACAACAACAAGCTCTATTTCTTTATTTCTGAGCTTATGGACATTATGTTGACTGGCGAGGACCAGTCACAGGCTGATCAGCCGAACACTCTGGCTGAAGGTCCCCCCGTGTAAATTTAAATTTAAATCTTTTGTGTCTAAACTTATGGCTTTCTTTGGATGGCTGAGATCAGCCAAAATAACTGGCTGAAGGTCAACCCCGATCGTAACCATTGTAACCATTATCCTGACATCACTCCTAAAATTAGCTGGCTTGCAACTGGTCCACAAGTTGCCCTCCAGACTTCACCATGCAATAAGACATTGTGCATTGCCACAATCTCGGAAGTTTGGATTGATTTGCTGCATGTTTGCCTTCACACCCCTTGCTGCTCAAGCCCTTGCGCGCTTGGCACTGGTTCCCATGCACACAGACCCTTCTTTTACTCAATTAGCACAAAGAGGTGCCAATCGATAGCTCTCGAGTACAAGCCAGTGTCCAGGATGTTTCTGATTTCCTCTTGCAACACAACAACAAGCTTTTCTCGTTTGTTTCTGAGCTTATGGACATTATGTTGGCTGGCGAGGACCAGTCACAGGCCGATCAGCCGAACAGTCTGGCTGAAGTCCCCCTGTGTAAATCCAAATCTAAATCTCGAGTACAAAAATCCAGTGATTTATTTATAGTGATTTATTTAAAGTATTAAATCGACACGTGCAGTCCAGTTCACAAAATCTTCCCTCCTGGTATTTATACATTTTTTCCCTTTCCGCCAAGATACAGGCCCGCTTTCTTCATCACCTTGCTAGCCTATTTGGTTTCAAAGCTGCATATGAAAAAGGCCATTGTTACGCAGCCTTCATGGTTGAAAAGCTGCCATGTGAATAGAACGAGCCTCTGACCAGCCATCAACATCCTGAGTAGGGTTTAGGCTGAACCGAACACTAATGGAAGCCTGCCAAAGCCTCCAAAAGCTTATTTCTGCCATGAGAGTAGGATCAAGAGAAGCTGCAGTAACAGTCTTTGCAACACAATCAGCAGCGAACCTGATTGTAAAACGACAAGAAATGCTATTTTTACATGTTTAAATGAAATATCCAAGCAGGCCATGACTCCAAAGAATCTAATTAAAATATCAAGTATACACTGTTTCTACACATGCAAAACAAGCAAGTACACGAGAATGTTACAGAAGTACAAAGATATATATTCCTAGCTGTCCGGGAAAAAGCCAGCATGACAATACATTTTGACAACAGTGCTTCCTCATTATGTACATGCATGGTAAGCAGGCTTGCGCCAAACAATTAAGGCAGCATCAAAAGCTCAGTGACCTGGGCACAAGCACTCTTGGACGCTCATCCTGGGACAATCCAGTAGCTACCTTAGGGGGGCAACCAGCGAACTCTGAGAATAGGAGTAGCTCACCGACTCAACCAATTCAACTCGGTTTGTTAACATCGAGTGGCCACCCAGGACCCAGGAACCCCTGAAAAAGCATGTGATTTGCCCAATCTATGTCAGTCGCTTTCTCTCTACCAGTGCCTGAGGTATGATGCTTAAACCAGGTCCAGCAGCAAGTATGGCATGCCTCCCTTTTGTCATGCCTCCCAATCAAATGAAGGTTACCTATGGTGAAAAGCTAGCACGTTTATTCAACATGGACCCCTTTGCAGGCGCAGGCAACTTCACTAAATGAGGGCCTGTAACATACCACCCTTGCTGGTGAGTCCAAAACTGTTACCACATGCCTGACATCGTTCCTTCAAGGCAGGCTGCTTCCTAAACTGGGCTCAAAGCTCCCCCTGCTGGTGATGACCCAAAGCCAAGCTCACAGCTCCCCCTACCCTCCTACACCAAGCTCACAGCTCCGCCCTGATGCCCCACAACTTGCCAACCCTCCTACACTGACCCTCTTACACCGAGCTCACAGCTTCCCCCACCCTCCTACACCGAGCTCACAGCTCCCCGTGATGCCTCACAACCCGCCAAACAAAAAATGCGAGGCACAGCACCAGCAGGGCACACGCAGCCACCTGGCGCACGAACACAGAGCCCCCCTGCAGGTGTAACGCCTGCACACACAAAGGCAGGCTAGCTCGGATGTTCAGGGTCACGGTGTCCAGGGTGCTCCGTGTGGCTTCACGCGTTGCGGAGGTCACCAGGTCCAGGCACAGCGCGCGTACCTGTGTGTGTGTGTGTTGTATGTGTGTACGTGTGTGTGTGTTTGTGTGTTGTATGTGTGTACAAGTGTGTATGTTTGTGTGTGTGTTTGTGTGTTGTATGTGTGTGTGCGTGTGTTGTATGAGTGTACGTGTGTGTATGTGTGTGTGTTGTATGTGTGTACGTGTGTGTATGTGTTTGTGTTTGTGTGTTGTATGTGTGTGTGTGTTAGTGTGTTGTATGTGTGTGTGTTGTATGTGTGTGTGTATGTGTGTGTGTACGTGTGTGTGTACGTGTGTGTATGTGTGTACGTGTGTGTGTGTGTTGTATGTGTGTACGTGTGTGTGTGTTTGTGTGTTGTATGTGTGTACGTGTGTGTATGTGTGTGTTTGTGTGTTGTATGTGTGTACGTGTGTGTGTGTTGTATGTGTGTACGTGTGTTTGTGTGTGTTTGTGTGTTGTATGTGTGTACGTGTGTGTATGTGTGTTTGTGTGTTGTATGTGTGTACGTGTGTGTATGTGTGTGTGTTTGTGTGTTGTATGTGTGTGTTGTATGTGTGTACGTGTGTGTATGTGTGTGTTTGTGTGTTGTATGTGTGTGTGTGTGTTTGTGTGTTGTATGTGTGTACGTGTGTGTATGTGTGTGTTGTATGTGTGTACGTGTGTGTATGTGTGTGTGTTTGTGTGTTGTATGTGAGCGTGTTTGTGTGTTGTATGTGTGTGTTTGTGTGTGTGTGTTTGTGTGTTGTATGTGTGTGTGTATGTGTGTGTGTTGTATGTGTGTACGTGTGTGTATGTGTGTACGTGTGTGTGTTGTATGTGTGTACGTGTGTGTGTGTGTGTTTGTGTGTTGTATGTGTGTACGTGTGTGTATGTGTGTGTGTTTGTGTGTTGTATGTGTGTACGTGTGTGTGTGTTGTATGTGTATGTGTGTTTGTGTGTGTTTGTGTGTTGTATGTGTGTACGTGTGTGTATGTGTGTGTGTGTGTGTTGTATGTGTGTGTGTTGTATGTGTGTACGTGTGTGTATGTGTGTGTGTTTGTGTGTTGTATGTGTGTGTGTTTGTGTGTTGTATGTGTGTGCGTGTGTGTGTGTTTGTGTTGTATGTGTGTACGTGTGTGTATGTGTGTGTATTTGTGTGTTGTATGTGTGTACGTGTGTGTGTTTGTGTGTTGTATGTGTGTACGTGTGTGTGTGTGTGCGCGTGTGTGTGTTTGTGTGTTGTATGTGTGTACGTGTGTGTGTATGTGTGTGTGTGTTGTATGTGTGTACGTGTGTGTATGTGTGTGTGTTTGTGTGTTGTATGTGTGTACGTGTGTGTATGTGTGTGTATGTGGGCGTGGCGTGTGTGTTTGTGTGTTGTATGTGTGTACATGTGTGTATGTGTGTGTATGTGGGCGTGGGCGTGCTCGCGCTTATACACTCGCTTGTATGCTTAGTGACATCCTCCTAAAGCACACGCTGCACATATCTAACCATGAGTTGGCAAGGGGCTCAATCTGGCATCCTCACCTCACACTTCAATGCATGCACGCACATATCCCAGCCCAAGCACCCTCTGGCCCTCACAGGTGGCGGATTGATCTTGAATGCCATGAACCCGCCCACCACTGACTTCTTGCTCTCCCAACCTCTGCTCCTCCATGAATTTGTAGTTCATGAAAGAAGAGAGGCAGGGAGAGCAAGAAGTCAGTGGTGGGCTGGAAGCTCCCCTGCAGGATGCCTGCTTGTATGACACCCACTCTGCCCAAATGCAAGACCAAGCACAGATAAACAACGCGGCAAACGTACTAGCCAGATGCTCTGCAGCTGGTGGCGCACAAGCTACTTATGGGATTGCCAGCCCAAATGCAAGAACGAGCAACGATGAACAACGCTGGCAAACGTCTGACAAGTAACTTGGCAGCGGGTGACGCATGAGCAACCAAAGGGGATGGCATGGACGGCCCAAGGCTCAGTGCCTAAACATCCAGCTCAAAGACCAACCCATACACTCCCAAGCAGCTGCGCCCACCTCTTGCCCCTGACCAGCTCCACCAAGCACACACTCCTGCCGCACCCACACACACCTCCTGCACTCCAAAAAGCAGGACGCTGCGCCCACCTCTTGCCCATGA
The DNA here is from genome assembly GCA_914767535.2 of Dunaliella primolecta. Lineage (NCBI taxonomy): Eukaryota > Viridiplantae > Chlorophyta > Chlorophyceae > Chlamydomonadales > Dunaliellaceae > Dunaliella > Dunaliella primolecta. The sequence goes on along the minus strand of OU611759.1, from coordinate 3,870,700 downwards.
CCAGCTCCACCAAGCACACACTCCTGCCGCACCCACACACACCTCCTGCACTCCAAAAAGCAGGACGCTGCGCCCACCTCTTGCCCCTGACCAGCTCCACCAAGCACACACTCCTGCCGCACCCACACATACCTCCTGCACTCCAAAAAGCAGGACGCTGCGCCCACCTCTTGCCCCTGACCAGCTCCACCAAGCACACACTCCTGCCGCACCCACACACCTCCTGCACTCCAAAAAGCAGGCCACTGAACCCACCTCTTGCTCTCTAAAGAGCCCATCGTCGAGCACACCTGAGCTCAGGAGTCGAAATTCTAAAGCAACCCAGATCTTACCAAGCAGCAGCACCGACTTCCTGCTCTCTGACATACCCAGTTTTTCAATGCACTGCAGCACAACTCAGGATGTGAGGCCCTAGGGTTGCCTCAGGACGAGCCGAGCAGCACCCACCTCCTATCCCCTGATTCCTCCAGAAAATTGAATATATGCAGCAGCAGCAGCAGCAGCAGCAGCAGCAGCAGCAGCCACCTCTTGCTCTCTGACCAGCTCCATCACGCACCCACTCCTGCCGCACCCACACACCTCTTGCACTCCAAAAAACAGGACGCTGAACCCACCTCTTGCTCTCTGACCAGCTCCACCACACGCTGCACCCACACAGGCTTGGCAGGGCTCATCAGCCTGCCTGCCGTCTGGACTATCTGCTGCTGCTGCTGGTGCTGCTGCTGCTGACGCGCCTCACTCTGCCGGAAGTGGCAGTGGTGCTGCTGGTGCTGCTGGTACTGTTGGTGAGGGTCGTGTTGATGGGCAGTTGTAGACATGGGAAGGGGTGCCGGGGTGTGGGGTGCACTGGACTCCAAACCAGCCTCAGTGGCATGCGCAAACACACTGCTGCACGCGTCTGAACAGAGTTGGGTATGAGGGGCTGCAGCGTCATTTCTGCCGCCAGGATTGGGGCCAGGTGCCTCCACTTGCCGCTGCTGCAGAGTGTGGACCTCTGCTTCAGCACTGCCACCTTCTGTGAAAAGGGTGTTAGGGGGCAGCGCCTGGTGCCCGTCACCATCAGGCTGCAACTCAAGCTGTGACGTTGACTGTGGCTGCGGCTGTTCGGATACGCGGCTGGTAGGTGTGCCAATGGGGTCCAGCTCAAAGGAGCGCGTTTGCCTGTGCTGTCTCCAATGTTGTTTCTGGTGCTGCTGCAGATGGTCTGTGTGGCTGCTCAGCAAGCATTCTTCTCCTGTGCTTGAGGGAGCTGGGGAGGAGAGGGAGGAGGAAGGGGTGAGGGTTGAGGGTGGTGGGGGACCGCCACGGGAGGCAGGCCCTGCATTGCTGCTGCTGAGGTGAGGTTTGCGGCTGATGCCCACGCTAGCAACACGGCTGGTGCTCGCATTGTTGATGTCGTTATTGTTAGAGTAATTGGTTGGGGTGTCGGTGCTGGCACGCAGGCATGCAGAGGCCACCTCTTGGCAGAAGGCGGCCGTCACGCGCGACATGATGGTGGACACGGCGTCGCGGTGGTCCTGTGTGTGTGTGTGTGTGTGTGTGTGTGTGTGTGTGTGTGTGTGTGTGTGTGTGTGTGTGTGTGTGTGTGTGCGTGTGTATGTGTGTGTGCGCGCGCGGACATGTATTGCATGGACATATGTTTCGATCCTGCATGGGCAGGTGTTCACTTGTATGTTACATGCATAGATCCTAAGGGAGAGGACAAGAGGTTTGACGAATGGAGGTGTGGACAAACCTGTCTGAATGCTCTTTTTTCGTTTGGACAGAGGCCAGCAAAGATATATGAGTACCTTCACCTACATTGTTTGCTTGTTGGTGTATGCATTTGCATGCATTGATGTTTCCTTGTGCTTGCATACTTGCATGGTGGACCAGTAGAAGCTCTCGCAAGCGCAAAAGCACCAACGAGCATGCATGCGCACTCATTCCATTCCTCCCTGCGTGTTCCTCTACCTTACCTGCTTGGAGATACTAGACAGGAAGTCCTCATAGGTGTTGTAGCCTGCCGTGGACTCCATGTACGTGGCCACAGCGGTCTTCATGCTTTTGGTGACCAGCAGGCTGAGCAGGCGCTCTCCCTGCTCTGAAGAAAGCAGGCGCATAACCGCGGCAATGGTGGATGCGCCTGCTGCAGCCCCCTGCTGGTCCTGCTGGCCCAGTTGCGCCTTGATGAAATCGCAGAGCGTAGCGGTAGCGTTCTTGGTAGCGATGCCCATGGCCATGCCCACCAGGCTCCTGCCCCTGTCACTGAGGATGGCCTCCAGCACTTTGTCCACCACCGGCTGGGCATGTGGGTCAGAGGACTGGGACACTCCCCGCATCAGGGCCTGTGCTGCACAAGACAAGGTGGCCTGGACCTCGCTTGACTGGAGCAACCTGTTGAGCTGACGCAGGCTGGGGGGCAGCTCGGTGGTGTCCGACAGCAGGAAGACGTGTAGGTCCTTGGCCAAGAGCGCGCTGCTGCTGCTGAGGCTGGCCACAGCACGGCAGTAGTTGGACAGTGTATCCACCCATTCCCATCGAAGAGAAGCCCCCGTTCGACTGCAGTAAGCCCTGTACGCTAAAAATGTTGCCAGCCCCGCCCCAACACCCACGCTGCCAACCTTTGCCCATGAGTATGAGCTCCCAGGGTTGGTCGTCCCGGGCTTACTTGCGGGAGGCATGAGCCGGGGGGCATGCAAGAGCTATCTGTGCTTCATTATTACTCCAACAGCGGCGTGTGAAATAGCATTTTTTTTCAATTTTGGTACTACTGGAACGCAAGCAACTGAAAGGAAGTTGAAAGACGTTACGCTCTTTCCACCTTCATTCCTGTGGACCCATCCACCGGGGTTACCTGAAGGACAAGAGCCTCTTGTGATGGATGCTACCAGTGAGCATCCAGCTGGATTGGATGCACAGTTTTCAGCAGGCACCTGCACCAAGCCGTTCGCAAACGAGCACGTCATCACCAAGCGGCAGAACTTCAAGATCAAGGGAGATGAACTGCTCAGGTGCTACTAGCAATAGTATTTGTTTGCAACTTTGGGTCATTCCAATGTGTTGGCATCATCACTCAGTGCTCCTCCACGCCTTGGTGGCCATGATGGCGACTCCCCCTCTAGATCTTTGCCCCATCTGTGACTCGCCGCTTTGCCTGCAATCATATGTGCTATGTGCAGTTTGGCAAAAGATGTGGTGGCACACGGCGTGGAGAACGGTCCACTATCAGTGGACTTCCAATTCACTGGTAGGCGAGCAGCTATTGCGCAAAATGGGTTCAAACACAATTACGAGTACGGCAGCTTTTGAGCCTCATGTACCAGCAAGTCTTTGGGACCACATGCAATGCGGAGGACCACATGCAGTGCAGCTATTCAGACTGTATGAAAGTCAATGCAGTTCGTGTGCTTGCTTAGCTTAAGGGCGGCGACTGTTTGCTCAAACAGACACTTCAGTTTCTTTTGTGCAGCTCCCTTTATCGGCCCCTTGAACCGCGATGAATTCAGGCACAACCTGAAGGTGCTAGACCTACACCAGGTAAGGGTTAAAGCCTGTAGCATTTCAAGCAAAGGGGCTGCTACATCCGTAAGTTTCTCCACTTGTACAATTTGGACGGAGGGTGCCTTCTCACATTTTTCCATCCCCAAGCACACATATTCACCGCAGGCTTTCCCAGATCTTAACCCGCAATACTATGGCTTTCAAGTGGATCTGTTTGAGCCAAACCGTGTATGGTACTTCCTTCGGTGCGTGGTTGTGAGCTATCTTGTTAAAGGCAGCAATACTCAAAGCCAAGTATTGACTCCCATTTTCGACTTCGCAAGGGCCACTAAACCTGCTTTCAGCTCTAAGCTCTGCAGGGTGTGCCACTGAAACTTGAAGTGTTAAGAAAAGAAATAGCTTTAGAGTTAGGTGTTCTAGGCCCTCTTCCAGAGCACTTCCTTCACCAGTAATTAGGTTGTGGGCCAAGGTGCCTTTACACCCTTTCATTAAGTTAGGAGTGCTTCATTGCCTGCCTATTGCTCATTCTTGTCTTGTTTTTTGCATACTAATCAAAGCAGCCTTATCCCAACTCGAGGTTGAAGTGCCTCGAGCTTCAGAACGTGCAAGCCCATGTATGTGAGTTGGCTGTCCTTTTGGCATGGAAACAAAACAGAACATCAGTTATTGATTGAAGTTTACTCCCACAATTGCACATTTTCTGCAGGCCTGTAGCAACAAACCTTGGTCACTTCCAGGGCAAAATGCCGCTCAAATTTAAGCCTACAGGCAGGGTGAGTGGCACAACTTGCAGCCGCCTTTTTTTGCATGAATATGCACATTCAAATATTGTTGGTGAATCCAAGCATTCCTTTTTCCAATATGAAGTGAGCTTGAGGCCAAAGGCACACGTTGCAGATGCACTGCCATTGCCTCCACTGGCTGCAGTGCTGTGTGGAGCCCCCCCAAGTGGCCAGCCTCACATTCAACTCTACTGGGGAGGTGGAGGGTCACACGATGGGATATGTTGTCGACCGAGTGAGTGATTGAACAAGTTTGATAAATAATAGGTGCAGACAGACGGGCATACAGACACGGGCACACACACACACACAGAGAGAGAGAGAGAGAGAGAGAGAGAGAGAGAGAGAGGGAGATGGAGAGAGAGAGTGTGTGTGTGCTTTGTTGTTTGTTTCCTTTTGGTTCTTTCAGCACCAAGTGAGGCGTATACCAGCAAAAAAATGCACTACCCCCATCCCTGCATCCTTGTCCTCCCTCAACAACAACCTCCTTTGTTGTAACCTTTGTCCTGTCCTTGTTAACAACCTCCTTTGTTGTATCCTTTGCCCTGTCCTCTTCTTCTCCTCCCTCTTTGTTCTCCCAAAGAGCACGCACAGCATTTGCTTCACCAAAGCAATTGACCCACTTCTTGCTATTATGCTTTGTCCTGCGCTTATATAAGCAAAAATACTTTCTTCCATTGCCATATCTTTGGGCATCCTAATGTTGATTGAGAGCACAGAAGCAACCAAATAGCTGAAGTCTATACCAGAGATGGATGCAACTGGACTTACATCACAACCTGGGGTCATCGAAGTCATAGTCAGCATGCACGCGCATTTGGAACATGTACATTGGTTTGAGCTCATGATGCGTACTACCTGCAGACCATAGGCACCACTGGTGGTTTGGGAGGTGCTTTTGGCTTGATGTGGAACATTGGCCATCCCCTCCCCGTACCTGAAGGTAAGCACTTGAAGTGTGTTTGCCAGTGTTTATTTGAAAAAGTGTTGGTTTGTGTAGATGCAAAGCAGATTACAGCCTGGCTGACTAGCACTCTGAACTCATTCTGCATGCGTTCTTTGTCTGACTCACAACTTGAGACCAAAATGAATCAGCCGCAATATCTGGATGTTATTTGAGGTGATGCAGACCTGGCTTTTCCCTTTGGTCTTAACAAACCATGTAGGATGAATAAGTGCTGCCCCATTCTTTGCTATTTTTTGTACTTTTTCCATTTGACTTGGTTCATCCAACTTTCTCATTCTCTTGCAAGCGGTATATAAGAGCGCTAGAAATGCTGTTGCTCTGTTTGCGCAGGCAAGCCTTGGAGCCCCAGTCTTCAATTAATGGTACGGAAAGCTAAAACATGTTTATACAATGCTGCATACAACCTGCAAAGCACATTACAACAACCAGCAACATTGTTGGCAACAAAGACAAGGAGAGAAACGCCTGGCAGCATATTTCTGAGGTAGTCTAGCATCAGGCAAGAGCATCTGGAATGTCCTCCTTACGAGTAGTGCACTTTGGCCGCAGGTATTCAACACAGGGAATGCGATCGTACAAGGGCTACTGATGGTTTTGGACCGAGTCACTTCTTTCTTTGTCCCAAGCTGGCTATTGTCTAAGCATGCCCGTAATAATGTGTGAGGTCCTTTTGTTTCTGGTGAAGGCTGCCACAGCATCTTCTACCTTCAGAGGTGTAGGGAGTGGTATACTACCTGCATGGCTTTATTTCTAAGTGCGTGTTTTTTCTTGCAGTGCAAAGCAGATCGGCAGCTTGACTGAGTCTGCTTGCTAGTGGGCACGGATGTTAGAATGCCCTGTTAAACTGTAGCAACTACAGTCTCTAGATCTAGGGAGATCTCTAGACTAGTCTAGACTTAACACACATGCTTCAGTGTACGCTTTTTCTGCAAGCGGTGCGCACTTGTCAGGGGTGCCAACTCAGATTTGAGTTTGAACTTCCTGCTTGTTATCATTTGTTAGGGCTTGCAACTGCCCGGAACTACATGGTTGCAATCTGATTTCGAAAAAAAAATGGAAAGTCTACGCCCAATTATAGTCGCTATACCTATAGGTCACCTAGGTTATGCCTTAGGTGGCTTAGGTGGCTCATAGTTTTAGGGTAAAGGGTTAGGTTAGAGTTAGGTTAGGATAAAGGTTAGGGTTAGGGTTAGGGTTAGGGGCCAAAACTATGAGCACCTAAGCCACCTATGAGCACCTAAGCCACCTTCTCTGAAGACTGTGAAATGATCTATGTGGAGTGGCATCCTAAGTGGGAAGCTGCTGATATGTTACATATGCATCCAGACTTGGATGCTCTTGTGTAAGCCTTTGACTTGGAGGAAAGACCAGAAGGGATAGAAGACCCCTCGGCCATTGAGATAGACCTGGACAATCTTGTCAACCAAGGCTTTGAAGGCAATCCTCAGAACACATCTGACTCTCCATGGCTCTCAACTACCGGTTGCGCCATTCGCAAGAATGTCACCTTTGACTTCCATCCTACCAACCCCCAGACTGATATCATGCCAACATGGCATTGTGATACTATCATCAGAAGTGTTGACTTCATGGAGGAAACTCTCCAACCTGACAAATCTGATGAGGCCACCTTGCCAGCACAGATGCCAGAGATAACCACCTCTGAATGCGCCTGTATCTACAATGCCAATGGCAAGTACATGGGCATGCTCACTGTAGACAGGCTCATGACCCTGATCGAAGCCTACGAAGCAGCCAAAAAGGCAGGCATCCACGCCACCATCCAGCCACCTGTCCAGGACTCAGCAACTGAAATTATGGGACTGCTCTCGCGTCAAAAGGCTCAACAAAGACACCTCTCTTTGTCCAGGGCAAAAAGGTTTTCAATTCCAACATGCTGATCACTCCTTCCCACATCCGATCAGCCCTTCATAAATGGTGCATGGTCTCAACAGAGAGGTTCTCCAACCCTCTTGATTTTGACGGTACCTACAACACCTATTTCAGCACAAACTGCCGAGACCAGGTCTTTGGGGCGCACACAGACGCCCTCTCTGTGCGCTACACTGGCTTCTCCTTCTGCCATCCCCCACATGATGATGAAATAATGTTTAAACTCCTGCGCCACGCAGTGCACTCCTCCCTTCAAACCACAGATCCAGTTGCCACCTTAATGCTTTTGCCCCACTGGAGAGGCTTCAGCTGCAACGCCTACATGAGCTGGCTCAATCACTACCCAGGCCATGCAAAGATCCTTGCCAAATTCCCTGCAAGAAAAATCTAATTCCAGGCACCACAACACTGGTTTGATACCATAAACAATTCTACCCCACCTTCCTATCCTATGCAACTCATCGTAGTGTGGAACCTCAATGCCAGAGTAGTGCTAGATAGAGCAAACAAAGACTGGTTCCAGCTCTTCCAGCAAGATGTAAAACAAGATGTACCAAAAGCTTTTTGGCTGCCCCTGGATCCTCCAAATCCTGCCACGCCACTGCGTACCCACTAACACCTTGCATCAAACACTTGGAAACAGAAATTCCAATCACTCCCCTCTGACACACATAGCTGTTCACACAAGTGCCCCCAGGCAAGAGCAGCCTTCACCCCTGCCAACTATAAAAAGACGTTCACACCTAAAATCAAGGACTGGAGAGAAATCACCTTTACAGATGGCAGTTTGATTAAACAAAAAGATGACGAGTCCCCACCACTTTCTGGTTCAGGCGTTTACAAACCAGGAAGGGATACTGCTCCACCCTCTTAACACTTTCAGCTACACATAAAACCCAATGGTCATGGGCCTACTAATACCATCAACAGAGCAGAACTTGCAGGTATCCTTGTGGCACTCCAACATGGGCAAACTGACATTGCCTCTGATAGTGCATCCTGCCTCTCCCAGATTTCTAAACAAACCCTTAATCCGATGCGCATGAGGCATCATCTACATGCAGAGCTCATTCATGCAATATCAACCATATTAGAGCACTCCCCTCACCCTATCCATTTCTACAAAGTCAAAGCCCACTCTGGCATTATAGGAAACGAGGGGGCTGATGCTTGCGCTCACACCGCAGCCCTCTCAGACTCCATAGACATTATACTCCCAGATGCCAAGGACCCTTTCCACAATTTCTTTTGGCTTTCATTGAAGACCTCTTCCACACATTTTGATGGCATGCAACGCTCACAAACTTCCCCGATACACTACCTCACCAACCTGAGCGACAAACTTTAAGCACACATGCACAAGAAACACAAGCTTGGCTCTGCTAACAACTCTGGCTACCACTACCAGAGATGGCAGAAGCTTAACGATGCCACACCGCCCACCACCAATGCAAACACTGAAACTCACAACCCAATCTCTCAACTCGCAAACAAAGAGATCAGCAACTCCTTCTGGAAAAATCCAGAGATAACTCTTAAACAGCAAATAGATATTTTGAAGTATCGAACGGATACACTGTACACACAGAGTCATGCCTCCAATTTCAACTTTTCTAATTCTGAAAGATGCCCACTCTGTGATGATATGGACCACGTTCATCACGTTCTGCTCAGGTGTACCAACCCAACGATGAGTGGGATGTACACCAACAGACACCATGCGGCCCTTAACCTCTGTGTAAAAGCCCTCAGTAAAGGCCGGTATGGCTCATCCCTCATTGGCATGGATGGATGCAATAATGAGAGACTCCTGGATCAGGGCATACAAGTCCCTGATAACATCTCTCGAGCCAATCCAGATTGGGTTTTCCCAAATGGCACAGGCTCACCTGCCCGGCACCAAAGCCGCCCTGATGCTCTCTTTGTGCGCCCTATCCCAGGCAGGCAAGCAAACCTTGATCCTTCCAAGATTCCCCCTCAAGATAGGGACATCCACCTTGTTGAACTTAAATTCTGCCCTGACACAAATCCCTTTCCCACCCTAGAACGCGCAAAGACCCAACATTCCCATACAATTACTAGACTCAAAACCCGCAGCTCAAGAAATCCAAACAGGATTAACAAAGTGTCACTGCACACCATCTTAATTGGTGTTGGCGGCACCATTTACAATGAGTATACAATTACACCTCTTATAAATCTGGGTCTGACCAAACAAAAAGCCAAATCACTAGCATCTAAGCTTAGGGACCATGCCATCCAAAGATTATCCACCATCATTAACACTAGACACGCTCTTTGCTTTCAGGGGGCTTCTGGGAGGGGGTTTGCTGGGCGCGCGGCGGCGGCGGAGGACGGGAGAAGGAGAGTCCGAGCGTCCAGAGGCATGGCGAACAACCCTCCCGATCCCCATTAGCTCTGTTTCTGGCTCTCTCCTAGGCTAGTTTTGTCTAGTATAGGTTTGAGGGCCTTCTGGTGAGGCCTCTAACTTTTGTTAGGGGTCCTTCACTTAATGCACGCAGCCTATGGCTTGCGTAGACTTTTCTTTTCTTTTTTTTTCCACCTGAGGCAAAACCGAGGTGAACTATAGCTATAGCGACTATTTCTCTTGAGAGGAAAATTCCTGGCAGTTGACCAAGATATACACCAATAGGCACCATGTTAGCCTTAGCTCCAGTGCTAAAGACCTCAGCAAAGGCAGGTATGGAATCTATATATACAGATCATTGGTATGGATGCCTGCCAAAATGAGGAACTCCTCGAGCAGGGCATATAGGTCCCTGAAAACATCTCCTTAGCTATCCCTGACTGGGTTTTCCCTCCTGGTAGTGGCTCCTCTGCACGGCACCAAAGTCGCCCTGCTGTCTTAGTACGCTCCATCCCAGGCCGACCCTCACACATTGATCCTACCAAAATCCGTCTTCAAGACTGGGACATTCATTTTGTTGAGTTTAAATTCTGCCCCGATACCAACCCCTTCCCCACTCTGGAAGCTGCAGCTGCCAGCATACTAACACTATAACCAGGTTCCAGACCCACAGCTAAAGAAAACCAACAAGACAACAAGGTGGCCTTGCACATCACCTTGATTGGTGTGGCAGGCACTATCTACAATGAATTCACCATTTAACCAAAAGAAAAAGAAAAAACTACGTAGGCAGAGAAAACTCTCCCTACATCAATTAAGGAAAGAGAGACACATTGGCTCAAAGAGCCGTGAGTCTCCCTCACCAGAAGATGAGAGGGGAGTTAATGTGGATCAGGTGGGTTTCTGGCAGCACGCTGCTCCAGGGCACCAGTATTATGGTGAGTGTTTTTATTTTCAATGGCACGTCTGGTAGAGGTAAGTTTGTGCGCAAATTGTACAGAATGGGCATGGAGTTTTCTTGCAAGTGTTTCAGATCTCTGTGAGTCAATCCCTAATTTTTTGAATTGATCAAGGGTATGGGCAGTGTATATAGTCCCACCCACACCCAGGAGGATTGGGTGGATAGTGATCTCTGCACCTTGGAGTTGTTTGCAAAGTTCACTGTGCTGTTGCTGTGAGGCTTCTAGCTGGGCACCAGGCCTCGTATCTTCATAGTATTTGATTTCTATCAAGTGAATATGACGGGCTGGAGTTGTGGTACTCCCAATACTGCGCAGTACTCGGTGTGAGGGTGAAATGGGTGGTCTGTTTGGGTTAGTCGGGTGAGGAGTGACCAAGATTGCATCAGGGCGGCTGGAGTTGCGTCTGGATTGCATAGAAGCCGTGGGTTTGAAAAGGTTGGAAGGTACAGCACGATTAGAGACTTGTTCAGGGACTTGCAGGTCATGTCGGGCTAAGCGGCTTGTGTTGCCCGCATCCAACTGCACAAGATTGGCCCCAAATGAGCCTTCACTGACCATTTTCAAAATCATCCTGCAAGCAATATTGTGACGCTCAGTTACCATGTTACGAATGGCAGGACATTGGCAGCCAGATAGGATGTGGAGAGCGCTATCCATGTCATGGCAATCAGGTAGGGGGCATGTCAGGCTAGTGGATCTTTTGTATCGGACCCCATGTTTCTGATTGTAGAGGGTGCCTGTGCGGTATTGGAAGACAGTTCGTTTCATTCGAGTTGAGAGACCTGGCATGTTCCAAAAGGAATTGCTAATTTTCTTGCTTACGTGAGGTAGCAAGCTCTGGTAGCAAGTATAGTAGCCTGTCTTCCTGTCAGCATAGCCCAGCTTGTGTTTAGCATGCATATGGGATTTTAAAGCATTTTTAAGGTCTGGGAGGTAGCTCAGACGAGGAAAAGGGTGGGATTGAGGAGGCCTAGGATCTGTCTTTTCCCAAGCCAGCCAGATTGTATTGTGGAAGGGGTTTCCTCCTGGGCCGGCGCTAGGGAGACCAGTATCAGTTAGGTTGCCATCTTTGAGGGAGGCCTGGTATTTAGCAACCTGATCTGCGCATTCATTCCCAGCTATTCCAGCATGAGACTTGACCTTGTAGAAAAAGATGTGATCTTGAGAGGCTCGGGCTTGAGTGTGCGTGAGTGAGTGCAGCAGCTATGGCAGCGAGCTCAGCTCTTCCTATGGTATTGGTAATACCGGCGCCATTAGGCTCAACTAGTTTTTGTGAGTCACTCATAGGATGGTACACACCTGCCCCTATAACTGTCTTGCCATTCTGGACCTGGCAACTGCCGTCTGTGTAGGCCCAAGACCTCCAGTTTGCGACTTTAAGCTGGAGGTTGGGATGGGACTGACAAGGAGCATTAACAGTAATGTCTGAAACGCCACCATTTAACCCCTAATCAACTTGGAACTTATTAGGCAAAAAGCCAAGTCTCTAGCATCCAAATTGAGCTGCCATGCTTATCCAAATCAATGATTATTATAAATACTAGACATGCTTTTTTCCTCGAGGGGGCTGGGGAGGGGGTAGCTGGGCGTGTAGCGGTGGAGAGCAGGAGGAGAGTCTGGGCGTCCAGGAGCATGGCCGCTTCCCTCCAGATCCCCATTATCTTTATTTCTGGCTTTCTATTACTAAGCCTAGTGTGTCTAGCTTAGGTCTGAAGGCCCTTTGGTGTAATTCTTGCCAGCTTGCTAGTTAGGTAACCTTTTCTTAATGCACGCGGCCTTTTGGCTGGCGTAGACTTCTTTTTCCTTTTCTTTTTGCCTGCAGGACCCTTCTCAGAGGTCCAGCAAAAGCCCTCTTGGAGCAAGCCTTGCCTCCATTAATATAGGCAACGCAGATTGCCTTGCTTTACAGACCCTGCAAATTCCTGAACACTCAACAAATATAATCCTCCAAAATCACTGAGGATGAAAAACTCGCTTCTAGTCGCCCTGAAAGAAAGAAAGAAAGAGAAAAAAACTACGCAGGCAGTGAAGACACTCCCCGCATGAATTAAGGAAAAGAGGATACCTAGGGCTGAGGCACCGTGTATCCCCTTCACCAAGAGAAACAAGAAAGAAGTCAATGGGGATCAGGAGGGTTACTAGCAGTAGCCCGTGCCTGATTTTGGCGATGAGAGTTGAGTCGCCCTGATACTAGTTTTTCCAATGACTGAATCCCGATTTCCGTTGAGATGTAGAGGGGGAACAGGGAGCACTAAGCGTCAGCTACAGCCACTCCACATTTGTAGGTGCTACCACTCCACATTGTTACCACCCAAATTTGTATTTGAGATGAATGCTTATGAACCACACGGTGAGGCCCTAGCTAGCTTGCTAGTTAGGGGACCTTTCCTTAATGCACGCAGCTGGACCTGGCTTGTGTAGGCTTTTCTTTTCTTTTCTTAACCACACGCTGCAGTACATTCTTCATCAAATGTTTGGAGCATTTATTTGATCCAACAACTTTGACGCCTTTGAGCATAATCTCCCTTTAAGGGAATAATAATAACCTCCCTTCACAAGTTGTGCTTTTACAAACGCCAGACCGCAACAAACATGGTTTTGTTGTCTCTTCTTTCCAGTCCATGTTTTGTGAGTTGAGCATGTTTTGGCCAGGTCTGGTTACAGGCCCCCTGTAATGTATCACCTTTTTTTCCCTCGACCCTTGTAATGTGTCACCTTTTCCTTAATTGATGCAGGGGGAGTTTCCTCTGCCTACGTAGTTTTTTCTTTTCTTTTTTTTTTCTGGTTACAGGCCTCAGTGTTTCCGCTCAGCTGACCTTGCAGGCGGATGTAGCAATGTAACCTTACCTGCCTATGCAGCTCCTTAAAGGGCATGGTCTTGACACTCACATAGCCATAAAGCTTGCTTTGAGGCTTCATGCTCATTCTGTCTAGTGCGCTCGTAAGCTTGCTAGCACCAGGCGCGTGATTGAGAAGGCTCCTTTCAACCCCCATCATCAATTTGGAGGTCAGGCACGGGGTGCTGCTAATAACCCAGCATCTGTTTAGCTCTGCACCCCCAAGCAATGCATCACGCTTTAGAGACTCCATGAACCAGGCTGGTGTCCTAGGATTAGCCAAATCCGTGTCTGCATGCCTGAAACACTGTGACTGAGCTTCTAGTATTGCTTTTAGGTTGGACTGGTTTGGTTACAGGCACGTTTTGCTTCAACGAAGCTGCCCCCACAGGCAGGTACAGCTATGTAACCCTTCCCCAGGCTAGCAGTCAAACGTCTTGACTGAGGCCTTTTTCCCCTTGTAATCCCTTGTAACCCTTCCCCTTCCCTAGTAATCCTCGTCGTCCCCATTGACTTCTTCCTCTTTTCTCTTGATGGAGGGTAAACACAGTGCTTCTGCCCTGTGTATCCTTTTTCCCTTAAGAAAGAAAATAAAAGAAAAAACTACGTAGGCAGTGTAACACCCCCTACATCAATTAAGGAAATTAATTGACGTGGAGAGTGTTTCCACTACACACAACATTTTCTTTACTTTAGAGCCTGAAATAATCCAGGAGAAGGCAGACAACTAGTTATGAGGGATCAGGCATGAGAGTATTTGCACTTGCAACTTTCTGGGAGCTTCCCACCTAAGGGTTACAAGGTTTACAAGGGGAAAAACTTCAAGTTGAACTTCCCACCTAATGCCAAAAGACAGTTGTCTAGGCATGGAGAAGAGCTCTAAAGCTGCGCCTTAAAGGACGCAAATGATTCAAAGAAATCCTCCCATTTAAAGGCATGCAAGCAACCAAACAAAATTAATCAAGCTCAGAGCATCAAGGATACAAGCCCTCTATGATACTTCTAATTCCACAGGGATGACAGCCAGTTTATTGCTTGCCAGCGCCTCTGCTTTCAGCTGGTGGAGCTGCTCTTGCGAGTCTGCAAACGGATTCATGAAAATGATGTCCTGAGCAGTCAGTGAGGGTGATCAGCGCAAGAGATTGTTCCACGAATGGGAGCAGTGTACATTGTGTACACATATACAAGCACACATCTTGCTCCCCTCACGCACCGTTGTGTTTCTTTTTGGGGCAAGTCAGCTGCAACGGCCCCGATTGCTTTAACACAGCTGATGCGCCCTGGATGTCCACGTCTGGAGGCAGTTCAACTTGCCTTGTTCAAGGCAGTGGAAAGGAAGAAGCAAGGGGCACGGTGAGTGCACATCTTTTGAGGCGTTGTGTGCTTTGTGCATTTCTGTGAGTATGTGTGCATGTGTGCGTGTGTGTACGTGTGTGTGTGTGTGTGTGTGTGTGTGTGTGTGTGTGTGTGCGTGTGTGTGTGTGTGTGTGCATATGTGTGTGTGCGCGCGTGCGCGCGCGCGTATGTGTGTGTGTGTGTGTGAACGCGTGCGCGCGCGTGTGCGTGCGTCAAAAGTTCAAGGGCGTAATGCACTGAATTCACACTATGGTGCAGGGAGCAAACAAAAGTCAGAGCACACCATGACTCATCTCCGGCGCGTATGTTCAAGGTGAGCCCCCTTGCCTCAAGGCCCACAGAGTCAGGGTTGGGCACTTTCAGCCTGTCCCAAGTCAGCACATGCGCCTCGCTTGTCTCACCCCTCAGGACGTGCCTGTCCATACTTGTATGCTGGCTAAACGTTCTTTACAATTACAGGTGAATTAATTAAGTCTGTGCTTGTGTGTGAGAGAGACTTGAAGGCCTAAAATGGCAATAGGGTTTACAGGTGCTACAGATTGAAGCAAAGGAGCAACTGCCTAACTTTTCAGAACAGCTTTATGAATGGAAATTGTGCATTAGCATTAATTGCACACAAAGAAAGATGGTGGAGAAAAGGCAGAGGCTTTTGGAGGCAGTGCGTGGGCGCCCCCAAATGGATCACCCCCCATCACTTCAGCAGGGCGGGCAGGAGCAGGTGAGGCCCTTGCTATCTTGCTAGTTAGGGAACCTATTCTTCGTGCACTTGGCCTTTTGGCTGGCGTAGACTTTTCCTTTTCAAATCTTTAGCAGGAGCAAGACCTGTGCGAGGCAGAGGCAGAGGCTGCAGCTGTCCCCTCAGACCTGGAGGCAGCCATCGCTTTCCTCAGGGACGAAATGAGGGTCACGTGCCCGCAGCTGCCCCCCCTGGTGTGCCACACACAGCTGTGTAGCATGCTGGCAGACAAGACTAGCATCGAGCGTGGCCTGGATGACTGCAGGCGGAGGAATGTGCTGCGCGTGTTCAAGCTGGCCACAGGTGTGGGGAAACAGAGATTCTAGCGAGCATATGCAAAGGATTATGCTGCGGGTGTTCAAGCTGGCCACAGGTGCAGGGAAACAGAAAGTGTAGCGTGGGTAGGCAAAGGGATTTGCTGCGGGATTTCCACCTGGCCACAGGTGCAGGGAAACAGAAAGTGTAGCGTGGGTAGGCAAAGGGATTTGCTGCGGGATTTCCACCTGGCCACAGGTGCAGGGAAACAGAAAGTGTAGCGTGGGTAGGCAAAGGGATTTGCTGTGGGATTTCCACCTGGCCACAGGTGCAGGGAAACAGAAAGTGTAGCGTGCGTATGCAAAGGGTTATGCTGCAGGTGTTCCACCTGGCCACAGGTGTGGGAAACAGAGAGGTGTGCATGGGGCGGGAGACATGGGTTCCACGCATAAATTGTGGGTATGCAGAGGCGTTAAAGAGGGTGCCGCAGGAAGGGGGAATGCAGCGTGCTTGTTGTATTGCATGCGCACAACTATGCATGCTCACACACGCACGCACATGCACACACACATGCATTCACATACACACACACACACAAACACAAATGCGCGCACGTGCACACACACACACACGCACACACACATACACACATGCGCGCGCATGCACACACACATGCTCACATGCACATATACACACACGCGCACGCACACACATACACACTCCCACAGACACACACACATGCACACACACATGCACACGCGCATGCACGCTATCAGGTTGCACTCATAAGCGCAATGAAGACACCAGAACCCAATGAGTGCACCGCATCCAGCCCAATTCCAAGGCAGTGTGGCCGCAGCTTCATGCCATGGAACCCACAAGCAGGCATGCTGCTTGCTCCCGTCCATACCAGGTGCTGATGAGCACGGCATCCTGCTGATGCATGAGCCAAGATGAGCCATTGAAGACCCACAAAGATGATCCTCCTGGATGAGGAAATTCCATGATGATGGTCCCATCTGTGACAGGTGCTGATGAGCACGGCGTCCTGCTGATGCGTGACTACGTAGACTGCATATTAGCAGCAGCAACAGCAGCAGCAGGGAGCCCTGCTACTGACAGGACTCCTGACATGAGTGGGGAGCAGCTGCAGGGGCACAGCGAACCGAGCTGCTGCAGCTCGCACGCCAGGGAGCAGCAGCAAGAGGAGCAGCAGGAGCAGCAGCAGCGGCGGCACGCAGCGGCCGTGCAGCAGCAGCAGCAGCACGCCGTGGCGCGCAACTTCTGTGTCCATGTCATCACAAGGCATGCAGAAGTGTGCATCTCTAAGGCGCAGGTGCGCAACTTCTGTGTTAGCGTCATCACTAGGCATGCAGAAGTGTGCATCTCCAAGGCGCAGGTGCGCAACTTCTGTGTTAGCGTCATCACTAGGCATGCAGAAGTGTGCATCTCCAAGGCGCAGGTGCGCGACTTGTGCGTCCGCGTCATCACTAGGCATGCAGAAGTGTCCGTCTCCAAGGTGCAGGAGAGGCAGCTCTCTAGGGAAGGTGGTGTGTGTGGGGGGGGCAATAATGAGCAACTTACTATCACGTCTGTACTTTGCCTTGGAGGACAGCAGGAGCGGAGAGACAAACTGGGCAGGTGAGGGGCTGGAGGACCATTATAGAAGAGAGGTTGGCTGTAATTGAGGATGAATGTAGAGACCCAACCAGGCAGCATGACCACTCTATCTATCTTTTTAAGGGAGGGCACCTGGGGCCGTACATACGGGAATGGACACACATTCATGCACGTACGCATACATGCGCTGTATGCAGAGAAGAGGAAAGGAAGACTGAGCGCATAGCATGAGTAGCTCTTCCATAGATGCGCGGAATGAGGGCACCTTTGATCAATTCATGGAATGAGGACACCTTTTATCAATTCATGGAATGAGGACACCTTTTATCAATTCATGGAACGAGGACACCTTATACCGGTTCATGCAATGTGGACACCTTATACCGATTCATGCAATGTGGACACCTGGGGCCGAACATGCGGGAATGGTGGATGGAGGACACCCAGGACCATACATGCATTACCATACAAGCATGCATGCAAGGAGGACATCTGGGGCCCTGCATGGGCATGTGTGAATGATGGAAGGAAGGCACCTTAGGCCACACATGCATGGTCACTGTGTGGGATAGACACATCAGAAGTCATGCACTTGTAAGCAATGACAGCATTTATCCCCTGTCTGGATCCCATCAAAGGGGCTCCTTGCGCGCATGAGCCGCCACTTTGTGTCGGCAGAGAAAGGGAGCACGTACTGGAGCTGAAGACGAGTCAACTAAAGTCTGCGCTACCTGCATCATAACTCTAACATGCCCTCCCAGCTGTTGGCAACCTTTGACCTGAATTACTTCTAATGCGCGTGTCCAAGTGTTTTGCAAGAGTAACGTAGCAGTCCCTGATTTTCACTGTGCGTGCAGTTGAGAGATCTACTAAAGCAATACTCCAACAACTTGAGCCCCCCGCACCCTGAGCCCCAGCAGCAAGGGTATGAGCAGCAGCAGCAGCAGCATTCCTGCACTGGTCCCCTCACTCCCTCTGAGTTGGCAACCCTCAGGGATCTGGATGCCGACAAACAGATATCAATCCTGCTCAACCTGGGTGGGTGAGCCCTGTGCATACGTGTATGTATGTTTTGTATGTATTTATGTATGTATGTATGTATGTATGTATGTATGTATGTATGTATGTATGTATGTATGTATGTGTGTGTGTCATAAGCCGAATGAGGCCCACTTACATGGTGTGCTGCTGAGGTTGCAACTCATCAGCACTGCACGCATCTGCCTTCCGCTCAGCAGGGGTCCTGTCCAGGCATCCGTCAGACGATGGCGCTTTCCTGTTAGGAGTGCCTGGCATGGGGCCCATCATCAAAGCCATCACCGCAGGTCAGTGCTGGCATAGTGCAGAGCAGCGCCTTTTGGTTTTGCAGGTGCGCATGCTGTCATCAGGTGTGGTCCTTGGTGTGTGGCAGGCATGGGGCCGATTGTCACAGCCACCACTGCAGGTCAGCATTGGCATGAGTGCTGAGTGACGCCTTATGGAGAATTGCAGACATTATGATGCAAGATGCATGTTGTCATCAAACACTGTCACCAGGCGGCGCTGATTGGATCCGCGGGCAGCGTTCTGTCATCAGGCATTGCCATTGCACAGCATCGTTTGGGTTTGCAGGCGGTAGATCGTCATCAGGCATCGCCATCAGGCGGCGTTTATTGGATCGGCTGGCAGTGTTCTGCCATCAGGCATTGCCATTACACGGCGTCGTTTGGGCCTGCGTCCCACATTTTGGTCACCAGGCAGCGTTGTTTGGGTCTGCCTATTGTCGTCAGGCATGCACGTTGTCATGCTCAGTCAATGGAGTCGTTCAGTCCCGAGGCACGACCAGCACAATTGGCGAGCAGTGGCACCCTCTCTTGCTGGTGGCTCATGCTGCCATCAGCCTTGACCCTTTGTATGCAGTAGGCATGGGCTTGCTGTTGCCAACGCACAAGCTGCCTGCGCAGCTAGTTTGACTCATGATCCTCCTTGGATAGCAACTCACTTGTGCGCCCTCATGCCTGCGCAGCTAGTTTGACACATAATCCTCCTTGGATAGCAACTTGTGCGACCTCATGCGCATCAAGTGGATCAGAAAGAGTCACAGCATTGCAGTGCTGCCATTTTTTTTATGCTTTCATTCAGCATTTACGCCCTGTGTGGCTTGCATACAGCCCACCAGGTTCTTTTTTCTCGCCTCGTCCTGAAGAAGGGGATCAAGCATTCACGACACCTCCTTGTGTGCAGAGCCCACCAGGTGTTGTGCCAGCTTCATTCTTGACAAGGAAGTTAAGCACTTACGATGTCCCCCGAGTGTTTTGTGTACAGCCCACCAAGTCTTTTACCCAGCCTCATTCTCGACAAGGGGTTGAAGCATTTACGACACCTCCTCCTTTTGTGTCTTGCGTACAGCCCACTATTGTTTTTGCCAGGCTCGATCTAGAAAAGGGTGTTGAGCGTTTGCAACACCTCCGTGTATGTCTTGTGGGCAGCCCACCAGGTCTTTCTGCCAGCCTCGTTCTAGAAAAGGAGGTTGACTGTGTTCTCCTCCTTGTGTCTTATGAGCAGCCCACCAAGTCTTTTGGCCGGCCTCATTCTAGAGAAGGAGGTCGAGCATTTACACTTCCCTGTGTGTCTCGTGTGCAACTCACCAGGGCTTCTTGCCGAACATATCAGCCATGGGCCTGCCAGTTTTAGCTGTATCTGGTCACAAGAGAGCATTCAATTTGAGCTTGATACGGTGTCCAATCCAGTCAACACCAAGTAGCTATTCGTCCAAAATTGCTTCTTCATTCAATGAAAGTTTTAAACAGTGTCCAATCCAGTCAACACCAAGTGGCCACTGGTCATCCATCCAAAATTGCTCTGCCCCTATATTTGGCCAAGCATTGCTTGTGAAGCAGCTTTTCCATGTGCGAGCGCTCTTACTTGCCACACTTTGTAAGTCCATGCCCTGCTGTGCTTTGCTTGCAGGGCGGAAGGAGCTGCTCAGAGTCGTGGCAAGGAAACAATACAAGGAGATGCCAGAAAGCCAAATCCTTGGAGTGAGCCTTCCGTCATCCAGCAAAAAAAGGTCTGCCTCAGGTAAGCAGGCTGTAGCGCACTCCTGCTTCTAGTGATCAGGGAGTTTCATTTACTTGAAGCCACTTGTGAGGGTTGGGCATGAGCTGTGAGATGCAGGGACCTTTTTCCAGTAGCTGAACAGGCTGTTGTGAACCCTCGCCTCGAGTACTCAGGGTGTCTTATCTGCTTTACCCAATTCCAATGGGTGAACATGAGCGGTAAGGGAGGCAAGGGCTTTCTTTGGGAGATAAGCAAGCTGTTGTGCCCACTAGCAGCCTGTCAACCACCTGCATTTGTGGAGGGCACAAAAGGTTGCAAGTCGCAGAGCATGCAGCCTCCAGTCAAAACGGCTGACTGCTAACTTGTTTATATAAGAAGGTGTTAAAGAGAAATTTATGTGAGAAAGATTACAATATGTTGTTAATGTTGTCTTGGTTCATGAAAAAGGGATATTAAAGGACTGAACATGGATGAATATGAATGGAAAGTAGAGGAGGCAACAGAGATGACTCCAGGTTGGAAATTCTGCTTCAGACTTGTCAGCATGATACCTGACCAACCACAAGCATGTTAACGAAAAGCGCTTTGTCGGAGATTGCAACAGACCAGGGTTGTTCAGTGCGACGGTCTGAGATGAAAAATGTGATAAGATGCGTGTAAAATGGGAGTTTGTTGAACTGTT
Source organism: Dunaliella primolecta (assembly GCA_914767535.2). NCBI lineage: Eukaryota > Viridiplantae > Chlorophyta > Chlorophyceae > Chlamydomonadales > Dunaliellaceae > Dunaliella > Dunaliella primolecta. Next base: position 3,849,720 of record OU611759.1, on the reverse strand, counting down.
CAATCGCACGTTTGGTTGAGGAGGGGGGTGGCTGGGACAGGGGTCAACAGAGCCCATACAGGCTTGCCCCGGCCTTCCATCCCTTGACCTTTCAACCTTAGAGTTGTTAATGAATATGGGAAGTTCTGATGAGTTAATGCGCCATAACAGGGGCCTTCAGGTGACCTTCTGGTGGCCTTCAAGTGGACTTGGCATGCATTTCGCGGAGAGAGGTAAAAGTTCGACGAACGGCACTTTCAGAATGCGATAAAATGCGTGTAAAATGCGAGTTCGATAAGGTACGCCGTTCGTCGCACTGAACAACCCTGCAACAGACTTGGATGGCAGCCTAAAGAGCAGGGAAGATGATAGCTGGGAAGTTCCATGTGGCATGGGTGATATTGTGCATACGAGAGTCTTTCTCTGCCTACACAGTTTTTTTCCATTTTTCTTAGGTAAAAGCTCTCAAATTGGCTTCTCCTTCCATGCTTCTTCAGGTGCTAGCAAGGAGGCAAAACAAGGGGTGAAGCTGCGTGGTAGCCAGCTGAGCACAAGCTTCCACCTTCGGGATTTATTAGGCAAGGGCTGGTTGCAAAGAATGAATACTGCCTCTGGTGTCATGATTAAGGCAGCAAAGGATTAAATTGTTAGTTCGTTTGTTTTCACAAATACAACCTGTCCTAGTCCTATTGTTCATAACTGTGCCACAGATTATGTTTTAGATATATAATATAAATACAACTTATATTTAATGGTGGGGTTTCATACTGTTTTTAAAATATGGAGGGCCCTTCTCCTTACTCGACGTATGTAACAAGGTTGCAAGGTTACAATGGGATTTGACCTTCAGCCAGGTAGTTTGGCTGCTCGGCCTACTCAACTGCTCAACCCGAAGTAGGAGTCTTCCACTGCCTATGTAGTTCTTGTTTTATTTGCCACCCTACTGAGTGCTGTCCACTGAAGTAAGTCCATGCTTGCTACAGGTGCCTCAGCCCTAGGTATCTTCTTTTCCTTAATTGTTGTGGGGAGTGTTTTCACTGCCTGCATAGTTTTTCGTGCTTGCTATACAAATGTGCACACACAAACTTATCATTGCAACTCATCGGAAGTCCTCATGGGAAAAAAAGGAAGGGAAGGGCTACTCCTCGGATTTGAAAATCGCAAGGATGAGCCGGACCTTTCCTGGACCTCCTGCTGACCTGCTACTGACCCTGAATTAGACGGCCTTAATCGGCAAGGATTTGTCAAAACAGGAAGCAAAACCAGGCAGCAAAAATACATGGAACAAAGAAAAAGAAAAACCATGTAGGCAGTGAGAACACTCCCTACGTCAATTAAGGAACAGGAGGCGCGTTGGCTCCAAGAGCCGTGAGTCTCCCTCACCAGAGGGTAAGGGGGAAGCTAGTGTGGGTCTGGTGGGGTTCTGGTACCACACTGCCCCAGGGCACCGGGATTATAATGAGTGTTTTGTTTTTAATGGCACGTCTGGTAGGGTTAAGGAAAGGAAAGGATAGGGTTACAACATTCTCAACCAGCTTTCACAAGGGTTACAAGGGTTACAAGGGAAAAAGGCCTCAGTCAAGACGTTTGACTGCTAGCCTCAGCTTTCACAAGGTTAACAATAAATAAGCAAGGCAAGTTTCTAAAGTGTTTGTGCCTAGCATCCACTGGAGAACATTAGGGACATGAGCAAGAAAAAGTAGTACATAGCTGTACTTGCCTGTGGGGGCAGCTTAGCTGAAGTGAAAAAGGTGCTTGTACCAAACCAGTCCAATCTAAACAGCAGTGCTAGAAGCTCAGTCACAGCATTTCAGGCATGCAAACACGAACTTGGCTAGTCCTAGGACATCAACCTGGTTCATTAAGTCTCTAGGATGCACTACTATTACTTGGGGGTGCAGAGCCGAACAGGTGTTGGAATTAAGTTTGTGAGTTGGACTGGTAGAGTGTAAGTTGGTGCAAAAATTACACAGAGGGGGCATGGAGCACTTGCAAGCTTGATAGACCTTTGCGGGTCGATCCCTAGTTTTTAAATTGATCCAAGGTATGGGCAGCATAGGTAGTCCCACCCACATCCAGAAGGACTGTGTGGAGAGTTATTTCAGCACCTTGAAGTCGTTTGCACAGTTCATTGTGTTGTTGCTGCGAGGCTTCTAGCTGGGCACCAGGTCTCATAGCTTCGCAATATATGATTTTTATCAAGTGAATATGGCGGTTTTGGATGTTCAACTCATGAAGTTGCCTGGCTGGAGTTGTGCTGCTTCTTACTTCTTCATTACCTCCCATACTGCGGAGTACCCGGTGTGAGGGGTGAGTAGGTGGTCTATTAAGGTTAGCAGGGCAAGGAGTGGCCAAGATAGCATCGGAGCAGCTGGAGGTGCGTCTAGCTTGATTAGAAATACTGGGGTTGAAGAAGTAGGGAGGTATTACAGGACTGAAGGCTTGTTCAGTGATGTGTAGGTCATGCTGAGCCAGACGGTCTACGCTGCCTACATCCATATGTATAAGGTTTGACCCATAACTTATGATAAGAGCTTTTGCTTGCACATGTAACATCATTCTGCTGGCAATGTTGTGTCCCTTAGTTACCATGTTACGGATGATGGGGGCATTGGCGGCATGAGAGCACTAAACATGTGATGGTATTCTGGGAGAGGGCATACAAGGCTAATGGATCTTTCAAAGCGAATTACATTTTTTTGATTGTAGAGGGTACATGTGCAGTATTGGAAGATTGTGCGTTTCATTCACGTTGAGTGACAGGGCATGTTCCAGAAGGCATTGCTCATGCCCTTATTTGTATGAGGTGGTATACTAATAATTAAACTAAATCATTGAAGTGTAACAGCCTGTCTTACAGTCTGCATATCCAAGCCTATGTTTAGCATGCATATGGGATTTCAAAGCAATTTTAAGGTCTGGAAAGTACATCATGGAAACAAACTTCTTGGAAACAAAAATAGGTCTGTCTTATTTTCTGACCAGCACAATAATCACTTTCAATGACCGGCTCATAAACCCACAAGCAAATGTGTTATAGGGACTCCAGTCGGACTGGAAGCTATGGATTTTGGATCACATAAGCCCAATACAGTAACACAACATAAACCCAACCCAGAGCAGATGTCATCCACTCCCCCTCCACACCTTCCATACCACCCCTGGTGCTACTGGAAATAAACTTGTTGCAGGTACATGCGCCTACTAGGCCGTAGTACGGCACATATGGCAGGTGTAAAGGGTTGCTCACCCCAGAGCGCATTGATATACTCCATAACGTGTTTAACAGAGCCAAGCACAGTGGAAATTAGGCACGATCCAATCTCCTCCTAAAAGCTGTCCCTCTGAACTTATGGGCCTCTTTTCACGCTTTATATTGAACAGCAGCAGACACCAAAATAAAAGAAATGAAAGAACTCCTACATGCGCATCCTACCTAATCACATCCGCTCAGTCATTCAGAATTTGGCACCATTGACCCAGGAAATAACGGTCTCACCCTTGGAACACTACCTCAATTATCTCCAACACTGGAGCAAACACCCTCAAGACAGGATCTTTGGAGCTATCCACATTGCCCTGTCGTCCAAATTATTGGGTTTCTCATCATCCCATCCCATCTATGACGACCATGTATTGCACCTAACCCCCTAAAACACGCCATTTACTCTGCAATACTTTCACCTGGCTTGCCTTTGAGGAAGCTGCCTGCTCCCATGCAGGCACATCAGAACGCCCCGACTCACCTGCCCCAAAGGTTAAACACTTTTCCAACCTTCATGATGCTCTGAAGATGCACATGCATTCAAACAAAGACTGGAAATGCTAACACAGATACAGGATCATCATCAGTAGTATGATACTACTCTTATTACCAAAGCCTACTTCCTACAGTCCATAAAAAGTTTAGCAATGCCTTCTGGACCATGCCAAAACTTTCTTCTAAAATGAAACAAAATGTTTCAACTACCGCACAGGTACCCTCTTCGATCAAAAGCATGCAGTGCGCTTTACAATGTCCACCAACCTACAACGTCCCCTCTGTGGGGAGCCAGACAGTGCCCTTCACATTCTTTCAGGATGTAAACAGTCCATATCAAATATGGTAACCGAGTGCCACAATATCGCTAGCAGAATCCCCCTTAAAGGTGTCAGCAGCACAAATCGTCTTGCTTCACAGAACCTGCAGATCCCTGAACACTCAACAAATAGAACCCTTCCAAAGTACCTTTTCCCTTGTTGTTTCCCTGACAAACAAAGGCTCACTTCTAGTCACCCTGATGCAATCTTAGTTGTTCCAATGAAAAGAGTGCCAAAGACCAATTCCCGGTATCCATTGAGAAGTAGAGGGGGGCGCAGGGGAAACAGGGAGCACTCAGCACCAGCCACTCCACCTAGTTGCAAGGTCCGTCACCCTAGTCAGCTCCTTCCAGAAAAGAAAAGAAAAGTCTACGCCAGCCAAGAGGCCGCGTGCATTAAGGAAAGGTTCCTTCTAGAACAGAGGCACATCCATTTTGTGGAGGTCAAATACTGTGAAGAAACCAGGCCCAAGAATCAGCTGGAGGCCTCGAAGCAACAGCACCACGACCTCTGTCGCGATCTTTCAAGGGCCTCAGCTCAAGTCACCCTCCATACCATTCTGTCAGGTGGGGAGGGGTCACCTACACCCCCCACACTCTGGAGCCTCTTAAAGAGCTTGGCCTTGACACTCACACAGCCACCAGGCTTGCTTTGAAGCTTCATGCCCATTCTGCCCAGTACACTTATAAATTTTCTAGCACCAGACGCGCTCTTGAGAAGACTCCTCTCAACTCTCGTCACCAAGATCAGGCACGGGCTACTGCTAGTAACCCTCCTGATCCCCATTGACTTTTTTCTTGTTTCTCTTGGTGAAGGGGATTCACGGTGCCTTGGCCCTAGGTATCCTCTTTTCCTTAATTGATGTGGGGAGTGCATACACTGCCTGCGTAGTTTTTCTTTCTGCAACACTACAAAAATGACGCCACATCAACTTTTGTGTTCTTACAATCTGGGGAGGTCCAATGAGTACCAATCCGTACTCTGAACTTCAAAAGAAGAGAAAAAAATATGTAGGAAGAGGGAACTCTTCCTACATCATTTGAGGAAAAGGATATACTTTAGCTTAGAAGAACTTCAAGGTTGAGCTCCTTGATGCCAACCCTCACCTCTGTTGCACATTGGGATTTTGTTGCACATTGGAAGATATCCACAACAACCCTCAACTATGCTCCTTGTCCCTTAAAAGTCAGCAAGGGAAGCATGTTCTTCCACCATTCCTGGAGCCTACACAATGCTGTCTGGAATGTTGCGCCAAAAATTCGTTTTTATGAAAAAAACTCAACTTGGCTCACTGACTTAGCACAACTTGAAGACATTCCTGAAGCCCGTGGATGGACAACAAGCATAAAAGAATGATCTGGTTCTTAATGCCAGACACCCAGGCATCAAGTCTCGTTTCAAAAAATTTTAAATCCACCCTCTGACCAACAGCACGACCTTAAAACAGTCCAAAGCCAGCAACCCCTCTCACCACTTACCGCACTTGACCTAAACCTGGTCGCAGAGTTCATAGCTGGAAAGAAATGGGCAAACACAGGTGGCAGCTGCCATATACACCGTGGAAAAGATTAAATAGGAGCAGGAATACACCACCCTGATAGGGATGGTTCCAAGTATATCCATTGGTTGGTAACCAAATGGAACAGCCTGAGGAACCACAAATATTTTCTGTAAGGGTCAAATTAGCTGCAAAAGAAGTTGCCATTCTCCAGGTCCACCCTCACATCGCCACTGACAGCCTTTCTTCACTCCACCAAATCTGAAAACAAGCACAGTATCCAGAGTTTCACTGCCAGCATGTTGGAGGTCACACCCTGTAAGTAATTATTCAGTTTATGCGCAATTCACCTACCCCTATTTATCTCTTCAAGGTTGAATCCCAAACTGGAATGGTGGGTAACAAATGCACAGACACCATTGCCAAGCACCAGGCTACTCAGGGTGATGACACCCTGCAGACACAACCTCTCCCTGTGTCAACCTTGGAGGCAATCCTTTCCGTAACACCACTAGGCTTACCTTTGAGGGATTTGCCCACACCTTTGTGCGTTGGTGACCCATGCCCTAACCTGCCCCAAAGCTTCTAAGCACTTTTCCAACCTCCATGATGCAGTATGCGTTAAAACTTGCTAGCAGAGAGAGAGAGAGAGAGAGAGAGAGAGAGAGAGAGAGAGAGAGAGAGAGAGAGAGAGAGAGAGAGAGAGAGAGAGAGAGAGAAAGAGATGAGAGATCTTGCTAGCACCAAATGCGCTCTTGAGAAAAATCCTTTCAACCCTTGTCAGCAAGATCAGGCACTGGATACTGCTAGTATTCCTCCTGATCCCCGTTGACCTTTTTTTCTCTTGGTAGAGAGGATACACGGTGTTTTGGCCTGAGGCATCCTCTTTTCCTTAATTGCTGTGGGGAGTGCTTTCGAAAGAATGAATTCATTGCCTACGCAAACTTTTTTCTCTTCTCTTCTCGACTTTGTTAGCCTTGGAGAAGTCCAAAAACAGAGCTAATGGGGACCTGGAGGGTTGTCAGAGCCCATGATGCTCCTGTAATACAAGGTTAAACTGGAAAAAGGAAAAGCTGCGCAAGTGGAGTATCATCCCAATCGTTGATTAAGGAAAGGGGTCATCATGGGTGCGAACACTGGACTCCCCCCACCACCCTGAAATCATCATGATTAGCATAATTTGATCTGAATCAGAAAAACTGTGAGCTTAGGGAACTGCTGTACTTGGCAAGGCAGCAGCCTGCAGGCCCTGTCCTAGGTTCTAGGGATGCTGGCTCAACACGTTCTGTTATACTGTTGGGCTGGGTGTTACACGGTAATAAAGAAAGAAACAAGAAAACACTCAAAAGTTCAAGATTGATTGATTGATTGATTGATTGACCCACTCCTTCTTCTCCTTCTACCTCCTGCTCACACCATCATGTGTTACGCAGCAGACACTACCCCACACTGAGGACCTCAACAGCCAACCGCGTGAGGCAACCCCACCAACTGAATGTAAACCAGCGGCATGTGCACTTGATTGTAATCAAGTACTGTGAAGAAACGAGGCCTGGACAGCAGTTGGAGGCGGCACAGCGGCAGCATGCAGACCTCTGCAAACTCATTAATGCAAAAGTTGTGACTCTCCACGCCATCCTTTTGGGTGTTGGTGGGACCTGCTACACTGAGCACACCCTTAACCAGTTTAAACAACTGGGACTTGACCACCAACGCGCCAGTAAACTTGCTCGCAAACTTCATGCCCATTCTGTCATGTATGCCAACAAGCTTATTACCACTAGGCGTGCTATTGAAAACAAGAACACTTCTTGCAGCCAGGTTATGGAGCCAGGTGCTTCCAATAACCCTCCAGATCCCCATTAGGGTCTTCTTTTTGTAGCTTCATGGTGGAGGGGACTCACGGCTCTTCTGAGCCAATGTGTCTCCTTTTCCTTAATTGATGTAGGGAGAGTTTCCTCTGCCTACGTAGAAAGAAAAGAAAAACTACGTAGGCAGAGGAAACTCTCCCTACATCAATTAAGGAAAAGGAGACACATTGGCTCAGAAGAGCCGTGAGTCCCCTCCGCCTACGTAGTTTTTCTTTTCTTTTCTTTTCAAGATTGATCTCAATCATCACATAGAAGTTCCAATTTACCAGCTTATTCATACAACACATCTCCCTTTGCTAATGCTAGCATTGGATGTTCAGGCCACTGGATGATCTAAAAAGCTTTCCCTCCTTCCCAAGGGGCGTGTCTCCCTGGCCGAGCTGTCATGCTAAACCACAATTACTGCACTTCTACTGTTATTGAAGCGGGTAATACAATGGTTAAGTGTCGTCTGCGCGAGAGCCAAAGAAAAGAAAAGAAAAAGAAAAACTGTGTAGGCAGAGGAAACTCTCCCTACATCAATTAAGGAAAAGGAGACACATTGGCTCATGAGAGCCGTGAGCCTCCTCCACCACAAAGCTACAAAGAAGAAGGGCTAATGGGGATCTGGAGGGTTATTGGAAACACCTGGCTCCAAAACCTGGCTGCGAGAAGCATGACTGTTTCCATAGCACGTCAAGTGGTTACAAGCTTGTTTGCATACAGAACAGAATGTGCATGAAGTTTTTAGCAAGTTTATTGGCTCGTTGATGGTCCAATCCAAGTTGTTCAAACTGATTCAAGGTATGATCAGTGTAGCAGGTCCCACCAACACCCAGAAGTATAGTGTGGAGAGTCACGACATTAGCACTAACGAGCTTGCAGAGGTCAGCATGTTGCCGCTGTGCCGCCTCCAACTGTTGTCCAGGCCTCGTGTCTTCACAGTACTTGATTTCAATCAAGTGCACATGCCGCTGGTTTACATGGAGTTGGTGGGCTGTCTCGCGCAATTGGCTGTTGAGGTCCTCTGTGTTGGGTTGTGTCTGCTGCGGAGCGCATGGTGTGAGCGAGTGGAAGAAGGAGAAGAAAGAGCGGGTTTGGCTTTATAGGGAGTAATCAGTATAGCATCAGGACGACTGGGTGTGAGTCTAGATCTCTTAGGAAAATTTCTTGGAAAGAGGTAAGGGGGTATAATTCTGTTTGATGCATGTGCAGGGGGCCAAACCTCAATGGAACGTTCCAGTGGAACAGAAGGTTGAATAAGAGAGAGAATGTCCAATAAAAATCCCACTAAAATGCAGGTAACACCTCACACAATAGGCTCTGTGATGATTCATCAATAGCCACAATTTAACGTGACAGAGCCTGCTTCCTGGGAGGTCAGGGTCAGGCGCGCTCATGCTAGCAAGCCTGCAAACTTCCTCCTCATAGAAGAACCCAGAATGCAGGGGCACAGAAACAGAGCATGGCAAATTACATTCAACATCATGAAAAACTTTCTGTTCAGAAGCTTGAGCGCTCAAGCAAGCCTGCTCGCATTCTAGATATCTGAGATCGATCTGCGATTCTTTTATGCAAATTCCAAGTTGAAAGAATGGTGGCCACCCCCGAAGACGTTGCATGCCAGGCCGCATTGCGAAGCTCTCCCTCTGTTTTACTTCAAGCATGGTCTGAGCTGCACGCATAATCCCTGGAGGAGAGAAGCTAGCAGATGGCCAGCTCCAACCCACTCGTTATCTAAACGGTTAATCACACTATGAAACAAATTAATAAGAAATACCAATCAAACAAAGCCACGCAGCACCTGAAAATTAACATATGTCTTGGCTTGCAGCGCTGGCGCCCTGTCCGACAACTTAATACCTAAGGTAGCTAGCAAAAGATGTTTTGCGCTTGATTCATTTAACAAATTCTTCATTGGACCCTGCCTTGGGTTCCCCTCTTTCGGTTGGTCAATTGCCTCGCCATCGCCTGAAACAAAACAGTTGCAAACTCTGGCGCAGTCCAAACTCTTGCAAGTTTATGGAGATTTGAAGTTGGAAGGGACAGGTACCCCTGAGATGTTAGACCAAGATGTGGCACGCAACTGCGACCAGGACTTCCGTGCCACCCCGCCCAAGCCCTCCAACTCTGTGCGCCTGGGGAGTGTGTGGGGGAGCAAGCAGGTGCGCTGCTGCCCCGGGCTTTGGTCGGTTTGACCGGGCCAGAAGCTGACCGGGCCTGCATCCTGAACCCTCCCCCCTGCCTCCTTTCCCACGTAACGAGCAGGAAATGAGGGCATCGGAGCAGGGAGAGTCGGTGTGCAGCCCCACTCGACAGTTCCAGGCGGAGAACGCAGCCCAAACACGGCGAATTGTCTCCCAATGGCTCGAGGGCCTCCTCGGCAAAGCCCCCCCTGCTTCCTCTGACTTGGAGTTCAGAAGGGCACTATTTGATGGCACTATTTTGTGTGGAGCCATCAACGCCGTGGCGCAGAGCACCAACATGCAGGTGAGAAGGGAAAGAGCCGGGCAATTGCTGTTATGCTGTTTGCAGGAGTTACAGCCAGTGCGCACCCGACCCGAGCCCCCCTTTCGCGGCACCCACCAGCGATGTATTGCCTGTGTCACATTCTTCGCAGTCCTGCATGTGCGAATGTGCGGAGGAGGCCGCAAGCGGGGCCACGGCAGCTAGGTTTGAGAATGTGCAGGTGGGTTGCAACTTGCAATGCAGCCAGGAATGCAGGTACGCTCCTCAAAGGTGCCTACAGCTTTGATGTACCCCTAGTTGAGCTCTACTAATGTAGATGTGCAGGGTTCAAGCAATGGCATTGACTGTTTCAACCTGAGTCAACACAGGCTTGGGAAGCTTTGGTTCCGCAAAGTAGAAGCCAGGGGTATGGCTAAATAGCAAGCATGAATACTTGCAATGTTTGCTCCTTAAGGTCTCAGTTGATGGGAGTGTTGGACAGGAAAGTCAGGTTGAGGGAGCATGTTCATTTGTGACATGCCTGTGAAGTCTCTTGCGAGAAATTGTAGATGAGGGTTGTGGCACACGCAACCTAGTGCTTGCAGTAGCCTCCTGCACCTTGAGTAGCTCAACTGGAGCTGTGCTGCTGTATGCCCAGCTGTTTATTTGGCAACGAGAGTTGTGGTCAAACAGTGCACGTGCTGGGCATTGACCTGCTCTCCCCTTCCTGCTTCCCCCCCTCCTGCGCAGAACTTCATCAAGGCTGCAGAGCAAATGGGTGTGCCAAAGGAGTACATGTTCAACTGTGCTGATCTGGACCACACAGAAGACCGGCTGTGTGTGGCAAACTGCCTCCTATGGTTGAAGCTCCTGCAGGACAGCAGCACTGGCAACGGCACGGCCTCAAAGTCAGGCAGCCCTCCACGCGTTGCACAGCCCCCGAACTCAGCTCGCTCACACAGGAGCAGCAGTATGGTGCTGCCCCAGCAGCAGGACTTCCAGCAACCCCAGTACAGCCATCGCGGAGGCAGCCAGCACGGTGGCGCCACTGGTGTGACCAAGCTGATGCAGGAATGCACTGTGCTGCTGAAGGCCAAGATGTCCTACTCCAGCAACCCCGCCCAGATGACCCCGCGCTCCTCTGATGCCTTCTCCTTTGATGCTGTGGGCCCAGTGTTGGAGTCAGTGCTGGGTGGGCTCACACAGGTACGGCAGACGATGCCTGAACACACTTGTGTGTCAGGTGGAGGTAGAGGCTGGAGCACGCACGATGAGGAAAAGTTGTGCTTTCAGCGCTGCTCAAGCAGTGCAGGAGCAAGGAAGCACTTGCAACCTGCTGATGGGCGTCGCTTGCTGCCTGTTTCCCGAGGAAAGCAATCAGATGTTGGGCCTGCAACCACGCACAGATCTGAGGAAGCGCGTTGGCTATTGCTTGGGATTTTTCCCCACATTCCAGGTTTGCTGCATTGGCAGCCCCTCACACCACCATGCATGCACGCGTGTGCACACGCAGGAGTACGAGCGCCGCCTGCACGCCAAGGACACTGAGATCATTGCCACGACCGAGAAGATGAACCTGGTGTCGCGCCAGATGGAGGCCATGCAGAGCCAGCTACAGCAGCTGAAGGATGAGCTGGCGCAGCAGCAGGAGGCGGCGGCAGCCAATGCATCGCAGGCGTCGGCCGCGCAGAACGAGGAGATGCAGGTGGGTGGGTCTCTGTTGTCCGCCCTCGTGTGCACATGTTGGTGCCAAGCAAGGGCATCGCCAGCATCGGCTGCATTGGAAGAGAAAGTGCACATGTTTGAGCCTTGTGCTGTTTACACCCTGGTGTGTGCCGTTCTCACCCTTCCTTGATGCACTTGGCCAACTTCTTGGACAGCATCGTCTTTTCTGTTTCTATGCAAGTGTTTGAGCCCTCTGCTGTCTTCACCCTGGTGTGTGTTTTGTTGGCGCGAAGCGCTGGCATTGCAGGAGGCACCTGCTTGTTTCCAGCCGCAGCAGTGTTTGTGTTGAGCACCCTGCCATTCATTGCGGCGCAGCGAACCTGGCCATTTTGGAGAAACATGGTGACGTGCGCCGAAACATGCTCTTACACTCCCACCCTTCCCTCTGTGCGAGACTTGCATCATGCTGCAGGCCCCACTGTTAGTCATTACTTCCCCCTTAAAGGGGATGTTTGCCTGTAACCTACATGAGAGGCCAGGCTGGCTCATCACCCCGCCTGCTTGTCCTTGCTTGCCCGCTGCAGGCCCGGCTGCAAGCCATGGCCGCCTCCCTGGAGGAGCGTGAGCGCCTGTACAAGGACATCGAGGCGCGCCTGGGCGGGCAGCACACCCATCAGGACGAGTACGTGCAGGTAGGGGTTGGCTAACTCCACATCCACACGCCATGTGTTTCACGTGTTCCACGCCAGACAGCTGAAACGTGTCCTCGGATCCGGCCAATTCTGTGTGCAGGAGATGGAGCAGCAGCTGGCCATGATGAGTGCGCAGATCGCAGACGTGCAATCCATGCAGCAAAAGTACAGGTGGGTCTGAGGAGTGGGGAAATGGCATCGTGGGTAGATGAGGAACTGGGTGCTCAGTGAGCCTTCCAAGCTTGTGCTTGAGCTTGGCGCAAAAAGGTGGTGTGTGTTTTTGCTGTCTGGTTTTGCTACAAGCACGTCTGGCAGAGGCAGCTTTGCACTGAGGTTGTTTTCACTGGATCCATAGGAAAACATTTTACGAAGCACTCTCATCCTGTCTGCTCTAAACTGCATGGCACTGGGCCCTGGTCACACCATGCAGGGAGGTGCAGGAAGAGAACCGCAAGTTCTACAACATGATCCAAGACCTGAAGGGCGCCATCCGCGTGTACTGCCGCATCCGGCCGCTGGGCCGCACTGGCGACACCAGCGAGACGTGCATTAATGTGGCCGGCGACAATGAGCTCGCCACGTACAATGCGCGCGGCCTGAGCCAGGTGTACAAGTTTGACAAGGTGTTCCGGGAGTCCACGCAGCAGGACCAGATCTACGCAGACACGCAGCCCCTCGTCCGCTCGGTGCTGGATGGTGGGTGTGGGCTGAGGCTCCTGGTGTCCTCCTGCTTGCGTCCCACTGGTCGTGACAAATGTCGGGCCTTGCTTGTAGCTGGCTGCGATGGGTCAGAAAGTGTCGTGTGTTGTGTGAGTACGTGGGAAAATAAATGGCTGACTGTGCGTCGGCTGTGGCCATTTTGGTGGCATATGCTGTGCCAGCGAGGCCCAGTGCCCTATACACACCATTTACCAGCAACACCGAGAGCAGCCTGCTGCCCCAGGTTCAGTGCGTTGTATCGTGTGTGCTCCTGACAGCTCTCCCGCTCCTGACCCTGGTCCCCTGACGTGCCTGTGCACCCATGATATGCCCATGCACGCAGGCTTCAATGTGTGCATTTTTGCGTACGGCCAGACCGGCTCCGGAAAAACCCACACCATGTCAGGCACAGATGTCTCAGACTACAGCGGGCGCGGGATCAACTACCGCGCACTGGACGACCTGTTCCAGCTGCGTGATGAGCGCGCCTCGGAGGTGCGCAAGCTACGCCTTTTCCCCCTTTCCTTGGTGAATGGCTGGCTTTCATCTCTCTTGTGCCCTGCGCTCAGACCCTGTCAGCGCACAGGGGTGCCTGCGCACCTTCAAGGATCAGCAATCATAATCAGTCGCGGCTGCTTTCTATTCTGAGGCATGACAGCCTGATCAATGCCGCTTCAGCAGCTCCGTCCCCCCCAAACACCGGACCTGGTGTGCCGGACCTGGTGTGCTTGCACGCGCCCCCCACAGCTGCATGCTCCCGCCACCGCAACCGCAGGTGACCTACGAGATCAAGACCCAGATGCTTGAGATCTACAACGAATCCCTGCGCGACTTGCTGGTCCGCAAGGACACCGCTGCCAAGCTGGACATCCTGAGCACGCAGGCCAGCGGGTGCAACGTGCCCAACGCGACCAAGGTGTGCCCCTCTGCTAGACTCCTTCCTTGTTTGTGTTTTTGGGGCCTCACACAGGCCAGCGGGTGCACCTTGCCCAATGCGACCGAGGTTTGCTCTGTTGCTGGATGTCTTCTTTTTTGGTCTCACACAGGCCAGCAGGTGCATCATGCGCAATGAGACCAAGGTGTGCTCCTTTGCTGGATGTCTTCCTGCTTTGTTGTCCTGGTCTCGAAGGCCTTCTGGGGCCAGACAACTCTGCTCCACAAGCAGACTGGCAGTTATGAAATGCGCGCCGCCCCTGTTTCCTCTCCTTGCATGTGAGCACCAGCTTGCTTGTTCTGCCTTGTCTTGTGTGCACATGCCATGCAAGCAATTCATGTTATTGAGGTGCAGACTTGCTTTCATATTCGCCTGCTACAGATCAATACGCATACAAACAGCTTGCCTGTCCCTCCTCTGTGCTTGTACGTGGCTGTCATGGAGACCGCAGAGGGTGTGTCAAACATGTCAGCTTGACCACCCACATGCCGCACACGCAGGCTGTGGTGGAAACCGCAGAGATTGCATTGTAGGGCTTTCAAGACTGCCACTCATGACCCACGATCTCCACCTCTGTGCCCGCACGCGCAGGCCGTGGTGCAGACCGCAGAGGATGTGCTGCAGATGATGGCTGAGGGCTCTCGCAACCGCCACTCCGCCGAGACCAAGATGAATGAGCGCAGCAGCCGGAGCCACCAAGTGCTCACGGTGATAGTGGATGGGTACAACAGGCTGACAGGGGCGCGCACGCATGGGTGCCTGCACTTGGTCGACTTGGCAGGCAGCGAGCGCAATGACAAGAGTGAGGCAAAAGGTGGGTTTGTAGGGGTTTAGGGCTGAGGGTTGTGCGCACTTTGTCCATCTGGCAGGAGGCGAGCGCAACAGCAAGAGTGAGGCGAAAGGTGGGTTTGCAGGGGTCCAGGGCTTAGCCGTTGCTTTGCACTGGGTCCTTCTGGCAGGCAGAAAGCGCAGCAACGAGAGTGGGGCGAGAGGTGGCAGACTTGGGTGGGCACTGGGGCTGTGTTGTGAGCTTGATTACCAAAAGGTTTGTGATCTGTTTGACAAGGTGTGGGTGTTCAAGCAGTCCAAAGCCGACAAATAGCAGGACCCTTGTGCACATGATCAAGGTGCCACGACGATTGTTTGGTTTCCCTAAATAGCGAGGTGGCGAGCTGACGCGGGTGAGGTGTGGCAAGTGGCGTGTGTGGGCAGCGTGCCATAAGATTGTGGCATTTGGTTGGTTGCCTGTGCACTCCTGGAAATGGTCTGCAAATGGATTGAAGCGCCAGAAGTCCGCAGGCTGAATTCCCCAGACTTGCAGCTTAATTCCTGTTTTGTATCCTCATTTTTGTTCTTGCAGGGGATCGCCTGGTGGAGGCCAACTACATCAACAGCTCCCTCTCTGCCCTGGGTGATGTGATGGCCGCCCTGGCCAACAAGCAGAAGCACGTGCCCTTCCGCAACAGCAAGCTCACGCAGCTGCTGGCGGACAGCCTGTCGGGACAAGCCAAGGTGTGGAGCTAGGACAGGCTAGATCAGGCGCAGGCATGGAGATAGGACAGGCTAGGGACAGGCTACGGGCATGGTGCTTCTGTACATTGCCCCTGGTCATGCAGGGATTACACCCTGCATACACAGAGCCGCTGTCATGTTGTTTACTCACGCAGCCCCTGTTCTTGCACGCTCCCCTTCCCACAGGTCATGATGTTCATGCACATCGCGCCCGAAGCCACCTCGTACCAGGAGACCACTAGTACCCTGAAGTTTGCCACACGCGTCAATGAGATCACATTGGGGCAGGTGGGTGCACGATGAGAACGCGTTGGTCAGGTGGGGCCTCAGTGTCGATGAGATCACATTGGGGCAGATGAGTGCACGATGAGAGCGCGTTGGTCAGGTGGGGCCTCAGTGCCAATAAAATCACATTGGGGCAGGTGGGTGCACAATGAGAACGCGTCGGTCAGGTGGGGCCTCAGTGCCGATAAAATCACATTGGGGCAGGTGGGTGCACGATGAGAACGCGTTGGTCAGGTGGGGCCTCAGTATCGATGAGATCACATTGGGGCAAATGAGTGCATGATGAGAACGCGTTGGCCAGGTGGAGCCTCAGTGTCGATGAGACACGTTGGGGGGTCAGGAGGGTGCACACAGTAGCATACATGATCATTCAGATCCTGCTGAGGATTGAGCATTGTTGCGTGCATGTCTGGGTTGGTCCCTTCTCTGCACAGCATATGCTTTCCTTGCCTCTAGACTGATCTTCTGAGGCCAAGGACTGTTTTTCCATTCCTGTGGGCTTGAGCAGTGCCTCTCTTGGCTGACTCAATTTGTTGTTAGATTGTCGACATGCACGTCCAGCAGCAATGTCAAGGAGTGTAATCAGAGGTTTCAAAGCAGCTCAATGTTCCTTTGAGGGAACCCTGTAGAACAGACAGACTTCAGAAGAGCGTCAATCTTGCATATGCCGCAGCTGCAAAGGGGCTTGTTATCTCAGTTTTAAAGAAAAAAATTGTGGGCTTGGGCCACAGGGCGCAGTTCCTGTGTTGCAAAGCCTGAGCCGTGTGCCAGCATCTCTGCCACTGTCGGCACACTGTGGTCCTCCGTGCAGGTGCTTCCTTGTTAAAAATAAGGCACTGTAGTATTACAGTGCCTTATTTTCAACAAGGGTGCACCTGCTTGCAGGCCCTGTGCGGACAGGGCACCCTGGGCTTGCTTTTGGCAGCTTGGGAGCATCGATCGACCTCTCAACTGGCTGTGTTTGATTGGTCCAATGGCTCGTTTTTAACAAAGGTGCACCTGCTTGTGGGCCCGCACAGGCAGGGAGTGGCACTCCCTGGGCTTGCTCTTGGCAGCTTTTGTAAACTAGCTCAGCTGTGTGTGTTGGCCTGATTGCCTGAAGTTGCAAAGTAGTTACTAGTTTCATTCGCTAATGGATCCTGACCTGATGACACAAAAGGTTAAGCATTCATACATGCGCCCCAAAAAGCATCGTTGATGATGAGTCAAGTGATTCAGTGTTCTGGTAGTCGATGAAAATGTCATGCCGGTGGTAAGTTTGCCACCATCCTGGAAGCTGCCACCATGCAGGTCGTCAGTCAAAAAGGTAAAACTTCAAGCGCCCCTTTTTCTCAAGCCTCCCCCAAATTCCTCTCAAACCATGACAATCGTTCACAGGGATGCCTGAAACAAACATGAGAAAGCAGGGGCTTTCGTTGAGGTCCTAGCATCATCCTGATAGGAAGCCCTAAGGCTGTGTCCCAAGGATTCGAGCCACATAAAATTGAAAAAACGTTCAGTGACTATCAGGTCAGTGGTGAAGCTCTGTGTCACACACTGCCACCCCTGCCTGGCCTGGCCTGTCCTCCACAGGCTAAGAAGAACGAAGTGTCTGGGGAGGTGCACAAGGTGCATGAGGAGCTACTGCGCATGAAGCAGCAGCTGGCGAAGGAGCGCGAAGAGAAGGAGGCTGCCCTGGCAGCACTGCAGGCCTACCAGTACGACGCGCAGCGGCAACAGGTGCGGCCATTCTGTACTCCGGGATTCAGTGTGTTCAGTGCTCTTGTTACCGGCAGCACTTTGTAATTGGAGCCATATTCATCACTGGCAGCACTGCAGGCCTACCCACACGACAAGCAGGGGCAAAAGGCGGGGTGCCTGTAATTCAGGAAACCAGGATTTCAGTGTGTTTGTGAGCACTGGCAGCGCTCAGCAAGAAAAGCCATATACAGTGCAGGCAGCATTGTAGGCGGCCTCCAGGGACAAAAAGAGCAGCCGGTTGCTTTGCGTTCAGCCAGCCTTTACAGCTAGGTCTGTGCAGGGCAGTTTTTAGGTTCGAGCACTGAGGTTGTACAGTGCATACGATTCTCCACCACAGGAAGGCCTTGGAGGGCTAGGACTCACCAATCAGCTGACCCTGCCCATAGGTGCCTTGCAGTCAAAGCGGTCCCTCGGGCCCTCCACCGGTAGACGTGCCTCTGATCTGCTTTCGCTACTGGCTGGCTCGCAATGCAGGGAGGATCACTCACGCCCTACCAGTCAGCTGCAAGCCATGGCTCAGAACAAAAACCCCCACGGACCCCCAGCTTCTCTGCCTCTCCCCTGCCGGTGGGTGTGTACAGAAGGCATCATGATCGTGCGTGCATTGGGCAGACAGGCAGGCCTGGTTGGTGCTCTCTTTTTATGAACCTCACAGCAATGATAGGTCATCGCAGTCTTAAGAGTGCAGGCCAGACAAATGCCGTAGAACAATCGCCAACAAGGTCTGCTTGCTGCACTGCTTCGGTGGCCGCATGTGCTGGTTGCGTCCAACACCTCTGAAGCTCCCTTCCCCAATCATGCTCTCAAATTCCATTGCGGCCAAAGGGAAGGGCAGGGTTGCATGCTGGAAGCAGAGCAATCAAGCCATCGTGAATAGGCAGCGCTTTGCTGGCCATGTGCCTGCTCCCTCTTCCCTCTTCTCCATCCCTGCCAAGCTGTTTGTTTGTATGGTATAGCGCCCCCCTCCCCCAAAACTTTATCTGCCACCTTGTCCTCACGTACAAATTCTCTCAAGCTTGTGCCTCTGCACCAGTGCAGTTCAGAGCATTTTTGAGGGTTCCGGGTAACCCGCAAGGCTGTCAAGTGTATGTGCGGGTTGCCCGCAAAGAGTCCAAAAATAGTTGCGGTTTTAATTCATGAAATTTTCCGCGCCTGGGGCGGAGCCCCAGGCGCAAATAGCGAGTCTGTTAATGTTTATGCCTTTGGGAAGCTTCATGTCCAACATGCACAAGTCACACACAAAGGGGGGGGTATTCGTGCATGCATACGTGCGTGTTGCGTGAGTGCGTGTGTGTGTGTGTGCGTGTGTGTGTGTGTGTCCGTGCATGCGTGCGTGTGTGTGTATGTGTGCGTGTGTGTGTCTGTGCGTGCGTGCGTATGTGCGTGTGTGTATGTGTGTGTGTGTGTGTGTGTGTGTGTGTGTGCGAGCGTGCGTGCATGCATGTGTGTGTATGTGTGCGCGTGTGCGCGCGCGCGAGAGGGCCTGCCTGCATGCATGCTTGTGCATGTGTGTGTGTGTGTGTGTCCGTGCGTGCGTGTGTGTGCATGTGTGTGTGTCCGTGCGTGCGTCTGTGTGTGTGTGCGTGTGCGTGCGCGCGCACAAGAGAGGGCCTGCCTGCATGCATGCTTGTGCTTGTGTGTGTATGTGTGCGTATGCGTGTACATGTGCGCGCGTGCGCGAGGGGCCCTGCATGCATGCTTGTGCGTGTGTGTGTGTGTATGTGTGTGTGTGTGTGTGTATGTGTGTGTGTGTGCGCGTGCGCGTGCGCGTGTGCGTGTGCGTGTGTGTGTGTGTGTGTGTTCAATGCTCATATGGAAAGCATGCACCCAGCCAGTACCGGAAGCAGCACTTATAGATGTCTGTGAGGGCTGCTGTTGCTGCTGCTCCTGCTGCTGCTGGACAGTGCTTTCCCCCCTTCCTACTGCGCCCCTCTGCTGCCATGCCTGCTGCCTCTACCCATATTTGCCCGCAGCTGATTTTAAATATTTCCGGGCAGCCCGAAACTTGCAGGGGCGCGCCCCTGCAAATTCCGGTTTGCCCGAAACCAATTTGGGCTGGCCCGAAGGGCCAGCCCAAATTTACCTTTATTTTTCCGGGCGCCGCGCGGGATGAACAGCACTGCTCTGCACCTACCTCAGCCTTTTCGTCTCATCTTCTCAACCTGGGGTGCTCTTGCAACCCCTTCCCCTCCTCCATCCCCTGATCTGGCAACCCCACCTGTCAGTTAGTAATTTCTTCACCCATCCTCACCTTTTGCCCTCTCCACCCTTACCACACCCATTGCAGCGAGTGCCCCCCTTTGGAACTCCCCTCAGCCAGATCAGTGAAGGCGCACACTCCCGTGCCTCAGCTGACGGCACCCCCATGTCTGCGCGCGGACACACACCCAACGCCGCCCTTCAGCGCTCCGGCTCCATGACCGCCCGCTGTGGCGGCTCCTACGGTGGAGGAGGTGGCAGCACTGCGCGCAACCTGGCAGCGGCGGAAGAGCCCTGCAGCAGCACCACGCCTGTGCGCTCGCTGCGGCCCTCGTCCAGCATGGGCGGCTCCAGGTTGCCAGTACCTGCAGCTTCCGGTATCCCAAGGTGCGGGTCACGAAGGGGGTTGACAGGGTCCAGGCTACATGTGCTTCGAGGGAGTCAAGGGAGGGATCCAGGCTGCCTGCCCTCGTGCCTTTTGGCATCGCATGGTGCAGGTTTTGCTAACTTGGCACAAACCTTGGCAAAGTCAAAGCCTTACACTAAGGCAAACACCATGTGAGGAAATGGGCAGGGTTGAGGCTACAAGTAAAGAGGATTGAGGTAGGGCCTTAGGCTGCCTGTGCCGTCGTATTTTAGCATCCCAAGGTTGGGGTTGAAGGCTTCACGCCTACAAAGTGAAGCTCCAGGGGGGGGGGGGGTGCAGAGCACGTGCAGGTCGATCCTTTGGTTTTGACCTGTGGGGGCTCTTGTGGTGGAATGCTGGCAGCAGGGCAGAAGTGCATTTGCAGCTCTTGAACCTGCGCACACCTATACACACACGGACCTGCACACACGCACGCACCTGCAGGCCCAGCAGTGCAGTAGATAGCTCCCCCGGCGGCTCCATGTCCGCCCGCCCAGCCGGACGCTACGGCGGCGCCCCTGCCGGTCCTAGCGGTACCCCTCCCCCAGCGCCCTCCTCGCTCATGCCCCCCCCCTCTGCTCGTGGCCTTCCCTCCTATTGTGCCCCCACCACATCCAGCCGTACCAGCACCAGCGGTGGCCCCGCATCCATGCGCACCAGCGGCACTTTCGGAGGCGCGCCTGCGTCCATGCGCACCAGCGGCACCTTTGGGGGCGCGCCTGTATCCACCCGCAGCAGTGGCACGTTTGGGGCGGCGCCCGCATCCATGCGCACGAGTGGCACATACGGGGGCCTTGTGCGCAGCTCCAGCGCGCGGCAAGCGGGTGCCGCTGTGGAGCCGCAGAGTGCAGGGGGGCGCAGGTCCAGCAGCGGCAGCTGGTCTATGAGCAGGCGGTGAGCCAGGGTGGCTGTCAGTGAGGTGGCTGAGAGCCAGGGCAGCTGGGCTGTGAGGACCAGGCAGTGAGACAGGGAAGAAGCAGGGCCTCCTCCCATTTACTTGCAGTTCATCGCGTTCCATCTGTGGCAGCGATGGCCCATGCAGCAAGCCGGTGGCGTCCATGCACTCCTTTGCTGCATGCCCACGCATGCATGAGTGTGATTGTGTGAAATGTAAGCAGGACGCAGTGGTGAGCCGGCACTGCACTTTTGCTTGCTGCTGGTGAAAGCAAATGAGAGGGCTTTATGGCATCTTCTGGCTAGTGCGAGGCTGGCATGCAAGTGAACCATGTGCAAGCCACTTCAAGGTGCTGCTCAGATGAGGGATGAGGAGCAGACCCACTTGAAGGTGCTGCTCAGGTGGTGGGGGATGAGGAGCACTTATAGACCTTTCTGATCCCAATGCTGTTTACCACCGTGTCACGCGTGCGGGCCTTGCAAAAGAGAGCATCTGTGAATGCAAGGTAGCAAGCAATTTTATGAGCACGTAGCAGGCAGGCTTTGAGGGTAGGAACTTTGTCTGCTGCGTTCTGTTTGTTTGTACGATGGCAGAAGTAGAGGTGCACAATGTATAACAACGCTGGCTTGGCTAGATGTTGTCCACGTGTATGAAATGCGGATAGTCAGCTGCTTAGCTTGCAATTCATTATATTGCATGCGTGAATTGGCTTCGTTAGCTGTTGTGGGTATGGAGTGCGGGTGGTGAGCCGCTTAGCCCGCACTCAGCTGCTGGTTGTTTTAGGGCAGA
The DNA here is from genome assembly GCA_914767535.2 of Dunaliella primolecta. Lineage (NCBI taxonomy): Eukaryota > Viridiplantae > Chlorophyta > Chlorophyceae > Chlamydomonadales > Dunaliellaceae > Dunaliella > Dunaliella primolecta. The sequence goes on along the minus strand of OU611759.1, from coordinate 3,828,049 downwards.
CCAAACTAACTCAGGAACCAGACTTTTTTTTTCCTGTGGGCAAACCGTGTGCTGTGTGTCCCCAAAGCCCCACATATCGTTGCGTGTTGAAAATTGAGATCAAGGTGTTACAGCTCACTGCGTGCCGCCTGCTTTCCCTGGTTGCTAGGAGACTGACTTATGTGACGTTCCCTGTGCATACAAAGGTGATCCTGTGAATAATTTGAACCTGCGTGACCATGCTGCACTTTTGTACATATGAATCAGCTGTAACTGAGCTTGCCTTCTTCAAAACAAGACACAAGCCGTGCTTGCCATTGTGTTAGCAGCCTTGCAAACAGATGCAGCAATTGAGCTTGTGTTTGACAGGAAAACCTACAGCCCAGTATTCTGGCTCAACGGAACAGGCTCATCCAACATAAGGATTATTGACGGGAATGTCACCTCATCAAGGGCTGAGTCCAAGACTCTGCCTGATCGACTCCTGGTAAAACATAACCAACCAGCATAAAATAAAACCAACCCTGACAAAAAGTTTTTTTTATCAATTTAGGTAACCTGCAAGTCTTTCTTGGGGACACATTGATCAGTTTAAATATAAAATCATGCCAAAAAAGGATTGAAGTCAGACTTAGGGAGCAGGGTGAAAGCATGTAAAGGTTTGAACAGGCCAACAAAGAGATCCATCATGGCATGCATCTTCTGTGCAGCTCACACGCCTCGAGCAATTGTGCAAGAAGAAAATATCTTTCTTGGGTTACAAGGGGTTAGCCTACAGCCCAAGACTCCGGCTGATTGGCTGCTGGTGAAACAATCTCAACCAGCATCAAAAGTTGAAACCAATTCTGACATAACTTTTGAAAATGTATACAAGGGGTTGGCCTGCAGCCCGAGAATCTGGCTGATCGGCTGCTGGTGAGACATTCTCATCCAGCATCAAAAATTGAAAGCAATTCTAACCATTTTTGAAAATCTGGAAAAGTCTTGGTTTAGAAAAGCATTGACCTCAAAATCAGTCAAAATGTAAAAGCTCGCCAAGAAAGGAATAAAACCAGAAAAGACCAATAAAAACATCCATGTATTTTCTGTGCAGCTTACACGCCTCAAAGCAATTGCAGTAGAAGAGAGCATGTTCCTCGTCTTGAACTTCAACACACTCATACTGACCACAAATGTTTAACCTCCCTGCTGCTTACAAGATACAGAAAGGAAAATGAATTTACTAAAGTAGGCAATACTCCTCACATGAAGTAACGAAAAGAGGATACTGAGGGCCGAGGCACGGGGTTATCCCCTCCCCAAGAGAAGACAAAAGAAAGCGATCAATGGGGATCAGGAAGGGCACTAACAGTACCCCATGCCTGACCTTGTGAATGAGAGTACTGGCCCCGGCAAGTCCCGGGATGTAGGGCTAAGCAGGGTGAATTGTGGCCCAGATAGCGCATGAGGTCCCTGATTTGACTTAGGGTCGGACTTTGGGATACTGGTGGGGATATCGGTCCCTCCCTTTATTCACGCTTCCCGCTGACTGGCTAGTTGTGTAGTTGCTTCTATTCTTTTAAAAGAAAGCTTCTCAGTCCACGTTGTGGAGGTCAATTACTGTAAAAACACCCGGCCCCGGCCAAGAATTGGGCCAAGAATCAGCTCGAGGCCCCCAAGCAGCAGCACCGCGATCTATGTCGCCATCTTTCTAGGGGCTCAGCTCAAGTCACCCTCCATACCATTCTGTTAGGTGTGGGCGGGGTCATCTACAGCCCTCACACTTTGGAGCCTCTTAAAGAGCTCCGTCTTGACACTCATACAGCCATCAAGCTTTCTCTGAAGCTTCATGCTCATTCTGTCCAGTACGCTCATAAATTTGTTAGCACCAGACGCGCTTTCAACTTGAAGAAAACTTCTTTACTCTCAGGCAAGGGCTACTGCTAGTAACCCTCCTGATCCCCATTGATTCTTCTTTTGCTCATTTTTGTGAAGGGGATACATGGTGCCTCTGAGTGTTTTCACTGCCTGCGTAGTTTTTCTTTTCTTCTTTTCTCAAGAGCAAGAGGAAGCAGGTGGAGTGGCTGTGGCTGGCGCTGAGTGCTGCCTCTTTGCCCCACGCCCCCCCCGTTACTTCTGAATGGGTTCGTGGAGCTGGTCCTTGATAAGGTCACAAGGTTACAATGTGACTTGACCTTGAGCCAGGGATTTGGCTGCTCGGCCCGCTGGACTGTGCCAGCCACACAAAATATATTCATGACTTTGAAAAAAAGGTAAGTCTCGTCAGTTTGCTTCTGCAGGAAATAAAAGAACTAGCTTGAGTAAAGTAAAAAACGCTTGACTCGTCAAAAAATGATATGTGGGAGGAGGGGGAATAAAAAAGCAGATGTACACAAGCCCTTCTAAGAGAACACATGAATGCATGAACAAAGGAACACAGCATGCTTTTCCTCTTGGAGGCCCCTTAAGTCACGTCTATCACATTGAGGTGTATGCTTCTGCCAAAGTGAAGCCTTGACTCTCAACGAGTGTGCATGTAAACGGAAGTGCGCTATGTTCCTCAGCATGCGCTTCCTCAAGTCAAGATGCAAATACCTTGGGACAGAAAAGGACAAGCCTCATGAACAGGCAAAGGTTTCAAAGGAAATGCAACCCAGTTATAGTGAAAAAGAAAAAGAAAAACTACATAGGCAGAGGGAGCTCTCCCTGTATCAAATCAGGAAGAGGAGACACATTGGCTCAAAAGGGCTGTAAGTCCTTTCCGCCACAAAGCAGGAAAAAGGAAGGCTGGTGGGGATCTGGAAGGTTGCTGGAAGCACCCGGCTCCAGAACACCTGGCTGTGGGGACCATAGAAAAGAAAAGAAAAACTACGTAGGCAGAGGAAACTCTCCCTGCATCAATTAAGGAAAAGGAGACACATTGGCTCAGAAGAGCCGTGAGCCTCCTCCACCACAAAGCTACAAAGAAGAAAAAGCTAATTTGGATCTGGAGGGTTACTGGAAGCACGCGGCTCCAGAACCTGGCTGTGAGAAGCATAACTATTTCCATAGCACGTCTAGTGGTAACAAGCTTATGGGCATACTGAACCGAATGGGCATGGAGTTTTTGAGCAAGTTTATGGGCCCGTCGATGGTCCAGTCCAAGTTGTTTAAACTGGTTCAAGGTATGATCAGTATAGCAGGTCCCACCAACACTTAGAAGGATAGTGTGGAGAGTCACGACTTTAGCACTAACGAGCTTGCAGAGGTCAGCATGTTGCCGCTGTGCCGCCTCGAAATGTTGTCCAGGCCTCGCGTCTTCACAGTACTTAATTTCAATCGAGTGCACATGCCGCTGGCTTACATGAAGTTGGTGGGGCTGTCTCACGCGGTTGGCTCGTGTGGTCCTCTGTGTTGGGTTGTGTCTGCTGCGTAACGCATGGTGTGAGCGAGTGGAAGAAGGAGAAGAAGGAGTGGGTTTGGCTTTAAAGGGAGTAATCAGTATAGCATCAGGACGACTGGTTGTGAGTCTAGATCTCCTAGGAAAATTTCTTGGAAAGAGGTAAGGGGGTATAATACTGTTTGATGCATGTGCAGGGATTTGGAGGTTGTGTCAGCCTATCATCACTCCCTATGTCCATGTCAACCAAGCCTGCCCCCAAAGGGCTCTTGCTAAGAGCTTTGATGATCATTCTTCCAGCAACATTGTGGCATTCGATTTGCTTGAGATGATATGGTTTTGGCAGCCTGAAAGCATGTGGAGTGTGCTGTCTAATTGATGACTATATTTTTTCCAATATCTCGCCTAGTGGTTACAAGTTTGGGGGCGTACTTTACAAAAGGTGCATAACGAGTCCCACCAACACCCAGAGGGATAGTCCTTTTTCTTTAATTTTGTCAGATCTTCTAGAACCTAAAGAAAAGAAAAGAAAAACTATGTAGGCGAAGAAACCTCTCCCTACATCAATTAAGGAAAGGGGTAATATTGGCTCAGGAGAGCCGCGAATCCCCTCTACCAGGAAGCTTATAAAAAGGAGATGCTAATGGGGATCTGGAGGGTCTCTGGAAGCACCCGGTTCCAGAACCTGGCTGCAAGGAAAATCTTTTTTCCAGCACGTCTAGTAGTCACAAGCTTGTGAACCGAATGGGCATGAAGTTTGTGAGCAACTTTAATGGCACGCTGAACCTAGAACCTGAAGCCTGTATTGGCTTTCATACAGAGATCTTGTAATGGAAGCTTGAGTGATTTTACAACTGAAGCTCGAGTAGATGATGATGGGAGTTGTAAAGATGACTCTGGCTGATGACAAGCACCTGTACCCAGCAAGCTAATTTCCTGCGGATCTGGCCACCATGCCGCACAGTGCTGGCAGTTCTGGTCTCAGTGAATTTTCCTTGTCCACTTTAGCTTTTGCAGAATACTTCTGCCCAGCATGTGGCCATTCAGCCTTTAACTGCCCGCAGCGGTGTACACCATCGAGTTGGCGCGCATGCTGTAGTTTAGTTTTCCAAATTGGTTCTGATTAACACCAAAGGAAAATGGTAGGTCAAATTGGGGGCTTGGTTTGGTCGTTTTTGATCGAAAAACAATCACTAGTGAACCTATCAATTTTAATATTTATGATTTTGCTGTGCCTAGCCGATTCGCTGTGAGTTTAGTGTTTCGTTTTTGGCTTCCCCTGTCGAAGATGAAGGCTGTTATATCTTGGCTAATTAAAAATTAGCTTTCACTCCGTGTTGGGAAATACATCTCCCGTCTCGGATCTGGCAAGCTGTCTGTCTCATCAGGTGCAATCAGCATGCCAGCAGCCTAGCCCTACAAAAGGTAGGTAGAGTTTGCTTGATTTCTTTTTCTTGCTCCCCCTTCTTGTACATGCATCTCTTCACCAGCTGTCTCCTCTCAAATCTGTCCACAGTAAAATGCACTGGACTGAGATGAGTTGAGCACCTCGAGGAGGCATGGAATTTCTATTGGAGCATTCAGGTCCTGACCTGGATGCTGGGGCCACTCCTCCGCCTGTCCCAAACCCTCTTCACCCTCAGGTTGAAGGCAGGCCTGCAACAAATGCAGCCCCTCATACATCCAAACAATCAGAGACCTCAGCTCCTTCACCTGCTGCAAATATGCTCCTTGCAACTGACTTGCAAGGTCATGCTGTGCATCACGCAAGCGCCTTCCAAGAAGGCACGACAGGTCCAGGAGCAAATGCAATAGCAGCACCTCCAGCAGGGCAGCAAGCCGGACTGCCCACAAGCCCTAGGGGCTGCCCCGCACCTGCACTTACCCTGCCATCACCACCAGCAGCTCCAACCGCTGCTCCAACTGGAGCAGCCACTTTAGCGGTTGGGAACAGCTGCCCAAGCTCAGGCGCGCGGCCGCTACCAGGAGTTCCTGGAGCGTTGCTCTTTCCACCCGCGCACCCTGGTACTGCCCTCGCCCACAGACTCTTTGTGGTTTAAGATAGCATTTCAAATACCAAATGGTAGATGTCAAGGTTGTTGGATGTGCAACTGTGCAACCCGTTAATTGTGTACAAGCACTCAGCACTTGCTGAACACGCAGCCTTCCTAGCTTGCTTGAGTTCATCACACACCACATGAAGGGTTTTGGCTTCAATCAAGTGTTGAGTGTACATGAATGGATAATTGGGATGCGTTCACACACACACATGCACACAGGTGCCCCATGGATGGTGCAGCTACCGAACGGCAGGCAGGTGCCTGTGCCCATGGAGCAGCAGCAGCAGCAGCAGCAGCAGCAGCAGCAGCCGGCGCCCCAGGCCTTGACTCAAAATCCAGGCATCACGCAACCTGCAGTACACCAGCTGCTGCCCAGGCAGCAGCAACAAGCGCTCCAGCAGTCACCCCCGCCAGTGCAACAGCAGCAGCAGCAGCAGCAGCAGCAGCAGCAGCAGCAGCAGCAAGCAAAGCCACTGTGGGACGGCCTCGGTGGCCTTGTCAACCTGGCCTCCGCTGCCTCCAACCCCCTGGCCCTGCTCCAGCAACACCTCCTGCGCCAACAGCAGCAACAGCGGCAGCCGCCCCCACAGCAGCTGCAGCAGCAGCCCTGGCAGCATAGCAGTGCTGCCTTGGCTTTTCAAGGCCTACAGGCCCTGCAGGTGCTGCAGGGGTTGCCTAGCACGCAGCCCACGCAGGCGCTGCCAGCGGCGCTGCTGCAAAGCCTAGGCAGTAGCGCTGCAGAGCAGCACCCCACGCAGGTGGCACCTGCGCCGCCGCCGCAGCTGTCGGTGGAGGAGCAGCGGCGGCGGATGCAGCAAGCGGTGCAGCAGGTGTGTGTGTGTTTGTGTGTGTGCTTATTTATTTGCACTGTGGGAGCAAGTATGAACATGGTCCTTGTGTGGCCCCACGTTGCATCGTGACAAAGGAAAGGGTGCTGTTCGTACCCTCTCCTTCAGGCCATCTGCGTCACTATGTATCTTAATGGACAGAGACTTGTGTGCTTTAGCAGAGATCTGTTCCATAGCCGTTCACATTAATTAGGCCTGCGGCTGTCCTACAGCATAGTTAGCCATGATCAATTTGTATGCAAATGTCCTGTTGCCTGACTGCAAATCTTACAAGGAGGCCTTGCTCCTCCCAATGTCCCCTCCCCACCACGCACCTGTGCTTCCCTCCTTGGGGAGGAAAGCGTTACATAGTCGCTGCCTATGAGGGCAGCTTAGCTGAAGCATAAAGGTGTTTTATTAGTATGCACAAATTGCTTTTCTTTCCTCCCTCCTCATCCTCAATTCTCCTTAAGTCTCCCCGCTGCTTCCACCGCTGTGCCTGATAGAGGCGCTGCAGCAGCAGCAGCAGCAGCAGCAGCAGCAGAAGGCACCCGTGTTACGACAACCGCGTCCTGCAGCACCAAAATAATCCTTGCTCCTCCCGCCTCTGGCAGAGCCCTACAACCGCAGCAGCAGGTTTGCGCGCACTACGAGTGCATCCCTGCAGCGCCAATGGAAAGAGGGCTGGATTTTTCTTTTCCCTCCTCCTCACGCTTGTGTCTATCTGCTGCTCCCACCTCTGATACAGGCGTTGCTACAGCAGCAGCAGCAGGCGCGCGCGCACCAGGAGCGCATCCTGCAGCGCCAAAGAGAAGAGGCTGCGCGGCATGCGCGCTTGCAGGCAGAGCAAGCAGCACAGGCGCAGGCTCAGGAAGAGCATCGGCGGCAGCATGAGTGGCTCATACAGCAGTGTGCTGCACTACAGGCACGGCTGCAGGAACTGCGGCAGCAGCAGCAGGTGTTGCTGGCGCAGCACCCGCAAGGTGCCCCCCTCGCAGGTGCGACTGCAGCAGCTGCGGCTGCGGCTGCCGGAAGCGCGGGCGCACAGCTGGCCGCGCAGATCGTGCAGTGTCAGCAGCAGCTGCTCCTCACGCAGCTGCAAGCGCAACAGCACGCAGTCGCAGCAGGCTTGGGCGTGAAGCCGCCTCAGGAGAAGCGTAGGCCAGGTAGACCCCGGAAGATCCGGCCCGTGGAGGAGGAGCCGTCCCCGTCGCAGGGGCCGCCACCAGGGCCTGCTCAGCAGCAGGAGCGCCCCGACAACCAACACCTTTACCTCCCCCCTCAACAACACCCGCAGCATCATCATCATCATCATCAGCAGCAGCAGCAGCAGCAGGTGTTGCTGCCACCGGGATCAGGCATGGCAACACGGGAGGAGGGGCATGTGACAAAGGAGGACCACCCTGGGGGTGCGATAGCAGCACCTGCAGCAGCTGCAGGACAGGGGCATGCTGCCGTTCCGGAGGGTGTTGGGCGGAGGCCCACTCAGGCCACAAAGAAGCAGGGGACAGCGCATGCAGAGGTGGGGGTGGAGAAGGGTGGGGGGCCCAAGGGGGAGGGGAAAAGGGGGAGGAAAAAGGCATCAGAGAAGGGACCTCCCAAACCGCAGCAGCAGCAGCACCAACACCAACACCACACCCAGGGAGCCTCCAGATCGCACGACCCCAGGCATTGGTGAGCGCAGGCTCCAACCATGTCCATTGTTGAAGTTGGCTTGTGTGGATGAGCTTGTATGTCAAGCTTGATGGAGCAGCACCAGCACACCCAGGGTGCTGAGTTGCACCTGCTGTTTGGATGCTGTTTGCCTGTGTGCCGTTCATGTGATGAGCGTGCGCCATTCCTGAATGCTCATGTGCACTTGCTCTTCATGTGTGGGGGCTGTTCTCTGCTTGTGTGCCATTCATGTAATGAGCGTGGGTCTCCTTCATGCTCATCTGCACGTGCTCATCATGAATGGAGGCTGATCTTTGCTTGCATGCCATCGATGTGATGAGCGTGTCATTTATGCTCATCTGCACGTGCTCATCACGTGGAGGCTGTCCTCTGTCCGTGTGCCATTTGTGTGATGTGCGTGGGTCTTTCTCATGCTCATCTGCTCGTGCTCATCACGTGTGGACGAGCTTGCTCACGAAAGTGTCTTTGATGGAGCGACCTCTGTGAGCCGCACATGGGATGAGTGGACAGACCTCAGTGGTCTCCGCCTCCCAATTAGAGGCAAAGCACATGGCCTACCCTTGCCCATGCCCTCATGTGCGGCAGAGTCATTGGTGCTTGCTGGAAGTGCAGCGCAGCTGTGCCCTGTGTGAATGTATGAACCTAAGGACCCAGCTCGCTGCGCAGAGCATGCCTCTAGCTGCGCAAAGAAAAGGGGGAAAAGTCAAAAAGGCTGCGTCCACCTAACGGTAACCTGGCGCATTATAGGCTGCATGACCATCTAAGCATGCCCCTGCGCAAGGATGGCATACAACATCATCAATCTGCCACTCGCCACAAAAAAAAACAAAATGGATATCAACGACAAAAACATGATGGTGGTCGCTGGATTCACCATTGTTGTGTGTGTTTGTGTATGTAAAAGCACTGCTGTCGCTGATGTTGGCACGGCACACAAACTGTATGGGCGTTGACAATGTGATGGCACGGGCACGTAAGGCACAGGCAGTCCAGGTGGCACAGGCACGTAAGGCACAGGCAGTCCAGGTGGCACAGGCACGTAAGGCACAGGCACTCCAGGCGGCACAGGCACGTAAGGCACAGGCAGTCCAGGTGGCACAGGCACGTAAGGCACAGGCACTCCAGGTGGCACAGGCACGTAAGGCACAGGCACTCCAGGCGGCACAGGCACGTAAGGCACAGGCAGTCCAGGTGGCACAGGTACGTAAGGCACAGGCACTCCAGGTGGCACAGGCACGTAAGGCACAGGCACTCCAGGTGGCACGGGCACGTAAGGCACTCATGCTGGCTCTCCAGGCACTCCATGAGGCACAAGCCACCCCTGCCTCTGATTGTACATCTGTGTGCCACAAGCTTGGGGTGTATCTACAAACAAATCTGCAGGCTTGGATCTGAGCGAGACGCATTGCGGCGTGCGCTGCTGCTGTTCGGTGTGGGGCGCTGGGACTGTGTGCACACGGTGAGTGTGCGCACACCTTTCAACGTAATTGTGGTGCTAGAGGTGTGGCTGCAGGTCAGGTGCAAACGCTGAGCAGGCGAGTTAGATAGCCTTGTAGGTAGTAAGTTGTGATATTTTGCCTGATGGGTCATTGTCAGGTACACAGCCTATCTGTGAATGTGACTATTGGCTTGCAGGCTCCATGTGACAAGGCATGCTGCTCCATGTTTGCAGCCGTTTGCACCAGAAGGTCAGCACGCCCAACTATATCTGTGAGCATGCAGCTCAAATCAGGTTTGCAGCAGAAGGTCAGCATGCCCAAACTCCATCTGTGAACCTGACTGGGCATGCAGCTTGAACCAGGTTGTCAGGAGGAGCTCTGCATGTTCCAAATCCTTCATGACCGAGCATGCAGCCCTCCTTGTCTCGGTGGCGGCCCATGGTGAGCTGGTCAAGTCCCTGCCAGCTTCTGTCACTTGAGACACATGTATGAGGTGTGTGATGGTCACATGACTGTGCGCATGCAGGGGCTACTGAATTTCCATCGTGGCTGCGAGAAAACACAGGAAGAGGCCACAGATGCCTGCTGGCACTTGCTCCAGGTGAGGGAGGTAACTTTATTTGTATGCATATATACGCATGCTTAAACTAAATATATACGTATGCTAAAACTTAACAAGTTTGGAAAATGCTGGAAGAGGGCACAGATGCCTGCTGGCGCTTGCTCCAAGTGAGGGGATGTAGCTGTATATGTATGTATGCTAAATTATATATATATATATATATATTTATTTATATATGTACACACATGCTTACTAAACAAGTTTGGAAAATGCTGGAAGAGGCCGCAAATGCCTGCTGGCACTTGCTCCAGGTGAGAGCAGGCAGCTGTACATGCTCACATGCTACATCTAAATATGTTTGGAAAATACCGGGAGAGGCCACCTCCAAGGAAAGCCCCATGTTTTCATATGGTCCATTTCCTTGTGGCCGCTGCGTCTGACACTGGGAGGTTTGTCTCGGTGGCTGGTAAGGGCTTCTCTCAAAGCTGGGCCCGTATCCAAGCACCCCTGTGCCTGACATGGTTGACCTGTGTCAGTGTTCGCTTTGCTTGCTGTGCAGGTGTTGGAAGCATTTGTGCAGGTGTCATGCCAGTGCATGGAGGTGCATGACTTGGTTTCGACCACTGTGGGTGTGTGCTGTGCAAGCGCTGGAAGTGCGTTTGTGCAGATGCCTGAGGACAAGGTGTCCTTGCAGTAGCTCCTGCATTCTTGTATACCCAGCCTGTGTGCTGTGTGTACGTGGGTTTGGGTGTGGGTGTGGGTGCTGTGCAGGCGCTGGATGATTTTGTGCAGGTGCCTGAGACAAGGTGTCCTTGCAGCAGCTCCTGCAGCCTGTGGCGTACAAGTGCACATGCTCGACCTGTGTGGATATGTGTGCTGTGCAGGCGCTGGAGGCTTTTGTGCAGGTGCCTGAGGACAAGGTGTTCTTGCAGCAGCTCCTGCAGCCTGTGGCGCACAGGGGTGCCATTACCACACCTGGCTTCCACTGGAACAAGGTATGCTTGCAGCAACGACCCCCTCCTGGCTGTCTGACCATTTCATGCAGCATCAGGTGTGCGTTGATTTACGATGTGTGCACGTGGTTTCCTAATGGTTTGAGTTGCTGTGTGGTAGGTATGCTGGGTCAGAGGAGCAGCCTGGTATGGGCCTGTCAGGTGCACAAATAAGGTGCTTGCTTGCTTGTTTTTGCCGGCTTTTTCCTCATCGTTTTACTCAGGCTCTGTCCATTGCTGCATCAGCGATCCCGCATGTTCTTTTACACTCAAACACCCAAATGCTGCGCATATTGAGGGCAAGCATGACCTGCTTGCTTTGTCACCCACCCTTCCCATCGCTGCCTGAAGAACGTGTCAAAAAGTCCTAGTAGTGCTTGATCGGCGCTTTTCTGAGCCTTGCCTACCTCCCCCAGCCGTATGGCTTGATGGCACCATGCTGTCCTGTTCTAACCGCTTGGCGCTCCTTGCCTGCTCTTTACCCCCTTGCCAAAGGTATGCTCACAATGCATAGCACAATGGTGTGAGACCATTTTCTTTGGAGTGAATAATTCACTTGCAAGCAATTCTTTTCAAAGCTTCCCCAACCAAAGCCCTGCTGCTGCAGAGTAAGGTGGTGTGCAGTTGCTTGAGCTTAAGGAGACTACATCAGGCTCTAGGACTGGAAGCCCCAATGTAAAAAAGGCGCAGGATAAATGTTCACGTCCATCGGCGCTGCAGCTTTGTGTACAAATGGTGATGATGGTGATGATGAGCACAGCTTAAATGTTGCAAGCTTGGAGGGACCGGCGAATGACTATGCGCTGTTTCTCAGCCGCTGCCACCCAGCCCAAAACACATACAAACACAACGCACGCACGCGCTCACGCAAACACACACATACACACACCCCTGCAGCTGCACGGCAAGATGGTGTCGCGATTGCGAGTGCTGGAAGAGATCCGTCAGGCCATGGAGGCGCTACAGCAGCCCCCCGTATTTGCTGCCTTCATGGCTGTGGTGGCTGCAATCCCAACTACCCAGCTCCCTGCCAGGTGAGCCCTACCACAGTCGTAGCGACAGAGGTGTTTAGTCCTAGATCCCTTAGGGGAGGCGCTACAGCAGCCTCGTGTTTGCTGCCTTCAAGGCTGTGGTGGCCGCGATTCCCCCAACCAGCTCCCTGCCAGGTGGGCACTGCTGCAGTCCAAGCGTCAGTGATGGACATGGTGATTCATTGTAGATCCATTAAGGGAGGCGCTGCAGCAGCCCCCTGTATTTGCCGCCTTTGTTCCTGTGGTGGCCGCGATCCCCCTAACCAGCTCCCTGCTGGGTGAGCTCTGCCGTACCCTTGGCAGCAAAAAGTTGGGCAGTGGCCGGTTAAACAGAAGCTGGTTTTGTGATGTCTCTGCTGCCCAGCTTCTTGCCAGGTGAGCACAAACACTGTCTCTGCGGCAAGGGTGGCTTGTTTGGTGGTGCCACAGGCTTTGTTGGCGCAGGGCAGTGGCCTCCGGTGGCACTGCAACCTTTGTTGGCACAGGTCAGTGGCCTCTGGTGGCACCATAGGCTTTGGTGGCTCAGGTTGGTGGTCCTTGGTGGCACATGTTTACGGTGGCTCCACAGGCTTTGTTGGCGCAGGGCAGTGGCCTCCGGTGGCACTGCAACCTTTGTTGGCACAGGTCAGTGGCCTCTGGTGGCACCATAGGCTTTGGTGGCTCAGGTTGGTGGTCCTTGGTGGCACATGTTTACGGTGGCTCCACAGGCTTTGTTGGCGCAGGGCAGTGGCCTCCGGTGGCACTGCAACCTTTGTTGGCACAGGTCAGTGGCCTCCGGTGGCACCTCAGGTTTTCGTGGCACAGGTTGGTGGTCCTTAGTGGCACACGGCTATGGTGGCTCCACAGGCTTTGGTAGCGCAGATCGGTGGTCCTCTGTGGCTTAGTTTATGGTGACACCACTGGCTTTGGTGGCACGGGTTAATGGTACAGTTGCTATATATCTCTGAAGTTCCCTCCCAAAAAGCTGAAATAGTGTGGCCTTTTATTTGGATTTGGCCAACCCTAGTCGGCGGCCTTTGGTGACGCTACATGCATAGGAGTCACCACAATCCTAGCAGTGGCTTGTCAGTGTACCTCCCTATTTCCCTTTTTAGAGCACCAGTCTTTGTGGCAGCAGGGGCCTTGGATGTTAGGGCTTAAATTTCTGTTGCCCATCTCCTTGTTTGTGCAAGCAACGGCTCATTGGTGTCAGTGGTGAAAGGGCTGCTGTCCCCCCATCCCGCTCCATGCCACCAGGTATGCAAAACCTGGACCTATATGACAGCAGGCTACTTATGGTAGTAATAGTCCGCTTGCTTGGAAATGCCTACTTGTTTCTTAAGGAGGCATGCTTAAATCATGTGCGCAGCTGCAGCAGCAGGCCGAGCTGCAGCAGCCGCCGCCAGCCTGCACTGCTTGAGGCGTAGCAGTGTGTGAGGCCTGATGGAAAAGGCTCATCTGGTCCCATATACATCCCATGTAAACAAGTGTTAATAAATGAACCCATGACACGAAAGCGTATTTCATGCATGGCAAGGTCCGGCGGCCATTCCTCCTGACCCAGCTTCCTGCTGCGAGTGAGTACGCCTTGAAAAGTGAATGCACCTTGGAGAGTGGGTACGCCTCCTTGAATGCGCCTTGGAGAGTGGGTAAGCCTCCTTGAATGCGCCTTGGAGAGTGGGTACGCCACCTTTGATGCACCTTGAAGAGTGGGTACGCCTCCTTGAATGCGCCTTGGAGAGTGGGTACGCCTCCTTTGATGCACCTTGAAGAGTGGGTACGCCTCCTTGAATGCGCCTTGGAGAGTGGGTACGCCTCCTTGAATGCGCCTTGGAGAGTGGGTACGCCTCCTTGAATGCACCTTAAAGAGTGGGTACGCCTCCTTGAATACGCCTTGGAGAGTGGGTACGCCTCCTTGAATGCGCCTTGGAGAGTGGGTACGCCTCCTTGAATGCGCCTTGGAGAGTGGGTACGCCTCCTTGAATGCACCTTAAAGAGTGGGTAAGCCTCCTTAAATGCACCTTGGAGAGTGGGTACGCCTCCTTGAATGCGCCTTGGAGAGTGGGTACGCCTCCTTGAATGCGCCTTGGAGAGTGGGTACGCCTCCTTGAATGCACCTTAAAGAGTGGGTAAGCCTCCTTAAATGCGCCTTGGAGAGTGGGTACGCCTCCTTGAATGCGCCCTGAAGAGTGAAGGCTGCCTGCAAAACTCAGGCCTGCAACAACAAATTATTTTGTTTTCTGAGGGCCTGCATGGGGACTGCTGACGCGGGCATGTAATAACATTACAAGTAACAACTGTGCTCCTGCTATGGCTTCCTTTATTGCCGGCCTGCGTTACTTGAGACAAAACAGTGTGTGAAACTTGATGGCAGAGGTTTGGGTGCCTTCATACCAGGAATGCATAGTTTTGCAAGAATGCACAAAAGCGCGCTTAACACACACACTCTCTCATTTGGCTTGCAGCTGGTGGAGCATCAAGTCGGACCTAGGCCTGCTGTATGGGACTTGGAAGCATGGCTATGCAAACTATGACGAGGTAAGTGCCCTGTGAACCATTATGAAGCAGCAAAGTGATCATTTTGTCTGCTGAGATGGAAAAAAGGATTAGCCTACAGCGTTCAGGAAAGCTTCCCTGACTAGCTAGCTAGGGTCACATCAAAGTGTGATCTGTGATCCCTCTTTTTGATGTGGAAGTTCTGAAGGCCTCTGGAGCACAGCCGTTCTTTGCGATAACGCTCACAGCAAAACAACGCTTGATGTGCATGCTCAATGAAAGATTTGTTTGTATGGCTCAAATGCCTTACATACCTCACCCAAGGACTTTGTGCTCCTCACTGCCGTAACCACGCTTGTGCATGGCCTCCTCTGCAGATGAAGAAGGACCCCGAGTTTATGCACCTCTTTGGGTTGACACCCTCAGATCCTGCAGTGGGAGGCAGGGAAGTAAAAGAGGCAGGGGAAGGGGCAGCATCGCACCCCCCACAGCACGGAGGACAACAGCAGCAACAGCAGCAGGAGCCGCAGCTAGAGCAGCAACAAGGAGAGCAGCAGCAGCAGCAGCAGCAGCAGCAGCAGCAGCAGCAGCAGACCCATTTGCAGCATGGAAGAGAGCAGCAACATCAGCCTCCGGCTCCAGGAGCCCCTACGCAAGCACCTGGTGACTCTACACACGCACCTGAGGCTGCAGCCCTCCCATCTCATGCACACACTCACCTCTCGGACCAAGCACCGACTTCCCCAAGCCAACAGCAGCCCCAGCATGCGTTACCCCCGCCAACCACACACCATGCAAGTCCGTGCAAACAGCCGCATCAGCCGCCGCCCCCTGGTGACTTCACGCAGCCAACAGAACCCCCTGGTGATCTCACGCAGCCAACAGAACCCCCTGGTGATCTCACGCAGCCATCAGATCCCCCATCCCACCCACCACAACCACCACCACCATCATCACCTCACCACCTATCCCACCACCAGGGTGCTCTTACGAGTCCAGATCAGCCCCAGCTACCAAGTCAACCCCAGCAGCAGCCCCATGCACCATCTCCTGCGCAGCCATCAGAGCAGACCCACCTCCCAGCTCATGCACCATCCACTGCGCAGCCATCAGGGGAGGCCTGCCCACAGGTTCAAGCACCGCCCATTGCGCAGCCATCAGATGGAGCCCACCTCTCCACCCAAACACCAATGACCGTGCAGCCATCAAATGGCACCAACCTTCCAACTCAAGCACCGTCCCCTGCGCAGCCATCAGATGGGGCCGACCTTTCCACTCAGGCACCAATCGCTGCTCAGCAGCCCCCCGGGCAGCCTACTGAGGGAGCGATCCCCGCACCACCTTGCACTGTGGTGCCTTGTGGTGTAGAAGGCCCAGCACACCCAGCCACAAGCCCAGCACCTGCTGCACCTACGAGCGCAGATGCAGCCGCAGGCCCTGCACCTGCTGCACCAGCCAGCACAGATACAGCCGCTGGCCCTGCACCTGCTGCACCAGCCAGCGCAGATGCAGTCGCAGGCCCTGCACCTGCTGCGCCAGCCAGTGCAGCTGCAGCCGCTGGTCCTGGCTCTGAGCAGCTCACCAAGCGCTACCGCCGCCTCCTGGACTGTATCGCCAAGGCACAGAAGTGAGTCACGGGAGAAGCGCTGACTTTGAAGAGAGGCAGTGATGTAGAGAAAAGGCAGTGTAATTAAGGAGAGGCAGGGCTGCAGGAGATGCAGCACCAGGAAAAGATCACAGAAGTGTGAGGGAGGCAGCACCAGGGGGTGTTTGCAAAAGTGTTGGGGATGCAATATCAGGGGAAAACCTATATCCAGGTTCAAACCTTGTCCCTGCATGCGGACTCCTCGGCGCCCTTCCTTTCTTCTGCTGTGCTATGTCCCCCATAAGGGTATCACAGGTGTGAGGGCCTTCAACCTCATCTATGACTATCTCGACAACGAAATCCAAGATGACATCATACCACCAGAATCATGTTTTTTTAGATCACTTCCTGTTTTGTTGTCCTGGTTGATCTATCCCAATCCAAATGTTGGCATGAGATTTGAGATAAAGTCAGTTGCGCTCGAATCAATTGACCAATCCAATCAATTCCTCAATTAAATGAGCTCAATCAATGGTTTAAAAAGATTTGGTTTGAAATCCTTCTGCAAAAGAAACCAACTCCCGCATCCTCTCTATAAATTACACTTGAAAGCGCCCTATATTAAGAACAGAGGTCAGAGGCCTCAGGGGTCTAAGTTGCCCCCAGACATTCTTGCCCACCCTGTCCCAACCAGATCACCAATCGGCACCAATCCTTTTGCAATGGATGGGTTGGTTGAAATTTTCCCATTTTGTACCAGATTGCCCCTTCTTGAGCACCCCAGCACACACAAAGCCGGTTCCTCCAACACCTTTTGCGCAGAGTTGTGCCTTTTCAAGCACAGAAGTATACTGCACAAACAGTTTTGGGTAGGGTGGGGCCAGGGGTACTCAGGAAAGTTTTGGACGCGATTTCCCAAAGCAGGCGCTGTGACACCCCCTGTTTGTTTCCCCAGGCTCAAGGTTATGTTGTTGCACCCAAGGACAGCTGCAGAGAAAACAAAAATGTACTTCAGAGCTCATGCTTGTACATTATTTGGCTCCCGTTCTTGCTTGCATCCTTGCTTGTGTCCTTGGCCTTGCTGATGTCCCGTCCCTCCTTCCTTGTGTCCTTGTCCTTGCTTCCTTGTGTCAATGTCCTTGCTTGTGTCCCGCCCTTCCTTGTGCCTCATCTTTCCTTGCTTGTGTCTGCTTCACCTTTCTTGATACCCTAGGACTGCAGCACACACTCAGAGGGCCGCACATAGTCCTGCTGACCCCCTTGTTTGTGTGTCCTATACATCTTACCCTATTCAGCAGGGTATTGGTGCAAGCCACAAAGGCAGGCGTTTTGCCGTCTCCACTCTCCCGCTGACCCCCTGTTGTTTGTGCGCCTGCTGCACCCTTTCTGTTGGTGCTGCAGGGTTGTGGCGCACGATGCCAAAAAGGCTGAGCGCGAGGCCGCAGCAGCGCAGGCGTCCAAAGCCGCAGAGGACGAGGAGGCAACAGAGGATGAGGAGAGGACGGAGGATGAGCAGGCAACAGAGGATGAGGGGGTGGATAGGCGTGTGGGTCCTGCAGGCCAAGCAGTGAAAGCCTCAAAGCCTGTGCCGGGTAGCGCCAAGAAGGGCGGGGGCGGAGGCAAGAAAATGCCCAAGGGGCATCCCAGCAAAGCGCTAGCAGCGCCAAAACCCCCCAAGCCTGTTGTTGTGTACCGGGATGATGTGGAGGAGGGGAGTGGGGAAGAGGAGGAGGAGGACGGGTTTTCTGGAGGGTTAGAGACGCAAAGCAAGAGGCGGGCGGCGAAGAAGGCCAGCAGGGCGTGGATGACTCTGGGACAAGGCGGGCAAGAAAAGAAAAAGGTGGGGCAGTCCGTGTGTGTGTGTGGGGGGGGGGGGGGGGCGTGTGCATAGATTTGAAAGTCCCATTCCAAGCATGTTTTCCTTTGTGGTGCAGGTTTGCGCCAGTATCATCTGGCCCATTCGTTTGTGATGTGTAAAGAACCTTCCAGACCATGCCTTTTTGCAGCTCTGCCTCAGCTTTGCGGAATGTTCATATGCCTGTTTGCTGTGCCTGAACATTGCCTTGCAAAGTCTGGATGTGCCTTGATGCTGCCTGTCTATTGCCTTGCCTCAGCTTTGCAGAGTGTATACATGCCTGTTTGATGTGGCATTTAAACAAATACTGGCAGAGTGTTTGTGTGCCTATCCTTAATGCACGCAGCCTCTTGGCTGGTGTGTTTTCCCTTTTTCTTCTGTTTCTTGTTTGCATGCCCTAATACTGTCTGATGGTTGTCTTGCCTCTCAGCCTCGCCACGGCCTACAGGGCAGCCTCGCAAAACGAGTGTGCAGCTTGAAATTAGCTGTGAGACACTTGGCCTTGCCTATAGGCTGTGGCAAGGCTGCAGCTCTTACAGAAGATCGGGATTGTCATGTGACCAAGGGAATCAGTGGCCTTGCACAAAGGATCAAGGTGCCAAGGCTGCAGGCAAGGCGGCTGGCTGACAAGGGGAGCAGGCATGCGAAAGTGTTGTTTGGGCGCTGGCAGCTGTGGCTGAAGCGTACTTGCAAGGAGGGTGATTGGGCCTGCGCTCATCACTGAAACATAATGCGCTCACTCCCATGCTTCATGGAACATATGCTTCATTTGCAAGGATTCTATTTTGAAGTGTACTCACTGTTCCCTGCACACAAGGAAGGCGTGCTCTCACCTGAGCCTGCAGCCAGTGCTGTGTCATCAGCGCTGCCCTGATAGTATTATCCTCTCCATGGCACCCACACAGGGCAAGCGCGGCGCAGAAGAGTTGAGCGAGGAGCAGGAGGCTGCAACTCCTGGCGGTGCGGAGGAAGCGGGGGCTGGGCCCGGAAAGCGGCGGAAGCTGGGGACTGGTACAGCCTCTGGGGCCACGAAGAGCAGCAAGAACCAGGTGGGGCAGTGAGGGTGAGGCCATGTCTGGGGGCGTGCAGAGCAGCGAGGACCAGGTGGGGCAGTGAGGGTGAGGCCATGTCTGGGGGCATGCAGAGCAGCGAAGACCAGGTGGGGCAGTGAGGGTGAGGCCGCCATAGGGGGCACAGAATAGATGGGATAGCATGCTCCATCATGCAGGAGGAGCAGAGGCACCACAGATACAACTTGCAGCATCATGTAAGGCTCTGCCCATGAGGCTCTTCCCATCACTGGCCCACCCCCTTATGTCAAGGCCATCCCTCTTTCTTGTGCACCCTCCTTTCCCCATCACTGGCTCACCTGCGTGTGTTAAGGCCCACTCTCTTCCCTGTGCATGTCCTTCCCTGTCCACATCCTTCCATTGCTCATCACTGGCCCACTTGCTCGTTTCAGGGACCATCTCCCATCTTTGTGCATATCTTTCCCTGTGCACATCATTTCCTCTCCCATCACTGTTTGTTTCTAAACCATCTCTCATTCCTGTGCACACTTCCTTGTGAGCGTCCTTTCTTTTGGTTTTGCTGAATCAAGGTCCTGCTTGCTCAATGGGTGACCCTTCGCATTCAGGCAGCTGGACCTGATGGTGCGCAAACATAGCCTGGACGTGTGCCAAACTCACTCTTGTTTCTGCTTACTCATTGGGTGACCCTCACGCAGCCGGACATGCTGGTGCGCAAGCACAAGCTGGACGTGTACAAGGCGCTCATGCTGTGGGGCCTGCCGCCACACATCGACCTCACAGCTGGCGAGCAGCCATCGCAAGTGCAACAAGAACAGCAGCAGCAGCAGCAGCAGCAGCAGCAGCAGCAGCAGCAGCAGCAGCAGCCAAAACAGCAGTGTTTGCAACAGCCGCAGCAGCAGCCCCAGCAAGGTCAGCTGGTGGCAGGGGAGCAGCCACAACAGCAGGATTTTCAACAGCTACAGCATCAGCAAGGTCAGCCATTGGTAGGACAGCAAGGGGCTGCACAAGGAGGTGCACTTTTGCCAACTGCTACTGCACCAGCCCCACAGTCGGACACTGCAGCAGCACCACCACCACCACAACAATCACCATCAGTAAAAGCTACAGCGGCAGCAGGGGATACGAGCACAGCCATTGTGTTGCCTCCGCCACTGCCACACGATGAGATGGGGATAGCTGCGCAAGGTGCAGGGCCTGCTGCTGCAGAGCCTGTACACACGGCTGCTGCAGGGTTGCAGATGGTGCGGCGCGCGCTGGAGCTGCCGGAGCCTGTCATGCAGGTTTGTAGGGGTGTGTGTGTGTGTGTGTGTGTGTGTGTGTGTGTGTGTGTGTGTGTGTGTGTGTGTGTGTGTGTGTGTGTGTGTGTGTGTGTGTGTGTGTGTGTGTGTGTGCACGCGCGCGCGCATTGCAAGAGCTCTATTTGAAAGGGGTGGGGGATGGGCTTGGGGAATTGGGGAAAGTGTGTGGGGAGGCGTGATGTCTGTGTGAGCATATATATATATACACTAAATATAAATATATATATATATAAATATATGTGTTCTTGAATGGCAAATATAGGCCTTTATGCCAGATTATTGTGTAGCTGCCTTCCTCATAGGCCTAATTCCTTTTAGGAAGAAAGCCACAGGCAAAAGCATATGCTTCTGTTCCTCCCAGGCACTCTATGATGCTGTGCGCCGCTGAAGCAGCTGTGCTCCGTGCTCTGCCCCAGATCCTGAGCCGACCCTGCATGTAGCTTCGTCCATGCCCTTGCCCTTTCTGATCCGCTGCACACGGCTGCAGGTGCTGGACCATCTGCCGCCCTCCCAGGCCTGGTTCCTCTTGGGAAGAAAGCCACAGGTACAAACACATGACTGCTCCCTTTTCTGATCCGCTGCACACGGCTGTAGGCGCTGGACCACCTGCCGCCCTCCCAGACCTGGTTCATCTTGGGAAGAAAGGTACAAACACATGACTGCTCCCCTTTCTGACCTGCTGCACACGGCTGCAGGCGCTGGACCACCTGCCTCCCTCCCAGGCCTGGGCCTCAGCCTGTGATGCCGAAGGCGTGTGGAGCAAAGTGCGGCGTCAGTTCCGCAGCCTGGAGGGCAAGAGCGATGCCGCGCTCCATGCGTGTGTGTTGGAGCTGCTGGCGCTCATGCACCAATTGGAAGAGGGTGCGTGGAGGGGGAATACGGTGTGCCATGAATGCCAGCTTCCTTGTTGTTGTGAGCGTCTGATGGTTTGAGCTGCCTGTGAGCTTCGTTCTTGCTGTAGATGCCTGCGATGCTTGTGGATGTCTGTGCAATGCCGTGCTGCATCCGCGCGTGTGGTGGAGCTGCTGGCGCTCGTCTTCATATAGGATGTCTGTGATATGTGACTCTGGATGTCTTTAGATGTCGGTGCCGTGCTACAGGATTGCGTGTGTTGGATCTGCTGGCGCTTCTGCACCAACTGGACAGCGTTTCGCACGGCCAACTTAGGAATTAAAAGAGTGCCTGGCATGGGTGGATGCATAAGGGTCGACATAATCTGCTGTACGCTGAATCTTCCAGTGCTGTTCAGTGTTGTATGGAGCTATCAGGAAACAGCATTGCACAGCATCTCTCCATCAAGGTAGCAGGCTCATTGCAGCTTCATGCTCAAGTACTTTTGCTATTTAGCGCTACCAAGCAGCCTGGCCTGCAGCAGCAGGATCATCATGCGCAAGCAATGCACCGCTTATCGTGTCATGACCAAATAGATTTGAAGAGTAAGCGGTATGGGCGGGAATAGCAGCAGCAGCAGCAGCAGCAGCAGCAGCAGCAGGATCATGATGCGCAAGCAGTGCACCATCAATTGTGCCAAGACCAAAAAGAGTTGAAGGGTAAGCGGTCTGGGCAGGAGGAGTCGCAGCAGCAGCAGCAGCAGCAGCAGGATCATTATGCGCAAGCAGTGCACCATCATTCGCGTCACAACCAAATGGAGCTCAAGAGCAAGCGGCCTTGGCGTCAGTGGCAGCAGCAGCAGCAGCAGCAGCAGCAGCAGCAGGATCTTCCTGAATCAGTAACATAGCGTCAATCGTGTCATGGCCATGCAGGGGCCAAGCTCAAGCGGCCTGGATAGCATCAAAGTGTTCACCTCCGTCACATAGCTCATGCCATTGTTTTGCAGGAGCGGTGCGCAATTGGCCTGGACGTTATATAACGATATACCATGGTATCATGTGTCCAGTTGCACAGCGATCACGTCGGTGTCTTGCAGAGTCCATGCATGACTTTGAAAATCCATGCCCAAGCCGCCTGGACAGCACCATGTGTCCACCACTCGCATCGATCATGTCGTTGCCGTGCAGAATCCGTGCACAAGCGGCCTGGGCAGCATCGCGTACCCAGTGTCACACTGATTATGTCATAGCACTGCAGGATCTGTTGCGCAAGCTATCTAACTGGATCCATGCGCAAGCAGCCTGGACGAAATCAGTAACCACCGCCATGTTGATCACATTGTTGTCTTGCAGAGTCCAAGCGCAAGCGGCCTGGGCAGCAGCAGCAGCAGCAGCATGGCCCCGAGGGAGCAGATGGCAGTGCGCGGCAGCGTGGCAGTTACGGCACGCACCAGCCCTCCTGCGCGTGTGCTGTGTGTGTGGCACGGCGCAAGAAGCGTGAGGCGCTAGAGGTGAGTATGGGGCATTAAAGGCAGGACGTGGAGGTGTGTGTATGTGTGCGCGAGTGTGTACGTGTGTGTGTGCCATTGCAAGAAGCGCAAGACGCAGAACGTGTACTTTGGGGGAGGCAGCGCGCGTTAATCTTTGTGGAGGTGTAATGGTGGGGTTGTGTGTACGTGCTGTGTGTGTGTCTCCCCACTGTGGCAGCGCCAGCATGTGCTGCTCCTGTCTCTTTCTGGTATATTTGAACACCTTTCAACATCTTCATCATTGGGGTACCTTTGCATGCATACACATTCCTGGCTATCAAAGCAAACCCTGCCTAGCTTAACAAGAATCATTCCTCTCTACACGCCCAAAATGTGGGAGCGCGCGCGCACCTGATGCCGCCTGCAGTTTGTGTGTGCTGCTGTTTATAAGCTATCTGTGCATGTGTGTGTTTGCGACATACCCATCCATACTTTTTTACGCGTGTATTACGTCTCTACACTGCTCATGCTTCTGTATGCATCTCTTCATGGCGCACACTCGCATGTGCTCACACACTACCCAATGGCGTGCAGGCAAAAAAAGAGGTGGAGGCAGGGCAGGGGGGCGAACCATCCAGCCACGACCGAAACGGAGCAGAGCATGGCGTCAGCGAGCCCAAGTCAGAGCCCAAAGAGCCCATGGAGCAGGACATGGCCGGAGCAAGCCACAGCGAAAACAAAGCAGAACAGGACTGCAGCGAGCCCAAGTCAGAGCCCAAAGAGCCCATGGAGCAGGACATGGCCGGAGCAAGCCACGACCAAAACAAAGCAGGTCAGGACTGCAGTGAGCCCAAGTCAGAGCCCATGGAGCAAGACATCGCAGCAGCGAGCCATGGCCAAAACGGAGCAGGACATGGCGCCAGCAAGCCCAAGTCAGAGACCAGCAGCCCTCTGCCCAGCTCATGTGCACGCGCAGACATGGGAGACGGGGCAGCAGCCCAAGCAGTGGGAGGGCGCGGCAATGGAAGTGCGCCAGCAGCAGCGGCAGGACAGCCATGTGATGGTGTCGGCATTGCTGGTGAGAACCATCACGTTGGTGTGGTAAGAGCTTTGTGGTGGTATAAAGCATTGATATGCCGATGGTGAGAAGCACCACATTGGCGTGCAGGAGCTGTGTGATGGTGCCAATGTCGATGGTGCGATTCACCATGCTGACGTGAAAGAGCCATGTAATGGTAAGCCATGTAATGGTGTCAATGTTGATGTTGTGTATCACCATGCTGACGTGAAAGAGCCATGTAATGGTGTCAATGTTGATGTTGTGTATCACCATGCTGACGTGAAAGAGCCATGTAATGGTAAGCCATGTAATGGTGTCAATGTTGATGTTGTGTATCATCATGTGGACGTGAAAGAGCCATGTAATGGTAAGCCATGTAATGGTGTCAATGTTGATGTTGTGTATCATCATGTGGACGTGAAAGAGCCATGTAATGGTAAGCCATGTAATGGTGTCAATGTTGATGTTGTCTATCATCATGTGGACATGGAAGTAGAAGCAGGGGCAAACTGCCACGGTGCTGCGAGTGTGGAGGGTGGCCAGCAGCAGCAGCAAAACCAGTGGCAATGATAATGGTGGTCAGCTGCAGCAACTTGGTGGCAATGTGTGCGGTGCAGGTGGTGATGCTGACGATGGAGAAGCAACGGAGGATGACGAGGAGGTGCGTGCGCACAGTGTACCCAAGTCCACACAGTCGCTTGAGGGTGGGCATGGCGAGAAGGAGACAGCAGGCGATGCTGCCGAGGAAAGGGCTTGCGCCCCCTTACTCATGCAGCAGCAACAGCAGCAACAGCAGCAGCAGCCTCCCTCCCTGCTTGTTGACGCCCCCTTCCAGCAAGCACCCCACCAGCACACTCCCGCACAGTTGAATAGCACTGCCGCGTTGCCCTCGCATCTGGGGAACGGGGCTCATGCCGTGCCCTCAAACTCAGTGACCGACAGCGAGGCCACCAACCCCGATGCTTGCCCCCCCACGTCCCACACGGTTGCCCACCAGCACACCCAGGGTGAAGCCACAAGCCTGCCCACGGCATCTGGAGCACCACCTTCTCCCCCCCAACCAGCTGCTGCTGATGCTTCTGCTCCTGCTGCTGCTGCCTTGCCAACCCAGCCGCAACCTGCAGCTACTCCAGCAGGGGCCTCACAAGCAGCCCCTTCAACCTTGCACGACCCACCTCCATCACCTGCTCCTGCCATCTCGCATCAACCTCCCCCATTGGCATCAACTCCAGCAGCACCCCAGGCTGCTGCCACAACTCCTTTGTACCAGCCACCTCCATCAGGGGCAATTGCATACAGTGCAGCTGCACCCCACATCGCTGCCACTGGCACTCCTGCCCCCCAACACAGAGGAGGGGCTACTGCTCATCAAAGCAATGGGACCCCACCCCTGCTCCCTCCTCCTGCCAGCAACGACACCTCCAACGGACAGCAACACCCACACAGCAGGGCGGTGGCATGCACACCGCAACAACAGCACCAGCACCAGCACCAGCAGCACGCCCAGCTGCCTATCTCTGAGCAGCCTCCGTTGGTGCCCTCATCAGCGACGAAGCTGCGCGAGCGCCTAGTGCTGCTGACAGCCCTGCATGCCGGCCAGGAGATGCTCACCCCCAGCTGGACGGAGCAGGTGAGCATGTGGGGAGGGAGGGAGAGGTGCAAGGAGGCTTTAGGTACTTCCGTGGATTGGGTGAGGAGATGCTCACCCCCAGCTGGATGGAGCAGGTGAGCATGTGGGGAGGGAGGGAGAGGTGCAAGGAGGCTCTAACTACTTCCGTGGATTGGGTGAGGAGATACTCACCCCCAGCTGGATGGAGCAGGTGAGCATGTGGGGAGGGAGGGAGAGGTGCAAGGAGGCTCCAATTACATCCGTGGATTGGGTGCAGAGATGCTCACCCCCAGCTGGATGGAGCAGGTGAGCATGTGGGGAGGGAGGGAGAGGTGCAAGGAGGCTCCAACTACATCCGACAATTGGGTGAGGAGATGCTCACCCCCAGCTGGATGGAGCAGGTGAGCATGTGGGGAGGGAGGGAGAGGTGCAAGGAGGCTCTAACTACTTCCGTGGATTGGGTGAGGAGATGCTCACCCCCAGCTGGATGGAGCAGGTGAGCATGTGGGGAGGGAGGGAGAGGTGCAAGGAGGCTCCAACTACATCCCACAATTGGGTGAGGAGATGCTCACCCCCAGCTGGATGGAGCAGGTGAGCATGTGGTGAGGGAGGGAGAGGTGCAAGGAGGCTCTAACTACTTCCGTGGATTGGGTGAGGAGATGCTCACCCCCAGCTGGATGGAGCAGGTGAGCATGTGGGGAGGGAGGGAGAGGTGCAAGGAGGCTCCAATTACATCCGTGGATTGGGTGCAGAGATGCTCACCCCCAGCTGGATGGAGTAGGTGAGCATGTGGGGAGGGAGGGAGAGGTGCAAGGAGGTCCAACTTCATCCGACAATTGGGTGAGGAGATGCTCACCCCCAGCTGGATGGAGCAGGTGAGCATGTGGGGAGGGAGGGAGAGGTGCAAGGAGGCTCTAACTACATCTGTGGATTGGGTGAGGAGATGCTCACCCCCAGCTGGACGGAGCAGGTGAGCATGTGGGGAGGAAGAAAGAGGTGCAAGGAGGCTCCAATTGCATCCGTGGATTGGGTGAAGAGGTGCTCACCCCCGGCTGGATGGAGCAGGTGAGCCTGCTCTCCCTCTGTCCAGGGCAGAACAAAATTTACAGGAAAAAAGGGGGAACAGGAACAGGGAAGCGGGAGTTGCAAGGAGGCTCTAGCCAAATGGGTCAAATATGCACCTCTTGAAAGAGGCAATGCAAGTTAGAGTATGTGTTTGGGGGAGGGATGGTGGTGTGGGAGCTTCTCGTCTGATTGATGGACAACGCTGGTGTGCATGTTGAAAGGTGCCCTCGAGCTGGGCATGCTTATGAACTTGGCGAGGCTGCACTGGAAAGCAGAGGGAGCCTGGGGTGCTTGGATTACCTCAAAGAGCACGCAGGGTAGATAGCAACGTTTGTAACAAAATACACGGACACATACACACACACACTCTCGCAGTGTGGCCTCCCCAAGCGTGTCATGGACATGCCCTCCTGGTGGGCGCCCGAGCACGACGCGCACCTCGTTGCTGGTGTGCTGTCTCACGGCTTCAACGAGTGGAGCGCCATCGTGGAGGATGGGGACATCCCCTTCAAGGCTGCACAGGAGGTCTACGTGCAGCGGGTGAGGTGTTTTTCCAAGAAAGCTGTTTTTTTTTGAGAAAAACACCTTGGGCATGTGAGTGTGTGTATATGTGTGGAGGATGGGGACACCCCCTTGAAGGCTGCGCAGGAGGTCTATGTGCAACGGGTGAGGTGTTGTTCCTCCAACATCTTGGGCATGTGTGTGTGTTTGCACGCGCGCGCGTGTTTGTGTGTGTTGTGGGTGGGTGGGTTGGTGTGTGTATGTGTGTATGTGTGTGTTCATCGCATTGCTAGATACTGGACTGTGGATGCAGGCATGCACCTTTTCTCACTGCATTCACATGCACACAGCGTCGGGTTTGCGCTTTCCTTGCAGACCATTCCTTGCGTGCGATTGTGCCCATGATTGCTTTGCCTTCTGCATGGGCAAGGTATGAAGCTGTGCTGCAGGTCCAACATCCTCTGTGCGCACATCCCCTACACGCTCTTGCCCGTTGCAGCATCAGGAAAGGCAGCGAGCCTTTTGCTGGAGGCCAGCCTCCAAGCCCCTGCTTATGCTTATGGTCGTATGATACATAGGTAGTCCTGCTCAAGCCCTTGCCTTGTGACAATGCACTTGCCTTTTGACGGCACACTTGCTCGTTGCAGCAGCAGGCAAGGCGGCAGGACATGTTGGAGGCCCGACCTCCATGCCCCTGCTTATTGTCAGTCGTGTGACACAGGGAACCCTACCTCTGTTCAAGCCCTTGCCTTTCGACGGCGCACTTTGCTCGTTGCAGCAGCAGGCAAGGCCGCAATCCATGCAGGGGGCCCAGCCTCCCAGCCCCTGCTCGCGCTTTTGCCTTATGAAACAGGATCGCCCCAGCCATGCCCGTGCCTTTTGGCAACGCTTTTGCTGGAAGTAATGGGCAGGATGATAGGCCATGCTGGAGGCCCAGCCTTTAAACCCCTGCTCAGGCATTTGCCTCACTGGTTTGCAGGGCAAATGCCCCTCTTGTCAATTCATTTGAGTAATTTCCTGCTCACATGCTTGCCACTTGGCAACACACTCACTTGCAGCAACGGGCAAGACGGCAGGCCATGCTGGAAACCCAGCAGCAGGGCCTGGAGCAGGAGGAAAAGAAAGAGGATGTCAAGGATGGCGCCAAGCAAGAGGTGAGGTGGGGAAGGAGAACAGGATGGGGAGCAGGAAGATGAGTCCCAGGATAGCGCCAAGCAAAAGGTGAAGTGGGGGAGAGGAGGGATCAAGGGCAAAGGATGCAGCCCAGCAAATGTTGAGAGAGAGAGAGAGAGAGAGAGAGAGAGAGAGAGAGAGAGAGAGAGAGAGAGAGAGAGAGAGAGAGAGAGAGAGAGAGAGAGAGAGAGATCCTGTGCTTTCTTGACCTGTGTTCAGAACCGGTAACCTCTAGACAGTCCTATTGTACTATGCTAGCTCGCGCTTGCCCTATAAGGCATGCAACTTGGACACTACCAGCCTGCGTACCCTGTTCTATCGTGTCGGGGGTTTCCAGGGAGTGAGACGTTATGCAACCTCCTGACGTGAGCAACCCCTGAATCTGACTCGTGGTACCTGTTGGTAATGGTAAATTGTTTGGGCTGTGCTTCTTGCTTCTTTTATTTAGCTGGACTTTTGGTTGCAGGCTCCATGTGGCTCCAAGTATGCTGCAATGCCCGGCATGTCCATCTGTGAAACCCGTTGCATTCCCGCTAGGATGTGGCGCGGTCACGGACGGCCATACTCTTGTGCAAAGCCGCGCCAATCGTGACCTTGCACAATGGTGTGTGATGTGTGCAAGGCGTATTGCTCAGCACGCACACACAGGGAGAAAATCAAATGCTGCACATGCCCAAGCAGAGGACACCGTTGTTTCCACTGCCACCATGCCAGGGATATGCAACTCTGGCAAGCCCACAAATGTGCATGAGCGCAGGGAGACAAAGCTGGTGCCGTGGACCATGCCCTGACAGAGGACACCATTGCTTCTACTGCTGCCATGCCAGTGATTGGCAACTCTGGCAAGCCCACAAATGTGCATGCGCGCAGGGAGACAAAGCTGGTGCCGTGGACCATGCCCTGACAGAGGACACCATTGTCTCCACTGCCACCATGCCAGGGATATGCAACTCTGGCAAGCCCACGAATGTGCATGCGCGCAGGGAGGCAAAGCTGGTGCCGTGGACCATGCCCTGACAGAGGAGACCATTGCATCCACTGCTGCCATGCCCGCGCCTGCTGTGCTGTTCAAGCGCTGCCGCCAGATCTCCACCGTCATGCTCAAGCTGCTGCGCAAGGGGCGCAACCTCAAGGTGTGGATGTGTGAATGCCTGGGAGTATGGGTGTCTGGGTGTTAATTTGGTTGGATGCGAGCGTTGCAAATGGTGGTGTATACAGGAAAATTGCTAATGAATTGGCAGGAGGACCTTTTCTGGAACTTAATATTCACTTGGCACCATCACGCTCAAGCTGCTGAACGAGGGGCGCAACCTTCTAAGGTGTGAGTGTCTGAGTCTGTGGGGGTGTGGGATTGTTGGTGAAGTTGTGGTCGGAAGCGTGCGTGGCAAATGGTGAAGCATCTTGGAATGATTGCGAGTGAATAGGCGTCAAGACAATTTCTTGGAGCCTTGACCTTTCTTCACACCATGCTCAGGGCTGATGTGCAACAGGGGCGTAACCTTAGGATGCAAATGTTTGTGGGTGCGTGTGGGGCTGTGGGTATGGGTGTTGTGTTTGCATGTCTGGGTTCAGGTATGGTTGGGTGCATGGGTATGTGCAGGTGGGTAAGTGAACGAATTGTGGATGGTTGGGTGGGCAGCCAGACGTTTTTGTCGCCTGGATGCAAAAGTTTGGAGTACAAATTGGGGTGCGGGTTAGGAGCCAGTATTTCTTTGTGTCTGGAGCGCTGGTTTGGAAAATTTGTGGCAGAGGTACACTTAAATTGCTAAACCCAAATGGTTTGACATGGGCTGGTTTGTGAAAGCAGCCTGTGTGTTTAAAAGGGAGGGGCCATGAATGGAGCATAGCCTGCATGGAGCATGAAGGAAAGGCCCAGCTGCCGTCATTACTGACAAAAGGAGGGCGCTGTGCAGAAAGAGCAGTTGTGCGGCAAGGCCCAGCTGCCGTCATCACTGACGAAAGGAGGGCGCTGTGCAAAAAGAGCAGTTGTGCGGCAAGGCCCAGCTGCCGTCATCACTGACAAAAGGAGGGCGCTGTGCAAAAAGAGCAGTTGTGTGGCAAGGCCCAGCTGCCGTCGTCACTGACAAAAGGAGGGCGCTGTACAAAAAGAGCAGTTGTGTGGCAAAGCCCAGCTGCTGTCATCACTGACAAAAGGGCACTGTACAAAAAGAGCAGGTGTGTGGTAAGGCCCAGCTGTCATTGTTATTGACAAGGGCGCTTACTCAAAAGAGCAAGGGTCACTGACAAGGGCACTTTGCCCAAAAGAGCAACGACAAGGGCGCTGTACTCAAAAGAGCAATGCCTCCTCCTTTGTGGTAATACAGGGCCGCAGGTATAAGTTGATGGTTAAGGGGGCCTGCCAGGCAGAACTTGCTGAGAGGGAAAACAGAAGTGCCAGGACTATAATGAAGGAATGGCTGTGCGCCTGTCTGAGCTGCTAGAGCCTGGAGGCAATGACCCTTGGGGGCGGGGGGTTGCATGCTGCACTTGGAAGGAGAGCAGCACATCTTCTCAGGCCACTCAACAAGAGCCTGCCAGCACGTGGGTACAAACGAGCAGGCTCACTTGTTTCTGTGGCCATTCAACAAGAGCCTGCCAGCACATGGGTGCAAACACACGGGCGTCTGTGTACACAGCGGCCTGATGGCCTTACGTCACGATTCTGCCATGGCAGTTCTATACCCTTGTGTGCAAGGGCAGCTTGCCGACCTGAATGTGGAGCAACCCAAGCCTGATGAC
Source organism: Dunaliella primolecta (assembly GCA_914767535.2). Taxonomy (NCBI): domain Eukaryota; kingdom Viridiplantae; phylum Chlorophyta; class Chlorophyceae; order Chlamydomonadales; family Dunaliellaceae; genus Dunaliella; species Dunaliella primolecta. Next base: position 3,797,437 of record OU611759.1, on the reverse strand, counting down.
TTTGTGTTTTTGTACTGACATGTGTACACAAGTTGACCCCATGTGTGCTGGAGCAGCTTGCTTGAATGCCTACCTGAATGCAGAGCACTTCCAGCCTGGTGGCTTTGTGTCTTTGTACTGACGTGTGTGCACAAGTTGGCCCATGTGTGCAGGAGCAGTTTGCATACCTGAAGGCGGAGCAGCCCAAGAGCAGCAGAGGAGGCGCGGAGGGCAAGAAGGCTGGCAAGGCAGCCAAGGTGGGTGTGCCTGAAGGAGGGTGGCCATAGGATGGCCTTACAGCGGGTGCGCCTGAAGGTACGCCAATGGGTGGGCCTATAGGAGGGTGTGCCTTAGGGTGGCTTTAGGATGGCCTTACAATGGGTATGCCTGAAGGTGCGCCTATGGGTGGTCCTATAGGAGGGTGTGCCTTTGGGTGGCTTTAGGATGGCCTTACAATGGGTATGCCTGAAGGTGCGCCTATGGGTGGTCCTATAGGAGGGTGTGCCTTTGGGTGGCTTTAGGATGGCCTTACAGTGGGTGTGCCTGAAGGTGCGCCTATGGGTGGTCCTTTAGGAGGGTGTGCCTTGGGGTGGCCATAAGATGGCCTTACAGTGGGTGTGCCTGAAGGTGCGCCTATGGGTGGTCCTTTAGGAGGGTGTGCCTTAGGGTGGCTTTAGGATGGCCTTACAGTGGGTGTGCCTAAAGGTGCGCCTATGGGTGGTCCTTTAGGAGGGTGTGCCTTGGGGTGGCCATGGGATGGCCTTACAGTGGTCTTACAATGGTGGCCTGGCAGTGGAGTGGCTTTACGGTGGGCGCGCCTGTGTGTTGTCTTAGGCTTAGTGTGCCTTAGGATAGGCAGTAAGGCCTTCCAGTGGAAGGCCTTCCAGTGAGGGTAGGCATTAGGGTAGGCATTAAGGCCTTCCAGTGGATCTACCAGAAGGTATGCCTTAGGCTGGCTGTAGGATAGGTGCGCCGCAGGGTGATCTGAGGGTGGCTGTGCTCTGAGATGTGCCACAGGATGGTCTTGTGGTAAGTGTACCTAAAGGTGTGCTGTAGAGTGGCCTTCTGGTGGGTGTGCTTGGCCTCTGGCACCTAAGGCCATGCCTGCTGTGACTATGCAGTCCCCTTGCCTGCTGTGACTGTGCAGTCCCCATGCCTGCTATGACTGTGCAGTCCCCGTGCCTGCTGTGACTGTGCAGTCCCCATGCCTGCTATGACTGTGCAGTCCCCGTGCCTGCTGTGACTGTGCAGTCCCCATGCCTGCTGTGACTGTGCAGTCCCCTTGCCTGCTGTGACTATGCAGTCCCCATGCCTGCTATGACTGTGCAGTCCCCGTGCCTGCTGTGACTGTGCAGTCCCCGTGCCTACTGTGACTGTGCAGTCCCCATGCTTGCTGTGACTGTGCAGTCCCCATGCCTGTTGTGACTGTGCAGTCCCCGTGCCTACTGTGACTGTGCAGTCCCCATGCTTGCTGTGACTGTCCAGTCCCCATGCCTGCTGTGACTGTGCAGTCCCCTTGCCTGCTGTGACTATGCAGTCCCCATGCCTGCTATGACTGTGCAGTCCCCATGCCTGCTGTGACTGTGCAGTCCCCGTGCCTACTGTGACTGTGCAGTCCCCGTGCCTACTGTGACTGTGCAGTCCCCATGCCTACTGTGACTGTGCAGTCCCCTTGCCTGCTGTGACTGTGCAATCCCCGTGCCTACTGTGACTGTGCAGTCCCCATGCCTACTGTGACTGTGCAGTCCCCTTGCCTGCTGTGACTGTGCAATCCCCATGCCTGCTGTGACTGTGCAGTCCCCAAGCCTGCTGTGACTGTGCATTTGAGGATTACACCGACCGATAAACCTTCACTTGAGGTGCCTTCCCAAGCCAAGGCCACATGCATGCTGTGCGCTCTAAACCTGAAGGACGCCTGCCTGGCAACCTGGCACAACTGCAGTATATAGGCTGATGTAGTAAGTTCGCACGAACGCCTGATGGTAGTTCATGCTTGCAATCACACACACACACACACACATGCACGCTCACGTGCATGCGCATGCGCAGAATGAGGAGGAGGACCTTGCGCTCAAGGCGCGCGCCAAGGCCATCGCCATGGAAGCCCTGCTGCATGCCAGCGCACCCCATCCCCCCCCGGAATCTGGAGCAGGCTCTGAAACGGAGTCTGACACCGACACCAAATCAGGTGTCACGCACGGAGGGGTGGATGCCGGCCAAGACACCGCCACTGATGCCGCTGTTGGTGCCGAGAGTGCTGACAAAGGGGGCAAAGGGGCCAAGGGCAAAGAGGGTGGTAAAGGGAAGGGTGGGGGTGGGGCAAAGGCCAAGCCTGCGCCCCCGCCGCCCCCGCCACCCTCCAGTGAGGCCTGGAAGATTGCCCTAGGTGCGTGCGCAGTTCTGTGCAGGTGTGGGTGTGGTGTGGGTGTTGGTGGGTGTGGGGATATGTGTGTGTGTGTGTGTGTGCATGTGTGTGTATGTGTGTGTATGTGTGTGTGTATGTGTGTGTGTGTGTGTGTGTGTGTGTGTGTGTGTGTGCGGTGGGGGGGTGCGTGTGGGGGGGGGTGGCTGGCTGAGAAGAAAAGTAACACAAGGGTAGACTGGCGAGGGGTTGATTTGATTGATGTCGTCCGTAGCTAATAGCTATTGCAGGACATAGCTTTACGTTCCGTCAGTGTGCCAAAGAAGCACATGCGCACTTTCTGATCCCCATAATCATCTGTACACTTGCACCCGCGCACTTTCTGATCCCCATCATCATTTGTATTCTTGCGCGTGCGCGCTTTTCATCCCCTCAGCCTCATCCATGGCCCATTCTGCATTTTGCAACAGGCAAGACATGCAAGTAAGCATGCAATATTGGCCCTTTGTGTGCCCTTGTGGATGCCTGAAGCACAGTCATGCACGGTAGTTAGTGCCAGCAGTTAAAAGTTTCTTCCAGACACATCAGGAGTGCTGGTTGCTTAGGACAAGACCATGCGCGCTGGTGCGTTCTTGGGTCTTACACTGGCTCACAAACGCAGTCTCACTTGCCAGGTGTACTGTCTTATCTCTCGCTTTGAGCCATTATATGCTCTCTCTCACACACACACACACACACGCGCGCGCACGCACACACACACACACACACACACACACACACACACACACACACACACATGCACACGCACACACGCACACGCACACACACGCACACACGCGCACACACACACACACACGTACACACAGAGGTCCTGGCAAGCACTGGCGGCGGCGGCAGTGGAGGTGGTGGCGGTGGTGCCAGGGCCACACACAGCGGCCGAGCAAGCAGTGTGACTGGCACAGGAGCACACACAGAGGAGGATGAGGCCACTGAGGGGGGTGCCACGGAGGCAGGTGTGACTGAGGGTGGCGCGGATCACCCGCAGCAACCCACGGAGGATCAAGATGAGGAGACGGAGGAGGAGGGAGGTGGCGAGGGGCGGGCCAAAAAGCAGCATAAGCATGGCCTTGCGGCTGGCGCGGGTGGAGGTGGTGGTGGCGCTGCTGCAAGCCGCGCACCTAAAGGTATGACCCTGCAAGAGAGGAAAGAGGCAGTGGCAGCAGCGCGTCGTGCAGCTCAGCAGCAGCAGCAGCAGCAGCAGCATGGGGTGGAGCAGCAACAAATAACGCATCCGTTGCCCCAGCCAGGGTCGGCACAGAGAGAGGGGGAGGCTGTTGGTGGCGTGAAGAAGGGGGTGAAGCGGAAGGGTGCTGGGGCGGAAGCTCAAGGTGCTGGCAGCAGAAAGCGTGGGGCCAGCAGTAAGCAAGGCGTTCCCAGCCAATTGAGCGAGCGCAAGGATGCAGCAGCAGCAGCAGCAACAGCAGCAGAAGGAGGTGAGGCAGGGGATGGGGAGGCAGCAGCAGCGAGCAGCCATGGTGGTAATGGTAAAGCTGGTCGTGGTGGCAGGAACAGCGCTGCGCGGCCTCGCAGCAACAAGCAGCCTGCCCGGAAGCGAGCCCGCACAACGGGCCCTAACAGCGATGATGGTGGTGCTGCTGGTGCGGCTGCAGGTGAAGCTGGTGCTCTGGCCCCTACTCTCGCTGGTGGAGAAGCGCCACAGCTTGGAGATGCTGCAGCAGCAGGAACAGCAGGAGCGACAAAAGGCGACGGAGGCGACCCTCCTGCAACGAGTGCACCTCCTGCTGCAGGCGCTGACGCCCCTGCCACCGCAAAAAAGGGCAATAAGCGCGCACGCGCCACCTCCAACAAGAGGGCGCGCACCTCCACAGCCCCATCAACAGCAGCGGCAGCAACGGCAGGGCCTCCAGCAGCAGGTGGTGAGGGTGGTGTGGATGTTGCAGGAGCTGACCCCGGACTGTCTGAGGTGGCACCCCAGGCTGGTGTCCACGAGCATGAGGCCACACCTGCTGCTGCTCCAGCTGCAGCCGCCGGCGACGGTGCTGGTGGTGGTGGCAGTGGCAGGCCCACAGAGGCCAGCTCAGCTGCAGGTGATTTGCCTGCAGACACGGATGATGCAACAGCAACAGTGGCAGCGGCTGCAGCAGCCCCTGCTGTAGGCCCCGCTTCGAAAGGCAAGAAGCGGGCTCCTGCGGGTACAAAAGCAAAGCAGGGGAAGGCAGCGGCATCTCAAAAAGCGGGGGCTCCTGAGGCAGCACCACCGTCCCAACCACCACCACTAGCAACTCAGGGGGCGGGGATAACGTCCCATGAGGGAACAGGGAATGTTGCAGCAGCACCATCCCAAGACGCAGCAGCACCAGCAGCACCAGCTGCAAGACAAGGGGCAGGAGACACTCATGAGGAAGCAATAACTGCAGCAGCAGCAACCCCAGGGACTGATGAGGAGGCAGTAAACCCCCAAGCAGGAGCAGCAGCAGCAGCAGCAGCAGCAGCAGCAGAAGAGGAGGCGCCCCTGCAAGGAGGTTCAGAACCTGAGCAGGCAGCAGCTTCGGAAGAGGAAACAGCATCTGAAGCAGCAGAGGCCCCTCCCTCGTAGGTCGCCTGTCCTGTTCATAAGAGCAAAGGTGTGAGGTGTGAGCCACAAGACTAGCGATTGCTTCTGAGCTTCCGCTCCCATACACAGCAGCGGGTGGGGCTGCAAGCCCTGCTGCTGGTGAGTTGAGGGAGGCAGGGGACCTTACAGGCAGTGCATGCCTGGTAGTGTAGCTAGAACATTTAGTTGCTCGGCCTGCTGGACATGCCAACCAGCTGTAAGGAAAGGAAAGGGGTACGCAGCTTGCTGGAGGCCCCTAAGCAGCGGCAGCGGCTTACAGCTAGTGCGTCCTGCCATGACGCAAAACACATTTCATTCTAGCTTGCATTGAGGATTGGCAGTTGTGAGTTGCTGAAAGACCATAGTCCACGGTTGTAGGCCAGAAACCAATGCAAATTTGTGGCAAGTGACGTAGGGCAAGGTGCTGGGCTCAGGCAAGCTCGTGCTGCTTACAATCCACAGCTTATTGTATGCATTATTGCCTCAGTCCTTGAAGGCATGCTAGCTGGGACCTTTGATCATGCACCCAGCCGCATCCGATGTGTTTGTTTTCTTTCTGTCAAGCAGGCAACAATAGCTACTGTTTACTGACTCACATGGCGTGGGAACAATAAAGGCTTTTTGAATGCTTTGGTTTTGAGTGCGTGTGTAAAGAAGCAGCCAAGAAAATGAGCAGCTGCTTTGTCTCATTCCGTGCAGCAAGAAATGGTCTGGAGAGGCCTCCCAAGCGACCAGGAAATCCATCATAAATGACCTACAAGTGTTGCACTTCCCCCAGGGTACGGCATCACTGGCATGACTGGCAGTTTTGATGAATGCCATTCTTCCTGTGAAAAGATGTAAACAGGACATGACATGGGCAAGATTACAAAGTTGTAATAACATTTGACCTTCAGCCGAGTAGTTTGGCTGCTCAGCTTGCAGGACTGTGCCAGCCAAACAAAAAATATCTCACTTTGAAAATGGAATGATAGGCCCCATTAGTGTGCTTCTGCAAGAAATAAAAAACACCTCAGAACTTGCTTGAGAGTAGTAAAAAGCACCTGACATCCTTGAAAGTCGTGTGAGCAGTAAAAGAGAAAACCTACTGGCATACAGGCTCGTGGGAATATGTCAAGCCTTCAGAGTTATGGGAATGGGCCTCCAGTTTTATAACTTCCACTTGGGAGTCATCTGGGGGGATAATGCAGTTGGCATCATCCAGGTGAGTGTGACTTTGGAGGAGGAAACATGTGTCTGCTTTCATCTGATTACCACTGCTTAATATCCTAGTGAACAAGGAGCATTGCATGGGCACATTTTGAATGGATGCTTATGAACCATACGCAGCAGCACGTTGTTCATCAAATGTTCTCAGCAAGTATCTGATCTAACAACTTGGAAGCCTTTGAGTGCAATCTACCTCATGCTATCCATCAAAGCTGTCCACATAGGCAGGCACAGCTATGTAACCCTTTCCTTTCCTTTTCTATTCCATCAATCACCAGACCGCAACAAACATGATTTGTTATCTTCCCTATTCAGCCCAGGTTTATGAGTTTGTTTGAAAGAAAGAAAGAAAGCCTACGCTGGACGTAACCAGCGTGCATTAAGGAAAGATCCCACAGTCAGCGCTGTCACTGACCATGAATCTCACCAGTGTTTGGCTAGGTCGCTTGTTGCAGGCCTCAGTTTTCCGCTCAGCTGCCCTTGTAGGGGGATATAACGATGTAACCTTACCTAAAACTTGCTGGCACCAAAAGCGCTTTTGAGCAGACTTCTTTCAACTCTCATCACCACAATCAGGCACAGGGCACTGCTAGTAACCCCCGTGACACCCAATTTCTATGTTTTACATCTAATATACGCCAATTACTTGTGCCTCACTGCTAATTTTCCAAATGATCTCCAGACCATGCTCCATAGGCTGGGAGCTTACGTCTGCAGGAATTTCACTCTGAATTTCAATGATGAATACCCAAAAATCAGGGGTTGTCTGCTTCAACTCTATAGCAGACAATTCACCATCTGTGGTATATGACAACAAGATCCTACCGTATTCCAACATTTTAAGATACCTAGAGGTGTTCTTCAACAAGAGTCTCAACTTACACTTTGAAAAAGCCCTCAGGCCTTGCTTAGCAGGCATCATGCCATGATGGCTCAGCATTTGTAGGCTCGCATTTGTACTTTTGCTCATCAACATCAGCTTACCCACCATCTGCATGCTTACATGTGCCTGTTTAGGACGCATGTCATCCCGGCAGGCATGTATAGCCTGCCAGTCAGATCTGGGCAGCCCCCTATCATGAGATGGACAAGTGCATTCAAAAATGGCAAATGGAATTTTTAAAGCCCGCTTTTAAGAGCCCGATCATCCACTCCTTCATGGAAGAAAGAAATACTACGCTTGCCAAGTCCGGCCGTCTTCATGGAGAGTGCTACGTGAGTGTAAGATAGAGCCTACTCAGTTTACATGGTTCAAAGCCACTGTGTGTCTTCGCAATTCTCTTATCCATTGCAACAGCCCTCTTCTTCGAAAGGTTCTCCATGCTGATATTGACCTCAGTTCCAGGAACCCTTCCTGCTGGACTTCACACCTATCATCTGCTGTGGATGGCTTAAGTCATGCTCAAGAATTCCAGCAGAAACCCCGGTCAGCCAACCCTCTGGATTTGAGCCAACTTGTGGTTGACCTCAGGATCCGACAACTCCAAGCAAGTTGCTTATTGAAGACAAAGAAAAGAAAAAAAGAAAAGAAAAACTATGTAGGCAGAAGAAACTCTCCCTACATTAATTAAGGAAAAGGATAGACTTTTCTGCTTATCATCCTCGAGACCAGAACAGAAAAAAAAACTTGCCGTCACTGGTGTGCTCTCCCAACCAAATACGTCCACGTCACGTATTCCCCTTATCTTCTACCCAAGTATCTCTTCCTCTTCCCAAACACAAGAAAAAGATAAAAGGAAAAGCTATGTAGGCAGAGAAAGCTCTCCCTACATCAAATAAGGAAAGAGAGACACATTGGCTCAAAGAGCCGTGAGTCTCCCTCACCAGAAGATTAGAGGGAAATTAATGTGGATCAGGTGGGTTTCTGGCGTTTCTTATTTAAGCGAAAGCCGTAATTCTTAATACCATTCTACGCTTAACTCTTAAGCGAAAGCCGTAACTCTTCATTCCATTCTCTTAGTCGTTGGTGGAACGTGTTACACAGAACATACACTCAACCAGTTTAAACAATTGGGACTTGACCACCAACGTGCCATTAAACTTGCTAATAGACTTCATGCTCGTTCTGTAAAGTATGCCCACAAGCTTGTTACCACTAGGCGTGCTATTGACAACTGCAATACTTCTCGCAGCCATGTTTTGGGGCCGGGTGCCTCAAATAACCCTCCAGATCCCCACTAATATTTTTGATCAATTTTGGTGGTGGAGGGGACTCACGGCTCTTCTGAGCCAATGTGTCTCCTTTTCCTTAATTGATGTAGGGAGAGTTTCCTCTGCCTACATAGTTTTTCTTTTCTTTTTCTTTCTTGGGTTTCTGGCAGCACGTGCTCCAGGGCACCAGTGTTGTGATGAGTGTTTTTATTTTCAATGGCACGTCTGGTAGAGGTAAGTTTGTGCGCAACTCATACAGGATGGGCATGGAGTTTTCTTGCAAGTGTTTCAGATCTCTCAGAGAAAATTAGTAACTAATTTTTTGAATTGATCAAGGGTATGGGCACTGTAAATGGTCCCACCCACACCCAGGAGGATAGGGTGGATGGTAATCTCTGCACCTTGGAGTTGTTTGCACAGTTCGTTGTTTTGTTACTGTAAGGCTTCTAGCTGGGCACTAGGCCTCGTATCTTCCCAAACACATCGTGCGCAGTGTGGCCCGATTCCGCCTTCGTGTCCACACGTCAAAGTTGAGCATGCTACTTGAAATGACGACGTTTTTCCTACCTATGACCTCCGTGATGCCCAAGATATGCAAGATGAACGACATGCTATTTACAAATGCACATACCCCCAGGTCTGCTCTCATTGGCTAAAGCATGATTCCCTGTCTTCTGGTCCTCTTTTTTCACTCTCCAGTGCCTCTTCCCGAGTGGTTCCATTCCTGTCTTCTTCTCACCACGTACAATCCTTTGATATGTTCGCTTTCATGAATCAGAACAACAACAAAAGTGTATCCTTTTCTGTATGAACTTCTTTTGTTTTAGCAGGCTAGCAGTCAGCCGTTTTAACTAGAGGCCTTCTATGTTTCTGTAAGCTGTGACCTGTAACCTTCCTGGTCCCCATTGATTTTTCCATCTCTTGGTGGAGAGGATACGCGGCGCCTCGGCCTTAAGCATCTCTGCCCTCTCTTTCGTACTTATTACACTTTAGTACACGTGTGTGCCCTCTGCCATGACTGGACATGAACATTTTTCTTTAACAGAAAAAAGAAAAAACAAACTTCAATTTTTTTCTTTCATAACTTTGCTTTTATGAACAGGCTAGCAGTCAAACGTCTTGACTGAGGCCTTTTTCCCTTGTAACCCTTAACCATCTCCTATTCCTTAATGAGCGCGCAAGATAGCATGGACTTTATTCCTTTCTTGGCAAGCTTTCACATTAAACTGATCCTGAGATCAATGCTTTTCTAGATTGAGACTCCAAGTTTTTTTGTCAAATTTGGTTTCAATTTTTGCAATCAATTGGTGCTGTTTGAGAAAGTATCACCAGCAGCCGATCAGCTAGAGCCTCGGACTGCAGGCCAACCCCTTGTAACCCTCAAGATAGCTCAGGCAATTAAAGCAACTGCCAGTTGGGCCGTCCCAGGAGGAAGTTATGGGAATGGGCCTCCATCTTTCTGATTTCCACTTGGGCGTAATTTAGGGGGACCCTGTAGTTGATGTCATCCAGGCTAGCTAGTGTGCCTACGGAGGAGGAAACATGTGTCTTCACTCATCTTTGAAGCCTTGGAGCATAACCTACCTCGTGCTATTCCAGCAAACACCTGACCGCACAAGCATGGTTCTTTTATCTTTTCTTTCCAGCCCAAGCTTTTTGAGTTGAGCATTTTCGGCCAGGTCTGATTACAGGCCAAAGTGTTTCCGCTCAGCTGCCCTTGTGGCGGTTATAGCAACATAACCTTACCTTGATTGATACGCAGTGATATGTACTCCCAGGTTCAACCCAGGTTGGTGAAGTGTAGGTGACACTGATCTCGCATGACAGGGGAGTGTTTTCACTGCCTAAGTAGTTTTTCTTAGCGGTGTAATTTGTTCAAAAAATCATGAGCCACAATGCACGCAAAAATACATGGGCTCCATTAAGACATGTCGAAAGTCGGATGCGTCAGTCACAGGCTCAAACACAGTGAAAAGGAAAGGAACAAACACAGTAACAGTCCTGCTTGCACAGAGGAAGGCAAGCCAGCATTCACCAGCTGGCTGCATCTTTTCAAGAATGGAACGTCCTGCGTCTTGATGGCAAGGTAAAGCCCAGCCAAAGCCCAACCCACACTCAACTCCTCTCCTTCCTTTTCTTGCCCGAGGACTGGTGTTTCTGTCCACCACCCCTGTCTGATTTAACCCCTTTTTCTGACCCTGAAGATCCTTGTGCAGCTGCCCCTCCTCTCTGAAACGCATGAGCCATGTCTGCAGCTGGGACATCAGCGCCTCTCCTTACGTCCTGAAAAGCAATCACACGAGCAGGGATGAAATAAATGTCTTCTTTAATGCATGAGCCATATCTGCTGCCAGGACGCCAGCGCCGCTTCATACTTCCTGGAGAACAACCACAAGAGGAGGAAAAGGAGTAGCCAGGACGCCAGCACCTTGTCCGACATCCTACAAGACTCATACCAACAAGAGAAGGGGTCGGGAAGAGTAAAGAAGTCCTGTATTGCATGAACCAAGTCTGCAGCCGGGACACCAGCGCCTCTCCCGGCATCCTGCAAGACCAGCAGAGAAGAAAACAAACTAGTCCGCGCTGCTGCAGGGAACGATCGGTTGAATTGATGGAATGTAATGGAATGAATGGAATTTGTTTTCAGAAAGTGTTGTAATGGCACTAACCCTAAACCCTTAACCCTAAACCAGGTTCCAACCATGCATTGTCATTCTAATTTCATAATCTTGGGACGGGTAGGTGGGATGTAGTGTCGATTCAGTGGATACCACTTGACGGTAGTCAGAAATTATCATATCTGATTACAAAAACGTCCGTTATTTTCCAGTTAGACATTTCCCGGCGACGCTCGCAAGGTCTGATCGGTGGTAACCGATCGTTCCAAGAGAGAAAAACTGCGTAGACAGAGAAAACCCTCCCTTCATAAATTATGGATAAGTAGACCCATCGGCTCAAAGAGCCATACGTCTTCTCCGCCACAAAGCCACCACAAGAGGAGACGGTTAGTAAAGAACACATTTGCTAAAAAGAAACAGCAGAGTTTGCATCATAAGGCCCTCCTCGATGTCAGATGTGAATCCTGTGAGGAAGCACAAGGAGAGGGGGGTCTCAAAGCACGCACATTTCAGCCTCACATAGTAACCAAGGGTTCTTGACGGGGGGCCCTCATCAGGGTTACTGTGGTCAAGGTCGCAGGCCTAAGTCGGACCTGTGACAATGGGGCCGCTTTGGGCTCTTTCATTAAAGCACATGTGTGACGGCACGCGCAATCTTCCTTTACTCTACCGTGTGCACCACAAGGATCCCTTCTTCCATTGACCAAAAAAAATGCATGTCATTGAAACACGGCTTCATAAAATGGGTTGCTCTGTAATAGAAGGGGTCCGCCCGCCCAAATGCAACTTTTTGACATGCAATTATTTCACGCGTTTCTTCCTTTTAATTTTTCCTTAGATCTGACCCTTTCGAAACAGTCCGGGATTCAAAAATCTCGCCCTATGAGGATATTTAAAGAAACCTCCGTCAGGCCACGCCCTCATATTCATGCTTGCGTGCCTTTCCTCTTAGCCTGGCTGAACCTCAGACACGCTACCAGGTCGGCAGCAGAGCACTGGCTCTGGGGGGACACCAAAACAAGAAGGACATAACCGAGCCTGAAAAGGAGGTAGTTCTTGTAGGGCTCGTCAGAATTCGAGACTTTAAAGGAGAATGCCACCAAGGCAGGGCCTGTGCCTGTGCCTGTGCGCGTGCCACCTGGTGTACCTGTACCTGTGCCTGTGCCTGTGCCTGTGCGCGTGCCACCTGGTGTACCTGTACCTGTGCTTGTGCCTGTGCCTGTGCCTGTGCGCGTGCCACCTGGTGTGCCTGTGCCTGTGCCTATGCCTGTGCCTGTGCGTGTGCCTGTGCCTGTGCCTGTGCGCGTGCCACCTGGTGTACCTGTACCTGTGCCTGTGCCTGTGCCTGTGCCTGTGCGCGTGCCACCTGGTGTACCTGTACCTGTGCCTGTGCCTGTGCCTGTGCCTGTGCGCGTGGCACCTGGTGTACCTGTACCTGGGCCTGTGCTTGTGCCTGTGCCTGTGCGCGTGCCACCTGGTGTGCCTGTGCCTGTGTCACCTGGAGTGCCCGTGCTGGTGCCTGTGTTCGGGGTGCCGGTGCGTGTGCCTGTGCCTATGCCTGTGCCTGTGCCTATGCCCGTGCCTGTACCTGTGCCTGTGCCTGTGCCATCTGGAGTGCCTGTACCCGTGCCTGGAGTGCCTGTGCCTGTGCCTATGCCTATGCCTGTGCCTGTACCACCTCGGGAGCCGGTGCCCGTGCCTGTGCCTGTGCCTGTGCCACCATGAGTACCTGTGCCCGTGCCTGTGCCATCTGGAGTGCCTGTGCCCGTGCCTGTGCCATCTGGAGTGCCTGTGCCTGTGCCATCTGGAGTGCCAGTGCCTGTGCCTGTGCCTGGAGTGCCTGTGCCTGTGCCTGTGCCTATGCCTATGCCCGTGCCTATGCCTGTGCCTGTACCACCTCGGGAGCCGGTGCCCGTGCCTGTGCCTGTGCCTGTGCCACCATGAGTACCTGTGCCCGTGCCTGTGCCATTTGGAGTGCCTGTGCCCGTGCCTGTGCCATCTGGAGTGCCTGTGCCCGTGCCTGTGCCATCTGGAGTGCCTGTACCCGTGCCTGTGCCTGTGCCTATGCCTGTGCCTGTACCACCTCGGGAGCCGGTGCCCGTGCCTGTGCCTGTGCCTGTGCCTGTGTCACCTGGAGTGCCCGTGCCGGTGCCTGTGTTCGGGGTGCCTGTGCCTGTGCCTGTGCCTATGCCTGGAGTGCCTGTGCCATCTGGAGTGCCTGTACCTGTGCCCGTGCCTGTGCCATCTGGAGTGCCTGTACCCGTGCCTCCTGGAGTGCCTGTGCCTCTTGTGCCCGGAGTGCCATCAATACATTGTTGCCGCCCATACACTTTGTGTGCCGTGCCAACATCAGCGACAGCAGCAGTGTTTCAACAGACACAACCACACATACTCAATCATCGAACATCATGGATGTGTCACACGCTACAAGAAAAATGACGTTGATTTCAGCGACCACCATCGTGTTTTTTTAAGAGTCGTTGATTGTCACAACATGTTTTCGTTGTTGTGTGAATAGTTTGGTGATCGTGTGTCGAGATAGGCTTGACCTGGTTGCCATTTGTCAACTCGGATAATAGAAGGACCTGGCCAGAACAAGATAGGCTTGACCAGGATTTTATTTTGACCCCTTTTTGACAGCTCCATGCTCCTTGTCAGCCGGCACTCCATACATGCATGGAGACGGCTACACAAACAACAACAAGAAAAACGTGAACCCTTCCCGCTGTTTCATGGCAGCAACTTCATGCTCCTTATCAGTCTCCACCATGCAAATCATTGTTCACAACTTTTTCGCTACCAAGTGTTACGAGACGGAAGCGCTATAGGCCAAAAGAGGCAGGCCAAAGCCGGTGGCTGGATGCCATAATGGTACCTTCCTGTTCCTAAATTGCGGAATGGGGGAACTTGCACTCCATCCTAATGGCTTCCTGCGCACTCCGCCCGTCGCGTTGCAATTATGTAGCGAGTAAGAATAAATTGCTATGACAGAAAAATATAAATTTTGTTTTCATGCGACGGACCTGTCTGTACATCCCTCCTCTCCCGACCTCCATGCAGCCACAGAAATCCGACCAGCACCGTCCGCCGCCAAATTGGGCCAAGGTGGGGTGGGTCGCTCGTACGGATTTCTTAAATGAATCTTATGAGCGGGCGCGGCTGGACCGCGGCGCGAGGCCTGTCCAAAGAGCGCCCAGCGGAGTCGGTTAATTCCCCAGACTTCACAAATATTTCTAAGAAATCTGGGTAAAAATGTGCACCCCTGACGAGGCCTGTCTGACAAAGGAACAGAAAAAGTATGCATTCCAAAAGTGGCTGGATGCCTTACCAGGCTAGGGAGCCTTTCCTTGACGCTCCCAGCTATTTCTGAGTGCAAGGCCGCCTTCTCTCTGTCTATCGCCCCATCGGATTTCCTTTTCTGATGATTGCCCCATTGAATTCAGACCCACCAGGGTGCCGCCTCCTGCTGCTTTTCAATCGTACCATTTTGAGATGCACGCATGCGTGTTAAAGAGCATGAGCTGCTGCAATGATTGCAGCAATCACCTCCATGCAAACCTCATCAGGCGCACCTGGGCAGCCACTGCCTCCTTCTCCTTATCAGCTGTACTGGGCAAAGGCGTGCCCGTCCTCTCTGCATACAACCTCTCTGTTTGAGGGTTGAAACCTGCTTCCAGGAAGGGACACAAGGAACGCAAACAATAAGCATATGCAGTTATTAACCCTTACCATTCCTTTCCATGTGCACGTGCCATCCTGCTTGCCTGCCAGGTGGTGGCATGGAAGATAACCTGGCATGAAGGATAACTGAGGTTGGGGGCATGGAGGGCAAATTGTTGCTGGCTTGCAGTCAGGCCGTAGCTAGAGGCATGAAATGGTGACCTCCATTGATGGCTTGCAGCCAGGCATCTTGACTCAGGGCCTTTGCCACTCTTTGATCTCGAAAGTATGGAGGACGACCTTGAATGATTTTGATTGAGCAGGCAGTGAGCCAAGCCGTCTGCAGGCTTGGCCGCAAATGACATTGCTCGATCGACCTTGATTGTCGACCTTCATTGCCTTTGACTGACTCCGATTGATCGGGCAGCAAGGCAAGCTGATCAGACAGCAAGAATCTAAAGATGGGGCCATAAAGTCTACAGGCTGGACAGAAGGATCAGGTACTGCACTTGTACCTCAGCCAAATGTTTAACCTCCCCTTCCTCAGAGCTTTGTCATCAGCGAGTTCAAATGCAGCACCTTGGCTCGTTGGTAGATCCTACACAAAGTTTCCAGGAACTGGAGCTAGCATCCAAGATCAGGGGCCAGTTGACTTTTCACCTGCAAGCTGACATGCAGACCGAAGCTTACTTATGGAATCAGCCTACATGTTCCCTCCCTCCCTCCCTCCTTCAAGAAAACCGGGGCTCGCAATCCCTCTGCAACGATCAACACCCTGTCATCATGCACGCTTTAACCTGCAAACTCTTGTGCACACTGGGTAGGGCACCCAAGGTTGAACAACCAACACAGTGCACCTCTGAAGCTCAAGCGTGCCCTTGCTAGCACTTTCCCCAAGCCCCTGGAGAGCGTTACTCCCCCACAACCCTGCAACCTCTTAAGGGGGGGCTGGCTGCAAACTGCAACGAGTCTACCTCATCAGACGCACCTCCAAAGCTGAAGCGTGCTCCTGCTATATCTAGCTCTAGAGCACCCAGGGGGCGTCACTCTCCCATACACAACCCTGCAGCCGTTTGGGGGGGGGCTGGCTAGGTACTGCAACAAGTCAACCTCATTAGGCGCACCTCCAAAGCTAAAGCGTGCTCCTACTAAAGCGCCCGGGAGTGGCGCGGTTCCATACACGACCCTGCAGCCCTTTTTGGGGGCAGGCTGGCTGCTTGACGTGGATGGCAGGCTACTGTCCCCTCCTGTAGCCTCACTCTGCACCCCCTCAGCCACATGTCTTCCGCTCCCACAAGCTGCATCGTCCGCATCTTCTGCAGTCTGCAGTCAGGAAGAGTTTTCAATGTCAAGGGAACATTCCAGGTTCCCTTCTCCAAGCCAACATGAGCAGAAGACACACACACAGGGTACTTTTTCAAAGCCAGAATAAGCACAGGATAAACTCATGCGCGCACACACATACACACACTCACGCACGCACACGCGTGCACACGCATGATCATTCACATTCATTCACACACACACACACACACTCATTCACACACACACATACACGTACACATACACACTCATTCACACACACACACACTCATTCACACACACACACACACTCATTCACACATACACACACACACACACACACACACTCACACACACACACACACACACACACACACACACACACACACACAAACACACACACACACACACACACACACACACACACACAACCACAGCATGTCCAACGCAGCTTACCATGCCTAGCCTACCTACTTCTGCTGCGGCAGACCCTTGCTGGGGTCCCTTACTGCTCAGCTGCTGGAGGTTCCTCTTTTCGCTGGCCCTCTGCATGAAGCGCATGGACTTGAGTTTGCTGGAGAGATTGGGCTTCCCCTGCTGCTGTGGCTGAGCAGCTGACTCTGCCATCTCTTTCGATGCCCAAGTGAAAACTAACAGGGGAAAAAAAGAGCAGGAGCGATATAAAGGAGCGAGCAGCGGTCTTCCTTCTCAATTCTCAATTCCTATTATTCTTTACACCAAGAGGCCGAAGCACTTGCAGTAGCAGCCATGATGTAAGTTGCTGAATTGACAGCTGCGTCGGACGTATCGTTCCGCAAGCACACTTGCTCACCCCTCCTCTGTCCCTTCCCAAATGTTGGACACAGCTACGACGTCAACTCCCAGCTGTTCCGCTCCTTCTTGGCGGTGTCCGGTTCCTATCACAAAGCGCCTCCGTGAGTGTGCTATCTTTTCCTGCTGGTTCATGAATGCATGCCTCCACACACTTGCATGCATGCATGCACAGCCCCTTCCTCTCTGTCCTTACTGAATGTGGGTCTTTTGCTCCTTTTCCTGCAGGACTTACAACAAGAAGGCCCCAGGGGGTGAGTAGGGGAAGGGCGCGTGCTGGGTCCCATGCTGCATGCCTTTTGTCGCATTGTGCAGGTCTTCAATGGATGCACCAGATTGTGAGCGTGTAAAGAAGCTTAAAGTGTGCCTGCCTGAGACAGGGGCCATCTCATCTAGCTGTCCTTGCCTATCCTCCTCTTCCTTACCTTGTTACTTTTGCTGCACGAGCTATCCAAAGTGACAGTCTGCAGAAGTTGTATGGCTCTCTGCAAAGTGGATTGTGTTTGATGTGCCTGCTTAATGTGTGCCTGTGCATGGTATCAGTGTAATGCAGTGCAAGTGGTTGTATCAGGGTTTGACCTTCGTGCTTGGCATTTGGAGCTGAAAATTTTCAGGAACAGTTGCTTGCAAGCAACTCACGTGCAGGCACTGTATGCTAACACTGCAGCTCAAGTTAAAGATTATTGGCAACACCAACATCCTCAAATGTGCACGCTTGATCCATGCATGCCATATAACACACACACACACACACACACACACACACGCACGCACCTGCTTGCCACACAGAGGGGAAGAAGGACAACAAGCCCGCCATGGTGGAGTAGGATAACGATTCATGCTTGGGGAGAATTTGCTGCCATACTGATGACTGGGTGGCACGCTGCCATCTACGAGAGCGCTAGTGCCGGATGTACAGTTGCAGTTTAAAAGGTTTTCGGCAAACCTTGATCATGCGGACTTGCAGCAGGCATAACCATGACCCGTGTGCGAGTGCGTTCCCTGGTTAGGCAACACGGCTTGCCAATGCGTGACAGTTAAAAACGTTATTGCTGTTGTGTATGTGCTTGATTAAGGTGCAAATGCCTTTTTTCCGTTTAGTGCTTCCTTGCAAGGCTAGCAACTGATGCGCACAGGAAGCATGTGTTTTACACGATTAGCATTGTGTTTCATGCTTCTTCATTTCTTTGCATTCTGGTGAATGTGAAACCAAAGAGTTTTTTAATTTGTCAGGCATCGCTTTTAATACGTGGCAACAGCTGAACCATGCCTGGACGGAAGCCTGGCCTTTGTCGTTTTGTGGCAATGGTACAAGAAGTGTAAATGAATGGAAAAAAGTAGCAAAGAGCACTGGCCTCAGTGAAGGTGGGTTTCTATAAACTTAGGTGCAAAATCAGTTGCAATAATGGACCTACGGCAAACTCTGAGGTCGTCCTGGGTTGAGCATTACTGTGGCAATGAATAAGATTTAGATTTACATGGGGGGACCTTCAGCCAGACTGTTCGGCTAATCGGCCTGTGACTGGTCCTCGCCAGTCAACATAATGTCCATAAGCTCAGAAACAGAAGAGAAAAGCTTGTTGTTGTGTTGCAAGAGGAAATCAGAAACATCCTCAGGCTGGACACTGGCTTGTTGTAAAAAAGGTTGCTCCACTGAAAAATCACCAGAAAAGCAGTTGAACAGGTAAGCGTACTTTCTTCTTAATGCACAAACATCTGCGTCTCTGCACATCAAAAGGGCATGAGCCTCATCTTGAATCTCATCACAAGAGCAGCGATCACACAAAAGAGCGTTCCGAGTATCCCAAGCCGCTGTCTCCACTTTCAGTGTGTGTGCCCTAAGTCTGAAACGGCTAACGTTCCTCATGACATGTTGAGACAATTCCAAACGCATGTGCCTTGATAAACGGGCAGGAGCACGCACATTGTGGCCAAAGGCACTGCAAAAAAAGACTGGTAAGTTGCCAGCTTAATATATGTGTCCAGCGAGTGCACTCCCTCAACATCTCTCCACACTGCCCGCAAGAAAAAGAAAAAGCTACGTAGGCAGAGAAAACTCTCCCTACATCAATTAAGGAAAGAGAGACACATTGGCTCAAAGGCCCGTGAGTCTCCCTCACCAGAAGACGAGAGGGAAATTAATGTGGATCGGGTGGGTTTCTGGCAGCACGCTGCTCCAGGGCACCAGTGTTGTGATGAGTGTTTTTAAATTCAATGGCACGCCTGGTAGAGGTAAGTTTGTGCGCAAATTGTACAGAATGGGCATGGAGTCTTCTTGCAAGTGTTTCAGATCTCTGTGAGTCAATCCCTGATTTTCTGAATTGATCAAGGGTATGGGCAGTGTAAATAGTCCCACCCACACCCAGGAGGATTGGGTGGATAGTAATCTCTGCACCTTGGAGTTGTTTGCACAGTTCGCTGTGTTGTTGTTGTGAGGCTTCTAGCTGGGCACTAGGCCTCGTTTCTTCGCAGTATTTAATTTCTATCAAGTGGATATGGCGGGCTGGAGTTGTGCGACGCCCCATACTGCGCAGTACTCGGTGTGAGGGTGGAGTGGGTGGTCTGTTCGGGTTAGTTGGGTGAGGAGTGACCAAGATTGCATCAGGGCGGCTGGAGTTGCGTCTGGTTTGAATAGGAATCATGGGTTTGAAGAGATAGGAAGGCACAGCACGATTAGAGATTTGCTCAGGGATTTGCAGGTCGTGCTGGGCCAAACGCCCGCAACCTGTGTCTAAGGTCATCAGTAAACTCTTGAATATGGATAGGAGTGCCCTGCCGCACAGCTTGCGCAAAGGAATCACAGCGTCGTAGGGCTTGGAAAGCATCTAAAACTTGAGCAATCCAGCAGGCTGGCTCACGCAAATGATTATTCAAATCTGCCAGTCACTGCTTTCAGTACTCTTCTCAATGCCTCAATGTTAGACCTCAGCATGCTATTATACATTTGTGGCAAAGAGGATAATGCTAGTTAGTGGTACAGGTTGACAGGGATATTATACATTTGTGGCTGACAGGGATATTATACATTTGTGGCAATGAGGATAATGCTAGTTAGTGGTACAGGTTGACAGGGATCAATTGCATTTCATCCTGCTGCTGAGCGGTGCAAAGGTCATGAGGATTGTTGAAAATTTCCAGCTTTCAACTTCCTGAGGAGATTACAGAAGTGTAACAGGGGATTCTGCATCGCCAATAGGTGCAGAAGCAAGATAACATTAAAGAATTAGCAGGGAGCACAAAAAGGCTTACAGCTCGTTTTTCTGGCTGCTTAGGCAAGAAAGAAAGGAGGAAAGGGAAGGGTTACACAGCTGTACCTGCCTGCGGGGGCAGCTTAGGGTTACATGAAGCAAACCGTGCCTGTAACCAAACCAGTCCAGAAAGGAGGAAAGACTGCAGGCAGTGAAGCACTTCCTTTCAAAGATAACCTATCAATCTGCACCAGTTCAGTTTTACGGAAGGAAGAATGTCAAAAAATCAGTCAGGCGATTGCAAGGGGTCTTGTAAACAATAACTTCTTGTCAAGAAGACCTACAGCCCAATGTCCTGGCTGACTAGGCAAAAAAAACGAAGGAAAAACTGTGCAGGCAGTTGAATACTTCCTCCATCAACCAAAAAAAGGGAAGCACAGCACAAAGCCTCGAGTAAAAAAGTCTGATCGTTTTCACAGCCTACATTATTTTCTTTTTCATTCTCTTTTCTGATAGCTAGCCGCAGATAAATGCTTTGGGGCGACATCCTGGCAAGGTATGAGCGCTGGCTAAAATCACAAGCGTGACCAGTGCGCTCAAGCTCCTTTGTTTAGTGCCCAGGAGTCACATGCTACGGTGGCATGACAGCGTAGCGCATCCCGGATGGGCCATCCTTTAGGGGTCAGACTTTTCTTCTAGGAGCCTTGCCATTGTCATGGAGCTTAGATTAGCTTAGATTAGCTTAGATTTCTTCTTAAATCACCCAAAAAGGGAACACAATTTCACCTCGGGACTAATTTTAATTCCCAAAGCTAGGCATTTCTGACCAAGGCTGCGCTAGGCTGGGGGCGGCGGTGGGCCAGCCTTGGGACCTGGGATAAGCACCAAGGCATTGGCGGGGTTGACTCTGTGTGGAGATGGACGAAAGGAACATGCAGTGGTTGACGCCCATGCAGATCTTGGGGGGGCTGCCGGAAGCAAGGGAAGTGACCCTGCTGGTGCGTTTCTTTGTTGTTACACAGGCTACATATTTTTGCCTTCATGGGCCTGCCAAAAAGGAGAGAAAGAGAGAGTGAAAGGTGGGGGGGGGGGCCCAAGGGAAAAAACAAGTACATTGTTTGGTATTGCAGCGTCTCGAGGAACTGTTGGCAAACACTCTAACAAGATGATCATAAGCATCCTACAGCGCTTGCCATTTCTGGTAAGCCTCGTTTACAAGACGCTGATCCTCATAAAGAGTTGTAACTCAGACACCGGGAAATTCTGAGGCAGATTTGCATGCGTTTCAAATGACATGCTCAAAGGGCTACCTCCTTAAACTTGATCTGGACTGCATTGCTGTTCAGGTTGTTTGAGCAAATTGAATGAAATCATCAATCCTCATCCCCGCTGCCACTCCGCTTCTCCTGCCTGCCCTCGGCCTCTTCAAGTGCCACCTTGTGGCTGCCTGCAAGGTGCAAGGAAAAAGAAAGTGCAGGGTATCATCATGCGCGCTCTTATTGTCAAATGCGTCGCTAGCAAACGAGCATCTAGGCCGCTTTGGGCGCAACAAGCGGCAATTAGTATTCACTACCATGCATTTATGCAGCTGTCACACCTGTGCTCGCTACCTCCTTGGGTTTGACCCTGCGCTTGTAAGCTCCCTCTCGATCATGCTCTCTGGCTACCTCCTTGGCTGCTTCAAGGTCTGCAAACATGTGAGATGGGGTGCAAGGAGGAGCAAAGCATTGTGACAGGTGACCTATGAGGCGTCAGCAAAGCTTTGTGCAAGGCAGGAGCTGCATGCTGGTAGTTCAAGGATGCACCAGTTACCCAAGCAGGGAGCTGCAAAGCGCAGCAGAGCTACAAGCAGGAGCTAACATCCTAACTGAAGAGATAACCATCAGCCTCTGCAGCAAAGTGCTCAGCAAATAGGCCCTTGGACCATCCACTACAACAACGGACGTATGCAATTAAGACAAGCTCTGAACCCTAGTTGTTGAAGTCCCCAATGATTATGCATCTAGAAGTCAGCAACACAGCCTTCCAGGCACGAATTTACAGTTAAGAAGTTGACCTCGTTGGCCTCGTTGAGCAGGAAGTCTTTTGAATACGAACAAACTCTATGAAGTGCTCAAGGTCAGCTATAAGACACCTTAGAGAGTTCGCAGAAAATTTTTTGAACGCAAATAATGATAGGGACACATAAACACTATCCTAATAGGACTTTTTATAACCAACGTGCTGGTCCAATTGACCACCTTTGTTACCTTGGCTTATCCAAAGATTAAGACTTGCCTTGACGGGTTGCTCGCTGTCTACACAGGCCGATGCGCTAAGCTGCACAATGCCTGATTGCCAGGGGGGAATTTCTCGTAGTGGATGGGACTCATTGGCAGTGCTGCCTGTTGGGTCGTACCTCGCACCCTCTGGTTTGCCCCCAGCATAGAATTCTAATGTGGCATGCTAGAAAGCCACCAAGTGTGTGTGCCGCAACCAAGTACCTTTTGCGGATGGATGAGCGGAAGGCGTGGATGGATCACCTTGGATTTCGTATGTATCCTGCACAGTTTACAAGACACCAACTCTTTTGGCACGTCATGTTTATCGCATAGGGAATCAAGACTTTTGCATAGAAAGGATGCACATGCTGGCCACGCGCATTGCACGACAGATGGGCAAGAGGCAATGCCATCCTGGATGGGATGCACTTAAGCTTGGGTCAAAACAGACCTGCATGCATTGATAGACAGGGTCCTGGCTGCCATCAACAGTTGTTATACTCTGACCAACATAGTCATCCAAATCTTAAGCTTGTTTTTATTTCAATTTATGGAAGGTGTTCTGTCTGTTTGAGGACTCTCTGTTGTTTTTCCAGTTGGGCAAACAAATGCAGGGACTCTGCTGGCGCCCATAAAAGAGGTGCCTGGCAGACAAGTTGGTGTTTTGAATCCTTACTGGTGGCAGGTGTGCGTCATCAGGATTGTTGCTTCCATTCTGCAAACATTACAAGGCAAAAAATCAACTGTTGAAGTTCAATTGATTGAGCTCGATTGATCAGAGGTGTTCGATTGGGTCAAATCCATCAGAGATCGGTGCCTGTGCATCTGCATAACAGAGAACAGTCCACGTCTAATCCACCAGCTGCAAGTACCTTTGAGCCTCCTGGAAAAGGGTTGGGATAGGGCTGCAAGATCGCAGGAGTTGCTCACTCATGTCAGTGACCCTGGTGTATGCGTGATCTTCGCACAATAAATACAGGTACCCACCCGTCTGTCATTCCTAAATCCCTCGTAAAGGTCTGGGGGATTGAAGCATGCGCGCGTGTACGATAGCATTCGCTGGGCGGATCCGCTGCGTGCCATAAGGAACTGCATGGTTATTCTTGCATGTCATTTGAAGCCTGCAAATGATTTTTAAAACAGTCAATTGTTGCCCGAAATGTTGCGCATAGTAAACAGTGCATTTTTTTGGTACAGACCATTTTAAGATTCAAGTTATACATAAACTTATTACAGCCAGCACCAATGCAGCAGCGTCTTAGTCAGGCCTCAAGAACATCATCTCTCTCCTCGAACAAACCCCATCCCACTGCAGCCTATCACCCCAGAATATCAAGGTGTGGCCATCAGCTGTGCACTTGTATGATGATGCACTTGTATGAGGGAGGATGGCAAAGTCACATGCTTCGCATTTCATCAATGCAGACTGCCGCTCTTCCTAAAAGTACTCAAGGGTGTCCAATGTTGCAACCTTGCCTGAAACAGGAGTGCACAGACAGCCTGGCTCATCCCCAGCAAGAGGACCCCTTGTGTGCCTACAAATGAGCACGTGCACACCCTGACAACATGTGCATCTCTCAAACGGGCTACCTATTCCGAGCTTGAATCCATTACCTGTGACCTCTCCGCATTCCCACAATGCCACTTCTTCAGAGTTGAGGTGTGTGCGCGTTCTCTAACATCCTGTTGCCTTTTATTGCCTTTAAGGACCCCCGGAGGGGGGGGGGCATGGCCATGGGGCGGGATTCTTTGGCATGGGGCGCGCCCCCCCCCCCCTGTACACACACATACGCATGCGCGTGCATTCATGCAAATTGCAGCTACATGTATGTACACACACGCACACACACACATGCACACACATGCACACGCCCATTCCTGCAGGCCTGTAGACACACACACATACACACACACATACGCACGCACGTACGCACGTGCTATCAGAAATGCGCTCTGCTTCAGGGTAATACGAAAAGGCCATCTGTGCCTGCTTTCCCTGTGCTGCTTGCTTTGTCCATCAATTTAGAATAACTCCTATAGAGGAAGCAGTGACATGACGAACAGGTCAGGAAGAATTCCTTGTGATGGCTAGTGGAGCATGAGGCCTTGGAAATTGATTCCATATGTGAAGGCCTCTGTGCGTGCATATGCTCATCATAGGTGTGTCTGCTGAGCGCACTACTCCTTGTACTGCTCAAGGAGATATTTGAGGGCTACTGGATTGTCATTTAGTCTGGCATCTGCGCGCCTGAATGATCGCCACTCTACAGAAATAGAATAGACAAAATGAATAAGTTTAAAGGCTTATCATTGTGTTGCGTACAGCAAGTGTAAATCCATGATATTGGCTTTAGATGACCCACACAAGGGAGGCTCATTGTCTCAAGCAAAGCGCCGCGCTGTACACATTGCAATGCAGGCTATTATCAGGCCATGGAGGATGCCATTTGTGGTTGAGCAGCTGAGTGCGCAAGGCGTGCGAGGGATGACAACCGCGATGGTGAAGGGCGTGGGAATGCAGGGAGGTAGGATGCTTTTGGTGATTGTTAGATAGGTAGGATGCTATAAGTAGGATGACAAACGCGATGGTGAAAGGCGTGGGGATGCAGGGAGGTGGGCTGCTCACCATCTTATTGCGCCTTCACGAGCTGGGATTTGGTACAGAGAATGCACCCCCAAGTGAGGTGCTGTTCAATTGGTAGATCTCTGATATCCTGTGCCAAAGCTTGACCAAGCTTCAAATGGACTCTCTGCTCTTGGTTCTCCTGTCTGAACTTGCTTCAACCCAGCCTACCAAAACCGTGCAACTTCCTGCATGCATGTAATGCCCCTTCCTCTCTGTAAAATAAGATTATGAACGAGGATTGAAAGAGAACATGGAACAGGAACAGTGAGGGTTGGCAGAGAACATGGAACTATGGGAAAGCATGGTGAGGGTATTGGCGGAGGTTGATGTTGCCCTGACTATTAACTGTAGATACACTGCTTGCTCGCCGATTCCCACTTTGCCCAATCTGCACGGATTTTTGGGGCTTTACAAGGTGGATGGATGCAGAAGGAACTGGCGAACACATTTGTGGTGCGCTAGTTCTCTAATGTGTTGCTGGGCTCATGAAGAGGGTGCAACATCTGCAGCAATTCAGTGCCAGGCTGCAACTCTGCCTTCCTCTCTATTTTCTGCTTCCTCCATCCAAAAGGCCAGTGTTGGGCCCATGAAGGTTCCAATGTAAATCTCTTGTTACAAGTCGCCATTATTTTAAACCTCCGTATTATAAGCCTCTCTATTTCCTGCTTCCTCAATCCAAAAGATCAGTGTCAGGCCCATAAAGGCTCCAATGTATGCCTCTTTTGGCAAGTCTCCATTATTGTAAGCCTTTGTTGTAAGCGTTCTGTGCCCAAGTTTACCGACTGTCAGAGGGTGAGCCTTGAAATTAAGCATAAATTGTTTATGCAATTATTTGATATGAAATGTCGGCCGATGCTTAAACAAGTGTCATGCCTGTTTGCGACATAGCTGTTGTGTGTGTATGTGTGTGTGTGCAAATGCAGTCTGCTCGCAAGCATGCATAACTCTCCAACATATCTATTTCTGCTCCTGTAAATCCAGGGAACCGCGAGCGCTATGCCGGCACAGAGTTTGCTCTGACAGACCTAGTAGATAAGGCAACCGTGGAGGTGGTGACTGCACGGGAGCAGGTGGGGGATGAATCTGTGCAGGGTATGCACAGGGTTGCTTTCGCAGACTGGTAGATAAGGAAATCGTGGGGATGGTGGCCACATATCAGAAACTTAGTGCAGGATTCAGCACAACGTTTTCAAAAGTTGCAAGACAGCTCACAAACAAGTGTACGTTGTGTTGAGGACTGCATGTTCACTTTGCTTGAGTCACCAGGACAGAAGCACTCTTGAGTCCAGTTTTTGCTCCACTCTCTCATAATACATGTGCTGAAATAAACTTTCCATGCTGCGCAAGCCTACCTGCAGGTCGATCAAGTAGTGCGTTTGATCTCCACTGCCTGCTACACGGGCGAGATTGGGGACGGCAAGATTTTCATTCATCCCGTGGCCGACGTTGTCAGAGTGTGAGTGTCCTGGATTGCTTTTGCAGGAGACTAAGATGCAGGCAATGAAAAGCTTCTGCATACTAGATCATAGATCATGTTGAAAGCAAGTGTGAGTTGCAAGGCGATTTGGGATTTAAGACATAATGGTGTGCAATAACTACCTGAGCACACCCTACGAGCTGCATGTGTGGGAAAAATGGGGAAGGGGGGCATCCGGGTCAAATGCCCAACAAAAGGTGCCACCGTCTATTTGTTCTTACAACAACAGTTGCTCACTCAATCATGCTGCCACAAAAGCTGGAGGAGAAAGCCCGCGATAGCTCCCCCCTCCAGGTTCACTACAAGTGGCATTGAGGCTGACTCAAAAGGCACAGTCCCCAAAAGTTGGTGGTAGGATGTGCTTGGCTGGCTGTATGGACAGGCTTGATTGTGGCTAGGGTACAGCATGTGATATTATTTACACACTTCTGCATTTAGGGCTTAGATTGGGCCTCGAGGGTGAGTTTTGAGGGTGTATCACAAAGATGAAGTGTAATTACGTCAAGGGATCATAATGTTACGTATGATGTTGCGTATCACCGTAGAGACTTGGACTCATCACGCACCCCCCCCCCAAAAATTAGTTGTGCAACCACGCATCAACAGCCCGGCCCAGAAATTATTATTTTACAGAACTGCGCATCAACCACGCTTTTGCCCCACTTTGCCTCAAAGGGGTATAAGGGGTATCAATTTAAAGGTCCTTCATGAGTCAATGAGCAGTAAAACATGTCTGGACCATGGATAGGTGCATTCCACTCAGTAGTCATGTTCACTTGCCCACCATGACCGCCGCACCCCCTGCCTCCAACCAACCCCCTACCAATCTTCACTCGTCATCACTGCCCTCCCCGATGCTCCCCTCCCCGATGCTGCTAGTGCTTCTTTCTCACTACTGCTGCTGCTGCTGCTGCTTCCATGGCAGCGAGCTTTGTACTTGCTTGCGCAAGCTTGACTTGCTGATACTGCATGGTGCGGGCTGCTTTGGTGCAAGATGTGAGGAGCAGCTAGCAGAGAAGGAGCAGCTGTGGAGGGGGCTGCTGTGCAGGGGGCGGCCCCAAGGAGCGGGGGGCTTGCTGGGGGGTACCCCTGTCGCTGTCCCAAAAAGTATCTTCACAACCGCGCACAACCACGCACCCTAGATATAAATATAGATTTTACTTGCACGCAGTTACCGCGCAGGGCAAAAAACGTTATTTATGCGTGGTGATATACATTCTATGGTACCTAATATTACGTGGTCATGTCGCACCCTAATTGTGGCACACCAGGCAATCCCAGTGTTGTGGATGTGTACCAGCATGGCTGGGCTGGGCTGCACACTAAGGGGGGCTGGTTCGTCGGTTCTGCCTACATAGTTTCCCTTTTCTTATTCTCAGGGAGGTTGGATGAGCAGGCGGGGGAAGGTCCAGGCTTTGATGCCGCATCACTATGCTTGTTTTCACGTAATGCAGAGAGGAGAGCATCTTAGAAGGCACTAGTATAATGACTTAGGCACATGTGTGTGTACAATACCTTTGCAGGCGGACGGCTGAGACAGGTGCAGGCGCTGAGAGAATGGAAGGAGGCATGTTTGATCAAGCAGCCAGCAGCAAATGGATTCCTGCTAATCCAGCAAACGAGTCTTGATGTGTTGTTCCTCCCTGAGCTTGGGCTGTAAAGGCATATTTGATTGAGCATCCAGCAGCTGAATTCCTGCTATTCCTGCCCACGAGCTTGGATACCTGGTTATCCCCTTAGCCTGGACTCTGCTCTGACTTCAAGAATGTTTGTGTGGTCCTACCGATGTACATGATAACTGTATTCTTTAAAATTAGACCTTGTGACTTTGCTTGTGCAGAAGGTATGTCAATGCGTTGCTAAGGTAAGGAAAGGAAAGGGTTGCATAGCTGTACCTGCCTACAAGGGCGGCTTAGCTGTAGCGAAAAAAGGTGCCTGGAACCAGACCAGTCCGAGCTCAGCTTGTTCTCCAGGCTGGAGAACAAGAAAAAAACATCAAAGTCAGTCACAGCATTTCAGGCACGCTGACACAAACTTGGCTAGTCCTAAACTAATAAAAAAATGAAACTCTGCTGAACAAGATCATCATGATGTACCCAGAGCTACAAGTTACAATGGGGTTGACCTTCAGCCAGGTAGTTTGGCTGCTCGGCCTGCTCAACTGTTCCAACTGCACAAAAAATATCCATGAGATCGGAAATAAAACAAAAAAGTCTCATCACTAATGACTAGTAGTTTGCTTCTGCAAAAAATGATAAACATCCTCAGAGCTAGCTTAAGAAAGTAGAAAGTGCCTGATTTGTCCAGAAAAATTCTATGAGAAGAGGGGAAGTCAGAAAGTAACTGCATAAATTCTTCGAAGAGAACACACAAAAGTGCAAGAACAAAGGAACACGGCATGCTTTCCATCTTGGAGTCCTCCTTGGTCACATCTATCACAAGCAGATGTGTGCTCCTGCCAAAGTGATGTCTCAACTCTTAAAGTGTGAGCATGTAAACGAAAACATGCTATGTTTCTCAGCGCGCGCTTGCCCAAATCAAGATGCAAATACCTGGTGTACCCAGAGCTACACCATCAGCATGTCCAAGGCCATATCCTTAAAATACTCATACAGCTTGTGCACAATTCACCTACCCCTATTTATTCCTACAAAGTTAAATCTCACACCGGAATCGTGAGCAATGAAAGTGCAGATGCCATTGCCAAACCTCAGGCTATTCAGGATGATGACACCCCTGCAGACACAACCTTATCCTGTGTAAACTTTGAAGGCAATCCTTTCCATGACACCACCTGGTTTGCCTTTGAGGAAGCTGCCCGCACCCATGCAAGTACATCAGAACGCCCCAACTCACCTGCCCTAGAGCTTACACGCTTCTCCGACCTCCATGATGCTCTGAGGACGCACATGCACTCAAAACACAGACTTGGAAATGCCAACACCGAGACAGGATAAAAAATTAGATGTACACTTGCCGTTCGGCCGCGTGCATCAAGGAAAGAGCCTCCCTTAAGAAAAGGGTACTACTCTAATTTCCAAAGTCTCCTTCCCACAGTCCATAAAGAATATGCAATGCCTTCTGGACCATGCCGATGCTTACTTTCAAAATAAACTGAGACATGTTTATCTACTGCATAGGTGCCCTCTTCAAACAAAAGCATGCACTGCTGGCAGTACGCTTCAAAATTTCCACTAGTCTACAAGGGCCCCTTAGTGGGGAGCCAGACAGTGCCCTTTACATGCTTTCAGGGTGCAAACACTCCACCATGTCAAATATGGTAACCGAGCGCCACAATATTGCCAGCAGAATCCTTGTAAAAGGGGTCAGCAAAAGCCTCTTGGGCCAGGCCTTGCTTCCATGGACATAGGCAGCCCAGATCGTTTTGCTCTACAGAACCTGCAGATCCCTGAAAACGTATAACCCTCCCCAAACGTATTTTCCCTCGTTGTTTCCCTGACAAACAAGACTCACTTCTAGTCGCCCTGATGCAATATCAGTTGTTCCAATGAAAATAGTCACTAGACTAGAGAGCACGGTGCTAAGGACCAATTCCAGATACCTGTTGAGAAGCAAAGAGGGGTGCTGGGGTAACAGGGAGCACTCAGCGCCAGCCACAGCCACTTCACTTGCTCCCAAGATCCGTTGCCCTTGCCAGCTCCTTCCAGAACAGAGGCACATCCATCTTGTGGAGGTCAGATGCTGGAAAGACACCAGGCCTAAGAACCAGAAGCCTCATAACAGCAGCACCATGAAAAAGAAAAAGGAAAAAACACATAGGTATTGAGAACACCCCCTACATCAATTAAGGAAAGGGAGACACATTGGCTCAAAGAGCCGAGAGTCTCCCTCACCAGAGGGTAAGGGGGAAGCTAATGTGGGCCTGGTGGGTATCTGGCAGCACGCGGCCCCAGGGCACCAGACATACCATGATGATGAAGATGTTTTTGTTTTCAACGGCACGTCTCTTAGAGGTAAGTTTGTGCGCGTATTGCGTAGAGTGGGTATGGAGCTTTTGTGCAAGCTTGGTAGACCTTTGCGGATCAACTTCTAATGTTTCAAAACTATCCAAGGTATGGGCAATATGGATAGTCCCACGCACACCCAGGAGAATTGTGTGCAGAGTGGTCTCGGCACCTTGAAGTTGTTTGCGCAATTCACTGTGCTGTCGCTGTGAGGCTTCTAGCTGGGCACCAGGCCTCCCGTGACCTCTGTCACCGTCTTTCAAGGGCTTTAGCTCAAGACACCCTCCGAGGTATGGAGTCCATACCATTCTTTTAGGTGTGGGCGGGGTCATCTATACCCCCCACAATGTGGAGCCCCTCAAAGAGCTTGGCCTTGACACTCAAATAGCCACTAAGCTTGCTTTGAAGCTTCATGCTCATTCTGTCCAGTATGCCAATAAACTTGTTAGCACCAGATGCGCTCTCCTCTCAACTCTCATCATCAATATCAGGTACAGCTTGTACGGTACTGCTAATAACCCTCCTGATCCCCTTGATTGTTTCTCATGTAGAGAGGATACATGGCGCCTCGACCCTAGGTATTCTCTTTTCCTTATTTGATGCGGGGAGCCTTCTCACTGCCTTTAGTTTAGGTTTGAGGGCCCTTTGGTGAGACCCTTGCTGGCTTGCTAGTTAGGGAACCTTTCCATAATGCATGCGGCCTTTTGGCTAGCAAATTTTTTCTGCTCTTCCTTTCTTGGGGTAAAGCGTACCACTCCTAACTGGTCTGTGCTGTAGGACATTAATCTTTACAAGTGTGTTGGTTCCACAGCGTTTTAACCTTAGTTAGGTTTGACAATGCTTTACTGCACAGCAGCAGCACTACAATCAGCAAGGTGCTGCGAGCAGATGTTGAGCAGTCTTTCTCACAAATGCTGGACCGCAAAAATTCCGACCGCATGCACGGGCTGAGACAGGTGCAACACACTTATCATTGTGTCCATTCCGGGCAGACTATAGTCATGAGGGAGTTTGTTGTTGATTTGAGAAAAAGACTGTGAGGTGGTTGGAACGCTGTTGCCTTGGCAGAGCATGGCGA
The DNA here is from genome assembly GCA_914767535.2 of Dunaliella primolecta. Classification (NCBI taxonomy): domain Eukaryota; kingdom Viridiplantae; phylum Chlorophyta; class Chlorophyceae; order Chlamydomonadales; family Dunaliellaceae; genus Dunaliella; species Dunaliella primolecta. The sequence continues at coordinate 3,766,116 of OU611759.1, read as the reverse complement.
GCACACGAACAAATAAGCCTTACCTGAGGTAAATATCATCATTGGGTGGAACTCTCTTTGAAACTTTTGTCTGTTGACCGTGCGCCCTTTTCCCTAGGTATTTGCGAAACATAGCGCGCTTTTGTCTACATGCACACACTTGGAAAGTTGAGACTTCACTCTGGCAGGATCACAAATCTAAATTTAGAATGTGTGGCCAAAGAGGACTCCAAGACGGAAGGCACTGCCTTACGTGGCACGCCTTGTTCCTTTGTTCTTGCATTCCAATGTGTTCTCTTAGAAGGACTTCAACATTGTTTTCTGACCTCCCCTCCGTGAGTGTGGAATCGAACCTATTCAATTCAACTGGTTCAGAGCCTGTGCACGCTTATATAATTCTCTCACCCATTGCAATAGCGCTCTACTTCACAAGGTTTTTCATGCGGACATCTCCCTCAGCCCCAGGAATTCCTCCTGCTGGACATCCCATCTATTGTCTACCATGAATAGCTTGCATCACGCCCATCATTTCCAGCAAAAGATACGCTCTGCTGATCCTTTGGAACTGAGTCAGCTTGTTGTGGATCTCAGGTCTCGCCATCTAGCATATTGGAGACAATTTTCTGGTTATGACCCACGAGACACAAACAGCAAAAAATTTACTTACCATCACTGGTGTGCTCTCCCAACCAAGCCTGCACACGTTACATAATCTCCTGATATTCTGCCCAAATATTTCTACTTGGTTTTACCTAAACACATCGTCCGCAGTGTGGCTCGATGGCTCGATTTCGCCTTCGTGTCCATACCTTGAAAGTTGAGCAGGCCACATGGGATGATGCTATTTCCCCTGCCTGTGATCTATGTGATGCCCAAGATGATGTGCAGGATGAGCAACACGTGCCACAGTGCTTTTCAAATGTACTCATCCCCATGTCTGTTCTCTTCGGCTTAAATATGCTCCCTTATTTTCTGGTCCTCTCCTCTCTTTATCTCACTCTTCCAATAGGGTGGCTCCCTACGTGCCTGGCATTCACCATGTACAGTCTTACCATATCTTCTTTCTTAAATCAAAACAATATCAAGCTTTTTCCTTTTCTACATGAATTATTGCTTTTTTATGAGCAGGCTAGCAGTCAGCCGTTTTGACTGGAGGCCTTCTTTTTTCCTGTAACCTTTTCTGACCTCCCCTCCACTCACGGAAGCTTTTCCGGACGAGTCAGACGCATCTTACTTTACACAAGCCAATCCTGAGGAAGCCTTCCATTTTTTGCAGAAGAAATGCGACTCATCGTTGTGTTTCCTGGAGTCATGCATATTTTTGGTGTGGCTGGGCACAGTCCAGCAGGCTGAGCACCCAAAATACCTGGCTGAAGTTCAAATTCCATTGGAACCTTGTAATTTGTACCCTTGGAAAAAAGGCATACTTAAATTTCAAGTTATAACACTGTGTGGGTGACCCTTTTGAAGCCTTTAACAGAAAAGCCACTCTGATTCAGAATCTGAAGTTTCAAGCCAGTCTAAGGCTCCAAAGTATTTTCTTTTCTAAATTGATGTAGGAAGTATGCCAATGTCCATACACTCGACTTTCCCACTTTTTCATGTGACCAGTCCTCAGAGATACACCTCCATCTAGTCACTGAACCAAGTTTCAAGGAAAAAACTCGTGGAGAAGGCAAATGAGTTTCTACAGAATTTTATTCAAATGGTAAATACCTGTCTTTTATCACTGCCTGCACAAAGGGGCAAGCATCTGTCCATCCAATTGCTCCTCTGCACCACCACCAACAACTCGTTGTTTTTTGAAGGTATGTAACAACTTGGACTGTCTCTGCCTAGGACGTGCATACACACACACATCTAAGAATGCCAACTAAGCATGACTGCATGCTCTCTCCTGCGTAAGGTCATCAATGGTGCCTTGGCCTCCTGCCAAACCTTGTTTACATAACACGCGTGTAACATCCTATGCGGGTTCGCACACACACGCACGCACACACACACACACACGCATACAGACCAACAACTTGGCTGGCAGTGGCCACCACCTGTTGTCACTCTACGAAGCGAGGTCAGGCAGACTAAAAAAGCTGCATGCCTAACAGAGAAAACACAGGGAGCACACTCCGAGCGCGTGCATGACAAGTCGCTGCTTACTTTCCTTCCAGGCGCCTGTGCTTCAGGAAGGCAGGGATCTTACTTTACACGGAGCTTACTTTCCTCGCAAGCGCCTGCGCCTCAGGAAGGCAGGGATCTCATTGCCCACTCCCCCACCCATCACAGGCAGAGGAAGCACACTCTGAGCGCATGCATGAGAAGTTGCTGCTTACTTTCCTTGCAGGCGCCTGCGCCTCAGGAAGGCGGGGATCTCAATGCCCCCTCCCCCACCCATCACAGGCTCGGGCGATGCCCTGCCCATGCTGCTGGGCAGGGGTGCTGCAGGGGCAGCAGCTGCAGCGCGGCTCATGGTGCGCTCATTGCGCAGCGCGCCAATGTCGTGCTCCACAGCGCCAAAGCCTGCGGATGTGTGTGTGTTTGTGTGTTCGCTTGCTTGCGCGCACTTCCATGCCCGTGTGTATGCACGCGCATGTATGCATGAGCTCGGAACGGAATAGTCATGCACATGGGCCATTGCCCCGGAATGTGCAGGAGGCAGCGCAGGAGGGAGGTTGCTTGCCAGGGCAGCCACAGCCTCACCAGTGGCCATGATGATGAGCATGACGGCATCAGTCATCGAAGCTGTGGGCCACAGAAAGAACAGAGGGAGCACGCCCCTGAAAGTATGTAGCCTCACCAGTTGCCATGATGGTGATCATGACGGCATCACCCAGCGCAGGGTCCACGACAGCGCCAAAGATGAGGTTGGCATTGGGATCTACCAGCTCGTAGATGGTCTCTGCAGCTTCGTTCACCTGGAGAGGAGCAGAGCGAGGAGAGAGGCGACCGTCAGATCACTTGAGCACCCGAGCAGCATCCTTCCACGCAGAGCACCTTCAGTATAGAAGGAGACGCTCAGGCGCTAACACAAGCTAAGGCAAGCCTAGAGATCCCCAGCATCCACACAATCACACAGTTTTCCTTTGGCACATGCAAGCTGCTCTCACCCAAACCTCACCGACAGAGATATATCCCATGCCTGCCAGCTCAGCAACACCACAACAGGGTCTCACTCTCTGCCGAGCACTTTTGGGAGCCTGTACGTGGGAGCAGCCTTTGCACTGGGAATAGGTTTCCTCACCTCAAACAGGGTCATATCAGCAGGGCCAGTGATGTTCCACACCACGCCGGTGGCCTTCTCGATGCCAATATCCAGCAGGGGGGACGAGATGGCGCTGACAGCAGCCTGCTCGGCAGCAAGCATTGTTGAACGATGGCACCAACATCAGCTTGGGTGAAACACAGATAAGTCTGTGACAGTCGTGCGCCTGTTTGCTTGATTTTGACAGCCGAGGAGCATGCACACTCTGCAGGCAGGGATCTTTGAGGGCAGCTGAGATGCGGCTGTGCGCAAGGACCCCACGGAATTCAAGAGACACCTACAGCCAGGATCTTTCCAGGAGTGCACGAGCTGTGCTGCATGACCACAGGAGGAACTCGCTCCGTGGGCATGCAGGGTAACTGGGGTGCACAGTCGTGTCAGGTGGAGGTCAACAGGCAAAGGTTTCAAGCCATGCGGTATACAAATTCCCTGCTTGGCATGCTCAGGTCCACTATGCAATACCCCGGCACCTTCCCGCTTGCCCTGGCACCCACCTGCTTGGCACGCTCAGGTCCACTATGCAATACCCTGGCACCTTCCTGCTTGCCCTGGCACCCACCTGCTTGGCGCGCTCAGGTCCACTTGCAATGCCCTGGCCCATGAGAGACGAGCCCGCACCAGCCATGATGGCCCTGACATCAGCAAAGTCCACATTCACCAGGCCGGGGACCTGCATGCCACGTGGTGGGTTGAAGTTTGGTGCGCTTGGAGTGTGCTGATGCGCGCAAGCCCTCGGTGCACCAGCTAATCCTGACCTTCCAAATTTGATTTGGCGCCTGTGCATAATCTAGAAGCTTCACAAGAACTCAAGCGAGTCAAGACTCTGGAAAGAGGGCGGCAAGGGTGTGGTTTGGCAAGAAACAGAGCCGATTATGGGGCACCTCACATCGCCAGCACTCACCGTGATGATCTCGGAGATACCCCGCACGCCTTGGCGCAGCACATCATCTGCCATCTTGAAAGCTTCTTTGATGGGGACGTTGGAGTCCATGGCTGCAAGTGGAAGTTGGAAGCACACTGGTCAGGCAATAACAAAGTCAGGCCCCTCACTGAGTCAGCCACCTCTGCTCAAAAGACGTACAGGCTCTTTGATGAGGCCAGGATGAGAAAATGCAGGCAACACAACCACAAGGCGAGAAATTGAAGGGAATGCAAAATGTGTGTTGCACTGCGCATGCGCTTGGAAGCATCAGCCTCATAATGTGCATTCTGTACAAACAAATAAAATCCCAGCTGGCTGTTGCCTTTAATATTGAATATATCAGGTCCAGAATGGGAGGGCGTTGCCAAGTATGTAACACTCAAGCCACTTAACACACCACACCTGTTTCACTCCGGTGGAATTTTCCTGTGCGGCTGATACAGTGCAGCAAGTCGAGCAGCCAAAAAACCTGGCAGAAGCTCAAACCCTGTTGTAAACTTGTATACTCTAGCCACTCATCACACCTGTGAGAAGCCTGTCATTGGGGATAACAATGAGGGTGTCCACAGCTTCTTTAAGATCTTGGAGCGAGCTACGAGCCTGCACAAGAGGCAATGTGTGGAAGTATGAATTGAGAGACTCTCTGAAGAGGAGGTTGCCTGCGCTGTCTCAGCGGTTCCTAACTCGCCTCATTGTGCCTCAGGAGAAACCTTGTAATTTTTCCAAGGGAACACAGCGTTTAGGATACATGGGCTCTTTGTTTGTGGGATCGGGTGGAGGCAATCATCTTGATCCTGTATGCCTTTGCAGAATCACAGCATCGGGCACATGTGAAAGCATGAAATTGTCTAAACTTGCAGGCGCAAAGCATGCAGGCAGCACAGAATTTTGTCTCTGTTTTCAGCAGCAGGAAAAACTGCCCCCACAACATCTTGCGCCAGCTACAAAAGAAACCAGGAGTACACATGTGCACATACCTGCAGTGCTCGTTGGCGGCCCTCAAATGTGAATGGGGTAGTAACAATGCCGACTGTTAAGATGCCCATGTCCTTGGCAATGGAAGCAACTACGTGTGCAGCGCCGCTGCCCGTGCCACCTCCCATGCCTGCTGTGACAAATACCATGTCTGCACCTTGCAGCGCAAACTCAATGGCATCACGGCTCTCCAGGGCAGCTTTCTGCGTGTGAAGGAATGAGGGAAACAAGGGATAAGGATGCAGAATTGTCTTTGTTGTTTCTATTGAAACTTCATAGCTGTCCTGGAATGCCTAGCAGCCTCACCGTGCCAATGGCTGGATCTCCCCCAGCTCCAAGGCCACGAGTGAGTTTGGAGCCAATCTGCACTTTGTGGTCACCCTGGACTGGGGAGGTTTCAAGCGCCTGCAAAACGAAGGTATGGCACAGGGAGTTGAAAGTGGTAGGCGTCGCTGCAAGCGCTTTTTAGAATGCTTCAGAGAGGGGAACAAGCGCCATCAAACCATCAAATGCTGTTCATCACTGCAAGGGAGCAAGAAACTTGGGGACAGCTGGGTTTGACCACGGCTGTTCCATGGCCTCTTACCTGTGCATCCGTGTTGGCAATCCAGAACTGAATGCCTGCATGCACAGCATAAACCTTACAGCTCAGAATCAACGTCAGAAGAGAGCAAGAGCAAGGTATGTGGTTTATCTTCCTTGCTCACCTTGAATGTCGTGCTGCAACATGTTGTTGACCGCATTGCTGCCACCTCCGCCGACACCGAACACTTTGATAACGGCCTGAGCACATTCACAAGGGGCGAGTGGTCGGTGAGGGCGGGGGGCATGCTATTTAGACCGGCAGTGTGGTCAACGCCCCTGCGACATCGGCCCCACCCTTCGCCCTCTGCGCCCAAGCAACCCCCCAGCGCTTACCTGCTGGCCATTCTTGAGTTCCCCCAAGCCCTGGGTAGACCGGCACAAGTTGCTGGTCCCCCGGCTTGCTGCTCGGGAGCATTGACCAACAGCGGTGCCGACCAAGGGGCTCACAACGCCCCCCAAAGGAGAGGCACTGCTCCATGGGAGGAGCACGGGCGCCGATGATGATGACTGCACACTGCACGGCGCTGCCCTGACAGTGCGGGGCAGGGACGAGGGGGGGGCTTGCGCAGCAAATGATGATGATGATGATGTTTGCCTGGCCAGGGAGGACTGCATGGTGGTGGAATTGAACTCCTATGTGAATGCTACAAATGTTTGGTCTGCTACTCCGCGGGGAGGACTTGTTAATTTGTTTGAGTTCGGTCAACTGAAACCAATTCACTGCCCTCTGTTGGAAGAAAAAAATGATGAAATTATGTTATTTGTTTGACTTATATACCAGACTTACTTACTCATCCAGCTTGCTGGTTATGTAGTTACCAAACCTCACAGCACAGCTTTATCACCCTGGGCTATGCCCTGGCAATGCACCAGGCAGTCATTAGCCTACCTCTGGCTGTGGGACTCAGGACACATCTATGTGCAGCAGGAATATCAACAGTCTTTGAACTCAGGGGCAAGACACCCTCTTTCCTAGCTGGGGGTGAGCGGACCATTGCTCCATTCTTAGACAATTCAAAGGGGCATCCACTCCATGCATCTGTGAGCCTTCCTACACATCCCGTGTGTCTCTCTGCAGCAGCTGGCATCAGCCTGGAGGAGGCACAAGAGGCCCTGCAGGCTGCCTCCCAGAGCTCTCTGACGAGCGAGGGGCATGTAGCAGGTACATCACACAGAAAAAGGCTCTGCGTGGATCTTTGATTAGCAGTACATGTGCACAAAACCTTTTCCTTGTGTCCACGCCTTCATCACAGTTGCTGCACAAAAGCGATCACTGCTACAGCGCAGAAAGCCTGCCGCTTGTGTCATAAACCAAGTAGAACCTGCTGTGTTATTGGAGCAGGGTCGGCAAGTGCCTTGGATCTGCTTGCTGCCCAACAGCCTGGTTTTCCTGGTCACATCATCACCTTCTGTGCCGCCCTGGATGGCATCTTGGGCGGGGGCGTGGCCTGTGGCCAGGTCACGGAGTTCTGTGGTGTTCCAGGCGTGGGGAAGACACAAATCGGGCAAGTGTGAATGCGCTTGGATTTTCTCCTTTGGACTGGTCGGGAGGTGGTTGCTGCTGCATGCTTTGCCGCTGATGCTGCAAGGATTAAAGGCTGGTGCGCACTCAAGTAGGCAGTTGCAACAAGTACCAAAGCTGACACGGGTGAAGATCCCCATTGAGTCCCCATGACCCGAATGGAAATTTGCAAATTCCAGCTGTATCAGCTCCACAGAGGTCTGCAAGGTTCTGGTCAAAAGTATCTCCAAGGCAGTGCGCGGACATTAAAGATGGGCGCAGCTAAACCCAATCCCCCTGTGCTCTACAGGATGTAGCTGGCCGTTGAGCCCAATGCGACTGAACCCAATCCCTGGCAGTGACACCCAGTGCAGTGGGACCTTCCGTAGTTGAACCCAATTCCCCTGTGCCCTACACTCAGTGACTGTAGCACAAGGTGCAGCTGGCTGTAAAAAAAGAGAAGTCTCCGCTTGCCTTAGGCTGCATGCATTGAGGAAAGGACCAAAATCCCCACCGTTAGGGCCCAAGCAAACAAACAAAAAGCAAGCCACCCCAGGTTGGCTGTGCATGCACAGGTCCAGACATGTTTTACAGTTGTTGATATCGACCGTGCTTTGCAGGATGCAGCTGTCTGTGGATGCGCAGCTCCTGACAGATGTACAGGTCTGCATGTCAACCATGCTCTACAGGATGCACTGATCCCAACAGAATCACTGGTTTGCATGTCAAATGTGCCTTACAGGATGCAGCTGTCTGTAAATGCGCAGTTCCCGACAGATGTACAGGTCTGCATGTCAACCATGCTTTACAGGATGCACTGATCCCAACAGATTCACTGGTTTGCATGTCAAATGTGCCTTACAGGATGCAGCTGTCTGTAAATGCGCAGTTCCCGACAGATGTACAGGTCTGCATGTCAACCATGCTTTACAGGATGCACTGATCCCAACAGGTTCACTGGTTTGCATGTCAACTGTGCCTTACAGGATGCAGCTGGCTGTGGATGCGCAGATCCCGACAGATGTACAGGTCTGCATGTCAACCATGCTTTGCAGGATGCACTGATCCCAACAGGTTCACTGGTTTGCATGTCAAATGTGCCTTACAGGATGCAGCTGGCTGTGGATGCGCAGATCCCGACAGAGTTCCTTGGAATGGGGCGCGGCGCTGTATACATAGGTGTGCCCAGGCTTTGGACCCCACATGTAGGCACCCTCAATGCTTGTGCTGTGCAGCAGTGTGCATGCAGCAGGTCGCAGCATGACCACCCCAGTGTGCATGCAGCAGTGTGCATGCAGCAGGTCGCAGCATGACCACCCCAGTGTGCATGCAGCAGTGTGCATGCAGCAGGTTGCAGCATGACCACCCCAGTGTGCATGCAGCAGTGTGCATGCAGCAGGTCGCAGCATGACCACCCCAGTGTGCATGCAGCAGTGTGCATGCAGCAGGTTGCAGCATGACCACCCCAGTGTGCATGCAGCAGTGTGCATGCAGCAGGTCGCAGCATGACCACCCCAGTGTGCATGCAGCAGTGTGCATGCAGCAGGTCGCAGCATGACCACCCCAGCCAAGCAGCAAGTTGGCTTCATGATGAGCTGGAAAACTCATGCTGTTCCTGCCCACTCTCATCACAGATACAGAGGGTAGCTTCATGGTTGACCGCGTGGTGGATATTGCTGCTGCCACTGCCCGTCACGTACAGCAGTTGGCAGCCAACCCAGTGTTCCGTCAAAGGCCGCTTGCCGTAGCCCAGGTGCTCAGTGCTGTTTCTCTCTGCACATTCTTGGCCATCTGAAGCACATCATCAACGGCAATGAAAAGTTTTAAGAGCTGAAGGCTTGTGAGGTTACATGAAGGAGCGATCCATCATGATGCACAATCATCAGCATTGACGTCACAGTTGAAACGTTTGTTGGAAGTCAGCAGCCTGGTCAACAGCTGCTTCTCGGGTTGACCTCTGTCAGGCTTCTGTCGGGTTTGGTGCAAACCTGTTGGGGACTGACCTGCTTGATTTGATCCTCAGAATATACAGCTGACGCAAGGGGATAGGGCATTTTGGTTCAGTAAGTACAAGGATCAGAATCATTCCTGAGGCCTCAAAAATTGTGAGCATGCTTGCCATTATTAAGAAATTTTTTTTTGGAATTTGACAGGCCCAATCGTTCACCACTGAGAGCATCTTGCAAAACATCCACTGCTTCCGTGTACATAACGTCACTGAACAGGTAAGTGTGTCCAGCCGGAAAGCCCTCTTTATCACCAGTCAATATCTTTGTACGTTTTTTTTTCTGAACAAAAATGATGCACCCGTTTGTCACCGAAAGAGGACTGCATCGTAGTACATTTTCACCTGACACAGAATCCTGCACAGAAAGGAAAACGTTTGAGCGCGTGCTGTGCAGCGCAGTTTTCTCTCAAGCTCTCACAGCACTTTCTGGGCAAAAAGCAGAGCCATGCAGAAGGGCTCTGTGAGGCGAACACGATTGGCACATGCAGAATGCGATAAAGGGATGCGTTTATCTGTGCGTGCATGCGCGTATAATAAGTTACATATCTTACAATGCAAAATGCAAGCATAGCAGCTCAAGTTCTTATTTCTGCATGGTTAACAGCGAAGTTGGAAGAATTCCATGACTTGGCAAACTTAAAGATATAAGGTTTCAAATACACTTGTTGGGATCATGCCTGCAATACACCCTTGCACGGCATGCACATGCAGATTGCGCTGGTCAACGTTCTTTCAGAGTATTTTTCCCAAAACCCAAACGTGAGTGCAATTTGCCGCTGAAACCATATGCGCCGTTGATGTCTGGCCCATCTTTCAAAATTATCAAGCACTTAACTTGACAAGAGTATTTAATGCTGCCTGCTGAATTTGCATATTGCCTTTTTTTTGCACTCTGCATTTTGTCCTTACCTAGTAGTGATACACTCAGCAAAAGCAAATGGTGCTAGGCTGGTTGCTCAGAGCCTTCTGAGTGAATATAAACAAATTGCCCCCAGGTCAAATTAATGGTCCATATGTGTAGCCCATTTTGGTGGTATTCTGTCCATAAGTGCGTCAATGCAAATTAACATTGCGTAGTATTTGTATAATTGTTGTTCAGGTTTGCCTCCTGGTTGTGGACAGCATCACTTTCCATTACAGGCAGGATGTGACGGATCTGGCTGCTCGTGCAAGGCAGCTCACGCGGGTGGCACAGGATTTCATGGCCCTGGCTGAAAGGCACAACGTCGCGGTGTGTCTGACATGAGGACCTTGTATATCTAAACATTGTAGTAGTGTATGTTGTTCATCTAATATGGGTAACTTACATGTTCCTGACATTTTACCATCTTACTGTCAAATTGCTGTCTAATATCTTCAAATTCCATGCTTTCAAATTAGGAGGTCTTAACACTCACATCTTCACGCTCACACTCGTCAGTGGATTTACAATTTGCTTTTTGAGCTGCTCTCCAGGTAGTTTTCACAAACCAAGTCACCACTCGCGTCCTTGAAAATGAGCAATCTAAGCTTGTGCCAGCACTGGGTAAGTGCTGATGCCATCCTCAAGCTTTCGACATGGGCGTGCACAGCAGTACTAAATTTTTTGCAATTCAAGGCGTTGCTGAGCGCTGCACAGGAAGTGCGCAAATAGTAAGTAAGCGTGCTCACGACAAAAGCTTCAAGCTTTTCTTTTTAGTTTCAAGCTGAGGTCTGGTTTGGTTGCAGGCATCTCTTTCTATGCTTCAGCTAGGCTGCCCTCGTAGCCAGGTACAGCTATGTAACCCTTTCCTTTCCTTTCACAATAAAAAGAGAGCACAGTTTCATACTGGATTGGTCTCAATATGCATGGGAACAAAGCATTTTTGAATTGACTTTCTGGCTTTGAAGGAGCATTGCCTTTCCATCAAATTTGCCTCCATCCCACCCAAGTAAGGCTATTCTCTTCTATTGTGATGGACCAGGTGAGAGCTGGGGGCAAGCAGCCAGTACTCGCGTCATTCTCAATTGGCAAGGAAATCAAAGGTAGGTCCTTTGATTCACCTATGGTCAAAGGTGAATTGTTGAAGATCAAGCAAAGGAGGTCGAGCCAGAATTCAAGTCATCCTCCATTGAAAATCAAAGGTGTGTAGAATGGGCTTTAAGTCCTGCAAAACCCCTTGTCCAAGAAGAAGCGCTGGGTGTGGTGCACTGCCAGCCATCTTTCTGACTGCTACCATCGCTCCTGGATGTCCATCTTTTTAAGGCATCTGTGATTCTACTTTTGTGGTCTTTCTCTTATAGTCAGGGCTGCCCATGCCCTTTCTCACGTGAATACCCTGTTTAATGTAGCTGCATGGTCCATATTCTATGCAGGTTTGCCTACATCCATAAATCTACAAGCATGCCTCCCGCAGCGGCCCCGTACCAAATTGGCCCAAAAGGGATCAGGTAGCACCAGTTTGGAGTAAAGCCTTCTGGAGGCTCACATTTTTGCTGTACTTTTAGTCTTCACGCGTCAATGTGCATTGATGCAAACTTGAGTGTGTGCTGTCATTCTGAAGGTTTTGTAAAACTGTGCAGGAAAAAAGAGATAGGTATAAGGAAAGAAACATCATGATGTAGGCAATGGGTACACTGTACCCAGGTGTGGCACCCCCTGCATCAATCAAAGGCAAAAGGACATGTTGGCTCAAAGAGCTGCACGTCTCCTTCACCAGAGAAACTGTGGGGAGAATTGAAGAGGACAGAGGCAATGGCCATGAGGACGTGCTCAACTGGTCCGTGTTGAACAAGGTTTGCAAGATTTACAATGGAATGAAGCCTTTAAATTTGACTGCTCAGCCTTCTATTGTAAGCCAAGTAAATCTGAGAGGGAAATTCTCAATTGTGCAGGAATAGGCAAAGAAAAAGTGCACATGGTAAGCAAGCAGGTGTAATTCAGAACATACTCAGATGTTTCAAATCAAAGCAGCAAAGCGGGGTTTGGCATGTATCTATTTGTGGAGCGGAAAGTTCAGCAAAGTTTAGTTTACATTAGGTTTTGGCCTTCAGCCAGGTGATTTGACAGCTCAGCCTGCTGGTCTCTCCCAGCCAAAAAGCGTCCATCTATTTTTGAAAGGGAAAGTTCAGCGAAGAAATTTCGATGCACCATACCAAATGCAGACTCTGCATTTGGTACTGCTTGGAGCAGTTCAACTCTGGGAGCGTCACCAAGAAAGCAACAGGTTCAACACCATGTTCAAATAGCAAGCACAGAAAGTATCACCAGAGAAAGCAACATGTCCTGTTTGTCACTAGAATGCACCAAGAGACTCCAGAATCTCATGAGAAAGAACAGCAATGCAGCAAGCTTCAAGCTTGTCAAGTTGACAAAACATCAGGAAGAGGTGTCTAATGTACAGGGAACCATCCGGTTAGCCCCTGTGTAAGAGGGGGGCCCATGCTGAAATGTTGAATTGTTTTCTCTGAGGTTCCGGGGTGGAGATAAAGATGCCCTCTATCGGTGGGAGCCAGTGGGAGGCTCTTTCCTTAATGCACGCGGCCGAACGGCAAGCATAGATCTTTCTTTCTTTCTCTGAGGTTAAGGGTTGGGTCCCGAGTTTGCTGGACAGGGCCTCTTGACAGTGGTGTCTTGAGTATCCTAGGTGGAGGCCAGCTTGCTGCAGTAGACTGGTGCCTGTTTTCTCTCTTGGTCTGAACTGGTGGAACTCACTCTCAGTCTCAGCGCAGACTGTTGGGTCTTCCTTAATGCACACTGGTTGTTGCCCAGCGTAGACTTTACAGGGAACCAAAGAAGTACAGCTAAGTCAAGCTCCTACGGCGCACCTACAGCCCACCCAGTAACCCACGTTTAGGGCAATCTCAGCAATACCACATTCAGCTCCTATCAGACCGCGTTCTGCACCATGGCAATCTTAGCAACACCACATACAGCTCCCGCTAGTTCCCAGGATGCAACAGTCATGTCCTTGTCTTGGAATTTTTTTCTCTGTCTCTGCCATCTTTTGCTTCACCCTCAGTAGGACCTGGACTATAACCATCTGTAAGACACAACCCTATCTATTGTCCCAGCAACAAGACAGCCTGTACTGAGTACTTTTCAGAAGATGATAGAAAGATAGCTAGTAGGCAGCAGAATCATTCCCTACGTCGAGTAGTAGTAAGGAAAAAAAGACACCTTAAATCAAAGCACCAAGTATTCCCCTCACCAAAAAAAGAAAGAGACCCGCAAAATGCTCTTTCTTTACTTGGTTTTAGTACGTGCGGTTGGTTTAGAAAAAAAAAAGAAAAATCTACGTAGGCAGAGAAAACTCTCCCTACATCAATTAAGGAAAGAGAGACACATTGGCTCAAAGAGCCGTGAGCCTCCCTCACCAGAAGATGAGAGGGGAGCTAATGTGGATCAGGTGGGTTTCTGGCAGCACGCTGCTCCAGGGCACCAGTGTTATGATGAGTGCTTTTATTTTCAATGGCACGTCTGGTAGAGGTAAGTTTGTGCGCAAATTGTACAGAATGGGCATGGAGTTTTCTTGCAAGTGTTTCAGATCTCTCAGAGTCTGTGTGTCAATCCCTAACTTTTTGAATTGATCAAGGGTATGGGCAGTATAGATAGTCCCACCCACACCCAGGAGGATTGTGTGGATAGTAATCTCTGTACCTTGGAGTTGCTGGCAAAGTTCATTGTGTTGTTGCTGTGAGGCTTCCAGCTGGGCACCAGACCTTGTATCTTCGCAGTGTTCAATTTCTATCAAGTGGATGTGGCGGTTTTGGATGTTCAATTCATGAAGTTGCCTGGCTGGAGTTATGCTGTCATGCTGAATCACTGTCACTGCACTTTTACTGTTTTCAAAGCAGGTAACACATGACTCGAGCTGTAGGCTGGAGTTGCAAGTGTACCGACTTAGCTCTTCTTCAATGCTGCTAAGCTGCTCTTGGTCTTGCTGAACGGTTCTGGCTGCAGCACGCAGAGAATGTCTGGGGCAGACACAGCGTCCGGACCAGCTTCACCAGGTTAGGGTTACATCAGAGACAAGGCACCCCTGGCACAAGGCCAGGGATAACAGAAACAGCGCCAAACCTCAACGGAAGATAGAACAGAAGGTTGAATAAGAGAGAGCATCCAATAAAAGACCCCACTTAAATACAGGTCACACCTCACACACTAGGTTATGCAATGATTCAGCAATAACCACGATTTAACGTGACAATGCTGCTTCTTACTTCTTCAATACGTCTCATACTGCGGAGTACCCGATGTGAGGGGGGAGTAGGTGGTCTATTTGGGTTAGCAGGGCAAGGAATGACCAAGATAGCATCGGGACGGCTGGAGGTGCGTCTAGCTTGATCAGAAACACTGGGGTCGAAGAAGTAGGGAGGTTTTACACGATTAGATACTTGCCCATTGATGTGCAGGTCATTCTGGGCATGTGCAGGTCATGCTGGGCCAGACGTTCTGTGCTGCCTACATCCATATGTATGAGGTTTTACCCATAAGAGCCTTCGCTAACGACTTTCAAAATCATTCTGCTGGCTGTGTTGTGACGCTCAGTTACCATGTTTAAAGGATGACAGGGGCATTGGCAACCTGAGAGAACGCGGAGGGCGCTATCCACATGATGACATTCTGGGAGAGGGCATACAAGGCTAATGGATATTTTGAAGCGGACCACACGTTTTTGGTTTTACTCTACGACCTATGCGGTATTGGAAGATTGTGCGCTTCATTCAAGTTCAGGTGCAAGGTATGTTCCAGAAGGCATTGCTAATGCCCTTATTTGCATGAGGTAGTAAGCTCTGGTAATAAGTGTAATAGCTTGTCTTATAATCTGCATATCCATCAGGCCTTTTTACTCGTAAGCAAAGTCAGCTTGTCAACTAAGGCAAGCCATGCCCAGCAGTACACTGCTGGGATTTGTGCACATGACAACCCATTGAACAAATACCGTACAAGCAGCATCCCAAGTACAGAGCACAAGGCTGAGCACTAGCAACGTCTCTTTTACCCCTCCCTCAATGCCTGATTTGCCATATTGACACATGGACACCACACCCGATACCTCCAATTGTTCAAGTGCTGCACATTGTCTGGCCCATGGGCATGCAGTACGCCAAATAGGGAATTTTGGCCTATCTGCCTTGCCAGTGCATCCAAGGAGAGCGCCTCTGCTGAAACCGACAGCATTAACCTGGTATTTAAAGCCACAAACCTTACGTCCAATTCCTATAATCAATCCTTTACTCCTTCCAGCCTCAAGGGGAGATCCTTATATCAGCAACGACCCACACATCGCTCTCGCGTTGAACTTCATCACTACATTAGGTTTTCCTCTATGAGTTTATTCTTTAGGATGACAGGACGTAATGCCGATGGTCCCTGCGTGAAAATGCACAAGCTCTTGATGCAAAGTCACTGAGGCATGCCTCCAACCCATGATGAGCAGCAAATTTTTGCCAGGAAAGGGGCATCGCTCACAAGTTTTCCAGAAGAGGTAATGAAAGCTCAAGCAATGAGGAGGACGGGAACCATGCTTGCAATTGCAAGCATGGAAATGTGCCTTTAGAGATGCAACACTGTGATTGCAAACAGCAGTTGTTTCAATACTGCTTTTTAGCCTAGAAGTTGTGTGGAGTGGTCATGTGCAGGCTCTGGCGGTAGTGCCCCTCAAGGTGCTCGACCTCTCCACCAATGACATCCCAACAATCCCACCGGGCATCTTCCCCAAGCTACCAGGCCTTCAAGTCTGTGACCTCAGCAGAAACAAGTTGGCATCACTCCCGGATGACATCGGAGCTCTGCAGTGAGTCCTTGGAGGGGTTGCTGTGCGCCTCGTGGTTTTATAAGGAGCTGAATTGAGTGCTTCGCTGAACAAGTACACGTGCACCAGGTTGTAAGAGTTGCAGTTGCGCCACTGTTGCACATCCTCAGAAGGAGGCAGCACACTCGGCTGCATTGCCAGAACCTTTCCTTTCTTTTTGCACCTGGAATGGAACCTTCTGTTACCTTGCAATACGTCTACATGTTAAAGCATGCCAAATGCGTGTGGAAATAGCTTTTGAACCATTGCCGAGTCTCTAATTTTCCCAGTATCCCACCGTTACTGATTCGCAATTTTCAGGTCTTTACAGAGATTGAGCGTTGCGCATAACAAGCTATCATCCCTTCCAGATTCCCTATGTCAGATCACAACCCTGGTGTGGCTCAACATCAAGAGCAACTCCATACAGCACCTCAGAGGCAACATCCGTTTGTGGGGCCGGCTGCAGGTAGGTCAAATTACCCTGAGCTTAAAATGTGTGCTTTTTTTTAGGACATTCTTGCTTCAATTTTTTTGCCAAGCTTAAATGTGTTTGGTGCCTATTTCCTTGCTTGGATTATAAGCACGCTGCCAGCTTCTTTTCGTTAAGGTTCTTACTACTGTTTAGTTCTGCACTGCAGGAAAGACTTACTTACGATCTCAGAAAGTGCTCGGCTTTTCTGGTTAAATGAGGAGGCCTTGGCATAAACAAAGAAGGAAAAAATTGTAAAGAATTTTATATGACTAATGAATGGGAGATAAGCGTGCTGAAACACAAATCTTCTTGTTTCTTGTCCATGTAAATACCCTCTTTTCATCCCCATCACCCCAAACAAATGTGCCGCGTCCTTACGCTTCCGCGCTTGACAGGTCCTCAATGTGCAAGATGCTTAATGATAATATCCGTGCTTGACAGGTCCTCAATGCGTCCAACAACAACTTGGAGATTCTTCCTGCTGATGTGGGCTGGCTGCCCCTCAAGGAGCTTCGTGTTTCTGGCAATCCAAACTTGAGGATACCCCAGACAGTACTCAAGCACGGCTTCAAGTGGGTGGAAAGAACAGAAAACCTGGAGACCATGAGCCAGTCCATGCGTCAATTGAGGGACAAGGATGCCTGTGTGGGTGGGCACAGCTGGTCAGGAAATGTCAAAGCTGTTCAAATTCTTAAATAGGGAAACTAGTTAAGGCACTGGATTATGCATCTGCAGTGTGTGTATGTGTTGGTAACATACATGAGGAGTGATACAACATCTGACAGTACACCAACAAATGGAAGGGCCTTTCAGAAAGACAAACAACTGGACAGTTCTAGCCTCTCACATCCACAAACCGGCATTACTTCTCTCTGGCCCAGAAATTGCTTGCAGTTGCTGGCACTTGCCTTCAATGGTTACAATGGTTACAATGGGGAGCGACCTTCAGCCAGGTCGTTTGGCTGATAGGCTTGCTGATACATGTCCTCCTCGCCCCATCCTTTGCTGCAGGGCCATTATCAGCTATTTACAAGTGGTGTGTGAGCAACATCGCCTCGTTGAGCGGCACCTGAGCAGGTTCACTCATCCAGATACAGGCGCAGATGACGCTGATGCTGAGGTGGGTTACAGGGAAGCTGTGGTGTAGCCTCGCATGAAGGCATCAATGCCTTCTGCAGAATCTCAACAGGAACAGGCAGGCTTCTATTTCAAACATAGCAAGCACTTGAACCGATAGCTCTATTTGAGGAAGCACAGAAGCTGCCAGCTCCAGTTTGCAGTGCTGAGGCATGTGCGATTTCAAATGGAGATCTCTGGCAGAGCATGCCTCCACGCATGCAAGATGTTGTCACCAGACCACAGAACAGCCTCTCTCAAGCCCAGTCATTCCAGCCTCAATATTACTCTCCACGGCTGAACAAAAAGGCATAGCTGCACTGCTTTTTTGTGCTGCTTGCCGACCTTGCTGGTAGCAGGCAGAGCAGGCCAAGTGTGATTAAACACATGTTCTGCCAAGGCATGCAGCACCTACACACCGTGTCACTACCCAGAAGACGCTACAACGCAGAGTGTACCCCATAATTTCTCCTCGCCTCAACCTTGGCTGTCCTGCAACTCTCAATACTAGCCCAACATTTCCCGTATTTAGACAACCTGCAGCAGTGCCTCATGAGTACCCAGGGGACGGAATAACAGAACCCAACCCACACTTGATTTCCATGCCCCAACATTTTCTGTTCTGTACCTCACGATTATTTTCACACCCGTGATACTCCTGTCCTGCAGCCTGATTTTGACAGCAGCAGTAGTGCTGCAAAAGGGTTGTCTGTGGAGCAGCGTATCAGCGAAGCAGCCAACACCGGAATCCTTGATTTCAAGGGCTGCGCATCATCCGATGCTTTAGACGCAGCACACCAAGACCTGCATGCTGTGTACGTGGCAGATGTGCGCAGCAGCAGGTGAGATGCTTGTTCTAGGGGTAAAGGTGGCAACTGGGCTGCTTGTTTGGCACAATAGCACAATAGCACACAGAAGCTTCCTTGGCTGTTATTTCAATCAGGCAATTGGGCGTAATAATCTTGTTTACATGTTACAGGTATGATCATTTAAGCAACCAACCATAGTGCTGAAAATGGCTGGTAGGCATGCATGGATGATTGCTTAGAAGACCATGGCTGCATAGTGAGGGCTCACTGGAGCAAATGGTGTGCCTGCGTGTGTTCTTCAGACCGTGGGCTTCGGCTTGGTAAGGTGCTGCTGGGAAACTGGCGTGTCAAACCAGTGAAACTTGGTGGGAAGGATAACTGCTACAATTTGTGCTACTCTTCCAGGATGGTGCGCCAGCATCTTCAAGGCTAGGTGTTTTTTGCTTTGAAAAAACAGTATGCACTTCCCGCCATGTTAAAGGACATAGTTGCAATTGTCTGAGTCACCTACACTACATCATTTCATTACATTATGGATGGGTCAATGCAGGTGTACAGAATTAGACACAAACATTTTGTCATTCGAGAATTTGGTCATCCTGAATGCAAGCTTCAACCAGATATCCTGGATCGCAGATGGTAGGTGTTGCAGGGACTGCAGGGCTGTGTTTGCATGGACAGATGTTGGGCGTCCTACCCTCAGACTCAAGCAGCAGCTAATCTTGAATTGCATCAGTTCAAAAGAAAGCATGTATCACTTCCTCCAACAAATTAATTCAGTTTGCTGTTGCCCTCCTGGCCAAGCATTGTGCCTGGCAGCCTAGGTGTGTTTGATGCATCATTCAATGTGTGCCACTTTTTTCTGAGGAGTCAACCCAGCCTGTTGCTGTCCTCCTAGATGGGCATTGTGCCCGGCTGCCTAGGTTTATCAGTACATCATTTCAGAAGGACATGAACATCACGTTTTCCAGTGATTCAATCCAGCCTTCTCGCCAGGCGTTGTGACTGGCCGCCCAGGTTTGCTCAATGCATCGTTTTGAAAGAGCGCGTCTGTTGTTGTTTCTGATGAGTTGATCCAGCCTGCTGCTGTCCTCCTTGCCAGGCATTGTGCCTGGCAGCCTGGGTGTGCTCAATGCATCGTTCAACAAGCTGAAGGAGCTGCCGTCGTCGCTGGGGAGCTCGCCTGTGCTGCAGCAGATGTACCTGGCAAACAACCAGTGAGTGGCTGATTCAGTTTTGCCGCCTCACAGTTGTGTTCTGGGGAGGAGGCTATGAGGGACTGTGGTCAGCACCGCCTTGCAGGCCCATGCTCTACTTTTTTGAAGGGCTCGTGGGATCACTTAAATCATGACCTGCAGGCATGAAGGTGCACCGGCAGCCGCTTTGATGTCAAAGCAGCTCACTGCGTGCTGCCTTTGAGGTCAAATATCCTTTTCTTTAAAGGGCTGACAATTATTTGCTGACTGGACTGCGAAGAAAAAATAAACTGGACTGGAAGAGAGCGAGCTGCTAGGTTAGTTGCCTGCCACATTCCTGATTCCTGGTATATGAATGACCGTACTTAGGCCGACGAGAAGTGGCAATTCCACCATTCTTTCCAGCAACAGCCCTATCCCTTGAGTCCCTTTGGAGCAGTTCTTGCCCAAGGTGCACTTTGTTCTAATCACCAAGGGCTGTGTAGGTGAAGCATCTGCCCCTGCTGCCACCCAGATCCCTGGCCCTACTTTTCGTGTGCATGCGTGAGCAGGCTGAGGGACCTGCCAAATTCATTTGTTAGAATCATTTGTCACATTCATTTGCTTAACGTGTGAATGTGTGTGCAGGCTGAGTGACCTGCCAGAGTCGTTCGCCAGCCTTCCCATCGTGGACCTGTTCCTGTCAGAAAATGAGTTCACTCGCATTCCTCGCGCGCTGCTGGGCATGGGGCAACTTGCAAAGCTCTCCATGGCCTGCTGCAAGCTCCAAGAGGTGTGTTTTGCGCTCACCCTGTTGGGCATGGGGGAGCTTGCAAAGCTCTGCTTAGCCTGCTGCAAGCTTTGACAGGTGTGTAATACGCGTACCCACGTAGTGCTTCTACTTTGATGTGAGGCTGTATGAGCGCACTGACTTGGCGAACATGTC
Source organism: Dunaliella primolecta (assembly GCA_914767535.2). Taxonomy (NCBI): domain Eukaryota; kingdom Viridiplantae; phylum Chlorophyta; class Chlorophyceae; order Chlamydomonadales; family Dunaliellaceae; genus Dunaliella; species Dunaliella primolecta. Next base: position 3,745,611 of record OU611759.1, on the reverse strand, counting down.
AGCAAGCACACACACACACACACACACAAACAAACAAACAAACAAACAATCACACAAACAAACACCGACTCACCAACTCACCAACTCATGTGCACCCTCAGCTTTCTGAAGAGCTGGGCAACATAAATAGCCTGCGCTTCCTTGATGTTAGCTTCAATGAGCTGCAAGACTTACCTGAGGTGCGTGTCTCTTGCTGCAAGACTGTCCTTATGTCAGCTTATTTAGCTGCAAGACTTACCAGAGTTGCGTTAAGTCACTCTTGAAATTTGTTTTTGGTGCTTTGGGCACACAGGTGCCTCCTACTGTATTTTGTGAAGTGTTTCTTGCATGGATGGATGCTTCCTGCTGTAACTTTTATAGATTTTCTTGCTTGCCTTGCCTAACCTGACCTTGAAGTTTTAGTGCAAGCAAGAGTCGCATGTGCTGGCAGGAGAGTGTATATGAAAGTGCTTTATCAGGCAGGAGAGTGTATATGAAAGTGCTTTATCAGGCAGGAGAGTGTATATGAAAGTGCTTTATACGGCAGGAGAGTGTATATGAAAGTGCTTTATTCGGCAGGAGAGTGTACATGAAAGTGCTTTATCCGGCAGGAGAGTGTATATGAAAGTGCTTTATCCGGCAGCAGAGTGTATATGAAAGTGCTTTATTTTGCAGGAGAGTGTATATGAAAGTGCTTTATCCGGCAGGAGAGTGTATATGAAAGTGCTTTATCCGGCAGGAAAGTGTATATGAAAGTGCTTTATCCGGCAGGAGAGTGTATATGAAAGTGCTTTATCCGGCAGGAGAGTGTGCAATCAATTGCTTGTTTGGCCTATACACAGAGGGTGGTCTGTGGTGCTGATCTGCTTGGGAATATGTGAGTCCCATGTGCAAAGGATGTCTGCATTGGCCTGTTACTTTGCACAAGACTCGATTGCATCTGTGCAGAGCCTTTCCAAACTGACATCATTAAACGCCCTCAACATCAGCTTCAACCCTCTTCAAACATTCCCCAAAGTCATCCCAAGCCTGACAGCTCTGCTGGAGCTGAACCTGGATTTCACAAGTGAGATTCTAGCCTTTCATGATTAGTTGTTATGCTTAACCATCAAGCTGCAAAGGTAGCAGCATGTACGTGGACCTGTTTAGTCATTTTGACAGAATTTTAGGACACCTACTGCTCCAAGAAAAGACAGACATTTATTGTCAGCTGCCGTTGACGTTGCTTGCAAATGGTCTTTGTGCCAATGGTCACCGCATTGAAGGTGTCAATGCCATGCTTACATGTGTGTGTGTGTGTGCGTGCGCGTGTGTGTGTGTGTGTGTGTGTGTGTGTGTGTGTGTGTGTGTGTGTGTGTGCGTGTGTGTGTATGTATGTGTGTGTGCGCGTATGTGCACTTGCACTTGTTCATTTGGCGCATGCATGGCCTCTTTAAATCATGACTTCTTGAAATCCTTGTTTCCATGAATTTTTGCTGCCTGTTTTGTATGGGTTTGCATCAGGGCCAGCTCCAGAAGTGGCAATGTGCATACACTCATCATACACACACATACACGTTGCATGCACTGGTTCCAGTGGTGTTTGAGCCACTCCTTGCATCTTTTGCCTGCGCGCGTCCACAGACGTGTCCGATCTACCTCCCGACATCGGCAAGCTGAGGCATTTAGAGGGCTTGCAGGTCGAGGGCAACCAATTTGAGGAACCTCTCAGATCCTTGTATCGGGCAAACCCCCTTCTTCTAGTCCAGGTGTGAGGAGATATGTCATCTTGCTGACAAACAAAGGTCGTTTTTGGGACGATGGATTTTCTTAGATGTGAGAGGCAATTCAGTCATCAGACCTTGCAGTCTAACTTGGAGTCCAGGTGCTTGGTCTTGGGGTCCGCTGGGCCAATTGGGGTGGGTCAGGTCAGGTGTGAAGGGCGTGAAAAGGAAAAGTCTACGCCAGCCAAAAGGCCGCGTGCATTAAGGAAAGGTTCCCTAACTAGCTAGCTAGCAAGGGTCTCACCAAAGGGCCCTCAACCTAAACTAGACACAACCAGCCTAGGAGAAAGCCAGAAACAGAGCCAATGAGGGTCTGGAGGGTTGGCTGCCATGCTCCTGGACGCCCAGACTCTCCTTCTCCTGCTCTCCTCCGCCACGCGCCCAGCAAAACCTCCCCCAGAAGTCCCCTGAAAATGAAGGGCATGTCTCGTGTTAATAATAGCTGTAAAAGTTTGGATGGCATGGTAGCTTGACTTAGATGCTAATGGTTTAGCCTTTTGTCTGGTGAAACTTAAGTTGATAAGAGGTTTAATCTGTGTAGTCATTTTAGATAGTGCCTGCCACATCAACTAAGAAGATGTGCAAGGTCACCTTGTTGCTCCTGTTTGGGTTTCTTAAGTTGCGAGTTTTGAGCCTGGTTATGGTGTTGGCATGCTGGGCAGTGGCAGCTTCTTGAGTGGGAAAGGGGTTAGTATCAGGGTAGAATTTAGGGTGAATGTCCCTGTCTTGAGGAAGGATCTCAGTAGGGTCAATGTGAAGGGCGTGGACATGCAGGGAGGGGAGGGTTAAGAAGTCCAGGTGCATGGGCTTGGGGCCAGCTCCGCAGGGGGGAAAAAGTCAAGGAGAAAGGTGCATGGAAAGGCAGGGGCATGCAGTTTTTTTCCTGCAGGTGCAGGGACTGGGAAGCAAACAAAAGAAGAAGTTGTGAGTGTAGGTGGTCCAGAATGTGCTGTGTCTGTAGCATGAAAGCTCGTGCTATGCAGCTGTGGTATGGGATAAGAAAAGCTGCATCCATGCTCTTCTTTAGGCGGCTGGAAGTCTGTGCACCTGGAGGTTCTCGCAGGTGCAATGCCACCAACCTTGTCCTGCCCTGTTCGCTCAGGCACTTGTGTATGAGACCAGCAGTTGTTCACTTGTGACTGTGTATCAATTGGTAAGCTTCTTATCTTGCTTGCGCCCCATTCGTCAAGGTCCACAACACTGCGCTCACGAGCTTGGATCTTTCTGGGATAGGCTTTTAGATCGAAAACACGAGTTTCTTGCTTATGCTTCATTTCTCCAGGTCCACAACACTGCGCTCACAAGCTTGGACCTGTCTGGGATAGGCTTGACCTGCTTTCCCACCCAGCTGGTGAGTGAGGGAAGTATGTATGCTGCTTATGTGCACATGTAGGGGGGACAAGGCTTGACATGCTTCCCCACCCAGCTGGTGTGTGAGGGGAGTATGTATGTTGCTTTGCGTGCATGTGTGGGGGGGGTATGGCGCTGCAAGGTTTGCATACATGCGGAGGTGTGTGAGGGGAGTATGTATTTTGCTTGTGTGCACATGTGGGGGGAAGGTTTGCATGCATGCAGAGGTGTGAGCTGCATGCATTCATGGACGTGCAAAGGACATGCTTTGGATGTCTGCGTGGAAGCTGTGAAATTTGGATAGACGCAAAGCATCGGATCGAGAGAAGATGCAAAGCATTGGATTGGATGAACTTTGATGCTGGGAAGTATGTGCCAGCCAAGCAAGATGTCAACGTGTGCTTGTATGCAAGGTCAAAGAATGTCAGAGCAATGCCGTGCCAAAGATGACGCAGGGCTGCTTGCTCGCATTCCCAACTTCATACACACACTCTCAGGTCTTGGTATTCCGGCAAGGGGATGCAAACCCACATAGGTACATGGCGCAGATCTGAGGCAGATAGCTGTTTTTGAAAAGTAGTTGTGCTCAGTGCCAGGATGAGGCCTCCTTTGCCGCCTGTGCTGTGAACACAGATCTGAGGCAGAGGCAGACAGCTGCGTGTCAAGCACAGGTTCTCGTGCTCAGTGCCAGGACAAGACCTCCTTTGCCGTCTTTTCTGTGAATGACTGTAACAACTGTGAGAGACATTTGTGAGCAATGCAGCAACACTGTGAAGCGGTGTCAATCCTTGCATGTTTAGGGCTGATGGCTCGCAATCCATGATGGTTGTTGTACTGGTACTAGCATGGCAGGAAAAACCATCGAACAAACAGTTAAAGCTAAAGCTAAGCTAAAGAAGTCTGTGCTTGCTGTACGCATGAAGAAAAGGACCGGAGTCCCCATCGATAGGGCCCCAACAAAATCCAACCCCAAACCTAAAATTTGAATCTCAGGCCCCTGACGCGAGCGCCAAGGTACGTGCGGCCCTAGTGCACTGACGATTGGGGGTGTCCCTATGATATAAACAAAGCCATGCACAAACACACACACACATACGCACATCTGTCTCCGCACATGGAGGCGTGTGCCTTGGTTTCCTTGATTTAGCAAGTGCTCTGCACAGTTGAGTAATGTAAATGCCCTCATTCTCAGCCTGTCTGCCCTCCATCTCAGCCACAACAAGATCTTCTCCTTCCACACTTCTAGCACCTTCCTACTTATGCGCAGGCAAGGTTGACAGGCCTGTCCGCCCTCAATCTCAGCCGCAACAAGATCCCCTCGTTTCCGCCAGAGCTGGGGCTGCTCACAAACATCCGCCACCTCAGTGTCAAGGAAAACCCGCTGGTGCCGCCCTTCAGGTCCGCATACTTGCTGTCCCATAGCCAGGCAGTACACAAGCATGACAAAAGCTGCAGGGGCTTTTTACACAGGCATGGCAGGCGCTATGTGAGATGTTTGCCAGGGGTGCCCACCCTTCTAAAACCCTCTATGGGGTATGGCTGCATGCTGTTTGGAAGTGTGCTGGACAGTGTGATGCTCTCTGGCAGTTGCAAATCAAGTCTGGCACCACCTCAAAGGTGTGATGGAGCTCCAATGATGGGCATCCTGCCTCAGTCTCAGCACCCCTTTTTGGTTTCTTTGCTTTGATTTTTTTATAAGGGGTAAGCTGGATGAAGCATGCCAAAGGAGCGTACACACGCGCGCACGCACGCGCGCGCACACGCACACACACACACACACACACACACACACACACACACACACACACACACACACACACACACACACACACACACACACACACAATGCACAATGCACAGGTGGGCACCGGAGCGTACGCCGATCTATGTTCTTCAATGCTCTTCTGCATTATAAATAGCAAGGCACAGTTGGTTGGTGTATGGCTGTGTAGATTTAGCTGTACCAAAGCAGAGTATGATGAACGGGACGTACACATCAGCTCATCATTGCATGCACACACACCCCTGTGCAGGCAGACCGCAGAAGCCTGTGGCTCACATGTAGGGGTTGGCATATAGCGCTATAAATCACTTTTCCAAAGCATTATAATGTAGTGCTATTTACAGATGCCGCTTCATAAAGATCGACATATAGTGCTACATGATTCTTCCATGGCACCTATTGCTACCCAGTGCTATAAGAGCATGCCAATCCTTACTCATGTGCCGGCAGGTGCTTTCTTCAAGTGCCCCCTTCAACCTTCTAAGAGTGCCCGAGCGCAAAACGAGCTTGCACACATGTCCTTACCTCTACTTATTCCGTCCTTGTAACCATGTCCTCAACACTGCTTGCTTCCCCCCTACAGGCAAATTGCAGAGGCCCACGGCTCGCGTTCCATCATTGATTACCTGGATTGCAAAGGCAGCAAGCTGGACCTGTCCAACTGCGAGCTGCAAGAGCTGCCTGAGCAGGTCCTCGCCCATGGCACCCATCTGCAGCAGCTCAAGCTGGCAAACAACAAGTGCGTGTAAATATGAGTGTTGTTGACAAACAAACAAGTGTGGTCGGTCGCAGGAGCTGCCTGAGCAGGTCCTAGCCCATGGCACCCATCTGCAGCAGCTCAAGCAACAACTGCGTACACGGATTTGGGTGTTTGTTTGCCCCGACATGCCTTGGCCCGTATCTGCCTGAGCGAGTCCTGGCCCACAGCACCCTCCTACTGCAGCAAAAGCAGTTCAAGCAAACAACAACTGTGTACACAGATGAGGGTGTCTAAATGCCAAGCAAACAAGTGTGGTCGTAAGAGCTGCCTGAGTAACTCCTGGCCCACAGCACCCACCTGCAGCAGCTCAAGCAGTTCAAGCAAACAAGGAGTGCACACACAGATGGGGTTGTGTATTTGGCGAGCAAACAGCAAAGCTAGCGAAGAACTACATGCACGCAAGGGGGTCAGTCATTACAGAGCGCCCAAGGCTTTGGGGGGACCACAGCATTTTGGTGACAAGGATGCCCATTTGAAAAGGCCATGTAGCATGGGAAAACATTGCCAGGGTCCAAACTTGGCTGTCTGCACATGGTTTAGGTGGGCATAGGAATTTGAGGGGCCGCAGTTGCAAGCTTGGGCTGCCATCGCCCATTGCCCTCTGAGCACTCCACTACCAGGAACCGGAAAGCTTCCAGCAGCCTTCTTAAAATAAAACTGTGTGGCCTTCAGGAGCATGAGTATACCTACTCTCCATTGTAGGGCCCAATGACGGGCAGGCAGTGAAGCTGCTTGCTTTGCGAGGCCCTTAAAAAAGTAACCTCCAGACGTTTCATTTGCAAGAGACACTCAAAGTTGTCAAAATAATTGCAAAACCCCCATTGTCGCTACGGTATGCATAAGACCACGGTTTATGCCTATACAGGTAGCTTTGTGGCTTGAATCCACCTTTCTTGACCCTGCAGGCGCTGAACAAATCTCCCAAGAGTGATCGCTCACCACTTCAAGCACGTCACTACCTACCACACTTCGCAGATTGATGGACCTGCCCCCATCTTTTTCAACCCTGGAGGCGCTGAACACACTTGTGCTGGACTACAATGCTCTGCAGGCTGTGCCTGAGGTGGGTGGGTGGGTGCGCGCACGCGAGCGTGGGTGCGTGTGTGCTTGTGTGTATACTGTACGTGTATATGTGCTGTGTAAAAGCAGAGAACGCTTAGGTTTTAAAACACTGTCAAGGCTCACTAAGTGAGTGGCTCCAGGAATTTCATTCTCTAGGCTTGCCTTTTATTCGCTTTTTATTCATTTTGGGTGCACTCTTGAGCTGTTCTGTTTGCTGCAGCTTCTGTCAATTCTCCCTTGATTTGCTCAACGCACTCCCTCTAGATCCAAGGTCTGCTTTTACGCGTGCTGTGGTGACCAACTTTTGGATCAGTGTGGTGCAGTTTGCCAACAACCTCCCTCAATCCGCTAGAACGTGGTTTTGACCTACTCTGGCAGAGCAGTGTGATGCACCTGGCAAGTAATTTCCTGCTGAATGGCCGTGCCTGCCTGTATTGCCTGTGGATCTGTATTCTGCTCGTATGTGCTTCGATGACCAACTTCAAGGGTCAGTGTGATGCGCCTGGCCAGAAATTTCCTGCTGAATGGCCGTGCCTGCTTTCTGTGCTGATACTCCCTGAGCTACAGGTTTAGGTGGCATCATGCAAAGACCAATGACGCATGAAACGATAGAGACCATTGTTTTTGAAATTGTTATCTGGTGGTGCTGAAACACCCCATACCACCTATCCGGTAGGCTCATGCAGTGTTCAACAATGAATAAAATGAGCGTGGCAGAACACAAAAAAAAACTATATACATATGGACGCATGGTATTTATACATGAGCATGCCTTCCTTCATTGCCTTCGACTGCCCAGGTGGTGCTGAAACTCCCCAAGCTGTCCATCCTGATGGCTTCGTGCAATCAGATCACAGCACTGCCTGTAGGCATTGGGGCCTGCTCGAACCTGCAAGCTATTGTGCTGCAAAGCAATAGCATCACGGTAAGGATGGTCTGCCCAAATCTGCTGACCATTGTGAGAGCTACTGTAAGAGTGACAAGATGCGACCAGTACAAGCTCTGGGCAAGGTCGCATTGAAGCACCTGGCATGCCTCAGCCATCCTTGTTAAGTGTGTCTTTCCTGCAAGGATCCCATGAGGCTTCCAGGTACAACAAAGATGTGGCAGCGCTGTTCTGTCCAGAGGCTGAAATGCACATGTTCCTCTTATGCCTGAAGTCCCATGCATCTACTAATTGGGTTATGCATGTACACATACAAACATCTTGCATAAAGCCCAACCACAACAATGTGTCCTTCGATGCTAAGCCTCTCTGCACACAAAAAAGAGAGATCAAGCAGAGGAAATAGGTAGGCTGTGGAACCCTGCCTGCACCATAATGAAGGATAAGCAAACCTGTTGACACACACACATGTACACATGTACGCATGCGCAGGAGCTGCCCAGCTCAATCAGCAACCTGGTGGATCTGAAGGCCCTGGGCCTGGCCTCCAACAATATCCAGGGGCCTCTCCCGGAATTCCTAGGATCATGCACCGCCCTCCGATTGCTTGATATTTCCAGTAACCAAATCATGGTGAGGCTCGCATGCTGCTTTCGCTCCTGCATCATGGTGAGGCTCGTATGCTGCTTTTGCTCCTGCATCATGGTGAGGCTTGCATCATAGTGAAGCGGATGGTGAGGCTCGCATGCTGCTTTCGCTCCTGCTTCATGGTGAGGCTCGTATCACAATGAGGCTTGCATCATGGTGAGGCTCACGTGCTACTTTTGCTCCTGCATCATTGGTCAAAGGTGTTTGCGTGGTGCTGAGGTAGGCATGTATGAACAGCTGATGGAGGTGAGCCCTTAGGGATGCGCAGCTTCCCCTTAAAGATGTAATTCTTCTAAGTGCGTGAAATGACCATGAGCATGCTGCAGGTAGCGGCTGCAACATTGGCAAAGGATGGCACCTGCACTTTTGAGAGGGTGGTTGGATGCCTCTACTCAGGGTGTAGGAAGGCGCAAAAGACAGCTGCACCAAGTCTAGACGCCTAGATGCCTTGATATATTCATCTCTGCCATTCCATCTTACTTAGCCTAGCGGTCATGTGCTTCTCCTCAAAATGCCGGACGGCTAAGAAAGCTGGGGTTCAGTGTCAAAAAGGGAGCTCAAACGTCATTCAATGGTTGCCATGGCAGTAGCGAAAAATTGGGAACCCTGCTGCTGCATCAGTGTCCTGCTCTTGTCCATTGATTCAGCATCACACTGTGCCAAAATCAGTACTAAGATGCATCGGTCTTGTGCTCTTCTTTAGATTCAGCAGTACAGTGTACTAAGATCAGAGAAGAAAGATGGCAAGAAGGCTGGCAAAGCATGAATGAAGACTGCCAGATTGAGGTGCGCATGCCTAATACACCGTGGCATGCCCCCTATTCTATCGACTTAATCTTTCTCCCAGATCACCTGCTGCACCAAATTGGGATTTTTGGTGACTTGGAGTCCTCTTTCCAAAATGTCAGCATTGCAAAAAAAGGAAATAATGAACAGATCACCAGATGCACCGGATTGAGTGTCGTTTCTTGGTGACTTGGAGGCTTTTTACCAAATCGATAGCATTGCAAAAGTAATGGAGTGAAAAGACTTTGTGGTCAACGAGATGTGCAATTTCAGCAATTTGCCTGGAAAAATATCATTACAAGGTGTGGAAAATGCAAAGTTGAATCACCCAAACATACTTTTCAGCAACCAAGATATCAGGATCATTATATTCTATCTCTCTCTCTCTCTCTGTGTGTGTGTGTGTTTCCAACACGGGGTCTTTGTTGCGTGCATGCAGTCATTGCCAACCTCCATGGGTAGCCTGCAGAAGCTGAAGACACTCAAAGCATGCGACAACCAGCTCTCGACCATCCCACAGCAGTTCCGCGACCTCCGGAACCTGCAGGTGATTGAGCCCCCTTCAACTGTTCTGCAGCCAGATGTACCTGCCTGTAAAGAGCTCCACGTTCTGAAATCATTCTAGACTTTGACTTTTGCCAAGTCCCTTACACCGCCTGGCTTGCATAGAAAAGCAGAAAATGGAAGGTTTAAACGTGCTGCTGCTTGTGCCACTGATACACTGAGACACTGATAAAATGACACAATAATACACTAATACAATGACACACACACTACTGAATACACTGGCACACTGATACCATGGTACTCTGATACGCGCCTGCGCTGCCTGGGTATGGAGGTTTGCCATGCCATAGGCTGAGCCTCCTCTGCTCCACCACGCATACTCATTGCACCTATGCAGCACTCATCACATGCATGCTCATTACGCCCATGCAGAACTCATTGTATACATACTCATTGCACCTATGCAGCACTCATCACATGCATACTCATTGCGCCCAAGCAGAACCCATTGCATACGTACTCATCGCACCCACGCACCACTCATCGGCTGCCCTGACGCCTCCCATGCACCTCAGGAATTCAATGGCCCATACTCTCGTTCCATGCTGCAGAAGCAGCACAAGTACTCCTGCACTGCAATGTGCTCAGCTTGTAAGGGCCACTCTGCTGCCATGAAACACAGGAACCAAACTTGAAAAGGCAGCCCAGTGGAGTCACACGTGCTCATCGCACCCATGCAGCACTCATTGGTTTCTCCCTGATGCCATCCATGCTCCACAGGAATTGTACTTGGAGGGCAACCCATTTAAGCTGCAAGGCCCAGGGCATGAGTCACATGCCTTCAATGCGTCGTCCTCATCTGCCGTGAGAAAGGTACGCTGCAAGCATGCCTATTGGCTGCATCTGCCGTGGGAAAGGTGCTGCAAGTATGGTGTGGCTGCATCTGCCGTGAGAAAGGTACACTGCAAGCATGGTATGGCTGCATCTGCTGTGAGAAAGGTATACTGCAAGCATGGTGTGGCTGCATCTGCCGTGAGAAAGGTACACTGCAAGCATGGCGTGGCTGCATCTGCCGTGAGAAAGGTATACTGCAAGCATGGTGTGGCTGCATCTGCCGTGAGAAAGGTATACTGCAAGCATGGTGTGGCTGCATCTGCCATGAGAAAGGTACACTGCAAGCATGGTGTGGCTGCATCTGCCATGGAAAGGGTGCTGCAAGCATGGTGTGGCTGCATCTGCAGTGAGAAAGGTATACTGCAAGCATGGTGTGGCTGCATCTGCCGTGAGAAAGGTACACTGCAAGCATGTTGTGGCTGCATCTGCAGTGAGAAAGGTACATTGCAAACATGGTGTGGCTGCATCTGCCGCGAGGAAGGTGCTGCAAGCATGGTGTGGCTGCATCTGCCTTAGAAAGGGTGCTGCAAGCATGGTGTGGCTGCATCTGCCTTAGAAAGGGTGCTGCATGCTTGCTGGCCGCATCTGCCGTGAGAAAGGTACTGCAAGCATGGTGTGGCTGCATCTGCCGTGGAAAGGGCGCTGCATGATTGTTGGCTGCATCTGCCGTGGTAATGGTACTTCATGCTTGTTGGCAGCATCTGCCATGGAAAAGCTGCTGCATGCATGTTGGCTACATTTACATCTGTGGGCTGCACCTGCATTTACTGGTTGCACTTGCCGTGGATATGGTGCTGCATGCATGCTGGCTGCATCTGCTGTGAACAAAGTACTGTTAGCATGCTGGCTGCTTCTGCTGTGGGAAAGGTGCTGCATGCTTGCTGGCTGCATCTGCATCTGTGGACTGCAACTGCATTCGCTGGTTGCATCTGCCGTCAAGAAGGTACTGCATGCATGCTGGCAGCATCTGCCGTGGGAAAGGTGCTGCATGCTTGCTGGCTGCATCTGCATCTGTGGACTGCAACTGCATTCGCTGGTTGCATCTGCCGTCAAGAAGGTACTGCATGCATGCTGGCAGCATCTGCCGTGGAAAAGGTGCTGCATGCTTGTTGGCTGCATCTTCACCTGTAGGCTGCAGTTGCATTTGTTGGTCGCATTTGCCATGAAAAAGGTATTGCATGCAATTTAGCTGACTAACCAGGGGTTATAATGGCCTGCAGCTCAAGGCTCTAGCTGATTGGTTGATTGATCAAGTTTCTGTGTGCATGATGGCTGCTTGTGAGAGGAAGTCTTCATGTCTTGACTGGCAATTTCTGGTATGCAAGAGATGCAAGCGGATTCTACAGAGAAAAGCATATGCAAGGCTTGTGGGCTTTCACGCCTGACCGGCTGTTGCTTGATTGGGGTAGGAACTGACTGCACACCATCAATCAAAGGAGGCGCCGAGTTGGCTTGATTTGAGGATCGATGGATCAAAGTGTGCAGATTGATGGAGGCACCGGGTTGGCTTGATCTGTGGAGGCATCATTTGCATGCTGTCACCCACATTTGGCGCGGAAGAAGCGGTACAGGATCTGAGATGGGTGCTTGCTTGGGTTGCTTTGTAACACTTCACACCACCACCACCACCACCACATGGTGTTGTGCGCTGATCTATGGAAGTGGTGTTGACTCGACTCTATTACTCATGTCTAAAATTTTGCGTTAAAAATACATCACCTCTGAAAGATCTGTAAAATGATGTAATCATATCACTTAGAAGATTACAGATATCCTTCTTGATGCATGCAGAGCTTACGCAAAGGAGCCCTAATTTAATACACCTGCCCAAAGTTTGCCATCTGACTTATGTTGTACGCCGCAGCTTCATGCAAAGCAACATGCTTCTTTGTATGTTCATTTGAGAATAAGTATGAAGCTAGTTGCAACTATGAACTAGTTGCGTTCATACAACTCTGAACTTGGCAAAAGGGAGGAGCAGAGGTTTCCAGGGTCTGTGGACTGACTGCACAGGTTATCTTTCTCCCATTTTGCAGGTGTTGGACGTGTTGCTGCCAGGCGCTCCTTCACCCTCGCCAGCTACCGAGCCACTGGCAGCACAAGAACAGCAGCCGCAACAAGAGCAGCAGCAGCAGCAGCAGCAGCAGCAGCACCATGATTTACAGCAACAGCCACAACAACCGCCACAGCAGCATCCCGAACACCAACAGCAGCATCAGCTACCGGACCCACAGCCGCCGCTACCAAAGCCATCCTCACGTTTGCCACAGCAGCAGCAGCAGCAGCAGCAGCAGCAGCCAAATTCACCGCAGTCATCCCAACAGGGCCCCTCGCCTCTCCCTTCCATTAGCCCACACGAGTCTGTAGGCAGGGAGGACAGGGATGCACAGCACTTGGTAGCACAGATAGGGCGTCTCAGCATAAGTAACGAGAAACCGCCGTCTGCCCAGGTCAGTGGTGCATCACATTTATAGGTGGAGTGGCAAGGCATGTTTTGCTTGATGGTCCTGCGAATGATGGGCCCAAGTCAGTGGTGCATCACATTTATAGGTGGAGTGACCAGGCACGTTTTGCTTGATGGTCCTGGGAATTATGGGCCCGGGTATTGCCGCTCACTTCCGCTGCAAAAGCGAAGCCCATCTTAGCGCTGGGCATGCGTATGGACAACGCCGCAAGAGCTCAGCAGATTCTGTTACTATCTTTGTGCCAGTACATCATATCCCTGTAGATGCTGAGCAGGCAAACTATAAGGGCAGCCAGGTTCACGTGTCTTGATGGAGTTAGCCATCATGGAATGGAAAACATAATTTTGTCTGCGATGCTGAAATGTTCAGCTGCCGCGTTCCGAAAAATGTCCACCCTGAAATTATGGCCTCAAGGCTGCACAGGGCTGCTTTCTGCTCGTCCATGGCTTGCACCTCTGCCACACCAGCTCACATGCAACTGTGTCGTGTATGAGGACAGGCCTCGTACATGAAACATGCAACTGTGTCACGTGTGAGAGCAGAGCTGAAAAGGGCTTGGTACACAACAAAATGCACCTGAGAACATCCAGGCGTGCAGCATGCCTGCCACGCACGCGCTCTCAAGTTACCTTTAGTGTGCTACTACTCTACTGCATCGCAAAAGGCTGTATGGAACTTTCATGTGGCTTTGCTGTTGCCTGATGAAGCTACCCTGTGCTGCTGCTCAGATCACTCCCAAGGAGTCGATCGTGACCGCCGAATCCGCGGAGGGGGAAGCTGCCAAGCGCAGGCTACAAGAGCAGGCCTCCAAGGACCGTGCGCAGGTGTGCAGTTGTAGGTGTTGCACTTGCAGCATGGCCATAATGCACGTTTATTGGCATGGCCATGGCACCATGGTGCGCTTGTGTGATGCCAGGCAGAACAGGCTACAAAGGGGGCTTCCAAGGACCGTGCGCAGGTGTGCAGTTGTAGTTGTTGCACCTGCAGCATGGCCATGGTGCACGTGCATTGGTCGTCGTGCAACTGTTGCCTCACTGCAACAGGGGGTGACTCACTGCAACAGGGGGTGGCATGCAAGGACAGTACACAGGCGTACAGTTACAGCTGCACTTCCATGCCGTGCTTCTGATGCCATTGCTTTGCTGTGCTGGCGTGCACGTTGCCCCTCAACAAACAAGGCAAGTAATGAGGGCAGCTTCGAATTGCCTGTGCAAATTTCTGCCGGCACATGCAAACACACACGTGCATACACACACACGCACACGCACACGCACACACACACACACGCATACACGCACACACATGCCAGGACAAGTGGCTGTTCCTTCAAAAGCACGCTGACACCATTGCGCAAGATCCACTGCGCCCAAAAGCTGCCAGCGGATGGGACAACGTGCCCCTGACAGATATTCCCCGTGAGTGTGGGATAGAGGCATAGGGCCAGGCTTGACTGAAGACTTTTGAGATGACTGCATTGAATTGATTGCTTAAAAATAGATTAAAAAGTACTAAACCATTGCGGGGCACAATGTGTGTGATTTGTTTTTGTAACCAAGGACATCGTCGACCACCATCATGTGATCCACTGCGGCAGCCGACAGGCTCAGAAATTTGAGGACGATGGCATCATCGCACTGGGACTAGCACCGGAATTGGGAGTGGGACTGTTGGGACTGAGACTAGAAATAGGACTTAGACTAGCACAGCTATGACTTGGACTAGCACTACTATGACTGGGACTAGCTAGGACTGCAATGGCTGGGACTGGCACTGGGATTGGGACTAGCACTGGGACTGGGACTACAACTGGGACTGAGGCTTGTATTGAGACTGGGACTGTGACTAAGAGAGCAAGCAGCACTGGGACTAAAAGTGGAAGCAGCACTGGGACTGGAACTTGGAGTGCAACTGGCACTGGGACTGTGAGTGCAACTGGCACTGAGACAGGGACTGGGATGGGGAGTGCGATTGACACTGGGACTGGGTATGGGACTGGGAGTGCGATTGGCACTGGGACTGGGATGGGAGTGGAACGGAGACTAGGACTGGGTCTAAGACTAGGAGTGGAAAAGGAACTGAGAATTCTGAAAGTGGGACTTACACTGGGACTGAGAGTGTTGGGTGCAAATGTGGCATGGATGACCCAGGAGCACCTCATGTACTGATGTTGAGCTCAAATGCACACGCAGTGGAGTGCATGCAGCAGAGGTGCATAGCAACCCCAGCAACTCAAAAGCCTTACATGCTCCAGAAAGGACCTGCGTTTGCCCTCCCCTTGCAACTGCTCATCATCTATTCCCAACATGAGTGCGCATGTGTACAATGGAAACCTGTTGAATGGGGTGCGCGGAAGCATGATCCTGACCGAGCCCCCACATGATTATAAAGCAGCCACCCACTTCAGGGGCTAGTGCAACATCTTTTGACTGTGCCATGGTTGGTGCAGATTACATGCAATGATGGCTCACGATACCTGGGCATGCACTGCACAAGGTGTGATGCGCAAAGTGCGCGGACAGATTTCTGGGCATGTAATATGCAAGGAGTGTGCTCAAGTTTCTGGGCATGTAATGCACAAAGTGTACGCACAAGTTTCTCGGCATGTGTGTGATACACAAGGTGTTTGCACAGATGAATAGAGCAGGATCAGCATGCCTCAGCCTCAAATGTGGCCATCAGTAGAGGTACCTTGTATGGAAAGAAAGAATAGGAAAGAAAAGACAACGCCAGCCAAAAAGGTTGTGTGCATGAAAAAAAAATTTCCCTGACTACCAAGCTAGCAAAGTCTCACCAAAGTGTGCGGACATGAGGCCGCAGCCATGATTGCATATCAAAGGACTCCATGTTGATGGTCAAAAGTACGGAGCTATTGTTGGTGTTAACCTCTTGGTTGCTAACAGGGTGACTACGCCCATGCTGGTGCAACCCCATGCGACCAGGATGTGAAAGCGTTTTGGGAGGTGTCAAATGACTGGGGCTAGGTAAAGAGGTTGAGCGTTCGTCAAAACAGGCTCAAAAGAGCCTCTTTTGATGAGAGCTACACCCTCTGCGCCCAAGCTTCCAGTGACAGAGTCTATGAAGCATCTCTGGGCTGTTGCTCCAAGGCTGCGAGGGCTTCGTGGATTTATGTTGGAGAGCAATTCCCTTCCTTTGAACTTCTACAGGATGCATGCTGATAGATTTTCCATAGACTTATTACAAAAATGGGCAACTGTCAATCATAGACGCATGGTGCATGCGTGCCAATGTTTTCAGGTCTCCTAGCCGCCATTTCCAACCCACCCCCGCCTCCGCCTACCAACAACAACGCTGGTGCCCAAAAGCGTCCCCAGGTACCTGCGGGAATGATGTATCTGTCAGGCAATCACACTTAGGCAAGAGCATTACGTCCATGGAAGGCGATGTTTGATGAGTTACCCAGAGCATTCATCCAGCCCTGCTCATGAATGCCTGTGACCTAAAATTCAGCGGTCACTCCTGCCACAAGCTCTGCACGCGCACATGCTTCCAATTGAATCAGCAAACCCGGAGCATTTATCTAAGCTGCAGCTTTTGCCAAGTGCATGGAGAAACGTTGAACCTCAACGCATCATTTGTTCAGTGTTGCAGGTGATAGGCAGTTGTTAAACCAAACTGTGCGCTTGTGTCTGTGCGTGATTTCAAGCTTGGAGCTTGTACCTCTCCAGTTCTCTTGCTTCTGCTGTACCCCAGGTTGAGACTGCCATAAAAGACTGCCATGAAATAAAGAGTCAATACCTTGAACGGCCCTTCCAGGGCTGTTTGTCCCAAAAGCTTTTTGCTCCTGTTGTTCTTTTGTAAGCCACGTGTCTCAACAACCTTCTTTGCATATGAAGCGGGAGGTACCTACTGCGCACTTCACAAACAAAACTGCTGCTCAGTGAAGCACATTGGGCAATGCTGGCATGCACGCCTTCCATGCTCCATTTGGTCTTCGGTATCTCTATAGGTTTCCAAATAGGGATATGTTGGATGCACTCCTTGTGTACATGCGCCTTCTGGAAAAATCATCCAAATAGATATCCAAACAGGGATAAGGATACATTGGATACACTTCTCGTGTACATGCGCCTCATGGCGTATCCAAACAGATATTCAATCAGGGTTAAGGATACGTTAAATGCATTTTTCATGTACATGCGCCTCGTGGCTGCAGACAATGCAACGCTTCCGTCGAGTGGTGGACCAGAGCAACATGGCGGTGCGTCTCCTGGGAAGGGTAGGGTCAGAGCTGGGACAGCAGCAGCAGCAGCAGCAGCAGCATCGTCCTGCATCTTATCCGCAGCAGCAGTAGCACTGGCAGCAGCAGCAGTGATCCATGTGTCGTCAACAGCAGCAGCAGCCTCCTGATCCCTCCCGCAGCACTTGCAACTGCAGCAGCAGCAGCAGCAGCAGCATTCATTCCTGACAGCAGCAGCAAGTGCAGGAGCAATAGCAATGGCCTCCTGCAACACTGCTGCAAAGCGCCAGCAACTGCAGCAGCATTGATTGTTTCAATATTAGTATTTCATCAAGTTATTGCTGCTGCTGCAGATAGTTAAAGGCTAACAACTCTTTCTCCATCAGAATGATATTGAGGAGTCACTCCTTATGCTTTGTCCTCGGCTTCCATGGAGCTGCTTCGTTATTAGTGCTGTCTCCCTGGGGTAAACCTTCGTACCAGAGCAAGCACCACATGCGTCTTGCCTTGAAAGGTGCCAGAAGTTTGTTTTCAGGATAATGAGGATGATTAATATTTACCGACTTGTTTTGTCGTCAACTGAAACCAACACTCAAAAGGCAATTATTCCACAATGGCACGGTACCATTTTTTATGCAGAGCATGTTCAAAAGGGGGAGTCAGCATCAGTGTTCTCCTTATATTTAGGATAGGATAGGATAGGGTTACATAGCTGTACCTGCCTACAAGGGCAGCTTAGCTGAAGCAAAAGGTGCCTGTAACCAAACCAAACTAAACTTGTGTAAATGTCAACTGAAAGCCTTGAGCTGAGTTCAGAAGTGTCGACTGTAAAAAACACACACACTATCACTCTAAATGAAACAAGCACGCAAAGTCATGCACAAAAAAAACTCCATAAGGCTGTAGTGTTAGGAAAATACACTTTTGTGTTTCCACAAGAAGCACAGAAAGTTTGAGAACAGCACCGCTGTGAAAAAAGGTCCAAGAGGCCATAGTAAATGTGTTATGTTCTGCTTTGCACTTCAGTTCTCAGCATCCACTGTTAAAGATGCAATGCAATGCTTCAGGAAGGGTAACCGCCGATACAGCCTGGTGAGTGCACATGTCAAAGAAGGTATCAACTGCGTTGCCTTGCCTGTATTTACTGTCACAAGGAAGCCTGCATGTTGTCTTGATGAAAGGCATGGTTGTTATCTTGAGGCTGAGCTGTATTGTGCCGGCTGATACACTATCAAGTGTGGTACGTGTTTCGACCTCTTTTGCCGAATAGCATCATGCAGCGATGGTGTACTATGAAAACGATTGCTGACTTGTCACGATGTAGGCTAAGAGAAGAGAAGAAAGACTACGCAGGCAGTGAAAACACTCTGCACGCTACTGCTACAGAATCAGTCTTACCATATAATTCGGATGACCAGTCTTACCATGTAATTCGGATGACCAGTCTTACCATGTAATTCGGATGATCAGCCTTACCATGTAATTCGGATGATCAGCCTTACCGTGTAATTCGGATGATCAGCCTTACCATGTAATTCGGATGATCAGCCTTACCATGTAATTCGGATGATCAGCCAGCCTGGCTGAGATTTGGGGCCATCCATGAGTACAGGAAGGAAGGAAAGGTTTTACAGGATTTACAGGATTTACAGGATTTAGAAGAAAGACGCCATCAGTCAAAACGCATTACAGCTAGGCTGAAGGAGTTTAAAAGGAGGCAACTCCGAAAGAAACAAGTTCATGTGTACATGAAGAGCGTTTTAGAAAGCTCGTAAAACATCTTTTTTGCTTTCACACTGTATGGCATACCCTCCAGATCCCCATTAGCACTCTTTATTTTACACCTTTGTGGTGGAGGGGGCTCGTGGCTCTTCTGAGCCAATGTGTCTCCTTTTCCTTGATTGACGTAGGGAAAGTTTCCTCTGCATACGTAAAAAAAAAATACGCTTGCCATGCGGCCACGTGCATTAAGGAAAGAGCCTCCCATTGACTCCCACCCATGAGGGCATCTTACGTAGTTTCTCTCTTTTCTTGTACAATATATTTTTTTGCCAAAGAGGCATTGAAGAAAGGAAATATCGTAAAAGGAGTAAGAAAGTTGTGAATAAGGAGTGAGTTGTGAAAGAGCCATGTGTGGTAGGTATATAAAATGCAGCACACCAAGGGGATCAAATAAAAGAAGTGCCAGGCCCACTGGGCAGCCAGCTCATGAGGAAAAGCAGCACACATTAATGAAGGAAAGGATTACACAATCGTACCTGCTTACAACGGCTGCTTAGCTGGACCAAAAAAGTGCCTGTAAAGAAAAGAAAGAAAAGAAAAGACTACGCAAGCCAGGTCCAGCTGGGTGCATTAAGGAAAGGTCCTCTAACTAGCAAGCTAGCTGGGGCCTCACCGAGGAGGTTCACAGGCCCAGCCTAAACCAAGCTATGAACCAATGGAGAGCAACTAATGCGGGTCTGGCGGGTTGCTGTCAGCCATGTGCCTGCGGGCGTGGACTCTTCTCCTCCTGCTCTGAACTGCCTCACCCCCAGTGCCGCCCCTGCCCAAAGAACCCTGCAAGTATAATGAGTGCCTGGTGTTTATCATTTTCGTTAGTGATTGGAGTGCATGGCAACTTAATTGAGAGGCTAATTTTCTGCGTTATGTCTGGTAAGACCCAGCTCAACCAGAGGAGTGATGGTGTAGTCATTATAGATAGTACCTGCTATACCAAGTACAATGGTGTGCAATGTCACCTTATTATTTCTGTTTGGGTTTCTGAGACTACGGGTGCGATGGGTTGCTCTCCCTGGGATAGAGCGCACAAAGACAGCACCAGGACGACTTTGGTGTCGGGCAGAGGGGACAGCACCATTGGGAAAAGCCCAGTCAGGAATTTCCCTGGAGATGTTTTCAGGGACTTCAATGCCTTGTTCTTGGAGCTTTTCCCTACAGCAAGCGTCCATGGCAACAAGGAATGAGCCATGTGCACCTTTGCTGAGGGCTTTGCAACAGAGACTGAGGGCAGTGTTGTGTCTCTTTATGAACATCCCTTGGCATGTTGGATGTGAACATCCGAGGACAATGTGATTGATGCTATCCATATTGCCTCATAACCGGCAGTTGGCAGAGCCAGAGGTGTGGTTATACCTGACAGCGTGCTTCTGGGTGTAAATTGTGCCAGTGCGGTACTTGAGAAGATTTATCTGTTGCTTAAGGGTAACGTTGGGGTTGCTCCAAAAGTAATTGCTATTTTTTGGTTAGCATGTTTAGGGGATAGCTTAAGTAAGCCTGCGTTGGTAATGCTGTTATGAGATGGTGGTTGCAGAGTTGCTGCAAGCCTGTGTAATGGCAACTTGATACATCAGCAGAGCCAAGCTTGTGTTTGTTATGCATATGGGCTTTGAGCTTTTCTTTCAGATTAGTGAGGTAAAGGGGTGTGGGGTTATGGGAGTGCCCTCAGGGAGGTTTGACGGATAGCCAAAAGGAGTTGTAGAAAGGGTCCTTGGCATCAAGCAATGAGAAATCTGTGTTATCCATAATAGCCACAGTTTGCGTGCAAGCATCAGCTCCCTCATTGCCAATGACGCCTGAGTGGGCTTTAACTTTATAGAAGTTCAGCTGATGTGGTGAGTGCTCTATGATTGTTGAAGTAGCTTGAATGAGCTCTGCATGTAGGTGGGTCCGCATGCGCATTAGATTGAGGACCTGCCTGTAGATTTGGGACAAACAGGACGCAATTTCAGTGGCTATGTTTGTGTGCCCTTGTTGGATTGCATCAAGGATGCCAGCCATTTCTGGTCTGTTGATTGTGTTAGTTGGGCCACGGCCATTGGGCTTAATGTACAGTTGTATGTCATGCTGTATCACTGTCACTGCACATTTTCTGTTCTTGAAGCAGGTAACACAGTGACAGTGATTCAGCATGACATCCCATTGAGCGTGATCGTTAAGTGGGTTACGTGAACGAGCTGGTGTCTTTGATAGCGTGCATATTTAAGTTGTTTTTGAGTGAAGCTAGGGTCCCTGCATGTTATAAGGTTGCAAAGCTAAGCCCCCTACATTAAAAAGGATGATTGTCAGATCTTGGGAACGGATGCTTGCTTTCAGTGGGGTGATGTGTAGCATATACGCCAACGTGCTTAAAGGCCTGGTGACTGATTTGTGTGTTCAGAAAAAAAGGTCCCTGACACCCAATTTGATTTGAGCCCCGGTAGGAGCGCACTGCATCCTTTTCATTGTAAGGCTCTTGAAACATGCTGCAAAACTGCTCAAACTGCCAGTGCAGCAACATTCTAGGCTGCATGCTGCTTTTAATTATTTCTTTCAAGCATATGACAATGTGCCTTGTCTGCAACTTTGGGACCACCTGCAAGGCATTGCCATGCCTGCACCACTTATCTGGGCGATGAACTGAACCCTTGAAGCAAATGTACCAGGATGATGAATGTAATCTGATTGAAGAAGAGCGCGTGTGTGCACCCAACAAATGGACTTAAGCAAGGATGTCCTTTTCCACTCTCCTTTTTTCTCTATACATCAATGACATGGGCAGAGATACTAGTGAAGGGATAAGATGTGCTGTGACAGGGGATGGAGTGAGTGGCGTTTTGTACATGCTATATGCAGATGGTTTGAGTTTCAATGCAAATGACCCAGGTGAAATGCAAGCTATGCTGAATAGATTACAGGCTTATGCAATGAGAAAGGGGCTGACTGTCAATACATTGAGTCAGAGGTCATGCAATTTAATAGCAGGTCGTGTTCTTCTTCGCCTACTTCCATGTATGGAGACGTGGCTAAAAAAAAAAGCAGTTTAAGTACCTCGGTATGCTTGTGGACAAGCACATAAATTTGACAGAGCTGGACAACTCCCCCATATCGCTGGACATGCACTTTCCTGGTCCTCTTTCCCAAATCTAACCATGCCAACCATTATAGTTCCGTATAATATGATCACCAAAAAATGATGGAAATTGGAGAACCCCAGATCACTCTCTTGGCCTCAGATCACCCAAATATGGCCCACAGCTCCACCTCAGGACCTTTTTAACTCCCAGGTTTTTTGTGTTTGTGACCTCCATTACCAACATCCTGCATCATGATACTATCTAATATTTACAATTTGATTATGACAATCAAATAAAGGAAAGAAGGAAGTCGAAAATTGAGCTTTTTGGCACCCCTTGTGCTGGCATATTAAAAACACCTGTTTTTTGGGGAGAGTTGTCCAGCTTTGTGAATTTGAAAATTTCTGAGGAGCGTGCTCAGCAACAGGCTGCGCAGCCTTCCATGCCCAACAAAGGATAAAGAAGTTGGTGCATGAGCATGGTTTGTAAAATAGGCCACGCGCTTTGTTTTGGCCTTCTAAGGTGTATGGCATTCTAGCTGGGATGTATGCGTGCTAAGTGTGGGGTACGGAAAACTTACGAGAAGGCAGAGAGTTCAAAAGCCGATTGCAGAAAAGGCAATCGTCCTCTTTGAGGTGTTTTCTAGGTGTGAAGAGTACTGCCACAAACTGGCCAGTACTGAGAGACTGTGGCCAAGAGCCTTTGCAGTTCTATTGGTTAAAGGCCACTGTCAAGTTTTTTAACAGCATGCTTGATTCAAGCAGCAAGATATCACGTCAAGTGCTGAAAGTTAATTTACACCTTGCTGATAGGGACGATTCTTGTTGGTCTGCACATGTGTCAAAGGCATTTAATGGCATGCGCAATGGGAAAATGTTTAAACAGAAAATGATGAGTGCTTCCAAGACTTCCATGCAGAATTTTATAGGGGATCTGAGGTACAGGCAGCACAAAGTTTGGAGGGAAGCAGACGCCCTAAGTCCCCGAGAGGTGAACAGAAAAGCAGAGACTTACCATTGATGGTGAAGAAAACCATCTAATCAAACGACATGCGTTCCCTT